>CM038682.1:571393541-571998511 GCA_021605205.1 Aegilops longissima
GAGGGTCGTCGGGACAAATGTCCTTTCGGCCCCCAATCCGTGAATCACTCGCGGGTACTCAACGAGCCGACCCGACTTTAGTCACCATCTGTATAGTATGCATATATGTATAGTATATACCCGTGATCACCTCCCGAGTGATCACGGCCCGATAGTATAGCAAGGCAGACTGACAAGAATGTAGGGCCAATGATGATAAACTAGCATCCTATACTAAGCATTTAGGATTGTGGGTAAGGAATCAACAACTGTAGGAACAATGACATGCTATGCACCAGAATAGGATTAACCGAAACAGTAACATGCTACACTACTCTAATGCAAGCAGTAAAGGGTAGAATAGGCGATATCTGGTGATCAAGGGGGGCTTGCTGGTTGCTCTGGCAAGAAGGAGGGTCGTCAACTCCGTAGTCGAACCGGGCAAAGAACAAAGATGTCGGTCTCGTAGTCTACCGGAGAGAAGAGGGGGAATAAACAGTAAATACAATGCAAACATAAGCATGACGATGCATGACATGACAATGAGCGGTGTTAGTGTGCCCTAACGCGGTAGTAGGTGATACCGGCGAAAGGGGGAAACATCCGGGAAAGTATCCCTGGTGTTTCGCGTTTTCGGACAGATGAACCGGAGGTGAAATGTTGCAGGTTCACTATGCTAGGGACGCGTGGCGGATGAACGGGCTGCGTACCTGGATTCGTCTCGTCGTTCAGAGCAACTTTCATGTAGAAATTATTTTCATCCGAGCTACGGTTTAATTTACATTAATTTTCAAAGTTTTAAATCATTTTTTAAATTAACAGAATTAACTTAATTTAGGAAATGCAATTATGATGTCAGCGTGATGTCAACGGGACCAAAAGTTTACTAGTTCAACCCTGGCAGGTGGGACCCGTTCGTCATAGACTCAGTTTTAATTAAGCCAAATTAATTAGCTTAATTAGGTGTTTAGTCTAACTAAGTGTAATTGGTTTAGTCAAACAGAATTAATTAACTTAATTAATCCACTAATTAATTAATTAATAATTATTATTTGTTTTATTATTAATATCCCTTTTTTATTTTTGTTTTATAGGGGGCTGAGCCCACGTGTAAGTGGCCCAGGGGGCGGGGCCTAGCTGTCAATGGTCCAAGGACCATAGCGGGTGAATGGGCACGGGTAACGGGCGCCAGGACTCAGCGGGTGTGGGCATTGCCCCAGGCGTGGCGTCGCCCGAATGCAGGACGCGCTGGGGCGAGGCCGCGGGCTGCCGGCGACGGCGGAGCGGGTGTGACCGGTCTGGGGCATGGCGAGCACGTGTAAAGCAAAGCGAGGCGAGGCATCAGGCGTGGCTGTGGTCGGACGGGCACGGCGCTGGAGTCTGAAGCGCGCCTGTGTGGCGAGGCAACTCGGGAAGGGCGAGGACGGCGCGCCGAGGCCAGGGGCGGATGCGGCGAGCGGCAGGGACTGCAGAAGCAGAGAAGGAGGAGGGAAGACGACGACTCACAAGGGACCGGTCGGGGAGGGCAACGGGCTCGGGGTGGTTCCGGCGAGGCAGATCGACGACGGGGCGAGGTGGCAGCGACGACGAACGGCGTCGGCGTCCGGGCGTGGTTGGAGAAGAGGTCGAGGACGGGGAGTCGCGACAGCCATGGCGATGGTTGTCGTCGGGAGGAAGCAGAGGCGCCAGGAGGCCGGTCAGGGAGGGGGTTGAGGAGGCAGGCGCCGGCAACGGCGGGGTGGCGATGCACGTTGAGCCGATGGGGTCGGGGCGCCGTTCTCCCCGATCCAAATCAGGAGCAGAGGAGATCGTGGGGAGGGGAGTGGACCGAGAGGGGGGTGGGGAAGGGATCGGGCTAGGGTTTCGGGGGCGTGGGGGGGTATAAAGCGGAGATGGGCCGGCTGGGTAGCGTGGGTGGCCAGCTGGGCCGGTTGGCCCCGGGTTTTTTTTTATTTTGTTTGTTTTATCCTTTTTTATTATTTCCTTTAGTGTTTTATTTCATTTTAACTATTTAGGCCTTTTATAAAAGCACGGTTCCTTCACCATAAACACCTAGCCAATTATTGGCACGCTCCGAGCATTTTTTTTAATGTTTGAAATTTATGCTTGACAAAAACTCAAATTTGAATTTGAATCGTTTGATCTAACGCGGGATTTGCAACAGTAATCAGAGTGACGTGGCATCATTAGCATAGGTTCATTGTAGCTTAATTACCCGTGCATCACAATTCTCCTCCACTACAAGAAATCTCTTCCCGAGATTTAAGCGGTGGAGTAAGGGGGGAAAAGTGCTGGTAGCGAAAACCCAACGAGTCTTCTCGGTCTTGGCTGCCCTTTCGAAGAGGTTGATCCCTTTCGTTGATGTCTTCATTTCTCTTCTTCAAGTCACCATGTGTAACGCCCCCGATGCGGCTATATCTCCCACGTGTCGAGGCACGACTTAGAGGCATAACCGCATTGAAAGCAATGTCGCAAGTGAGGTAATCTTCACACAACCCATGTAATAAATAAGGAAAGAGATACATAGTTGGCTTATAGTCGCCACTTCACACAAGTACATAAATAAACATCCATCATTGAGTACACTCAAGGTCCGACTACGGAACCAAAATAAAAGAAGATACCCCAAATGCTACAGATCCCGATCGTCCCAGCTGGCACCACCATCGATCATCGGGAAAAGACACATAGTAACGACCACGTTCCTCGTCGAACTCCCACTTGAGCTCGGTGGAATCACCTGCACCGCCTCATCGGAACCTGCAACTGTTTTGGAAGTATCACGTGAGTCACGGGACTCAGCAATCTCACACCCGCGAGATCAAGACTATTTAAGCTTATAGGAAGGACAGAGTAGTAAAGTGGAGCTGCTGCAAGTTTACTAGCATATATGGTGGCTACATCGCAAAAGAGAGCGAGAAGAGAAGCAAAGCACGGTCGTGAAACTAGTAGCGATCAAGAAGTGATCTGAACTACTTACGCCGACATAACTCCAACACCGTGTTCACTTCCGGACCACGAGAAGAGACCATCACGGTTACACACGCGTTGATGTGTATTTTATTTGAGGTCAACTTCGGGTTTTCTACAACCGGACATTAACAAATTCCCATCGCCTCATAACCAGGCACGGCTTTGAAAGATATTACCTGCAGGGTGTCCCAACTTAGCCCATTATAAGCTCTCACGGTCAACGAAGGATATTCCTTCTCTGGGAAGACCCGATCAATCTCGGAATCCCGGACTACAAGACATTTCGACAAACAATAAAACAAGACCAGCAAAACCACCCGATCAGTGCCGACAAATCCCGATAGGAGCTGCACATATCTCGTTCTCGTGGCACACCGGATAGGTCACCTACGAGTAAAACCAGCCCTCGAGTTGCCCGTGGTGGCCCCATGATCTGCCGGTTCGGGCCAAGACTCGAAGGAGCACTGGTCCGGGGGTTAAAATAAAGATGACCCTCGGGCTCGCGAAAACCCGGGAAAAAAGGCTTAGGTGGCAAATGGTAAAACCAATGTTGGGCCTTCTTTGGACGAGTCTTATTCAAAGCGAACTGTCAAGGGGTCCCATAAATCACCCAACCGTGTAAGGAGCATAAAATCAAGGAACATAACACCAAGTATGGCGGAAACTAGGGTGGCAAGAGTGGAACAAAACACCGGGCATAAGGCCGAGCCTTCCACCCTTTACCAAGTATATAGATGTATTAATTATAGCAGATATATATATTGTGATATCCCCAACAATTAAACATGTTCCAACAAGGAACAACATCTCCATGTTCAACAAGGAACAAACTTCAGCTTCACCTGCAACTAGCAGCGCTATAAGAGGGCTGAGCAAAGCGGTAACATAGCCAATCAACGGTTTGCTAGGAAAAGGATGGTTAGGGGTGACATGGCAATATGGGTGGCATGATATAGCAAGTGGTAGGCATCGCAGACATACGCATAGCAAAAGAGCGAGCAACTAGCATAGCAAAGATAGAAGTGATTTCGAGGGTATGGTCATCTTGCTCGCAATGTTCTCGAGTTGTCGAAAGCTTGATCCTCGAAAGCGTTCTCAACAGGTTCCTCGTTCACGCACTCGTCTCCCGGCTCTACCCAAAGCAACAACACAAACAAAGGAACCACAATAAATCACGGTGCAGTGATCTACACAAGATGCTCGACAAAAGATGAGCACTGAGCTACGGCTAGTTCACATCATAACAGGTTCAAACAAGCATGGCAAAAGTGCACAAAATATCAGTGGACATGACAAAAACAGCATCAAAGTTGCAATGTTCAGAGCCACAAAACTACATGCTACAGGACCTTAAAATAGCAAAACATGGCATGGCATGAATCTACTCAAAGCATAGATCAAAAGTCCCTTACTGACCATAAGCCAAAAGGATTAGAAAATATAGTAACACCCATGTCAATATTGAAAGTTTAGTTATCAGATTCAACAACATGACATGTCAAAACTGATAACAAGTAGGCATGTTTACAAGCTCAATGCACTCACTACAGAGCCTTAAAAGATAAACTAAGCATACATACATCAAGAAGACATGGCATAGAAGACATACATGGCAAGAACAATAACATAGCATACATGGATCAACCACAACAACCTTGGCAAAATTGAATAACCTGTAAACAATCTGCCAGGAAACATTTGGTAGCAAAAGTAGAGCTCGATTGACTCAAGCTATGGCACTCCATAATTGCAAACAAAAGCATGGATGGATAGATCAAGACATGTTTTACAAAACATCCTTACTGAAGTATCTCAAAATATGCATAGATCTCTCGGTATCATCAAGTTAACATGGCATCAAAATCAGCTAAAACAGGGCTGAAATCAGCAACATCAGGACACCTACTTTGCATGCTTGTGCTAGTCACCACATAGATCACAAAAATACATGGCATACACCCCTGGAAAGATGGCATGGCATATTTCAAAACACATGTAGGACTCAAATCCATAGGGTGCACACATCAATCATGGCAAAAATAACAAAAGTGCAAGTTACATTAAGAAGCGAAACTAACATCACATAGCACTCTTCCAACAGCATTTCGGGCATCAAGATGAGCTCAAATGAAAATGATGCAATGAGATGAAATGATCTACTCTTCGAGACGAACATTTTGACATATCATACGCGCAAAATTAATCTACAGATGCAAAGATATAGCACGTTGAAAAAGCTACAAAATATCAATGATGCAAAAACTTAGAGAAAAAAGGAGAGGGAAGAGAAGTCAACAGGCGGTATTGGCCCGAGAGGCCGGATCGGGATCGGGCGACAGTGGGCGGCGAGTTCATGGCTCGCCGGAGCCCGGCGAGGAGGAGGAAGGAAGGTCGGGCTCGCCACGGGAGGAGGGAGAGCGGCCGTGCGGGTCGGCCGGTGAATGGCATGACGCGCAATGGCGGGCGTCCGGTCCCGCGGTGGCGGGGGCGGCCGGTCTGGCGGAGGCGGGCGCCGCCGGTCGGCGGCGGCGGGCGGCGGTGGCTGGCTTGACGGGCCGTGTAGGACGGAGAGGAGTGGAAGCGGGGGTCAGTGGGCTCATGGGCGGCCCGGCGGCGTGTGTGGCACGTGGCGGCCCCGACATGCGCGGCGGCGGCGCTGGTGTCCGGTGTCGGCGGCGGATGTTCGCGGGGCTGGGACGGTTTTAGGGTTTCGGGAAGGGATGATCCGGATTTGGAGGGGTTTGCTTAAATAGGCATAGAGGAGCTAGGAGAGTCCAAATGAGGTGTAGTTTTACCACACGATCGTGATCGAACGACGGAGAGCATGGAAGTGACTTAGATGGGTTATTGGGCTGTTTTGAAGGGGTGTTGGGCTGCAACTTAAAAGAGGCCTTTTGAAGGTGCGGTTAACCGTTGGAGTACCAAACGAGCACCAAATGACCGAAACTTGACCGGTGGTCTACGGTGGTATACCAAGGCCACTAGACAAACCTCGGTCCATTTCAAGAAGGTTTAATACCCGCTTTACGGAAAAACGTAAAAGGGACCGCCGGGGAGATAGGAGTGCTTGGGATTGCAAAACGGACAACGGAAAAATGCTCGGAATCATGAGACGAACACGTATGCAAATGCGATGCACATGATGACATAATAAAATGCATGACATGGACAAAATGCAAAAAAGGAGAAAGACCCAACCACGGAGGAAATATCATATCACAATGCCGAAAATGGCAAGAGTTGGAGTTACAAATATGGAAAGTTACTTCAGGGGTGTTACAACACTCCACCACTACAAGAGGATCTCGCCCCGAGATCTAGACCTGAAAGAACTCCGGATACTCGAGCGAAGGTGACCTCGCGCTCCCGTGTAGCTTCTCGGTCGGAATGGTGTGACCACTTCACTTTCAGGAATTGATTGACTTGTTGCGAGTCTTGCGCTCGGTTTCTTCAAGAATAGCAACGGGTGCTCATGATAAGGAGATCTTCTTGAAGGTCAATCTCTTGAAGTTGATAGTGCGTTCAGAGTCTTGAGGCACTTGCGAAGCTGTGACACGTGAAACACATCGCACGTTTGCAAAGTTGGATGGAAGCTCAAGTTGATAGGCGAGATCGCCTCTTTTCCCAATTATCTTGAAAGGACCCACGTATCTAGGGGCAAGCTTCCTTTGATACCGGGGCGACGAGTGCCTTTCATTGAGAGACGCGAGGTAGACATGGTCTCCGATTTCAAAAGCCACATCACGGTGCTTATCATCATAATAGCTCTTCCGGCGCGATTTGCGGCTTTGAGATTCTCACGAATGAATTGGCACATTTCTTACGCTACGTGATCAAGTCATTGCCAAGAAGTTGGCGTTCACTGTCTCGAGACCAATTGAGAGGAGTACGACACTTTACGCCATAGAGAATTTCGAATGGGGCCTTGCCGAACTCGCTGGAAGCTGTTGTTGTAAGAGAACTCGGCATATGGAAGACAATCTTCCCACTTCATACCGAAAGAAATGACACAAGCCCCGAGCATATCTTCAAGGATTTGATTAACTCGCTCAACTTGGCCACTTGTTTGAGGATGGAAAGCTATCTTTGAAACGAATGTTGGTGCCCATGGCCTTTGAAAAGACTCCCAAAACTTGGAGGTAAAGATGCTGCCACGTGCAGAAGAGATCACTTGAGGAATGTCGTGCAAAGAGACAATCCTGGAGGTGTATAGCTCTGCCAACTGAGCTGCTGTGATGGACTCTTTGATAGGAAGAAAATGAGCCACTTTAGTAAGCTTGTCAATGACAACGAAGATAGCATCATTTCCACGCTTGGACTTTGGAAAACCAGTCACGAAGTCCATCTCAATATGATCAAACTTCCATTCGGGAATAGCAAGAGGTTGGAGGAGACCAGCTGGTCTTTGGTGTTGCTTTCACTCTTCTGCAGACATCACATTCATTCACGAATTGAGCAATTTCTCGCTTCATTCGAGTCCACCAATATGTTGCTTGAGATCATGGTACATCTTCGTACTTCCGGGATGAATGGATAGAAGCGAATTGTGAGCCTCGTTCATAATGACTTTTCTCAGATCACCCTTAGGAACCACAATCCGGTCCTCAAAGAAAAGAGTGTCTTTGTCATCAACGTGGAAGCACTTGTACTTGAAATGCCCTTGTCGATACCACGTTTCACCTTTTTCACCATGGTATCCAAGTTGAGCCTCACGAATCTGATCTTCCAAAGTAGGAGAGACTATGAGGTTGGCAAGAAAGCCTTGAGGAACAACTTGAAGATTCAGCTTATGGAAAGCTTCACAGAGATCCATTTGGAAGGGCTTGAGGATTAGGCATTGCGAGAAGCTTTCTGCTCAAAGCATCTGCAATGACATTGGCCTTGCCGGAGTATATTCAATACTTGGGTTGTACTCTTGAATCATTTCGACCCATCGAGTCTGCCTCGAGGTTGAGGTTGGGCTGAGTGAAAATATACTTGAGACTCTTGTGATCGGTGAAAATGTCCACTTTCCTTCCCAACAAGAGATGTCTCCATGTTATCAATGCATGGACAACGCCGCCAACTCAAGATCGTGAGTGGGGTAGTTCTTCTCGTTGGGCTTCAATGGCGAGAGGTATAAGCCACAACTCTCTTCTCTTGCATTAACACAAAGACCGAGACCTTGAAGAGAAGCATCACGAAAACTTCAAATGGCTTGGATTCATCGGGAGGAGTCGAGCAGAGCTGTGACGAGTTTCTCTTTGAGAGTATTGAAAGCAACGTCACACTGGGAGACCGGACATACTTCACATGCTTCGGAGAAGGTTGGAAAGAGGCTTTGCAATCTTGGAGAAATTCTCAACGAATCTTGACAATAGCTTGCAAGACCAAGAAAATCTGCGGAGCTGCTTGACATTCGAGGAGGTTCCCAATTCACAATTGCGGACACCTTCTCGGGATTAACAGCGATGCCCTTGGCGGAGATGATATGACCAAGATAAAGCACTTCATCAAGCCGAATTCACATTTGGAGAACTTAGCATAGAATTGATACTCTCGAGCTTGTCTAGCACCAATCGCAAATGTTTGGCATGATCCTTCTTATTCTTGGAGAAGACCAAAATATCATCAAGATAGACCAAGACGAATTCATTGGTGTAGGGGTTGAATATGAAGTTCATCATCCGAGAGAATGTCGGAGGAGCATTGACGAGGCGAAAGACATGACAAGTATATTCATAAGAACCAAAGCTTGTTCGAATCTTGTCTTGGGAATATCTTGTTCACGAATGCGAATCGATGATACCCCATATGAAGGTCAAGCTTGGAGAAGACTGTAGCACCTTTGAGTTGCTCGAAAAGCTCATTGATGTTGGGAAGTGGATACTTGTTCTTGATTGTCTTCTTATTCAATGGACGGTAATCGCGCAAAAGTCGGTCCGTGCCATCCTTTTACGGACAAAAGAACACCACAACCCCAAGGAGATGAACTCGGTCCGATCAAACCAGACGCTCTTGTTCATCGAGCTGCTTCTTCAATTCCTTCACTCATCAGGTCCAAGCTTGTAAGGACGCTTGCAAACGGGTTCGATGCGGGCTCAAGATCGATAACGAACTCCAGCGGCCGATGAGGAGGCATACCCGAAGCTCTTCGGAAAGACATCTTGGTACTCACAAACGATGGAATCGAGAGATAGCATTCATTCGCCCTTCTCATTTAGAGAAAACAACCGAATGGTTTCATCACGAGCGGCATAGATGATCACATCATTAGAAGAGTGAGTCAATTGAATTTCCCTGGCAGCACAATCAAGCTGAGCTTTGTGCTGATAAAGCCAGTCCATCCCGAGAATAAGATCAATATCCGAGTCACCGAGAACAACTGGTTTAGAAAGAAATCTATAATCGCCCATCTTGATAGAAACATTCGGAACCACCAAGCTAGAACTCATATGCTTGCCCGGGGAAACAATTGCTAGAGGTTTAACCAAGAATTCCGAAGTGAAATCATGCTTGGCAAAAAACGGTCTCGACATGAAACAATGCGATGCACCAGTATCAAATAAGACTTTTGCAGGAATATCGTTAACAAGAAGATTACCCATGATCACATCGAAGAATCCTCCGCTGAGCTGCATTCATCATATTGACCTTTGCAAACTTGGGATTATGCTTGACCTTTGCATTCTTTGGAAGGTTTCACAGGAGGAGGAGGCGGAAGGCGCCTCTGGTTGAAGCACTTGTTAGCATAGTGACCTTCTGCGACATTTGTTGCAAGTCACTTCAGAGAGCGGACGGTGGTAAGGAGCACTTGACCTTGGAGCTTGAGAATTAGACTTGTTTCGACAGCTTGGGTTGGGTGGGTGGGAAGATCCACGGCCACCGAGTTCTTCTTTGGTAAGGCCGACGGAACGGGGAGGAGGAAGGTAAAACTTCGCTGCTTAGCTGCCACTTGAGAGGAAGAAGAAGACCGAACTGCATCCCCGATTCTCTTCTTAGAAGCCTCACATTTGAGCTGGGCAGCTTCTTGCTTCAAGTGCCATGTTGTAGAAATCATCATACTTATCGGCTCAAAAGCACAAGAGCTAATTGCAGATCTTCTCTCGGACCACCTCTGAATTGATAGATCATACTCTTTTCATCAGCACGTCTTGCTTAGCAAAACGAAGCGAAGCTTCAGGAACTGGATATTGTATTGATAGACAGACATGTTGCCTGCTTGAGATTGCGGAACTCCTCACGCTTGCTCTCAACAACACTTTTGGAATGTGATGAGCTCAAATCACGGCGGAACTCATCCTGTAATGACACGACCTCCTCTGGAATCTTTGTATTCTTTGGTACCACTCGGCAGCTTGATCCTTGAGTTGAAACGATGCAAACTTGACAAAATCCTCGGGTCGACATTACTACAATCAAAATGCTTGCAGATGTCCACAAGCCAATCGTCCGCGTCGTGGCCTCAACACGTAAACCGAAAGACTTGGCTGATTAGCGAGGAACCGATCGAGAGTAGCAAAGTGTGGCTGATTGTTGCCTTGACCTTGATTTCCTTGATTGCCTTGCCCTCGAGTACGTTCTTGCAAGAGCTGCAAAATCATCGAGCATTGGCATTGGTGGCTGCCATGATAGCTTGCCGTGCCTCCGGAGGCGGAGGTGGAGGTGGAGGTTCGGTGATCCCCATCATTGCGATCCGGATTCGAGACGCGTTGGCGGAGCCATCTCAAGAGGGTGACATCCGTTAGTCCTTTGATAGACAAAAGATAAGTAGAATCAACGGATAGAAATTGCAACATATAGTCTTCACAATAAACATTGAACAAGAATGAGCGAATGAATTCAAAGTTAATCATCACACGTCCATTAAGGTGAGAAGCCACTTAGATAAAGATATGGAAACAACATCATCTTAGAAACAAATCGAATAATCACAACTGAAAACAAAAGATTGGCTTCTAGAATGAGCGGAACAAACACATGATAGAGATTTACGCCCAAAGTGTTCGTGGTGGGGCCCACACGGACACGACGTATAGCGGACGTCACGAATGACAAACAAGACGTCCCGAATCAGCATAGCCAAGGATTCTTTAAGGCGTCTCGCGACCATCAGAATCGACCGTGAATGGGCGGACCACTAGACGTTGAACCCCAATCTCAAATCATACATCCGCCGGAAAGAATATCACGTAAGCTACTAGAATTCCCACCTATAAACTCCGAAACTTTCGGTTATGCAATCTGGTGTTGGGGATACAGGGACACAATATATATCACCCAAACTAACAATACCTAGATCCGGTTGTATCCATCCGTCAACACATAACCAAGAAATCCTCGGAAATCGTGTACCTCGACCTTGAAAAACATCCGTTATGCAAGTCATGGCAATACTCCCTTTTCGCCTCGATCTTGGGCTATCGGGTTATCTCACCAACAAGCGCACAAAAGAGATTTCGATGTCGGCAAAACTCGTATTCGAATCGAACGATAAAATTGTGGCGACAACACCTCGGAGCTCAACTCCCGGGACACCGCCACAACCCCTAAATGTCGAGGCACCAAGAACAATGTTCTCGTCACAAAACCATCGAACGATTCCAAGATACCCACGTGATCCTAAATTTTTTTAGTGAAATTTGAGAAGAGAAGAGTCAAAACTCTCGTCGGGAGACCTCACAGAGAGGCGAAGGACTGGGAAGTAAAAAGAATCCTACTCTCCGATATATATAATCCTAAGACTCAAAACATTTTCCATTCTAGACTCAACAACATGACAAACAATCAAGTAGGGGCTCCTAAGTCGGGAAGGCTCGATTACCAACTTAGCGCCCGATGCGGCTATATCTCCACGTGTCGAGGCACGACTTAGAGGCATAACCGCATTGAAAGCAATGTCGCAAGTGAGGTAATCTTCACACAACCCATGTAATAAATAAGGAAAGAGATACATAGTTGGCTTACGATCGCCACTTCACACAGTACATAAATAAACATCCATCATTGAGTACACTCAAGGTCCGACTACGGAACCAAAATAAAAGAAGATACCCCAAATGCTACACGATCCCCGATCGTCCCAACTGGGCACCACTACTGATCATCGGGAAAAGACACATAGTAACGACCACGTTCCTCGTCGAACTCCCACTTGAGCTCGGTGGAATCACCGCCTTGGCCTCATCGGAACACGCAACTGTTTTGGAAGTATCTGTGAGTCACGGGACTCAGCAATCTCACACCCGCGAGATCAAGACTATTTAAGCTTATAGGAAGGACAGAGTAGTAAAGTGGAGCTGCTGCAAGTTTACTAGCATATATGGTGGCTACATCGCAAAAGAGAGCGAGAAGAGAAGCAAAGCACGGTCGTGAAACTAGTAGCGATCAAGAAGTGATCTGAACTACTTACGTCCGACATAACTCCAACATCGTGTTCACTTCCGGACTCCGCGAGAAGAGACCATCACGGTTACACACGCAGTTGATGTGTATTTTATTTGAGGTCAACTTCGGGTTTTCTACAACGGACATTAACAAATTCCCATCTGCCTCATAACCGCATGGCACGGCTTTGAAAGATATTACCTGCAGGGTGTCCCAACTTAGCCCATTATAAGCTCTCACGGTCAACGAAGGATATTCCTTCTACAGGAAGACCCGATCAATCTCGAATCCGGACTACAAGACATTTCGACAAACAATAAAACAAGACCAGCAAACCACCCGATTGTGCCGACAAATCCCGATAGGAGCTGCACATATCTCATTCTCGTGGCACACCGGATAGGTCACCTACAAGTAAAACCAGCCCTCGAGTTGCCCGTGGTGGCCCCTGATCTGCCGGTTCGGGCCAGCACTCGAAGGAGCACTGGTCCGGGGGGTTAAAATAAAGATGACCCTCGGGCTCGCGAAACCCGGGGAAAAAGGCTTAGGTGGCAAATGGTAAAACCAATGTTGGGCCTTTTGGGACGAGTCTTATTCAAAGCGAACTGTCAAGGGGTCCCATAAATCACCCAACCGTAAGGAACGCATAAAATCAAGGAACATAACACGGTATGACGGAAACTAGGGTGGCAAGAGTGGAACAAAACACGGGCATAAGGCCGAGCCTTCCACCCTTTACCAAGTATATAGATGTATTAATTATAGCAAATATATATATTGTGATATCCCCAACAATTAAACATGTTCCAACAAGGAACAACATCTCCATGTTCAACAAGGAACAAACTTCACTTCACCGCAACTAGCAACGCTATAAGAGGGCTGAGCAAAGCGGTAACATAGCCAATCAGCGGTTTGCTAGGAAAAGGATGGTTAGGGCTGACATGGCAATATGGGTGGCATGATATAGCAAGTGGTAGGCATCGCAGCATAGGCATAGCAAAAGAGCGAGCAACTAGCATAGCAAAGATAGAAGTGATTTGAGGGTATGGTCATCTTGCACGCAATGTTCTCGAGTTGTCGAAAGCTTGATCCTCGAAAGCGTTCTCAACAGGTTCCTCGTTCACGTACTCGTCTCCCGGCTCTACCCAAAGCAACAACACAAACAAAGGAACCACAATAAATCACGGTGCAATGCACAATCAACATGATGCAAAACATGACATGATATGCGGGATGTGATATGCAATGCGTATGTGCGCCCCGGAAGGTAAATGATGAACCAGGCATCAACTTGGCAAACCAAGTATTCCACTGGAAAGATGAGATGATTTCGGTTGAAATTGATATAAAGATCACCGGAATCGGATGCACGGTTTGCAAATGACAAGCAAAACAAGAATGGCGCAAATCTGCCATTAACAGCATGATGCCACTTAGAAAGCAACAATTAATTAAGCTACTGCACCCAAACGTATCAACAAAGCACATGGCAGTGATCTACACAAGATGCTCGACAAAAGATGAGCACTGAGCTACGGCTAGTTCACATCATAACAGGTTCAAACAAGCATGGCAAAAGTGCACAAAATATCAGGCTGGACATGACAAAAACAGCATCAGGTTGCAATGTTCAGAGCCACAAAACTACATGCTACAGGACCTTAAAATAGCAAAACATGGCATGGCATGAATCTACTCAAAGCATAGATCAAAAGTCCCTTACTGACCATAAGCCAAAAAGGATTAGAAAATATAGTAACACCCATGTCAATATTGAAAGTTTCGTTAACAGATTCAGCAACATGACATGTCAAAAACTGATAACAAGTAGGCATGTTTACAAGCTCAATGCACTCACTACAGAGCCTTAAAAGATAAACTAAGCATACATACATCAAGAAGACATGGCATATAAGACATACATGGCAAGAACAATAACATAGCATACATGGATCAACCACAACAACCTTGGCAAAATTGAATAACCTGTAAACAATCTGCCAGGAAACATTTGGTAGCAAAAGTAGAGCTCGATTGACTCAAGCTATGGCACTCCATAATTGCAAACAAAGGCATGGATGGATAGAGCAAGACATGTTTTACAAAACATCCTTGCTGAAGTATCTCAAAATATGCATAGATCTCTCGGTATCATCAAGTTAACATGGCATCAAAATCAGCTAAAACAGGGCTGAAATCAGCAACATCAGGACACCTACTTTGCATGCTTGTGCTAGTCACCACATAGATCACAAAAATACATGGCATACACCCCTGGAAAGATGGCATGGCATATTTCAAAACACATGTAGGACTCAAATCCATAGGGTGCACACATCAATCATGGCAAAAATAACAAAGTGCAAGTTACATTAAGAAAGCGAAACTAACATCACATAGCACTCTTCCAACAGCATTTCGGGCATCAAGATGAGCTCAAATGAAAATGATGCAATGAGATGAAATGATCTACTCTTTGAGACGAACATTTTGACATATCATACGCGCAAAATGGATCTACAAATGCAAAGATATAGCACGTTGAAAAAGCTACAAAATATCAATGATGCAAAAACTTAGAGAAAAAAGGAGAGGGAAGAGAAGTCAGCAGGCGCGCAGCGCCCGAGGCCGGATCGGGATCGGGCGACGGCGGGCGGCGGTTCAGGGGCTCGCCGGAGCCCGGCGAGGAGGAGGAAGGCGGCGGCCGGGCTCGCCGCCGGGAGGAGGAGAGGCGGCGGTGGGTGGCGCCGGTGGGCAATGGCGACGCCTTGACAGGCTTGAAGGCGGAGTCCGTGGCGGGGGCCGGCGCGGTCTGGCGGGAAGGCGGCGCCGCCGGCGGCGGCAGGCGGCGGCAATGCAGGGCGGAGGAATGGCGCGCGGCGGTGGCGCTTCTGGCCGGAGGAGGAGTGGAGGGGGCTGTGGCTGGGCCCTTGCGGCGGTGGCGGCCACGCGGATGCCCCGATTGGCGGACGGCGGCGCTGGTGTCCGGCGGGCGGCGGACGTGTCCGACGCGTGGGACGGTTTTAGGGTTTCGGGAAGGATGATCCGGATTTGGAGGGGGTTTGCTTAAATAGGCATAGAGGAGCTAGGAGAGTCCAAATGAGGTGTAGTTTTACCACACGATCGTGATCGAACGACGGAGAGCATGGAAGTGACTTAGATGGGTTATTGGGCTGTTTTGAAGGGGTGTTGGGCTGCAACTTAAAAGAGGCCTTTTTGAAAGTGCGGTTAACCGTTGGAGTACCAAACGAGCTCCAAATGACCCGAAACTTGACCGGTGGTCTACGGGTGGTATACCAAGGCCACTAGACAAACCTCGGTCCATTTCGAGAAGGTTTAATACCCGCACACGGAAAAACGTAAAAGGGACCGCCGGGGGAGATAGGAGTGCCGGATTGCAAAACGGACAACGGGAAAAATGCTCGGAATCATGAGACGAACACGTATGCAAATGCGATGCACATGATGACATAATAAAATGCATGACATGGACAAAATGCAAAAAAGGAGAAAGACCCAACCACGGAGGAAATATCATATCACAATGCCAAAAATGGCAAGAGTTGGAGTTACAAATATGGAAAGTTACTTCCGGGGTGTTACACCATGATCAAGTTGTCATCCTTTCTTCGGGATCCCCATCGTCCTACGAACGCGACCAAGGGGAAAAACTCTAGAAGAAGGCATCTCCACAAAGCTGGGCATCTGACGGTGAACTCAATGGGAAATACATGAGGTACCCCACGAGTTATATTTCAGTGAATTCGTTGAGTGCAATATACGATGGTACCAAAGTTTTAAACGGGTAGGCAATCATTCGATGACTAGACAGAAGCTGGAATGGGGGTTTGAACAACGAGAATAACATGGTGTTTGGTTCCAGGATGAATAATGGTATAGAATTTAGCTCGTGAATCACATACAAAGCCAGGTGCAAAGGATACATTAGAATCCGGGTTGTAAAGAAGAGTCTGGTTTTGATCCAGTGGACCTGTGGGTTATGGCCCACCATGTGGGTTGAAAGTAGGAAGGGTGGTGACATCTTGCACAGCCACGACAGGGAGGCATGTTAGTGGATAGCTTGTCAGCTATGTCGGCAACAATGTCGATACCAAGGACGGGGAATGAAGAGAACCATTTTCCTGCTCCTTGAACGAGGCGAACCAATTGGCAAAGTTCTCACCCATCGGTGGTTACTGGAATGTCATCAACAATAGTAACATGGTCTTATAGACAGAGTGGTACAACAAGGTGCTTATCTAAGCAGGGAATTATCTCTGCTCAGTTAAGTCAGATTACAGGAAAGGTTAAAGAAAAGAATGGAAAAGAAAAGGCGATTATCAGATTAAACAGAACAATGGAAACGAAAACTGTGATTACACACAATTATTAGGAGTATATCCCTCCCATGGACAAGCAGAACATGGCATACAAGGTAGGAGAGCAAGTACTCAACCATTCAGATAAAGAGGCAAGGATTAATAAAGATGTTACCCATACAACGGTGTTTGGATAACTGACCAAGAAACTTTTAGCATCGGGCCTCCAATGTTCTTGTTGATGAGTAGGGTATCATATTCATGCTTCGAGGTAGCAATTATATGGTGCTTCAATCAAGGGCCAGACTTTGGATACACAAATGACCCATGAGGAGCAACTTATGAAATAAGTCCTACAATTTCCTCCAGGAAGAATGGTTATCCTTGCAAAAGAAATTATAATGATAGGTCCTCCAGCCAGGGGTGCTAGGCATGACATCATATTACCAGGTCATCAAAGGACCGACATCACAACTTCTGGAAAGTTGTCCCAACCATCATATCTGACCGAGATTCAGATCCGATTGGCGCCATGATACCTCAAACTCAGGATGTCCGAGAAGAAAAGGTGCAACACAAATCAATGAAATGACATTGCAAGATTCTCGGGAAATACGGAAGCGGGTTCCTGAAACAATAGCTCATCATTAAACCAAGGAGAGGATGAGGAGGTGGCTGATGGGTTCAGCGACAATTCACCGAGAATTCCAAACGGATGGATTTCCACAATAATGTGAACAAGAAGATGACACTTGTCAATTCAAATGATATAATGTTGTATGCTCAAGGAAAACATACACCATCAATCATTAGTTGGAAGGTGTGCCCGAAATATGACCTTAGGCAGCAAGATTAATGTTAGAGTGACGATTCAATAACCAACAGTCTAAGAACAAACTGTCGATCATTAACTTCAAAGCAATAGGATTGCTAGAAGTACAGAACTCAAGCAACATCATTAGCATATTGGTATCCTAGTTAAAAACAACATGGGGACCAAGGAAGAATGGTGATGGTGAGAAGTATCATCATACCAAGAATTTCTAAGAGGTGGAGCAATCCCCACAACATTATTGACATAAAAGACAGTAATACTTCAAGGCAGAAATCAACACTAGCTGGAGAGCAAGTTGTATTCATAATGTGGACAAGTTCGCAATGAAAGGAAGTCAAGGGTGTTGTCGATGATAATAAAAATCATCGAGGGCAAGGAGGTTATTTCTCATCATGAACACAGTTGAAATCTCGGAAGAAGTCAAAGTGCTGAAGGTGATCCGACACATTTGCCGGGAGTTTTCAAGAGGATGCGATCAAAAACAACAACAACAAGCAAGGAAATGATGAAGTGGCAAGTTATAGGATCAATATATAAGATGCAAGCTCGGAACCAAAGTTGCCTTTCAAGACAAGCAACATGATGTTGAAAGCTCGACGTAAGTCGTGCTCACACACTGAAGAATTCATGCACCAGAGAAGGACAAGGTAGCACAGTTAAAGATAACAAGACCAGGATGCAGCCGATAGTCTAGGAATGACCAGATTGGGTTCAGAATTTCCCAGTAAAAATACTAGGGGTATTTGATTTGTAGTGGGGAATAATTTCACTAGTCGATGTCCTTGATTGACAACAATCCAGAACCCGTAGAGTGATTACGACAAGGAAAGACATTACTTCAACAAAGTTAGTAAGATGTGATGCAATGGCCAGACATCTTCGAGATACCAGGGGGTAATACTCGAATGTAGAACATGATAGAAGTAGAACCGGGTCATTGACCTATGACAGTAGATACTTCAACCTTGCCAAAAATAGACGAGGCACTGGAATGAATTCCCATAAGATATATCAGATCAGGACAGCATGGTCGGAACCATAACTGTAAGGAATCAATTTCAAGAATACCGAAAGAATCATACAACTGGATAATCATTTTGCAAGAAGCTTCTGAGACGGTCTACATAATTTTCATGGGCATGAACACAAAGTTCAAGGTCGACTCCCACTTCTTTAATGCATATCATTTCATTCACCTCTCGCTTTGATATAACTGTAGTGTTGGAATTTTATCTGGTAGAACACCGGAAGAGTATGACTTGTGAAAACTTTCGGGTTCTCATGGATTAGGGGAAGGCATAGGTTCAACCCATCGGGCATCTTAGTAACATATACCACAAGTTTCAAAAGTAAATACACAAGCTCGAAAGCAGAGCATGGTTGGCCAAGCAGAGGATACAATTTACCAAAGGCATTATGTATCAGGGGAAGAACTCACAAGGTGATTGAATAAGAAGGACACTGTCGGATAACAATCCAACAATGGATCGGGCGATCCACAACGGAGTCGATGTGAGTATCGGTACTCACTCAGAGGAAGAAGAATGCAGAGGCATCAGATTCAAGAATCACCTGATTAGTCTGATGCTTAAATAGACAGAAATTATGGTTTCCAAAACGAAGGATGAGAAGCAGACGCTCTGATCAAGGATGGACAAGTTGAAAACACTTAGTTGGGCAATCAATAAAGGTTTGAATTGCTGAGAACCAACTCATGTCCAGTATGACGCCTGAGCCGGAGAGATAATTTTAAAAAGGATAACCTGATGACTGCATGCGTACGCACACATTGAATCAATAGGCTCAAAATGACTAAGACAAGGGATGTTAACGAGGACTACTAGTCATATGGAAATAACCATAATGCAAGCAGGCAAGAGTTTCAAGAGTAACAGGATGCAAAGGATTTTCGAAAGATCGAAAAGTATTCTGAAGAATTATGTGAGACACATGAACAATTAAGATGAACGGATCCTCGATAAATGTGAGGGAAAGCCCATAAGGGTTTTCATGCAAAATAAAACTGCAAGACAGTAAACTCAAAGGATTCTCGGGACAACAACGAATAGTTTGAGGCATCTTGTAACAACAAGAGCAACGAGGAATGATCAAAAGAATGACAAGTGCATGCAGATATCCATAGGGATATATCGGCGGCAGTGAATTGCAAAGGTAATGAGCACAAGGGTCTCGAGAAATTATCGAGGGATATCCTCAGAATCTTCTGACGAAGCAGGTGATCCTCCGGAATGAGGGCTCTCCGGGAGAAATAGTTACGAGAACCTAGAGTTAGAGTTAGCAAAATCATTTAACCTGAATAGAAGAGAGATCAGAGTCCCAGAGTATAGACGAGGAGTAAAAGATCCTAATACCACCCAATGGCGACGTGGGCCCGTAAGGCACATAGCCATGTTAGTAAAAGTTTTGCAATGTCTAGAGTCGACTTCGGCCAAGGAGTGTGGAAGGGGGATTCCTGCAGGCAGTCGGCTCTGATACCAACTTGTGACGCCCCCGATTCAATTGTACACTAATGATGCACGCAAATGTGTACGATCAAGATCAGGGACTCAGGGGAAGATATCACAACACAACTCTAAAAGTAAAATAAGTTATACAAGCATCATATTACAAGCCAGGGGCCTCGAGGGCTCGAATAGAAGTGCTCTACATAAACGAGTCAGCGGAAGCAACAATATCTGAGTACGGACAGAAGTTAAACAAGTTGCCATAAGATGGCTAGCACAAACTGGGATACAGATCGAAGCAGCGAGGCCTCCCGCCAGGATCCTCCTAACTACTCACGGTCATAAATCGACTGACACTTGCGTAGTAGTAGGCACCTCCATGTAGTAGGAGTCATCATCGATCGTGGTGTCGGCCACAGGCTCCAACGTCCAGTTGCGACATCCGAGAAGAAGAGGGAAAGGGGAAAAGAGGGAGCAAAGCAACCGTGAGTACTCATCCAAAGTACTCGCAAGCAAGGAGCTACACTACATATGCATGGGTATATGTGTAAGGAGGCAATATCAATGGACTAAACTGCAGAATGCCAGAATAAGAGGGGCATAGCTAGTCCTATTGAAGACTAAGCTTCTGGCAGACTCCGTCTTGCAGCATGTAGAAGAGAGTAGATTGAAGTCCTCCAAGTAGTATCGCATAGCATAATCCTAGCTACCCGGTGATCCTCCCCTCGTCACCTTGTGGAAAAGCGATCACCGGGTTGTCTATGGAAATTGTCTGGGTGTGTTTTATTAAGTATCCAGTTCTAGTTGTCATAAGGTCAAGGTACAACTCCGGGTCGTCCTTTTACCGAGGGACACGGCTATTCTAATAGATAAACTTCCCTACAGGGGTGCACCACATAACCCAACACGCTCGATCCCCTTTGGCCGGACACACTTTCCTGGGTCATGCCCGGCCTCGGAAGATCAACACGTCGCAACCCCACCTAGGCACAACAGAGAGGTCAAGACGCCGGTCTAAATCCTATCGTGCAGGGTGCAGGCCCATCGCCCATTGCACACCAAGACGTATGCGTGGGCGGCCGGAAGCAGACCTAGCCCCTTAACACAAGATCGCTTACGGCCCAATCCGGCAAGGCCGCCGCCGACGTGACGTCCACGAAGGCGGCCGATACCACGACGCCGAAAGTGCCCATAAGCTGTTCAGCGTGAGTTGGTTAGTGCGTATAGTCCAGTGGCCAGACTCAGATCAAATACCAAGATCTCGTTAATCATGTTATTATGAAGTAACCGCGAACGCCGACCAAGGCCAGGCCCACCTCTCGCCTAGGTGGTCTCAACCTGCCCTGTCGCTCCGCCACAAAGATCCACACAGAGGGTCGTCGGGACAAATGTCCTTTCGGCCCCCAATCCGTGAATCACTCGCGGGTACTCAACGAGCCGACCCGACTTTAGTCACCATCTGTATATTATGCATATATGTATAGTATATACCCGTGATCACCTCCCGAGTGATCACGGCCCGATAGTATAGCAAGGCAGACAGACAAGAATGTAGGGCCAATGATGATAAACTAGCATCTTATACTAAGCATTTAGGATTGTGGGTAAGGTGTCAACAATTGTAGCAACAATGACAGGCGATGCAACAGAATAGGATTAACCGAAACAGTAACATGCTACACTACTCTAATGCAAGCAATAAAGGTTAGAATAGGCGATATCTGGTGATCAGGGGGGGCTTGCCTGGTTGCTCTGGCAAGAAGGAGGGGTCGTCAACTCCGTAGTCGAACTAGGCAGCAACAGCGTCGGTCTCGTAGTCTACCGGAGAGAAGAGAGGGAAGAAACAGTAAATACAATGCAAACATAAGCATGACGATGCATGACATGACAATGAGCGGTGTTAGTGTGCCCTAACGCGGTAGTAGGTGATACCGGTGAAAGGGGGAAACATCCGGGAAAGTATCCCCGGTGTTTCGCGTTTTCGGACAGATGAACCGGAGGTGAAATGTTGCGGGTTCACTATGCTAGGGACGCGTGGCGGACGAACGGGTTGTGTATCTGGATTCGTCTCGTCGTTCTAAGCAACTTTCATGTAGAAATTATTTTCATCCGAGCTACGGTTTAATTTACATTAATTTTCAAAGTTTTAAATCTTTTTTGAAATTAACATAATTAACTTAATTTAGGAAATGCAATTATGATGTCAGCATGATGTCAGCGGGACCAAAAGTTGACTAGTTCGACCTTGGCAGGTGGGACCCGTTCGTCATAGACTCAGTTTTAATTAAGCCAAATTAATTAGCTTAATTAGGTGTTTAGTCTAACTAAGTGTAACTGGTTTAGTCAAACAGAACTAATTAACTTAATTAATCCACTAATTAATTAATTAATTATTTGTTTTATTATCAATATCCCTTTTTAATTTTTGTTTTACAGGGGGCTGGGCCCACGTGTAAGTGGCCCAGGGGGCGGGGCCCGGCTGTCAATGGTCCAGGGACCATAGAGGGCGAATGGGCACGGGTAACGGGCGCCGGGACTCAGCGGGTGTGGGCGTTGCCCCAGGCGTGGCGTCGCCCGAATGCGTGACGCCACGGGCGGCATGCTGGCTGCCGGGCGACGGCGGAGGGGTGTGACCGGCTTGGGGCCGTGCGAGAACGCAAGAGCAAGGCAAGGCGAGGGCATCACGGCATGCGCAGGGTCGGACGGCACGCACCGGTCTGTGCGATGTCAGCCGCAGACAATGAGACAACTCGGGAGAGGCGAGGACGGCGCGCCGAGGTCAGGGGCGGATGCGGCGAGCGGCGGGGACTGCAGAAGCAGAGAGGGAGGAGGGGTGACGGCGACTCACAGGGGACCGGTCGGGGAGGGCAACGGGCTCGGGGTGGTTCCGGCGAGGTAGATCAACGACGGGCCGAGGTGGCGGCGACGGCGAACGGCGTTGGCATCCGGGCGTGGTTGGAGAAGAGGTCGAGGACGGGGAGTCGCGGCAGCCATGGCGATGGTTGTCGTCGGGAGGAAGCAGAGGCGCCAGGAGGCCGGTCGGGGAGGAGGGTTGAGGAGGCAGGCGCCGGCGACGGCAGGGTGGCGATGCGTGTTGAGCCGATGGGGTCGGGGCGCCGTTCTCCCCGATCCAAATCGGGAGCAGAGGAGATCGTGGGGGGGGGGGGGAGTGGACCGAGAGGGGGGAGTGGTGAAGGGATCGGGCTAGGGTTTCGGGGGCGTGGGGGGTATAAAGCGGAGATGGGCCGGTTGGGTCGCGTGGGTGGCCAGCTGGGCCGGTTGGCCCCGGTTTTTTTCTTTTGTTTGTTTTTATCCTTTTTTTATTATTTCCTTTTCTGTTTTATTTCATTTTAACTATTTAGGCCTTTTATAAAAGCACGGTTCCTTCACCATAAACACCTAGCCAATTATTGGCACGCTTCGAACATTTTTTTAATGTTTGAAATTTTTTGATGCTTGACAAAAACTCAAATTTGAATTTGAATCGTTTGATCTAACACGGGATTTGCAACAGTAATCAGAGGTGACGTGGCATCATTAGCATAGGTTCATTGTAGCTTAATTACCCGGGCGTCACACTTGCCTCCGAGACTAGCTCAAGTGTTGTCAGTGATAACGGTTTCCGGATCTTAGGATATCGTTAAGTGCAACATAGTCATAAAACAACATTGAGATTATGACGTTAGAAGAACGATCATATTGAATCGACACAATTTTGCATGTTATGAATTGAGTTAATATCGTCTGTGGTCAATTGTAATAACACGGAGTGTTAGCATGTGATTTTGCTCCTTAGACCATGAGAGTATCATGGTCACTTCTTACCGTACGTTGGGCTTTGGGGTTGCTCAAACGTCACCTGTAACACGGTGGTCATAACACAACATGCAGGTTCATCGGGAAGTTTGACAAGTGGTCGGATACCTCAAGAGTGGGATTTGCTCCTCCAACAATGGAGAGATATTCTTAGGGCCCTCTCGGTGTGACGGCATCCATCATCGCCTGGCCAAACACAGGTGACATCGTGATATGTCTCCAATGTATCTATAATTTTTATTGTTTCATGCTATTATATTATCAACCTTGGATACTTTATATGTTTATTATGCAATTTCATATCATTTTTGGGAACTAACCTATTAACCCAGTGCCTAGTGCCGGTTGTAGTTTTCTGGTTGTTTTTTGTTTTCCAGAAAATCAGTACCAAACGGGGTCCAAACGCTATGAAACTTGATGAATTTTTTCTGGACAAAAGAGACCCAATAAGCTTCGAGAGGAGAGCAGACAACAAATGAGGAGATGGCAAGGCAACTGGGCACGCCCTAGGGGGAGTCGCGTCCTGATGCCTTGTGGGCCCCATGTGGCTCTATCTAACCTAATTCCACTTCTATAAATTCTCAAATGTCGGGAATGTTGGGAAACATAGCATGCAATTTCAAAAAAATCCTACTCTCACGCAAGATCTATCTAGGAGATGCATAACAACGAGAGGGGAGAGTGTGTCCACGTACCCTCGTAGACCGAAAGCAGAAGCATTTGATAACGCGGTTGATGTAGTCGAACTTCTTCGCGTTCCGACCGATCAAGCACCGGACGTACGACACCTCCAAGTTATGCACACGTTCAGCTCGATGACGTCCCTCGAAATCTTGAACCAGCAAAGTTTCGAGGGAGAGTTCCTTCAGCACGACGACGTGGTGATGGTGATGGTGAAGTGATATGCGCAGGGTTTCGCCTAAGCACTACGAAGATATGATCGGAGGCATAAAATGTGGAGGGGGGCACCGCACATGGCTAACAATTGTTGGTGTGTGTTCTAGGCGCCCCCTCCCCATGTATATATAGGTGGGAGGGGAGGGGAGCTGCCTTGGGCGCCCCAAGTAGGAGGAATCCTACTTGGGGGCCCTATTCAATTCAGCCCCCCTACCATATTTACCGGGAGGGAAAAGGAAGAGGGGGAGAGGATAGGAATGGGGAGGCCGACTCCCTCCTTTCCTTCTCCCACTTGGCAAGTGGCCTAGGAGGGGTGCGCCAGCCCCTTGTGGGCTGGTGTGCCCCTTCCCCTTTCGCCCATGTGGCCCATTAACCCCCCCGGGTGTTCCGGTAACCCCTTCGGTAGTCCGATATGTACCCGATACTCTCTGAAACACTTTCGATGTCCGAATACTATCGTCCTATATATCAATCTTTACCTCTCGACCATTTTGAGACTCCTCGTCATGTCTGTGATCTTATTCGGGACTCCAAACAACATTCGATCGCCAAATTACATAACTCATATAATACAAAATCGTCATCGAACGTTAAGCGTGCGTACCCGACGGGTTCGAGAACTATGTAGACATGACCGAGACACCTCTCCGGTCAATAATCAACAATAGAACCTGGATGCTCATATTGGATCCCACATATTCTACGAAGATCTTTATCGGTCATACCGTAATGACAACATACGTTATTCTCTTTGTCATCAGTATGTTACTTGCCCGAGATTCGATCGTCGGTATCTTCATACCTAGTTCAATCTCGTTACCGATAAGTCTCTTTACTCGTTCCGTAATACATCATCCTGCAACTAACTCATTAGTCACATTGCTTGCAAGGCTTCTTATGATGTTTATTACCGAGAGGGCCAAGAGATGCCTCTCCGATACTCGAAGTGACAAATCCTAATCTCGATCTATGCCAACCCAACAAACACCTTCGGAGATACCTGTAGAGCATCTTTATAATCACCTAGTTATGTTGTGATGTTTGATACCACACAAGGTATTCGTCCGGTATCAAGGAGTTGCATAATCTCATAGTCAAAGGAATATGTATTTGACATGAAGAAAGCAATAGCAGTAAAACTGAACAATCATTATGCTAAGCTAACAGATGAGTCTTGTCCATCACATCATTCTCCTAATGATGTGATCTCGTTATCAAATGATAACTTATCATTCCAGTTGAGGATATCCCTAACAAACGGCCCAGTTGAGGATATCGCTTATCATTCTCGTCTTGTAAGCTAGGGATTAGAGATTATTCGGAGATCGGCCGATTAATCGATTTTATCTGTCGACTATTAATCAGATGTTTTTTGCAAATCTCAGGTTCCCAACACTAAAATACACTATATTCAATACCAAAACAATATTTGACAGAAGTGTTACCTTGATTTCTAGCCTTTGAATCCTTGTATAATGACAAACAAAATAGGACAATAGTACATACTCTGTAACAAGGTCCACAAAACATAAATAAACATAGTTTTGCAAACGTAGTGCTATGAATAGGTCTCATTTATCGATAGATTCCCGACAAATCGCTTGTCAAAGTGATAAATCGGTCCAAAAGATAAACGACAAAGATAAGGCATAATCTTATCGCCCCCGCCAATTAGTGATAAATCAAAAGATTAATCGGTGAATCGGAAGATTTCTTGAACAGTGACCTTAACCATCTTTGATCAACGAGCTAGTTAAGTAGAGGCTCACCAGGGACACAGTGTTTGTCTATGTATTCACACATGTATTTAGGTTTCCGATCAATACAATTCTAGCATGAATAATAAATATTTATCATGAATAAAGAAATATAAAATAACAACTTTATTATTGCCTCTAGGGCATATTTCCTCCAGTCTCCCACTTGCACTAGAGTCAATAATCTAGTTCATACCACCATGTGATTTAACACCAATAGTTCACATCGTCATGTGATTAACACCTATAGTTCACATCGCCATGTGACCAACACCCAAAGGGTTTACTAGAGTCAATAATCTAGTTCACATCGCCATGTGATTAACACCCAAAGAGTATTAAGGTATTATCATGTTTTGCTTGTGAGAGAAGTTTAGTCAACGGGTCTGCCACATTCAGATCTGTATGTATTTTGCAAATTCCTATGTCTACAATGCTCTATATAGAGCTACTCTAGCTAATTGCTCCCACTTTCAATACATATCCAGATTGAGACTCATAGTCATCTGAATCAGTGTCAAAGCTTGCATCGACGTAACTCTTTATGACGAACTCTTTATCACCTCCATAATCAAGAAACATTTCCTTAGTCCTCTTTAAGGTAACTAAGGATAATTTTGACTGTTGTCCATTGATCTAGTCCTGGATCACTATTGTATCCCCTTTCCAAACTCATGGCAAGGTACACAACAGGTTTGGTACACAGCATGGCATACTTTATAGATCTTGCCTTCGGATCTGTGGTAGAAGGTGTACCCAATTGTTTCCTTAGGGTATCCTATCAATATGCACTTCTCTGATTTGGGTTCGAGCTTATCAGGCTGAAGCCTTTTGACATAAGTGTTGCAACCCCAAACTTTAAGAAACGACAACTTAGGTTTCTTGCCAAACCATAGTTCATACGGTGTCGTCTCAACGGATTTAGATAGTGTCCTATTTAACGTGAATGCAATTGTCTCTAATGCATAACCCCAAAACGATAGTGGTAAATCAGTAAGAGACATCATAGATCGCACCATATCTAATAAAGTACGGTTACGACGTTCGGACACACCATTATGTTGTGGTGTTCCAGGTGGCTTGAGTTGTGAAACTATTCCACATTGTTTAAATGAAGGCCAAACTCGTAACTCAAATATTCGCCTCCATGATCAGATCATAGAAACTTTATTTTCTTGTTATGATGATTCTACACTTCACTCTGAAATTCTTTGAACTTTTCAAATGTTTCAGACTTGTGTTTCATTAAGTAGATATACCCATATCTGCTCAAATCATCTGTAAAGGTCAGAAAATAACGATACCCGCCGTGTGCCTCAACACTCATTGGACCACATACATCAATATGTATTATTTCCAATAAGTCATTAGCTCGCTCCATTGTTCCGGAGAACGGAGTTTTAGTCATCTTGCATATGAGGCATGGTTCACAAGTATCAAATGATTCATAACCAAATGATTCCAAAAGTCCATCTGCATGGAGTTTCACTACAAAAAAATACACTTCCGTGATGATACGTGTTTGTCACAGTAGGTCGCATTTTCTATCATGCATGTACATCCATGATGATTTTATGACAGAATCAAGATAGTCATACCTGTGCTTTCGTAGAAGTGTTCCATGACATTACCAAAATTATCATCACGGAAGTGTCCACTTCCATGACGATAAATCCCGCGTCACAGAAGTGCTTTCGTCAAGGGTGACCGACACATGGCAACCACCGTAACGGAATGCCGTTAAGCTAACGGGTCAGGTTTTGGATCCGATAACCCGTTAACAACCCCGACCAATGGGGATTTTCCACATGTAAAATCATCATTGGCTGGAGGAAACACATGTCGGCTCATCGTTGGGACGGATGTCATCCACTCATTGGACAGAAGGCGCCTATGATACGTCGACACGTGGCACGGCCCAATAGAGGCCCATTCCTGTGAAAAGGACGGCCCATTTGACTTGGTCAAAAGGTGGTGGGCCGGCCCATGTAAAGCCTATTAACGGCATGTTCGCATATAGCCCATTTACAGCCCGCTAACCCAAGGCCCGTTACGCCTATCCGTATTAGGCCCAGTAGCGTCATCTGGACCACCCAATATGATTCCAGCCCGTTTTCACTTCTGGCCCATGTATGGCCCATGACGTCTTTTGGCCCATATGAGGCCCTATGTAACTCTTGGCCTATTAACGCCCCGTGGTGAAACTGGCCCGTAATGAACAACATATCACTTTACACCCATTAACGGCCCGTGGTAAAACTGGCCCGTAATGAACAGTGTATCACTTTATACCCATTAACGCCCGTTATTCCGCTGGTCCGCTTCAGCCCATGTTATCTTTCGCCTTCTCGAGCCCATTTATTCTTGGGCTCATTTCAAAGATTCGCTTACTTACGGCCCGCTATCGCTATTTTTCGCTTGTGGGCCAAATTCAGCCCGTGGTTACAATCGGCCCGCTTGTGGTCCGTTAATCGTTGGGCCATTTTCATAGCGCCATGAAATACGGCCTATTAACGATGGCCCATTATGGTCAGCCCATGAACGGACGATTCCAACTCTAGCCCGCTTACGCCATAATGCGACTCGTTATTGGCCCATGTTTGCCAATCGATCATACCGCCTGTAAGGCCCATTGATGATACAACCCGTAGAAGGCCCATTGTTTCTACTGACCCGAAGGCCCATTGTTTCTACGGCCCGTAGAAGGCCCATCGCTTCTACGGCCCGTAGGAGGCCCAAAGGTCACTACTGATAAATATTAGCCCATGGTTACTATGGCCTAGTTTTAAAAATAGGTTATTGCAGCCACTAGCAAACCGCGAAAAAGAAGCGCAATGACTACAAGCAAACAAATAAACAAGACAACAAGGAAATAAATAAGCAAGCAACTTACGCTAGGCTATCACGGCTATCACACATATTACATCCATTGGGCATCAAAGTTCGCCACCAAAGGCAAATAAATGCGCCGACAAAAGAATATACAAAGCGAGAGCACTTCGAAGGCACTAGGCCCGGCGGTCGGGCCCCCAAATAGTCAAGAAGCTGAGTAGACCTCGTTATGTCAACGATAGATGCATCAACACTAGATTTAAGGCATGATGGTGCGCTGACAGTCCTCGACATCTTCATTGCATCTTTGACTTCAAGTCGGAGATGAGCTGAAGCAAGCCTTTCCGCTTTAAGTTGAGGCTCAAGAAGTCGAATCGATTGAGGCAGCGATCGCACAGAGGTTGTCTCACACTGCCGGTGAGTAGCTTCAACTCACTGTCTTCATCAAGACAGACCTTGGGGTCATCTCGCTGTCCTCAAGATGGTTTGGCTCACTATCTTCCTTAAAGTTCTGCTGGCGTAAGAGATACGACTACAAAGAGAAAGGAGACACGTAACAGGTTTCACAATTATATAAGCAAATAAATGGATCTGTTTCAGATAAGGAACATGTTTTTACAACTACAATTTGAAATCGGTAGTTGTTGCAAACATCCAATCAGATGTAAACAGAAAGCAAACAACAAGTGGAGGAAATGATGCCTATCCAAATCTATACTAGAACAAAGTTTGAAGGTTTGAGAAGGATGAACTTACATTACATGTTAACATGGGATGGACAAAGCCCTTCTCCATGTTGATGGAAGGATAATTCAATAAATTCCCCAAAGAAAATTCTTTATAAGCGTTGCCATTATTCTACATTTTGCAAAGAGTAAATATAGATCAAATAATATTGGAAGAAACAGAGGATAATGAAGCTCAGGTGTAGACTGATGATACATAATCAAATAGCAATTAATTAAGTACAACGTTACAAGGCAAAATGAGAGAGGTACTGACAAGAGCAATGCAGAGCCCATTATTATTTTGAGATTGTATGATCCTTTGAGCAAGGAGATTCATCTGAAATTAGTTTTCATACAAGAGAGAAGGTAAGGCACAAGCAGAAATTTAGGAGTTCAAATTTTGAATTGATATCATAGACAAGACTGTACTGGGCTCCCAGCAGTTCTAATAGGGTTTGGCCTTTGGAGTAGGGGTAAAGTGTGGTACAGTTGGGCCTGTGTTTTTCGGCTGCTGATCTATCTGATTTAACAGTATCACTACCTTTTCAAAATACCTAGTTTGTACTCCTTGAGGATCTGCACTCACCCTCTTCCTTTTGGACATTTATTACGAAAGAACAACATTTGACTGGAAAAACATAGTGTGATGACACATGGAATAGGTACAAAAAATGGATAGTTATGGCATATACTCATATATGGTGCTTAAACTAAGCAGATGGTGTAACAAAGTAGAAGTAATGCAAGAGGTCAGATGCAAAATATGTGCGACCAATACAACTTTGCAAAGTTAGAGCAAGCACCTCGATGGGTGAATAAGATAGGCCATCCTCCACCATGCCAAGTTTGTTAGCCAGTGGATGGTTCCGCAATATTCCTCTCGTGCGCCCATTCTCATATTCATTTTGATAATGTTCAATATCTGACATGCATGAAAACATAAAAACAAGTGAGATTTTCTTTGCAATGCATAAGTGATTCTAATCCAATACTGCCTCCCTGTAAAACCCTTTGTGCTATCTCTGCAATTCTTTTAAAAGATGTCATGCATGCTGTAATTTGTTGTGTGCATTAATATAATGTGGCCTACTACTCAAAATATGAGAGCTCGAAGTGATGACACTTCGCAGATGATAGCTTCAACATATAGTAAAGAAGAACAAGTCGACCGACTGTGATTCAAAATATACTAAGGAGAACAACTCGACTGACCAAACGACCGCAAGAGAAGAGTATCATCTTAAAGAAGAGAAGAAGAGCAAGCAAATTGAAGATATTACAAGTGTTTCAATACAATGTCGGTTGGCCACCCATGATGAACCAGAGCGCACAGAGAAATACTATTCTTTCCGGTCTCTCCATATGTGGCTCACATGCATTTCGAAACTAAAGTAGGAACATTTAGCTAACCAATTAAACATCTCTCAGTTTTACTAATATCAGCAATAATATTAGATATGAATTTGTACAACTAAGCTTGTTTAGCTCGATGGGTGGAGCAGTGCTATTACGACACGAACCACATAGGCTGATTGTGGTCATCATAAAATGGGGAAAACATAAGCATGATTAGTACAGTGTTGACCGTGGTAGTGGGATGGCAGATCTGAAGCTGCAAACCGCGCAAAGGGTAGTTAGCAACCGATGTTTGCTTTGAAATAACAACTAAGATTTGGTATGGACAAGAAAGTACGGTCAACAAGTGACAAAGAAATGCAATTATGTTGTCTCTCTATATGTCGCGACATGCATTTGGAAACTCAAGTGGGACCTATAGCTAACCAATTAAATGTGTCGGTTAACTAATATCGGTATCATATCACAATCATATTTGAACAACTAAGCTTTGAATTTCGAGTGTTGTGTTGTTTAGCTTGAAGGGTGGAGTAATGCTAGTACGACAGAAAGCACCTACGCAGATCATAGTAGAGTAGATAAAAGGGGAAAACCCTAAGCGTCAAGAGAAAAATCAGGAAAGTGGAACTAGATGGACCAGTGGGTGGTGCACATGCTTTTCGAAATGAATATAGGAACATTAGGTGACCAATTAAACGTTCTCTGTTTTAGTGATATGAGCATCATATCAGATTCGTATTTCAACACGTAAGCTTTGGGTTGAGGTCTTGAGGAGCAGTACTAGCACGACACGAAGCACCTACGATGATGGTAGTGAATATAAAGGGGGGAAACCATAAGCTTTACGAGTATAGTGCCCGTGCCATGGCGGATCTGAAGGTGCAAACCGGACAAAGCTACTTCGCAACCAATGTTTGCTTTCAACTAGCCACTATGATTTGGTACAGAAAAGAAAAGTACAGTAAACAAATTGCGATCTATTTTCCGGATGAGATCAATAACTTAAGCACATATGGAAGAGTACCACCTCTCTTGCAACGCCGTGTAGGCCTATGCTGATACGTTGAGGGTGTTGCGGGTGCGATGGCTGTCGGCGGCGGGGAAGAAGACTTTAGACGGCAGACGGCCGGGTCGGGGGATATATCCTGTTGCCGTGGACGAGGCGGTCGTAGGAGCGACAACGACAAGGTGGACGACAGCGCCGATGAAGTGAGAGGAGGCGATGAAAGGATCCTGGTCCAGCGCCGTGGATGGCAGACGTCCATCTCTTGCAATGGGACGACGGGTAGGGGTAGCGGCTCCGGCAAGGTGGAGGATGGGGTGGCGGACGGAGGAGGTTGGCGCGATCGCGGAGGTTGTCGTCCGCCGAAGGTGTATGAATGGGGAAATGGAGGGAGGGGGATCTCAAACTTTGGGACGCGCTTCTCGAAATGGGGAAAGTTTCTGAACTTATCCCCGCTTAAAATTCGAACATCGCGTCGGTTGGGGATAGGACGGTAATCTCGCATCTCTCAAATATTTGCCGGTAACTATTTCGGGCAAGGAGAGGGTGTTTTGCCGCCCATGGTTGGCGCCCACGGTGTATGGACGGGGCTGACAGGTAGGGCGGTTGTGTCACGTCTAATGGAAGTTACACATCTGCCCCTATTTAAAATATTAGCCTACATCGATTTCGGACGAGGAGAGTTTGTTTTGCCGCCCACCGTGTATGAATGGGGAAATGGAGGAAGAGACACATGTCTTTCGGACGAGCTTGAATCAAATGTGTTTTTCGCCCACGTTTGGCGCCCACCGTGTCTTGAATGGGCTCAGAGGCCGTCGTGTCACGTCGATTGAAGTTACTAGTCTACCCCTATCGGCGGTGAGTGTAAATCCGATCGATAAGGATGTCAAGTGTCGGGTAGACAGTAATTTCCATCTCGCAAACACTTGCTTGGGCAGCCCACAAATTATAGTGGGTGTTTAGCCGCTTGCTCAAAACTTGGGAGAATTAGCATTCACGTTTGCCACGGGACCGGCAAACTAAATTCAAATCCAATTTGTATTTGATTACAAATATCCATAGATAATTATACGTTTTGTTATTTATTTCTTCAAAACCACAACAAAGATTTACTCCACCTTTATATATGATTATGATTTAGAAATGCCGTGATCTTCGAATTCAGTAGGTTGGATACACTCTGAGTCAAACAGTTGTTTCATCCAATACAATATGCTCACACGAAAAACAGTTCACCTTATGTCAATCATACAAGTACTGAGGATTACCTCGCCTAAAAAATTCGGATCATTACAACACATGGACAACATAGGGGGTCTTGCAACATAATCTATCTAGAGACATGACACAACATGCAAGTACAATAATCTAATGAAAATTTCAACTGGTATCTAAAGAAGAACCGGGATTACCTTGGGCTTCAGATAGCAGAAATAGCAGGACCTCCTCCGTCTTCAAATGCAACATTCTTACTTCCTCCAATTCTTGGGTTGTTTGCATAATGCGTGCCAATAATTCCGTAATTTCCAGCCTCAAGATAAAGATTACCTCATTCATGGCAGCCACACCATCTCTTTCTGCCTCTAGTAGAGCCTCAAGCACTATAATATCTGTGCTCAGACTACTCTCCGGCGGTGTTGCCTCTGAACTACTACCATCTGGTAACATGGATGGCGCACTGCTTCCACAAATAGATTCTGGGGTTGTACATTGTGTCCTAGTGTGAACAACATCCTAAAAGGTTTCCGCTAGACATAAGTAAGAGATAGTTATCGTATGATCCAGGCAGTAAGCTTAAATGGTAAACGACGGATGAATTATTGTCGAGCAAGGCAAACTATATTTAAATGGTTCAAGCAACATCATTAAAAGAAATTAAAATGGTAAGATGAAACTAGGGATGTAAGTGGCAAATAAATGACATCCGCCATCCCATCTAGTTAGTTTTGCTACCTCCTAGTTCATTTTCCTCAAAAACAAAACTCTTTTGAACTATCATACCACTAGTGGACTTTAATCGGGATTAAACGGGACCCGATTGACATCCCTAGTTGAAAGGGAGTGTACAACCACTATATTTAAGTTGCCAAGGCATCTAAGCAGTTGAAATAATCGAGAAAGCACTTAACAAGTGTGGCCTCATATAAACTATGAAGACAGTCTTGTGATGAAGTTGAGAGGAAAAGTTAAGGACTCAAATGAAATAGGCATGCATTTCTTTATGATAGTACAACAGTAATCGCGACATATTGGCCAACTCGGTATAGCGTAACAACAAACAAGCATTGAATCAAGCAATACAAAGAAAGCGCATAATTGAACTATTTGTAATTGGTAGGATTACACGTTGAGGGCACAAGCCAAGAAAGCAGCCCACTCGCATTACATTTCACATGTACTAAAACACACCGGCTTACCATATGTTCTTTGTGAAGCCTAGCTGTTGTTGCAATGTTCTTTGAAGATATCATCAAGATCCCGTGGTTGCAAATCTAGTTGTTGTAGTTTATTACGCACCATCTATTTAGGTAAAATTAATTTTAATCGCATGCACTGGTCGAATTGATCATCAATGGTTCGTCTAAACTAATGAAAGAAGGGTGTGTGCATACACGACAATATATCTGCTTCCCTCTATTTTTATGCTTGTTCGAGGTGCCAGCCCCAAAGAACAAATATTTTGCTTGATGGGGTTGGCAGCTCCATAATTAATAGAAGCATCAAATTAGTCATGCAACTTGGGAAGATCAAGAACACACAAACAAGTAATGAACAGAGGCTTGGAGCAGTGATGTAATAGCTAGCATAAAAAATGTAGGGTAAACACACAAAAAGCAGCGGAACCACATGCTAGTTTGCTGATGTGTAATTAAGCATAGAGATCATTAAGCAGTCTGATGGAACCAACATGTGGCATCAGAACAAAACTAAAGCATATTAACTATATGTGCACTGGTATGTAATTTAGCACATGTAACATGTTCACTGCCAGAAGTATGGCCCTACAGGTGCAAGCAAAATAACGCGTCTCATGAAAAACTGAATGATGCCCTAAAGAAATTCAAAGGTGCAGTGCTTATGCTAGGAAAGTGAATGTAGGCGCCGGCCGTTGGATAATAGTACCTGATTCTCGGCGGCGTATGTGTATCGTTGTCATACTTGATAGCTAAGGATCGTCGATGGTGCTTGTGTTGCGATTGAGTTTGGGCGGTTTCATTCTTTGAAGCGGCTCGGTGCTTACTGTTATGGCGCTGTCGACATACAAGAAAGCTCATCTGTGGTAAGTGAACAGTTGCATGATAAAGAGAAAAACCAAAGGAGTACAAATCGAAATAACCTGATGAGGCTGCGGCGTCGGTAAAGTAGGGCCGGTGGAGTTGAATATGGCGTCCGTGGAGCGGGTCCGGTGCGATGGGCGAAGGCTTGGCAAGCGCGTTATGCAGATGCTTTCGGCGAGGCGGATCTGTTGTGGCGGATGAGGGCTTGTATGAAGGGCCAGCGAAGGGGCGGACGAGGGAGTCAGTGAAGGGCCTACGTTGTGGTGGACGAGGGCGCTGGCTAAGCAGATCTGGTGCGGTGGACCATGATGGTGGTCAAGGAGATCTGGAGCGATGGACAAGCCAGTCGCTGAAGCGGCTCCGGTGAAGTGGTGAGTTGGCACTTAGCGGTTCCAAGGTGCGGAAGGTAGATCCGGCGGGGTGTGAGGTCCACCGCTGCGGCGGAGGACTAGATTCGTGGCTTGCCGTGGTTGGGGGGGTCGGGGAGGGAAGGGAGGGCTCTGGGAAGAATGTTGGGGGCAAAGAGGTGAAAACAATGGAGTTACCAAAGCAGCCCTTTTCCGTTCATGTGGCAGGGGTAAAACAGGAATATCGCAGGATTAAACTTTCGGGCGCGTGATATTTCGATGTGAGCGGGAAGTTTGAAAGCTTTTGGCGCCTAAAATTATAAGTATTCTACTCTCGTACGGCCGACTATGATATCATGGCCGACAATTTGTTTGTTTTACACGCAAAAACAATGTGCAAGTTTTGAAAATCAATGTCTCCAACTTGAAACTTATATTGTCCATTCAATTCAAATATGGAACATTGAGCTACTACAAGCAAATACCATCATACGGTCCAATTCAAATGAAATTCCAAATGTGTTTATCCTAAATATGATGACAAAAGCAAAAATATCTATGTGTATGAATAAAGTGGATGGTTATAAAGTTTGAACATGCTCGTATGTGTATATCTCTAGGTTTGATACATGAATTTGAAATCACGAAATCCCGGCTTAAAAAATGTACCTCCATTTAAATGAATTACAAAAGCTAATGATGGAGTCGAATTCCAAAATTCCAATCTTAGGTTTGTAATTCTGGTACATGGTATATCACGCATGTTCAAAAGTATCGTTATCTCATAGTACAAACTGTGAAACAAATTGATCAATCATGAGTGCACAATATCTCAATTACGCTAAAGTCCTTCAAATATAGACACCTCACTCTTTATCTGAAGTCAACCCCCCCACCACCACACACACACACACACACATAGAGAAGTCGTTCTCTCCCACAAACACCAACACATGAGCACATTAACACCCCTCTCTCTTGTAAAGTCCGGACCCCTACATAGGTCTCTATCACTTTGTCTCTCGGGCATGCACACATCTCTTCCCTCACTCTCTAGGTCTCCCGCTATCTCTCTTACCCAAGCACACGCACTATGTAGAGTGTATATTTCCCATACACACAAAACGTCGCCCCCAAACGTCTATCTCCCTAGTTATGTGGTTCTAGCGCACTCACCTCACACACCACCCCCACTGCAAACAAGCACACTTTGTCTCCTTGTGCACCACTCTCCTCTTTCTATCTCTCCCACATGCGGACCCGCCCACTCCTTCCTGTATACATATATGTCGTGACTCTTTGCATAGCTCCCAATGTATAATCGTTCTCGATTTCGCACATTGTTCTCTACACCATCTATTCTAGATCTCTCATGAAGTCCCTATCACACACACGATGACTCGCTTCCCTTGCGTCTCTGTTCATAGGCCAATTTCGGACAACATCAACATTGTCTCCCTATCTATACGCCATTTATGGACACAAACGATCCCTCTCGCCCCCTCTCTTCCTCTCTCTCTCTCTCTCTCTCTCTCCATCGCTAGCTCTCTCTTTCTCTCGCTCTCACACCCCTCTCCCACACACACACTCGATATCTCTTCCAAATAGTCTGCTCCCCCCCGCCCGCACCCGTGCTATCCCGCTACTACACATGTCACACCATTCCCCCTTCCATTATACTAGGTTTACATCATCAGTGGTCTCTCTACTCCACATACACTCTCTCCCTCTCACACACAAACGCGTGCACAAACACACACAGACATGCACAAACACCCATTTATCTGGATCCTCATCTCTCCCCATGTCCGCATGTGTATCTCACACACTCACTCTCTAATTATGTATATGTGTCTCCACGTTACACAACACAAAGCCCCATGTACATGTCTCTCTCTATCCTCCACACACATAGACACAAAGAATCTGTTATCATTGCCTCAGTCTCTAACATATCACACACTCTCTCTCTCTCTCTCTCTCTCTCTCTCTCTCTCAAACACGCCAACAAGGGTTTCCCGTGAATAAGAGGGTGTTTGATACTCTAGTCATGTGACTAGAAGTTTTTAGTCAGCCCTGCTTGGAAGGTGACTACTACTAGTCACATTAAATGTCTCAAGATTAAATGTCCCTTGTGCAACACCAATTAGAGGAGAGAGAGGGGACTTTAGTCATAAAAGTCAGGGGTGTTTGGAGGTTTATGACTAAAGTTGACTAAAATTAGCCTCTAGTCAAGAAAAGTTGGGGTGGGGTGACTAGGGACTAAACTAGTTTTAGTCACCCACTAGTCAGGGGTGTTTGGAGGTTTACTGACTAAAGGTGACTACTACTAGTCTCTAGTCTCTAGTCTCTAGTGATCCAAACACCCTCTAACTTACCGTCTATTCATCAACAGTCGTGGCAGTACAGCGAACACGAGACGTGAAAAAGAATAAATCTACACGTGCTTAGACCACCTAGTATGACTACTAGGACTAGAGCAAGCCAAAAAGCGCGCCGCTGTCACCCCCTCCTTATCGGCGACGGGAAAATCTTTGTTTTACACAGTCGAGAAGTCATTGTGCTAAGGCCCCACATGCCGAGGCGTTGAATAGAATGTAGATGCTAGTTTACGGAAGCAAGTATCAATAATACGTTTGTATCTCCATACTTATATTTCTTCTCTTATAAAAAACCGAGTTGGTGATGATGGTACGTGTGCCATCTTGCAATATAGACCGTCCGATCTATATCTAACGGATGGAAATTAAAGCAAAAGATACCCGCACCCCTCTCCACATTTATAGACAAGGCCTTCCCTCGTTCATCCTTATCTCCAACAAACCTCATTGTTGAGCAATTAAGAAAGGAAGCCTCTGGAACAAACTGGCACAGTGGCATTTGCCGTGTCGTCAATCCCCATGCCTCCGCTCGGTCGACCACCAACCACCACCACACCCCACTCCTCTTCACCTTATCTCATATTTCTCGAGATATCATTAGTTTTTACACATGGGATTACTCCCAAGGGTCAATCACAACAAGTGTTTTATAAAAAATGCATCTTGATGTTCCGTGCAATGCACGGATCTTGCTAGTACTCCTACACAAGACTAAGTTGGTGATTTGGTGTGTCTACCATCCGTCATTTCGACCATTAGATCTACATCTAACGATTGTGAGGTAAGTTGTTGCCTTTTCTCACCAACATCCCACTTGTCTACCAATTTGCAGAAAAACCCATAATTAGTATCTTAAAACCAACCACATCCCTCCCTGACCTCACCAAAATAGCCCAAGGAATATATTCTAATTGGAACATAATATATCTCTAGTGACATATGTATATCAAAATTAGAGTGTTTTGTACCAAGTTTGTGAATATGTATTATTCTAATTATGATTCGTTTAAGCGGACATGAACATTGCTAGTATTTCCAACCATGCATTTTTTCCTAGTATTCCATAGTTTGAGTTTTCCATCAAGATATTAGTCACTCATGGTTGATATTTACTTTCAATCATGTACACATATGCACTATGTAACTAGCCTTGCTTATTGGCTTCCAAAGCTTAACTTTCACTCCTACTTACAATATGTAGAGTATTTAACAAAAAACTACCACTTTCAACCAGCCCTAGGAAGAATCTATTGTACAAAAAATAGCAAAAACATACCCAAAATTTCTTAATCCACGCCAAAAACTACTACCTAGTACTCCTACCGATTAGGTTCGTTTAAACCCATTTATGACAGGGTTGGCCCACACGTCCGTGTTGACGAAGCAGCTTAAACCAACACATTTTGTTGGACCGCTGACACGAGGGACCCACATCGACCTTCTATCCTGTTATTCCCCTCAAATCATTATTTTTCTGAACATTACTTCAAACAGATCGACGCGTGTTCGTCGGTGGCGCCCGTGATGAGCGAGTTGGCCGCCGCTCCACGGACGGGCGGACGCCGCTACTGGCCTCCTTGCAGGTTGGCAGCTGGCCCGAGCGTGACTCACGAGCGAGCAAGCCGCCGCGCTGGCCTTCGCCGAGCGAGATGGCTGGCCTATGCGATGCTGCCATGAAGCAAGCCACCATACGCTGCCGTGCCAATCTAGCTAGCAAACCTTGCAGACAAGCAGCTGGATGGGGCTATCTTGGCTAGCTAGCGGCCGCGAGCACCGGACGGAGCTAGCATCCGGGCTGCCGCAACATGGGCTCCGCACCGCCGGCGGTTTTGACCTCGCCTTCTACCGGCGGCGGTAGCTGCGTCCCATGGCCGAGGATGACTAGGTGGACGGGCCGGAGGTAGGAGGTCACTCAAGGATTTTTATTGGTAAGAGCATGTACAATGGTTGATAAGGTAGTCTTATCTTAAGTCTGCCACGTATGCAAGTGGTAGTAGTTTCTTGGCATTTTAGTGGTTTCTTGCATTATTAGGGGTTTCTTGTAAGGAACAATGCACGTACTACTAGCGACAAAATGCGATTCTAGGTTGCGTTGTACTCCAACGAGTACTACTAGTGGTCGCGAGAGTGTATACCTCGTTTTGTGGGTTCGATCCTGGCCGAACGCACGTCGGCCTTTTTTTAAAAAATAGTACTACTACACTTTGCTGCAAGCCAATATTTTACGCGGGTAGTTTGAGTTTTGAAGTCAAACGGACGTGCGGCCCCACAATCTGGGTGCACTGGACAGCCTAGCCACGTGAACGGGTTTTCCTTCCCAGCATCCTGTGGCTCGCGTGCTCGCCTAGCCGCACCTCGCTTGCAGCTTCCTCATCAGCTAGTTGCATATTTAAACTAGCACCTCACAATTAAGCCCGAGGAGCCGGAAAAGCCTGGCGGGGCATTGGGAACTGTGCAATATGGCTCTGTAGTAAAGTGCTCTACTACTACTCTGTAGCTTGTGGCATTGCACGCATGGACTTCACTCCATTATCGGCTCTACTATAAAAGAAATTCCTCTGGACGTGTTTTTTTTAAACGGAGGCAAAAGCTTTGCTTCATCTCATTCATAAAGAAGGAACTACTAACAAAGTTCGACGAGATCCATTACACCTCCACAAATGGAAGCGAAAAGCCTAGTCTCGCTGTATCAAATAACTCAAATGTTCGCTCATAAAGAACCATCACCGATAAACAGGCTGCTAGTGTGTGCTTGAGAGGAGCGGTGAGTAGGCCAGCCACGTGAGAGGAGCGGCTGAATAGAGCACCGAGAGTACCCACTAGGCCACTACGCAGTGTACTTCCCTGCATTGATAGTACAGTGATGGTTCTAGAGAACGATAGTACCCTCCACTTCCAACCTGTAGCTCCTTGGCCCCGAGATTCAAGAGTTCAAAACTGGTGCACTATACTAGACAAAACTAGACTAGAAGTACAAGACATCGCACTACTAGTTGAGAGAAGTAGTACTAGTACTGCTACTGATGACAGTACGTACTCCTTCGTCACATAATGTAAGACGTTTTTGACACTAGTTGGCGTGTACAAAAATGGCAAAACATACCCAAAATTTCTTAATCCACGCCAAAAACTACTACCTAGTGCCAAAAATTCTTACTAGTGCTATTATTTACAGTATAATGCAATCCCATAACGCTCCATAATGCTAGTACTAGTAGTAAATAATAGCCTCACCCCTTCGCCGAGGAACGATCTACAGCTTGGAAGGGACGAGGCCTGCATGTTACTACGCTCTTATCTCCTCCTCGCCAGTTCCCCTCCCCCCGAAGAGAAGGCAGTTCGTCGCTGCTCCCATGGATTCTCCAGGCGGTTCTCCTCCTCGTCGGGGCTGGGAGACCTTGGACGATGATTGTTGGTGTCAAAACCGGCGGATCTCGGGTAGGGGGTCCCGAACTGTGCGTCTAGGCGGATGGTAACATGAGACAAGGGACATGATGTTTTTACCCAGGTTCGGGCCCTCTCGATGGAGGTAAAACTCTACTCCTGTTTGATTAATATTGATGATATGGGTAGTACAAGAGTAGATATACCACGAGATCAGAGAGGCTAAACCCTAGAAGCTAGCCTATGGTATGATTGTTGTTCGTCCTACGGACTAAAACCCTCCAGTTTATATAGACACCGGAGAGGGCTAGGGGTTACACAGAGTCGGTTACAATGGGAGGAGATCTACATATCCGTATCGCCAAGCTTGCCTTCTACGCCAAGGAAAGTCCCATCCGGACACGGGACGAAGTCTTCAATCTTGTATCTTCATAGTCCAGGAGTCCGGCCAAAGGTCATAGTCCGGCCATCCGGACACCCCCTAATCTAGGACTCCCTCAGTAGCCCCTGAACCGGGCTTCAATGACGACGAGTCCGACGTGCAAATAGTCTTCGGCATTGCAAGGCGGGTTCCTCCTTCGAATACTTCATAGAAGATGTTTGAACACAAGGATAGTGTCCGGCTCTGCAAAATAAGTTCCACATACCACCGTAGAGAGAATAATATTTGTACAAATCTAATCTACTGACGTATTCCACGGTGTGACATCATGCCACGGCCAAGCCTTTATTCGAATCGTTTTACTGTCCCACCTCAGCGTGTTTAGTGAGGCGGTTTCCTTGGCACGTCTTGTCAAAGCAGAGATCGTGTCCCCTTATTCCGGGATTCTCGTCAATACGGGCATGGGTAACCCAACCGTGCCATTAATCACGGCGCTTGGGAGATAAGCGAGTTTTACCAGGCTGACTGGGGCACATAGTTTCGGCCGCCCATATAAGGGGATAAGGATCCACCCTCTCCATTTACGCCTTCTTCCTCCTTTGCTTATCCATCTCTGCGCACTCGAGCTCCAGCGCCCAAGTCCGCACTTCCCACCTCAACCTTCTCCAACCATGTCCGGAGTGGGAGGCAGGTGGATGGCCTCCTCCGTCATGGAGGGGCAAATCAAAAAGTTGAGGAAAGCCGGATACTTGTCCAACGACATCGTGCACCGGCTCCCAGATGAGGGGAAGCTCATCCCCACCCCTAGGCCCCATGAGAGGGTGGTGTTTCTCCCCCATTTCCTCCACGTACTGGGCTTCCCACTCCACCCATTTGTCCGGGGGCTCATGTTCTACTACGGCCTGGATTTCCATGATCTGGCCCCGAACTTCATCCTCAACATCTCGGCGTTTATCGTCGTGTGCGAGGTCTTCCTCCGCATTAAACCCCACTTCGGCTTATGGCTAAAGACCTTCAATGTCAAGCCGAAGGTTGTGGGCGGCCAGCAAGCGGAGTGCGGAGGCGCCATGGTGGGCAAGATGCCCAACGTCACATGGCTCGAGGGCTCCTTCATGGAAACCATCAAAGGGTGGCAATCGGGGTGGCTCTACATCACCGAGCCGCGTGACCCTGAATGGGCAGCGGCCCTCGAATTCCACTCTGGCATCCCCACACGGCTCACCTCCTGGAAAGATACGGGCCTGTCGTGGGGTAATTCGGAAGAGGTGACCGAACTCCAAACCTGCGTCCAAAACCTGGTGGACAAGAAGGTTAAACTCGTCAACATAGTCCAGGTCATGCTCTTCCGCCGGATCCTCCCGTGTCAACGACGGGCTTTCAACTTGTGGGAGTTCGACCCGGCCCGGCACCAAACTTTGTCCAGGCTCTTCGACACAACGCACGAAGACACCTGGAAGGTGCTATTCAAGAGCTCCGAGGTTCCCCCTCCCATTACCAAGGATCGCGGATTCTGCGCGAAGCGCCAAGCCAGCGCAGTAAGCTTGTTTTACCCTTTACATGACACTTGTTTTCCATAGTTTGAATCTATGCGGGATCTAAGCTCCCGCTCCTTTGACAGGATTGGAAGAAGACGTCCGGACGGATTGACTGTCCGGCTCCTTTGCCCGAAGGCCCAGCTGATGCACGCTTGACAAAGCTGCTGGTCCCGACACCTCATGTGGTGCCGGAGAAGAAGGCCAAGAAGAAGGCCATGGGAACTCGAAAGAGTTCCCGGCGCCTGGTGGTGTCGGACTCATCGCCCGACGACCCCGAAGCGCACTCCTCCTCCGAAGACGACGAGGAGGAAAAAGAAGCCTCTCCCCCTCCAACGGTGGGAGGAAAGAAAAGGAAGGCCGCCCCAACTGGGGAGGCCGGAGGGCCCAAGAAGGGGAAGACCCTTCTTCCGGACTACACCACCGACGCCGAAGACGGCGGAGAAGAGTGGCCATCCAGGGCCAAGCCCCTGGCAACATCGTAAGTATCCGGATACCAGAATAACTCATGGCGTTCCTTTATCGCACAGTACCTTCTGACGCCGAATATAATTATACAGTCCGCCCAAGGCCCAGCTCGACGCTTCGTCGAGCGGATCCCTGGATTCGTCAGATGTGAATAGTCTTTCACTCCCGACTGCTACCTCCCCTCGCCCCACGGACAACGCCGAGGTGGAGTCCCAAAAGGGGCCAGGCCAGGAGGAGGTAGCCCCGGAGGCGCCGCAAGGCGACCTTCCGGACTCCAGGCGCAAAGGGGATAAAACCCCAGAGGGATCTAAGTCCGGCCCTGGGTCGGACACCGCACTGTAACCTTCTGGTTCCGAGTCGGCAGCGCCCTTCAGAAGAAGGGCAAGCCTCACGATGCCGATGGACTCCGCCCAACCGAGGCGCCGGGCAATTTCTTTGGAGGTGCTTAACGGCGCCCATCGGCGAGGAGCACCGCACTATTATGAGTGCGGTGATCCGAAGGTTCATCCGCTAAGAGCGGGGTGACAGAAGCTTGTGCCGACCTTCTAACGAGCTTTGAGGTATGTGTTTAAAACATGTAAAAATGTTACCGCATAGACAAGAGCCCGATGCTCGGTTTGGTGTTGGAAAGAAAAGCGGATGAGGATCTAAAAGATATACGCAGGAGTCTAACATAAATATGTCAATATGGGAATGCAGGCTGCGCTGCGACCTCTGCTGACCGATCATGGAGGTCGATGCATTGAAGCAGAGCCTCGAACGGTCCGAGAACGAGCTCGGCCTTGCCAAGAAACAGCTCGAGGACAAGGAAGGTAGGTAGTACCTTATGTAAGTATATATAAAAATACTTGGTTGCAAATAGTGACAGGACCAACGTGAGTGTTTACAGGGGCCACAACCGAGGTGGCGACCCTGAAGGAAGCGCTGTCCAAGGCTGAAGACAATGCGGCCATGGAGCGCACCGAGCGAGAGAAACAAGAGGCGCGGGTGGCGGAGGTGCGGCAAGAGCTCAATGCTCTTGTGAAAAAACACGAGAGTTTAGAGCTTGACTCAAAGACTCGAGAGTCCGAGCTTGCCTTGGCACTTGAAAGCGCCAAATCTGCCAAGGCCGAAGCCCAAAAAACCCTCCAGGAAATAGAGGCGATTAAAAAGATAGCGCCGGGTAAGGCATTCTTTATGCAAAGCACGCACGTGAAAGTAAAATTACTTGTTACTTACCCGAGTCCGGAGCTCTCCAGGAGCATTCCCAGATCTGCCCCGCAGTGTATCCGACGCCGCCGCATTCTACCGGGACGAGGAAGGGAGCTCGACGGAGAAGGTGTTCTGGTCCCAGTATGCTGAGGCCGGACACCCGGTGCCCCTGAGCGACCAGCTGAAGCAGCTGGTCGAGCTCCATAAGGCAACCGAACATGCCATGAAGGGCCTTATAGGCCGGCTGTGGCCTGGGGAGGCCATGCCTGGGAGCTACTTTGGGCTGGTGAGGCGGCTGGTGGATGCTTGTCCACGGCTTGAAGTCATCAAGCGCTCCGTATGCATCGAAGGCGCCCGTAGGGTCCTTGCCCGTGCTAAAGTGCACTGGGGCAAGCTGGATGCTGAGAAGCTGGTGACAGATGGGCCACCGGAGGGGAAGGAGCACAGCAGGCCCGAGATGTATTATGAGGGCGTCCTGAAGGGTGCCCGCCTTGTGGCGAACGAATGTTCCAAGGATTTAATTTTTGAGTAAACTCGCTCCTGTTTACCCTGTGCGCTGAAAACTTGTTCATATGCGCTAAGCAACGCCTTTTGAATTTAAAATATTACCTTCTGTGCGGCAGTTTATTAAATCTGAGAGATGCAAGTCGTCGGCTTCTACCCCCATGCCACGAGTGCTGGAGTGTTCGGGATAAACCTGAGCGCTCTTGTTCCCATTCTTGGGTCCTTCGAGGGAGGCGCCAAAGACTGTGAACAAGGCAATCAGACTATAATGCTTTATCACTCTCACTTAGCCATAGAATTCTATAATTTTGAATTTCGGCGAAGCCCCTAGTATTCGGAAGACCGAGTTCGGGGCGCTATCCACGCCTAGGCCGGACAAAGCCAGCTCCTCGCTCTAAGCGGCATAAGTCTTTAGGGACTCGAAAAACCTCTCGAACATCGACCGACTCTCGCCCTATCATGACGGTCAGTTTTAGCTTTCTCTACTGAGGTGCTTAACCCAGCTCAACTGGGGCACAATCGCAGCAGTTCTCCCAGCGCTACCTTAGCCGATATAGCGGAACGTAAGGTACCAAAACATGGGAGCCGGGCAAACCCAACTATTGACCCAAGACATGATTCGGTGCCGATGCATATAATGCTATAAGTTCGGGGTGCCGCACTCGTGAGAGTGTTCGGTCTTCTCACACCATATTCTTGGGTACTTAAGCCCCTGGTGTATTGGCCGTACCAAAGTGTACGGTTGCATAATGTCATAACTGAACATATTTACATAAAAAAATGAATGCAATAATAGACAAGAGCTATGTATTGTTTATTAAAGGGCTGCTATGAAAGCAGAACGATACAAATAGTGCGATAAGCAAGAGATGGGATTATTTGACATGTCCCCCTCCAGGGGCAAGCTGCGAGATTTTAGGTAAGACAGGTATTTTAGCTCGTTATAGAGACCACCTGGACATTCAACGTGGCTTGCTGTCTCCCTGGCTGTTGCATCGTGTGTTCGGCGATTGTACTACCGGACAGGCCTTCCTGAGAGTGGAGTCCTGAAAGTAAGAAAAGAGAAATGACAAAATCGGGAGCCCCTATTGCGGTTGAGCCGCATTATGGGCGTGCCGTGGTTGTGCCCCTCCCCTTATGCCCATGGTATTTCCAGAGCGTAATTATGTACGTGTGGTACTGGTTTCGCAATCTCGCGAGGGCTGGGGTTGGGGCCGCCTTTGCTATGCTTGCTCGGAGCGTGCTGACGGTCTTGTTGTAGGTTACTCCGGGCGCGCTTGACGGTGTCCGGATGTTTAACAGCCGGACTGGAGAATTGCCTTGAGAGGCTACTTTGTACTTCCGCCGCGAGGGCCGCCATGTGCTCCTCTGTTCGGAGAGAGCGTTCGGTGTTTCCATTGATCATAATGACTCCTCGAGGGCCTGGCATCTTGAGCTTGAGGTATGCGTAGTGCGGCACCGCATTGAACTTTGCAAATGCGGTTCGCAATGAAAGGCGGCGTGATAGCCATCATGAACGGGACTATGTCAAGATTAACTCCTCGCTTTAGAAATTATCCGGGATCCAAGACCACCGAGTGTAATCGAGCTGTCTAACTGGCCTCTACACGGTATGATGTCTTTAAAGGTCGTCTTTGTGGGTTTAATCCTTGAGGGATCTATGCCCATTTTTTCGACCTTGTATCCTGATAAAGCAGGTTTAGGCTGCTGCCGCCGTCCATGAGGACTCTAGTGAGGTGAAATCCATCAATGATTGGGTCTAGAACCAATGCGGCGAATCGGCCGTGATGGATGCTAGTGGGGTGGTCCCTTCGATAAAAAATGATCGGGCAGGAGGACCATGGGTTGAACTTTGGGGGCGTGGCTCCAACGCATATCGCCCCTCGAGTGCGCTTCGCTCCCTTTTGGGGATGTGGGTTGCGTATATCATGTTTACCGTCCGCACTTGTGGGGAAAACCCTTACATCCTCTGTTGTTCGGCGGCCGGGCTCCTCCTCGTCATCTCTATGCAGCCCCTTGTCTCTGTTTTCGGCACTTAACTTGCTCGCTGCTTGAACACCCAACAGTCCTGTTGGTGTGATTGGCTGGTTGTTCAGGTGCCGTGTATCCGCACGAAGCGATCGAGTATCCGGTCCAAACGGGACGGGCCCGAGTATTTCTTTTGAATGGCTTTTTCCACGACCGGGTTTAGAGCCTCTGAATCCGGCATTATCCGACGATCCTCGTGATTGTCGCCGTTACGCGGCGCTTGTTCTTATTGCGGCGCGACCTGCCATTGTTGTCCTTGGTATCCGAATTACCAGGGCTCTTGGTCATGTTATTACTACGAGCTGGCCAGCTGTCTTCTCCCACGCAAAAGCGGGTCATGAGTGTCGTGAGGGCTGCCATGGATTTCGGCTTTTCCTGTCCTAGGTGCCGGGCAAGCCATTCGTCATGGATGTTATGTTTGAAGGCTGCAAGGGCCTCTGCGTCCGGACAGTCGACTATTTGATTTTTCTTGGTTAGGAACCGTGTCCAGAATTGTCGGCTGATTCCTCCGCTGCTGAATTATGTGGCTTAGGTCATCGGCGGTGGTCGCACATAGGTGCCACAGAAATTGTCAAGGAATGTGGCTTCGAGGTCCTCCCAACCGATTGATCTGTTTGGCAAGCTGTTAAGCCAATGCCGAGCTGGTCCTTTAAGCTTGAGTGGGAGGTATTTTATAGCGTGTAGATCATCACCGCAGGCCATGTGGATATGAAGGAGATAATCCTCGATCCATACCGCAGGATCTGTTGTGCCATCGTATGATTCGATGTTTACGGGTTTAAACCCCTCGGGGATTTGATGATCCATTACTTCATCTGTGAAGCATAGTGGGTGTGCGGCGCCTCTATACTGGGCTATATCATGACGTAGCCCCGATGAGCTTTGTCTGATGTGTTCGGCCTGGCCGTATTTGCCATATCCGGCGTGACGGTTATCGTCACGTGTCGTGGGGCGCCCGCATGATCCGTAGATCGATCTTGTTTGCCTTGCCTTGTTCTCCAATATGTCTCGCAGGTCTGGCGCGTTTCCCCGTGCCTTGGTACTTTTTGAGCGGCGCCGGGGTGCGACTCGAATTGATGGCCGAGAGGCCTCTCTGTCGCGGCCACGGGGTGGCCGGTCGGCCGCATCATACGCTGGTGATGTAGGTTTAGTTGCTTCCTCCTCTAATCGGGGTAGTAGCCTGCGCTTTGGGTAGCTCTTGGAGGGGCGTTCAAGTTTGTACTCTTCGGCCGCAAGGACTTCAGTCCATCTGTCAGCTAGCAAATCTTGGTCAGCTCTAAGCTGCTGCTATTTTTTCTTTAGGCTACTTGCCGTGGCCATAAGCCTGCGTTGGAAACGCTCTTGTTCGACGGGATCCTCAGGCACGACAAATTCGTCGTCGTCGAGGCTTGCCTCGTCTTTGGAGGGAGGCATGTAGTTATCGTCCTCGACCTCTCTGTCTGCCGCTCTCTTATGAGGGCTGGCTTCTCCATCCTCCTGCGCTGAATCCTGCTGGAGGGGGTTGTCTTTGGCACTGTCCGGGGTGTTATTGTCTTCGGTGCCGGAATCGCCATTTTTGCTTTGGCAGGATTTAGAGCGGCACCGCTGATGCCGGCGCTTAGGCTGCTTCTTCGAGGGGTCATCCTCCGTTGTTCCATCGCGATTCCCTTCTTTTGGGGTGTCCACCATGTATATGTCGTATGACGAGGTGGATTTCCAGTGCCCTATAGGCGCTGGTTCTTGGTCGTCTCCTGCATCGTCATCCATACCGTCGATGTCTTCGGAGCCGAAGTCGAGCATGTCGGTTAAATCATCGATAGTGGCTACGAAGTGGGTGGTGGGTGGGCTTCAAATTTCTTCGTCGTCCGCATCCCAACCTTGCTGACCGTAGTCCGGCCAGGGCTCTCCTGATAAGGAGAGAGACTTTAGTGAATTCAGGACGTCGCCAAAGGGCGAGCGCTGAAAGATGTCCGCGGCGGTGAACTCCATGATCGGCGCCCAATCGGGTTCGATCGGCAGGGGTGCGGAAAGCTCAGAGTCCGGGAAGGAGTCTGGCACCTTGGAGTCACGGGCTTCGCAAAGGACGGGGCTGGTATTAGGCTCGATCGCCGTAGAGATTGCAGCCCCCGAGGCGGTGTCCAGCCACCCGTCCTCGATTGGCGCAGTCGGCTCCGAGCTAAGGGTCAGAGCGAACACTGAGGCGGCCTCCTCAGGCTTTGTCCGTGGCAGAGCTAGATCATGCCCATCGTGATGCGGGCTGGCGGCGCTCGGCTGTGGCTCGAACCCGTCGAAGATCAAGTCTCCGCGGATGTCGGCCGTGTAGTTCAAACTTCAAACGACACGATGGCGGGCGTAGCTTTCAATCTACTCGGATGGCCAAGTGAATTGGCTGCGATGCAAAGCCTCCGATCACGAAGATCTGTCCGGGAGAAAAGTCTCACCTGGACCGCATTGTTGTTGATGATCGGAGGAGCCATCGGCCTAAAGGTGACGACACGGAGGAACTCTCAATGAAAGCACCAATGTCGGTGTCAAAACCGGCGGATCTCGGGTAGGGGGTCCCGAACTGCGTGCGTCTAGGCGGATGGTAACATGAGACAAGGGACACAATGTTTTTACCTGTGTTGGGCCCTCTCGATGGAGGTAAAACCCTACTCCTGCTTGATTAATATTGATGATATGGGTAGTACAAGAGTAGATCTACCACGAGATCGAGAGGCTAAACCCTAGAAGCTAGCCTATGGTATGATTGTTGTTAGTCCCCACGGACTAAAACCCTCCGGTTTATATAGACACCGGAGAGGGCTAGGTTATTACAGTCGGTTACAATGAAAGGAGATCTACATATCCGTATCGCCAAGCTTGCCTTCCACGCCAAGGAAAGTCCCATCCGGACACAGGACAAAGTCTTCAATCTTGTATCTTCGTACTCCAGGAGTCCGACCAAAGGTCATAGTCCGGCCATCCGGACACCCCCTAATCCAGGACTCCTCAACGATCCTCTGAGAGAAATCGCACGCCGCTTCGACGTCCTCACCGCTGCAAGACTCGGTGCTTCCTGCACCAACTTTTTCAAGACGCTGCTTAAACAGGCTTGGGAAAAGGCCATGCTTGTTGGTCTTCCATGCGTCCTCGAGGAGAAGGTTCTTCTATGGGACAATCCTTCGAACAGTCCACCACTCCCTGGCCATGGTTGCACGTTGACTCCGCTAGAGCTGCCGGCGTTGAGAGGTAGTCGGATTTTGTCCGATGAGCGGTCAATAATGGAGTTTGATCATGTAGTACTTAGTTATTCCATTTCCATCCGTAATTTCTCCGCTGCCCACCGTCTTATATATAGGTCTGGGTCGGTGCCAGCGAAGATTGGCTTGCATACCTCGGCGGATACCACCATCATTTTGCACAACATCCACAGCGGCGGCCGTTCGGAGACCCTTCTCCACCATTGGGATCGGCCTTCCGGACCGGGTGGGCTTGAATCGTATGATGATGCCTACATGAGATTGAAGAAGATAGCAATTGCGGACCCGGCCGACAAAGCGACGCGGCTACGATGATTACTATCTGATCGCGGTGTTCGACATAAGGATTGCCATCAATGCAAGAGTCAGTAACGGCAGAGGCTGGCGCATGTTGGCGGCGGCAGATTTGTACCCCTACACGTTCGAAGACGCCGTGCGCCATCTAGGCCGCATCTTCGCAGTGACAAGCCAAGGGACTTGTTTCATCTGGTTGCCATCCTACGGTACGGGAGATTACAAATGGAATGCACAAACCATCATTTGCATCCCTAACGGTACTCCATTATTTTGTAGGTACCAGTCATCCCCCGATCAAAATAAGATCGCCGATCCTGGATGTGCATTTGCATCCGCGATTCGGTCTAACCTGGAACCTCGTAGCTGACTTTGGCATATTGGGATCAACTGTCTTAGCAGTCGTCACCCATGGTACCACTGATGTGCAACATGGTCACACAATCTACCATGATCAGACCGTCACCATCTACCTAGGTATTCCATTTTTTAACCCTCTCGCCTTCTCTTTCATTGTTGTACTACTAGTATACTTAGTAGTACTAGTAGGAGTACTTTTTACCTTGGAGGACGCGTATAGCTAGCTAGGCCCTTGAAGACTTGAACCCACTAGCTGCCACCATTTTTGTTTTTCCATGTCTTACTATCTCATCCATGTAGCCAAGAGTGGCTATATATAATAAGCCGGTTATTTTACTTCCTCTATACGGAGTAGTACTATTTGCTGCACAAGACATCGACCGCCATATTTGAGCACAACATTATTATGCATGGACCTTGACTATGTGCGTCACCATGTGTCCAGATCTGGGATGCCGCGTGTACCAGATGAACGACGCCGAGTTCGACCCCCGTGATGCTACGTGGGTGCCGAGGAACACTCTTAGAGAGTACTCACTTTTCATCGGGGACAACTACCCCATTGTGAAGCGGATGCCACCTTCCGTGCACGACACGGAAGGCCTGCCATTCATGAAGCATGGTTGTGTCTTCAGTGCACACCGTCGGATGAACGACATGCCAGGACACACTATCCCTGATTTATGCCGCTTCAGCTTGGATGAGTCTCCATCGTGTGGAACCAGACTAGAAAGTTGCGACAATGATTCCCATTTCCCACCGCTATGGATCATGCCATCCATGAAGAACACCTAGGACTGGAACCTGGAGGAGGACATGTAGCCCATCTATAACGTGTAAGTGGAGTACGGTAATTGTGAACGGTAGTGCTGTGAATATATGTAGACTAGTCATGGACAAATTTATCACATGAATTGGAGATGAACTTGTGTGGCATACTAGCATTTGTCCTTTAGAATTTATTACTAGTAAATGTGTTATGTGTACGCGCAACTTGTGTGGTTGTTGCACAGGCTCCAACACGCTCTTTGAGAAAAAATGGTGGCACAGCTTTGGATATACGTGACGTGGTGGCATCATACAGTAGCATCGTTTGCTATAGTTGTAGTACACTCCTACTAGGACGACAACTCCTATAAAACCTTGCGCTTGGCTCTTTTCCTCTTCGGGAGGTTCAACAGTTCGTACTCGTGTGAACCTTGCACTTGGCTCTTCGCCTCTTCGGAAGGTCCAACAATGATGATACTACAGTACAATATGCTTCTGGCAATCTGACACTGATTGAACTGCTACACGTCCACCGCGAGGGCGAGGGCGAGGGTGAGGGAGAGGAGAGGGAGAGGGAGAGGGCGCTGTAGTCAAGACCCTCTCCTCGTCTTGCGAACCACCGCGCGCGTGGGCGAGGGAGAGGCGTAGTAAGCAAGCTTCTCCTCGTTCGCCGAGTTGATGGGACACATCAAAGCAGTACTAGTACTAGTAGTAGTCCATACTGCGTCCTTTCTGATTAATATGGCTTAATTTGAAACGAGAAAAATACACTAGCGGTCAACGTATGTAACAATACGCTCTTTACGATCACTATATATAGTTTTTCGGCGATTATACGATCACTAGCTCATCGTAGAGCACCGTATTGCACCCTCCTGACCGGCCACATAGTCGACGTGGCACTTTGTTGACTGGTTAAACTGTCACCTGGTTTCTGGGTCCCACCTGTCAGTTGGTAGAGCAAAGAAATCAGTTAAACAAAACTTTACGCAGGCGCGACACGAGTCCAACCCTTGCGCGCGAACCACCCTGGCTGTGTATGTGAGTGCATGCACGTGTCCTCCCTCGGTCTTCCAACAAAGAGTGTACATCGGCTATAAAACAAAGAGTGTAGTACATGATGTACATCTACACTTCCAATGCATTTAGCCTTTAATCTAAATCGATATTGATTGACTAATGCACCAACTTGTGCTGTAGGTATAGGATACATGTCTATCTTAATTACAGCATGCAACGGCCTTCATTTAATCTTCTTATCTCAATGGTCGCATGCACACATAAGTCTGCTACTTTTGGGCGTTAAGTATGCCCTGGTCAATGTGTAAATCTCTAAATGTACACTCTTTCACGGACATAGGGAGTAGGCTGAGCACTTGAGCGTGAGCGTGTGTGTTGCGTCGTGTGCTGTGTGCCGCATGGGTGCGTGAGTGTTGCGTGCGTCCATGTGTGCGTGTGAGTGTTGCATGTTGCATGCATGCATGCATGCATGGGGCTTACTCCTCCCATTGACATGTTCATATTTCAAGCTTCCTCTATTCCCTCCATATGGTGATACTCCCTCTGTTCCCAAATAGTACAGAGTAAAAGCCTCCCTGTGTTCCCAAATACGGAGTATTTGTCTTTCTCTGATTTCAACAAGTGACTAGGTACGAGCAAAATGAGTGAAGTGGCGAGAGGCATAGGGATCTTGTAGAAAGGAAGTCCTCGTGATCCATTATTCCCCATCTCGGTCAGAGAGAACTATTCAACTAGTCTTCGCAGTGAAGTGACAATACACGCTGCAGCAGATGGGACACGTAATTAATAAGCTGAACCAACGTGTTGGTGTTACTAAATCAGCCTTACCCAGTACTGCCATCATGTTTGCTAGTAGAGCATGCTTCCGCAAATACGCCTACGCACCTCTGTCCTCCATTAACTGACATATGGGCCCTCTTGTGGTAGACCCACATGTCATCGGTGTAACTATTTACACTCCGAAGGACGGTATATCCTGGTAGTAGTACTAGTAGAATTGAGATTTAATGCACTTTCTTCCCCGTCTTCCACTCTTCTTCCTCCTCTCTTATTCTTCCTCCTCTATTCCCCATCGTCGGCGACACCATTTACCCCGCTCATCGCCGCCCGCCCACGCCATCTTCCTTGGTAGCTCGCGTAACATATTCCCCCGCCACCGCTTTCGCCACACGAGGAGAAGCTTCTTCGCTTCGCCTGAATCCACTTCCCACCGCTCGCAGGCACCGAAAACCCCAATGGCGAACCGGTCGACACACAGAGTCGCGATTGGAATTCCCTCCCCAATGTTCTCTTGGAGTAGATCTGTAGTCATATGGACCTACTCAGCATCGTCCGTCTGGCCGCATGCTCGGTGTCTTTGTACCGTCTATTCGTCTGCAAATGGCCGACTCTTTTCAAGACACCCTGCTTGCTGATGCCCGATCCTCGCAGGTGGCCCAGACACCGACTTGATGATCCTACGGAGGTTGCCGTGGTGCCCCTCGACATGCTACCACTACCCATCCACCTGTCCTTCATGCGGCGCCACTACTGGGCGGGCATGAAGGCCAACTGGATCGTCCTCATCCACCACACCGGTAGTCCGTGGAGTCTCGTGGATATCTACACCCAGCGAGAGATCACCCTTCCATCATTGGATACCGCCGCCATCGAGCCTCGCGGCCTGCCGGACACTCCTGCCTACTATGCACGAGACGCGTCAAGCTTTTGGCTCAACCTCTGTTTGCAAAAAGTTGTAATCTGCGAAGTGCACACACCATCAAAAGACTACATGGATTACAAGCTCATTGCCTTATTCAACATGGGATTAGTCTATCTGGAATCCGGTCGCCGTACATGGTTATGGCTCATCATCAATCTGTTGAGGCAACATTTACATCGATGCTATAGTGCATGATGGCATCGTTTACGTGGCGACGCATGATTGGCTGCCTATTTGGTGGAATCTATCGTCGTGTAATTGTTCTATCTCATCTCATCTTTACCTTATGAATCATTGCTGTTCATTTGTTACAAATTTAGAATGCATAGCATGTCTATAACCACATCATTGCTATATGTTCCTCTCATTTCCTAGATTTTTATGACCACACATGTTATTGTTAGAGTTGATATGAGAACAATTGGCATCTAATGATTGTTAGAATACATATTATGAGCATAACATCATGATTGCTATATGTTACTCTCGTTTACAAGATTTTTATAACAATGCATGTTATTGCTTGAGTTGATATGAGAACAGTAGTAGTAAGTGCTATGGTAGAATATGAGTAGGCCTTTGTCATAGCTGTTTTCCTCTCATTGTTACATGATGTTTGAACCATGACATATTGCTAGAATATGAAAGCCATTGGCTTATTTTTTAACTTGGGGTATGATTATGACCACGGCATTGCAATTCTCTGTCCATGATATGTGTCCTTGTTATAATAATCTTAATTCCACACATACTCGAACATGATTGTTTATTTTTTTCCTTTTGGTCTCCAATTTGAATTGTTGCAGAGACGAAATCGTTGGCCTTCATGATTCAGGGACTGGAATCATACCAGCCGATGGGTGGTGGTTTATCGCTCGTTCGGTGACGGCGGTCATTTGATGCTCATTCACATGTAACAAATTGACCAAACCATTACATCAAACCACATGCGTTACAATGCATGGGCGTTCGTGACATTGATGGCTATGGCTGCTTCATGTTCGAGAAAGATCCCAGCTCCGTTGGGCAAAGCGTATTCAAGCGAGGCGGGTTTACACCTCGGCAACCACTCCTTGTTCCTCGGGCTCAATTATCCGATCATCCAACCAATCATCGATCATATCACCGGCGATGATTATTGTGCTACGCAACTTCCATTCACGAGGGGGAGGGGGCTGTGTTTACACATCATACCATGGGTTTCATAAATCACCATATCCAGAGATTCGTTGACACAGCTTGTTGCGGATAATCTTGATGTGTGAAAGGCATCAAGCTTCCATGCGATGGATGGCTTTTGCAAACCCGACATGCGGCGATGTGGTTCATGCCAACAGCAAATATGCACAACTTGATTCGTGCTGATATCTAGATCGAGCCATGTATTCTGCTGCTGTAGTACGACCCTCTTTTGTTGGATATTATGTCTTGTTGTTAGTTTGAAGCACTCCTCTGGTTTGAAGGATAGATACCTTCACGGGATCAAGTGCATCCTAACTCACTGCGTAGGATGTCTTGATAATGATGATGGAGATCTTTGTGCGAAGCCATATATATACATATATATCGCTTAGGCTTCAAGTGCGTACTTGTTAGTTAAACCTATGTATAAATTGTGACACTAAATCGACTAGTAAGTAGTACAATAACAGTACTAGTATCGTCGGTCAAATTATTCATCATGTCCACACATTGAATTTACGTGACAACACGCTGCTAGCGTGGTGACACAAGAATCCCGGCGTGTTGGGTATTCGGACTTCAGATTTGGAGTACCACTTATCGTCGAAATCTTTTTTCTTGAAATGGAGGCAAAAGATTTGCCTCATCCATTAAATCTGAGGAGAATAAAGTTTAGAGTTTTACAAGCGCCCTTGCAAAACGGCATGGCAATTACTCTCGTACAACTGTCGAAGAAGCGCGAGTTCTTACTCGTCGAAATCTTTCATCATTCACTTAAAACGATCGATTGGTCATACATTGAGTACCATATAACTAGAATTACCGATGCAAGTCGAAGAAGGATTGGCGGTGCTGCCGGTGGCGTCAAGTTCGATCCCACGGATCGAGAGCTGATCGAGCACCTTGAGGCCAAAGTGAGTGTTGAATATGAGATTTCAGTCTCTCATCGATTTGTTCATACCAACCATCGACAATGAGCACGACATATGCTACACCAAACACGAGAAACTTCCGGGTAAGACACCGATCGGCCGTCTACTTGCACAAACATATTCCTTTGTTTATAGCTCTATTTTTCTTTTTAGACGCAGACTGGTGAAGCAATTACAATTTGTGATTAATAAAAAGTGATACAAGTGCGCAACATACCAAAGATGTTATGAAAATGCCAACTAGGTACACTAAAACCTGTATTCCACAATCTGCAGGATCACACCGAGTGGCCTAAGGAAGCATTTCTTCGGCACAATTCAGGCGTTCAAAAGGGGCACGGACGCGCCGCAAGATCTGATCGGAGTGCGGCATGCACGCGATGTGGCACAAGATCGGCAATACCTTGCTGGTGATGGTCAATGGCGGTGAGCGGGCAGCAAAAAGGTTCGGTGCTGCACACCAACAAGAACCGACCAGCGAGAGGACCAACTGGGTGATGCACCAGTACCACCTCGAGGACCTAGAGCAAGAGAAGGAGCGGGAACTGGTCCTCTGCAAGATTTTCTACAGGGCGAACACTAGGGCCGGGAGTAAAAGATTATAAGTTAGTTTGGTATTGGTAGTTGTACTACCTTGTCGTCCGCAAGTTGGTATTGTTGTTAACGATCTTTTGGTATGAACTTGCATTTGCTTCCAACCATCATGCCGAGGGTCGACGTGGATATAAAGTTGAATCATTCGTTTTGAAACAAATTTTCAGGCACCTGATTTTTATTTGATGGGTAGCATAAGCACCCGCCGTTCGAATTCCCAGTTCTCCAATTTTTTCGAAACAAGTGCATGCACTTATTATCACGATAAGAAAACAATATCCATGCTGCATCCCGCTTATCGATGCATACTTGCAGAATTCTCTCGTTTATTGAGCACGTATATTGTTTTTTCAGGTCGAGCAAGTTTCAACTGGGCTGTAGACTACCCAGGGTTGGTTTTGTTTTTAACACGCCCAACCCATGATGACAACAGGGCACAAAGATCCAGCAGGTATCTACTGGCTTCTGGCCCGCCAGCGTTAGTTATATTTTGTCTTACAACATCTGCAGTCAGTTTTTTTTTACTGAATCAAACACACAGCCCAATTTTATTTTCCTCTTGAAACGCATGTCCTACATCCATTTTCTAATCTCTACCTATAGTTTTACTAGTTCATATACATGTATCATTATATTGAAAACACACAAATTCCCTTTTAATATTTACATCCTTATTTTTGTTGTTTTTTTCGACCCAACGCTGATTTTTTTTACCACTGGTTTTCCCTTAAACCAACTCAATTGTCCCACGTCTTATTTGCTTACAAAAACAAAGCGATTTTTTTGGCAAATCAATAAGTTCTTAAAAAAATGTTTATCATTTCGGGATTACAACAGTTCGGACTCCACCGAAATATGCAAAATAAGGTTGAACTTTTTGACCATGGTCCTGGGCAGAAAATGGGCTGTAATAAATTACTTAAGAATTAGCAAATGGTCTGCAAATTATAAAAATAGCAAATGGGCTTTATGTTGTCTGCCATAGATTTGGAGGCTGACTTGTGGGCCTACTAAGTTCATGCGTACACAAGGTTTCTCAAAAAATAAACTTAGTCAACAATCGACTCTATGAGCGTCAGACTGTTAGATGTCAATCTAACGGCAATCGTGCTTCTTCAGCCTCTGGTCTTCCTGCCACAGCTGCCCAAACCAGCGCCGTCGGAACGGCCTGCTCCCGCCTCCCGTGGCCGGCAGTGCTGCCGGGCAGGCCTCACGGCCCCATCATACTCGCATCCCTGGCCTGTCTATCCCTCTACTCACCCACACCTCCTGTTATTTTCCAGTGACGACAGCCGAACCAGTCAACCCTCGTACTCTCCACCATGTGGGCAGCCACTGCCGTGTCTTCCCCGGCTCCGTGTCGTTCCCTTCGTAGGCCTCGCCGTCGTCCACCGCCCTGGTGCTCTCGGCGCGGCATGGTCAACGATGTCCATCCAATGGCCGCAGTGCTTCTTCAACCTCTGGTCTTCTTGCCCCAGCCGCCCAAAGCAGCGCCGGTCGTGCCGCATGCTCCTGCCTCCCGTGGCCAGATGTGCTACCGCGGAGGCCTCACCGTCCCCATACTACTCCCACCGCTGGCGGGCCATCCCTCCACTCACCCCTCCCCTTATTCTCGGCGGCGACGACAGCCTCACACCGCAGCCGAACCAGTGAACCCTCGTACTCCTCTCGCATGGGCATCCACTGCCGCGTCTTCCCCGGCTCCGCGTCGTCCCCTTCCTAGGCCTTACCGTCGTCCACCACCATGGTGCTCTCAGCGCGGCGTGGTCAATGTGTTCAACGACCGATTTCCATCGGAAGAGTACTGTACGTGGAGAGGCTGACAGGTGGGTCCACGGCAGCCGCAAGGAAGTGCCTCCTTATTACGCGCAAAATAATTATTCCTCCACCTGATAGCAGGGACCCACCGGGCGGGCCACCAGTATTTCACGGAAAAAACGTTTCCCCCTTGACTGCTGGGACCCACCGGACGGGCCACCGTATTTCGCGAAAAAAATGTTTGCCCCTGACTGCTGGGACCCACCGGATGGACCACCGATTTTGAAAAACTTTCCCCATTGTCGGCTCGGACCCTGAGTAAAATGAATACTCCCCCTGCTAGCTGGGACCCACCATGGTGGGAGGCTGACTTGTGGGCCTACTAAGTTGACGGGGACAGAGAGCTTTGTCAACTTAGTCAATATGAACGATTCTAGCTCCAATGACTGTACGATGTCCATCCAACGACCGTCGTGCTTCTTCAATCTCTGCTCATCCTGCTCCAGCCGCTCAAACAAGCGCCGGCAGAACTCTGCTGCTCCTCCTCCTGCTGCCGGCTGTGTTGCCTTGCAGCCCACCTACCCACCGTACTCCCATCGCTGGCCTAGCCATCCCTCTACTCAATACACCTGCTGTTATTCTCCGGTGAGGGCAGATGAACCAGTAAACCCTCGTATAGTCGTACTCCCCTCCGTGTGGGAAAAAACTACCGAGTCTTCCCTGCCTCCGTGTCGTTCCCTTCCTAGGCCTCGCCGTCGTCCACCGCCCTGGTGCTCTCGGTGCGGCCTGGTCAACATGGTCAACAATCGACATGCATCTGAAGTGGACTGTACGTGGAGAGGGTGACAGCTGGGTCCACGACCGCATGCAAGGAAATGCCTCCTTATTACGCGCAAAATAATGATTCCTCCACCTGACATCGGGACCCACCGAAAGGGCCTCTGTATTTCGTGAAAAAACGTTACCGCCGTGACAGCTCGGACCCACCGACTATATCTTCGCACGCAAGGAAGTGCCTCCTTATTATGCACAAAAAATGAATACTCCCCGTTAGCTGGGACCCGGTATAGTGGCGAGGCTGACTTGTTGTCCTACTAAGTTGGACGGGACGGAGGGCTTTGTCAACTTAGTCAATATGCACGATTCTAGCTCCGGTGACCGTCGATGTCCATCCAACGGTCGTGAGTGCTTCTTCAACCTCTGGTCTTCTTGCTCCGGCCGCCCAAACCAGGCGCCGGTCGTGCCTCGTGCTCCTGCCTCCCGTGGCGGCTGTGATGCGGCGGAGGCCTCACCGCCCCTACTACTCCCATCGCTGGCGGGCCATCCCTCTACTCACCCACACCCCTGTTATTCTGCAGTGGCGGCAGCTCACACCGGGCGAACCGGTGAACCTCGTACTCCTCACGCGTGGGCATCCTTGCCGCGTCTTCCGCTCCGCTTTGTCCCTTCCTAGGCCTTGCCGCCGTCCACCGCCCTGGTGCTCTCGGCGTGGCGTGGTCAGCGTGGTCGAGGCGGCTTCCATCGGACGTGGGTATGACGTGGAGAGGCTGGCAGTGGGTCCACGGCCGCAACAAGGAAGTGCCTCCTTATTACGTGCAAAATAATTATTCCTCCACCGCGGCGGGGACCCACCGGACGAGCCACCGTGTTCGCGAAAAAACGTTTCGACGACTCTGGGACCCACCGGCTACATCTTTGCACGCAAGGAAGTGCGTCCGAAAAAAACGATTCGCCCCGACCGTTGGGACCCACCAACTACATCTTCGCAGCAAGGAAGTGCGGCGGTCGGGACCCACCTGGTGAAGCATATGTAGCATTGTCATTACGGTCGCGAACGTATGCGTACATATATCTTGGTGGATGTAGAGGCGTGCGTGTCGTAGTAGAGGCGCCGACGTAGCATGTACTGCGTCATTACAACGGCCAGGTGCAAGAAAGAAAATACTGAGGCATGTATGTGTACATACGGGTGGGGTCTTGAGCGCCTACTCGCAAGCGCATACGCGTCTGGCGAGGGCTCGTGTTCATGGGGAGGCAGCGGAATGCGTCGTGTTCATGGGAGGCAGCGGAATGCGTCGTGTTCATGGGGAGGCAACGGAATGCATCGTGTTCATGGGGAGGCAGCGGAATGCGTCGTGTTCATCGGGAGGCAGCAGGAACGCATGGGAGCCAACCGCTGGGTCGAGCGGAATGCGTGGTCGTGTTCATCGGGAGGCTTGGACAGGCTGGCGATGGAAGCGAGGCTGGCGCATCGCACAACAAAGGAACGGACCTCCACGTTTGGAGCGGGTCTTGTTGATCGGGAGAGTGCGGCATACCGCAAAACGGAGGAAGCAGACCTCCTATGGTGAAACGGGGTCTGTTGATCGGGAGGGTGTGGCGCATCCAAAAGCAGACGAAATGGACCTCCTACGGTCGAAGCAGGGCTCTGTTGATCGGGAGGGTTTGGCGTACCGCAAAAGCGGATTTAAACGGACCTCCTACGGTCGTAAACGGGGTCTGTTCGCCGGGAGGGTGTGGCGCATCGCAAAGCAGGACTCCACGGATACCGTTCATCTCCTTGTCAACCTCCTCCGGCATCCACGGACTACCGTCGACCTCCTCCAGCCTCCACGGGCTCCTGTTCATCTAGCCTCCAACGCGCTTACTCCACCGCTCTTGTTCAACCACCCTCCACGGGCACCCTCCACCGTCTACTGTTCATCCAGCCCTCCACACCACGGGGTCCTGTTCAACCACCCCTCCACGGGCACCCCTCCACCATCTACTGTTCATACAACCCTCCACCACACCACGGGGTCCTGTTCATCCAGAGGCAACGCCACCGCTCACTGTTCATCCAATCGATCGGCTTCAGTTAGCAGCAGTAGCGAAGGAATCGCTCGATCGGGTTCAATTAACAGCCATCGATCGACCGCTTCGGGTTCGAAGAACGCAGTAACTGCGGTCTGTCCAATCGCCGGGTTGATTAGAGCCCAACGCCTCGCTCGGGTTCAGTTAGAGTCAACGCCTCGCACACACGCGCGTACGTGTACGAGAGAAACGCGCATCGCTCAGCCCCTGACCTCCCACCATAACCGGGAACTCCCCGAAATTTTCCTCCCCCTCGCTTCTACCATGGTTTTTTCCGTCATGGACGGCCCAAAGAATGTCATGCAGCTGCGTCTCCGGCCCGCCCAGGACGAAAAGCCCATTTTCTGTCATGATTTTTTGTCATAGAAGTAGGAGCCCACCACATCTATGATGATACCGGGTTTTGTCACAATTATTGTCATAGAAGTGTCATATGTATGACAAATTTTTTTTTTCGTTCGGCCTAAAATGTCACGGATGTGTCTTTTTTTGTAGTGTTTCTTCATGCGCTTTATACCAATATGACCTGAACGGCAGTGCCACAAGTATGTTGCACTATCATTATGAACTTTTCATCTTTTGGCATCAATATTATGAATATGTGTATCACTATGATCGAGATTCAATAAACCATTCACATTGGGTGTATGACCATAGAAGGTTTTATTCATGTAAACAGAACAACAATTATTCCCTAACTTAAATGAAAAAACGTATGGCAATAAACATGATCTATTCACATTCATGCTCAACACAAACACCAAATAACATATATTTAGGTTCAACACTAATCCCGAAGCTAGAGGGAATGTGCGATGGTGATCATATCAATCTTGGAATCATTTCCAACACACATCGTCACCTCGCTTTTAACTAGTCTCTGCAACTCCTGTTTCGAGTTACTAATCTTAGCAACTGAGCTGGTATCAAATACCTAGGGGTTACTACGAACATTAGTAATATACACATCAATAACATATATACATATATATATATATAATATACCTTTTTTCACTTTACCATCCTTCTTATCCACCAAGTATTTGGGGCAGCTCCGCTTCTAGTGACCTTTCCCTTTGCAGTAGAAGCACTTAGTTTCAGGCTTAGGTCCGGCTTTGGGCTTCTTCACGGGAGTGGCAACTTGCTTGCCATTCTTCTTGAAGTTCCATTTCTTTCCCTTGCCCTTTTTCTTGAAACTAGTGGTCTTGTTTAACCATCAACATTTGATGCTCTTTCTTGATTTCTACCTTCGCCGATTTCAGCATCGCAAATACCTCGGGAATTGTTTTTGTCATCCCTTGCATATTATAGTTCATCAATAAGTTCTAGTAGCTTGGTGATAGTGACTAGAGAACTCTGTCAATCACTATCTTATTTGGAAGATTAACTCCCACTTGATTCAAGCGATTGTAGTACCCAGACATTCTGAGCACATGCTCACTAGCTGAGCTATTCTCCTCCATCTTGTAGGCAAAGTACTTGTCAGAGGTCTCATACCTCCCGACACGGGCATGAGTCTGAAATACCAATCTTCAGCTCATGGAACATTTCATATGCTCCGTGGAATTCAAAACGTTTTTGAAGTCCCGGTTCTAAGCCGTAAAGCATGGTGCACTAAACTATTAAGTAGTCATCATATCGAGCTAGCCAAACATTCATAACGTCTGCATCTGCTCCTGCAATAGGTCTATCAGCTAGCGGTGCATCAAGGAAATAATTCTTCTGTGCAGCAATGAGGATAATCCTCAGATCACGGACCTAGTCCGCATCATTGCTACTATCAGCTTTAAACTTATTTTTTCTCTAGGAACATATCAAAAAATTGGGGAGCTACAACATGAGCTATTGATCTACAACATAATTTGCAAATACTATCAGGACTAAGTTCAGTTAATCAAATTAATTAATAACTCCCACTTAGATAGACATCCCTCAATTCATCTGAAGGATACGTGATCCAAAACAACTAAACCATGTCCGGTCATCACGTGAGATGGAGTAGTCATCAATGGTGAACATCTCTATGTTGATCATATCTACTATATGATTCACGTTCATCCTTTCGGTCTCCAGTGTTCCGAGGCCATGTTTGTACATGCCAGGCTCGTCAAGTTTAACCCGAGTATTCCTCATGTGCAAAACCGTCTTGAACCCGTTGTATGTGAACGTAGAGTCTATCACACCCGGTCATCACGTGGTGTCTCAACACGGCGAACTGTCGCAATGGTGCATACTCAGGGAGAACACTTATACCTTGAAATTTAGTTAAGGGATCATCTTATAATGCTACCGCTGTACTAAGCAAAATAAGATGCATAAAAGATAAACATCACATGCAATCAAAATATGTGACATGATATGGCCATCATCATCTTGTGCTTTTGATCTCCATATCCAAAGCACCATCATGATCTCCTTCGTCACTAGCTCGACACCTTGATCTCCATCGTAGCGTCATGGTCATCTCGCCAACTATTGCTTCTACAACTGTCGCTAACGCATAGTGATAAAGTAAAGCAATTACACGGCGTTTGCATTTCATACAATAAAGAGACAACCATAAGGCTCCTGCCGGTTGCCAGTAACTTTTACAAAACATGATCATCTCATACAATAACGTATATCACATCATGTCTTGACCATATCACATCACAACATGCCCTGCAAAAACAAGTTAGATGTCCTCTACTTTGTTGTTGCAAGTTTTACGTGGCTGCTACGGGCTTCTAACAAGAACCCTTCTTACCTACGCATCAAAACCACAACGATAATTTATCAAGTTTGTTGTTTAACATTCAACAAGGACCGGCCACAGTCAAATTCAATTCAACTAAAGTAGGAGAAACATACACTCGCCAGCCATCTTTATGTTGGGAAACGTAGCATGCAATTTCATTAAATTTACCTATGATCAAGCAAGATCTATCTAGGATATTCATAGCAACGAGAGGGGGACATTGTGTCCACGTACCCTCGTAGAGTGAAAGCGGAAGCGTTAGGTTAACGCGGTTGATGTAGTCGAACGTCTTCACGATCCAACCGATCTAGTACCGGACGTATGGCACCTCCGAGTTCAGCACACGTTCAGCTCGATGACGTCCCTCGAACTCTTGATCTAGTAGAGGGTCAAGGGAGAGTTTCGTCAGCAAGACGGCATGGTGACGGTGATGGTGATGTGATCCGCGCAGGGCTTCGCCTAAGCACTACGATGCTATGACCAGAGGAGTAAAATGTGGTGGGGGCACCACACACGGCTAAGAGAACAATTGATGTGCTATGGGGTGCCCCTGCCCCTGTATATAAAGGAGGGGAGGACGAGGCGGCCGGCCAAGAGGGGCACGCCATGGGGGAGGTCCTACTAGGACTCCACTCCTAGTAGGATTCGCCCTCCCCTTTTCCTTTCTTACCGGAGGGGAAAAGCAAAGAGAAGGAGAGGGAGAGGGAAAGGGGGCACCACCCCCTCCCCTAGTCCAATTCGGACTGCCATGGGTGGGGGGGGGGGAGACCACCCCTTGCGGCCCTCCTCTCTCTCCACTAAGGCCCATGTAGGCCCAATACTTCCCCGGGGGGTTCCGGTAACCCCTCGGTACTCCGTAAAATACCCAAACCACTCGAAATCATTCCGATGTCCGAATACTACCTTCCAATATATGAATCTTTACCTAACGACCATTTTGAGACTCCTCGTCATGTCCATGATCTCATCCGGGACTCCAAACAAACTTCGGTCACCAAAACACATAACTCATAATATAAATCATCATCGAACGTTAAGCTTGCGGACCATTCGGGTTCGAGAACTATCTAGACATGACTGAGACACATCTCTGGTTAATAACCAATAGCGGAACCTGGATGCTCATATTGGTTCCTACATATTCTACGAAGATCTTTATCGGTCAAACCGTAATAACAACATACGTTATTCCCTTTGTTATCGGTATGTTACTTGCCCGAGATTTGATCGTCGGTATCCTCATACCTAGTTCAATCTCGTTACATGCAAGTCTCTTTACTTGTTCCGTAATGCATCATCCTGTAACTAACTCATTAGTCACATTACTTGCAAGGCTTATAGTGATATGCATCACCGAGAGGGCCCAGAGATACCTCTCCGATACACAGAGTGACAAATCCTAATCTTGATCTATGCCAACCCAACAAACACCTTTAGAGACACCTGTAGAGCATATTTATAATCACCCAGTTACGTTGTGCCGTTTGATAGCACACAAGGTGTTCCTCCGATATTCGGGAGTTGCATAATCTCATAGTCAGAGGAATATGTATAAGTCATGAAGAAAGCAATAGCAATAAAACTTAACAACAATTATGCTAAGATAACGGATGGGTCTTGTCCATTACATCATTCTCCTAATGATGTGATCCCGTTCATCAAATGACAACACATGTCTATGGTCAGGAAACTTAACCATCTTTGATTAACAAGCTAGTCTAGTAGAGGCATACTAGGGACACTTTGTTTTGTCTATGTATTCACACATGTATCAAGTTTCTGGTTAATACAATTCTAGCATGAATAATAAACATTTATCATGATAGAAGAAAATATAAATAACAACGTTATTATTGCCTCTAGGGCATATTTCCTTCACTTTATGCAAAACAAGTTGCATGTCTATCGGTGGAACCGGTCTCATGAACGTGGTCATGTAAGGTTGGTCCGGGCCGCTTCATCCAACAATACTGCCGAATCAAAATAAGACATTGGTGGTAAGCAGTATGACGATCACTGCCCACAACTCTTTGTGTTCTACTCGTGCATGTCATCTACGCATAGACCTGGCTCGAATGCCACTGCTGGGAAACATAGCATGCAATTTCAAAAAAAATCCCATGTTCACGCAAGATCTATCTAGGAGATGCATAGAAACAAGAGGGGAGACTGTGTCCATGTACCCTCGTAGACTAAAAGCGGTAGCGTTTGATAACACAGTTGATGTAGTCGAACTTCTTCTTGTTCCGACTGATCAAGCACCGAACGTATGGTGTTGGCACCTCTGAGCTCTGCACACGTTCAGCTCGATGACGTCCCTTGAACTCTTGATCCAGCAAAATGTCGAGGGAGAGTTCCATCAGCACGACGGCGTGGTGATGGTGATGGTGAAGTGATCCGCATAGGGCTTCGCCTAAGCACTACAAAGATATGATCGGAGGCGTAATCTGTGGAGGGGGGAGCCACACACGACTAACAATTGTTGGTGTGTGTTCTAGGCGCCCCCTCCCCATGTATATATAGGTGGGAGGGGGAGGGGAGCTGCCTGGGGCACCCCAAGTAGGAGGAATCCTACTTGGGGGCCCTATCCAATTCGCCCCCTACCATATTTACCGGGAGGGAAAAGGAAGAGGGGGAGAGGAAAGGAAGGGGGAGGCCAACTCGCCTCTTTCCTTCTCCCACTTGGCAAGCGGCCTAGGAGGGGTGTGCCAGCCCCTTGTGGGCTGGTGTGTGTTGGGGAACGTAGCATGCAATTTCAAAAAAATTCCTACGATCACGCAAGATCTATCTAGGAGATGCATAGCAACAAGAAGGGGAGAGTGTGTCCACGTACCCTCATAGACCCAAAGCGGAAGCGTTAGTTAACGCAGTTGATGTAGTCGAACATCTTCACAATCCAACTGATCCAAGTATCGAACGTACGACACCTCCGATTTCAGCACACGTTCAGCTCGATGACGTCCCTCGAACTTCTGATCCAACAGAGGGTCGAGGGAGAGTTTCATCAGCACGATGGCGTGATGATGGTGTTGGCGATGTGATCCGCGCAGGGCTTCGCCTAAGCACTACGATGATACTATCGGAGGAGTAAATGGTGGAGGGGGGCACCGCACGCGGCTAAGACAATGTTGTGTCTTTGGGGTGCCCCCTTGCCCCCGTATATAAAGGAGGAAGGAGGAGGCCGTCCACCAGGGGCGCGCGCCATGGGGGGGAGTCCTACTAGCACTCCACTCCTAGTAGGATTTGCCCCCCCTTTTTCCTTCTTTCCGGAGGGGAAAAGGGGAAGGGAGAGGGAGAAGGAGAAGGAAAGGGGGGCGCCGCCCCCTTCCCTACTCCAATTCGGCCTCCTACCTTGTGGGGGTCGCACCAGCCCCTTGTGGGCTGGTTAGCCTCCCTCCTATGGCCCATATCTTCCACCGGGGGGTTCCGGTAACCTCTCCGATACTCCGGTTTGTACCTGATACACTCCGGAACCCTTCCGATGTCCGAATACCACCTTCTAATATATCAATCTTTACCTCTCGATCATTTCGAGCCCCTCGTCATGTCCGTGATCTCATCCGGGACTCCAAACAACATTCGGTCACCAACACACATAACTCATATAATACATATCGTCATCGAACGTTAAGCGTGCGGATCCTACGGGTTTGAGAACTATGTAGACATGACCGAGACACCTCTCCGGTCAATAACCAATAGAGGAACCTGGAAGCTCATATTGGTTCCTACATATTCTATGAAGATCTTTATCGGTCAAACCGTAATGTCAACATACGTTATTCCCTTTATCATTGGTATGTTACTTGCCCGAGATTCGTTCGTCGGTATCTTCATACCTAATTCAATCTTGCTATCGGCAAGTCTCTTTACTCGTTCCGTAGTACATCATCCCATAACTAACTCATTAGTCACATTGCTTGCAAGGATTAATATGATGTGCATTACCGAGAGGGCCCAGAGATACCTCTCCGATACTCGGAGCGAAAAATCATAATCTCGATCTATGCCAACCCAACGTACACCTTCAGAGATACCTGTAGAGCATATTTATAATCACCCAGTTACGTTGTGATGTTTGATAGCACACAAGGCATTCCTCCGGTGTTCGGGAGTTGCATAATCTCATAGTCAGAGGAATACATATATGACATGAAGGAAGCAGTAGCAATAAAACTGAACAATCATTATGCTAAGCTAACGGATGGGTCTTGTCCATCACATCATTCTCCTAATTATGTGATCCCGTTCATCAAATGACAACACATGTCCATGGATAGGAAACTTAACCATCTTGATCAATGAGCTAGTCAAATAGAGGCATACTAGGGACATGGTGTTTTGTCTATGTATTCACACATGTATCAAATTTCCGGTTAATACAATTCTAGCATGAATAATAAACATTTTTCATGATATAAGGAAATATAAAATAACAACTTTTATTATTGCCTCTAGGGCATATTTCCTTCAGGCTCCCACTTGCACTAGAGTCAATAATCTAGTTCACATCACCATGTGATTTAACACCAATAGTTCACATCTTTATGTGATTAACACCCACAGTTCACATTGCCATGTGATCAACACTCAAAGGGTTTACTAGAGTCAATAATCTAGTTCACATCGCCATGTGATTAACACCCAAAGAGTACTAAGGTGTGATCATGTTTTGCTTGCGAGAGAAGTTTAGTCAATGGGTCTGTCACATTTAGATTCGTATGTATTTTGCAAATTTCTATGTCTACAATGCTCTGCATGGTGCTACTCTAGCTAATTGCTCCCACTTTCAATATGTATCCAAATTGAGACTCAGAGTCATCTGGATCGGTGTAAAATCTTGCATCGACGTAACTCTTTACGACAAACTCTTTATCACCTCCATAACCGAGAAATATTTCCTTAGTCCTCTTAGGTAACTAATGATAATTTTGACCGCTGTCTAGTGACCCACTCCTGGGTCACTATCGTACCCCCTTGCCAAACTCATGATAAGGTACACAATAGGTCTGGTACACAGCATAGCATACTTTATAGAACCTATGGCCGAGGCATAGGGAATGACTTTCATTCTCTTTCTATTTTCTGCTGTGGTCGAGTTTTGAGTCTTACTCAACTTTACACCTTGCAACACAAGCAAGAACTCCTTCTTTGACTGTTTCATTTTGAACTACTTCAAAATCTTGTCAAGGCATGTACTCATTGAAAAGTCTTATCAAGCATCTTGATCTATCTCTATATATCTTGATGCCCAATATGTAAGCAGCTTCACCAAGGTCTTTCTTTGAAAAACTCCTTTCAAACTCTCCTTTATGCTTTCCAGAAAATTCTACTTCATTTCCGATCAACAATATGTCATTCACATATACTTATCAGAAAGGATGTAGTGCTCCCACTCACTTTCTTGTAAATACAGGCTTCACCGCAAGTTTGTATAAAACTTATATGCTTTGATCAACTCATCAAATCATATATTCCAACTCTAAGATGCTTGCACTAGTCCATTGATGGATTGCTGGAGCTTGCACACTTTGTTAGCACCTTTAGGATTGACAAAACCTTCTGGTTGTATCATATACAACTCTTCTTAGTGATCTCCATTTAGGGAGTGCAGTTTGACATCCATATGCCAGATTTCATAAACTGTGGCAACTTCTAACATGATCCGGACAGACTTAAGCATCGATACGAGTGAGAAAATCTCATCGTAGTCAACACCTTGAACTTGTCAAAAACCTTTTGCAACAATTCGAGCTTTGTAGATAGTAACACTACCATCAACATCTGTCTTCCTCTTGAAGATCCATTTATTTTCTATGGCTCGCCGATCATCGGGCAAATCCACCAAAGTCCATACTTTGTTCTCATACATGGATCCTATCTCAGATTTCATGGCCTCAAGCCATATATTGGAATCTGGGCTCATCATAGCTTCTTCATAGTTCGTAGGTTGTCATGGTCAAGCAACATGACTTCCAGAACAGGATTACCATACCACTCTGGTGCAGATCGTGCTCTGGTTGACCTACGAGGTTCTATAGCAACTTGATCTGAAGTTTCATGATCTTTATCATTAGCTTCCTCTCCAGTTGGTGTAGGCATCACGGGAACAGATTTCTCGGATGAGCTACTTTCCAAATTGAGAGTAGGTACAATTACCTCATCAAGTTCTACTTTCTTCCCACTCACTTCTTTCAAGAGAAAACTCCTTCTCTAGAAAGGTTTCGTTCTTAGCAACAAAAATCTTGCTTTCGGACTTGTGGTGGAAGGTGTACCCAATTGTTACCTTAGGGTATCCTATGAAGACACACTTCTTTGATTTGGGTTCAAGCTTATCAGGCTGAAGCCTTTTGACATAAGCATCGCATCCCCAAACTTTAAGAAACGACAGCTTAGGTTTGTTGCCAAACCATAGTTCATACGGTGTCGTCTCAATAGATTTTGACGGTGCCCTATTTAATGTGAATGCAGCTATCTCTAATGCATAACCCCAAAACGATAGTGGTAAATTGGTAAGAGACATCATAGATCGCACCATATCTAATAAAGTGTGGTTACAACATTCGGACACACCATTACGCTATGGTGTTCCAGGTGGCGTGAGTTGTGAAACTATTCCACATTGTGTTAAATGAAGGCCAAACTCGTAACTCAAATATTCACCTTCACGATCAGATCGTAGAAACTTTATTTTCTTGTTACGATGATTTTCCACTTCACTCTGAAATTCTTTGAACTTTTCAAATGTTTCAGACTTGTGTTTCATTAAGCAGATATACTCATATCTGCTTAAATCATCTGTTAAGGTCAGAAAATAACGATACCCGCCATGAGCCTCAATACTCATGGGACCGCATACATCGGTATATATTATTTCCAATAAGTCATTAGCTCATTCCACTGTTCCAGAGAACGGAGGTTTAGTCATCTTGCCCATAAGGCACGGTTCGCAAGTATCAAATGATTCATAATCAAGTGATTCCAAAAGTCCATCTGCATGGAGTTTCTTTATGCGCTTTACACCGATATGACCTAAACGGCAGTGCCACAAATATGTTGCAATATCATTATCAACTTTGCATCTTTTGGCATTAATATTATGAATATGTGTATCACTACGATCGAGATTCAATAAACCATTCACATTGGGTGTATGACCATAGAAGGTTTTATTCATGTAAATAGAATAACAATTATTCTCTGTCTTAAATGAATAACCATATTGCAATAAACATGATCTAATCATATTCATGCTCAATGCAAACACCAAATAACATTTATTTAGGATCAACACTAATCCCGAAAGTATAGGGAGTGTGCGATCATGATGATATTAATCTTGGAACCACTTCCAACACACATTGTCACTTCACCCTCAACTAGTCTCTATTTATTCTGCAACTCCTATTTCGAGTTACTAATCTTAGCAACCGAACATGTATCAGTTACCCAGGGGCTACTACAAGCACTAGTAAGGTACACATCAATAATATGTATACCAAATATACCTTTGTTCACTTTGACATCCTTCTCATCCGCCAAATATTTGGGGTAGTTCCGTTTCTAGTGACCATTTCCTTTGCAGCAGAAGTACTCAGTTTCAGGCTTAGGTCCAGCTTTGGGCTTCTTCATGGGAGTGACCACTTGCTTGCCATTCTTCTTTAAGTTCTAGTTCTTTCCCTTTGCCCTTCTCTTGAAACTAGTGGTCTTGTTTAATCATCAACACTTGATGCTTGTTCTTGATTTCTACCTTCATCGATTTCAGCATCATGAAGAGCTCGGGAATTGCTTTCGTCATCCCTTGCATATTATAGTTAATCACGAAGTTCCAGTAACTTGGTGATGGTGTCTAGAGAACTCTGTCTGTCACTATGTTATCTGGAAGATTAACTCCCACTTGATTCAAGTGATTGTAGTACCCAGACATTCTGAGCACATGCTCACTAGCTAAGCTATTCTCCTCCATCTTTTAGGCGAAGTATTTGTCAGAGGTCTCATACCTCTCGACACGGGCATGAGTCTGAAATACCAATTTCAGCTCTTGGAACATCTTATATGCTCCGTGGCATTCAAAATGTTTTTGAAGTCCCGGTTCACTACAAAACAAAACACTTCCGTGATGATATGTGTTTGTCATAGTAGGTTGTGTTTTTTGTCATGAATGTACATCCATGACAAATTTATGACAGAATCAAGATAGTCATACCTGTGCTGTCGTAGAAGTGTTCCATGACATTACTAAAATTATCATCACGGAAGTGTCCACTTCCATGACGATAAATCGCGCGTCACAGAAGTCCTTTCGTCAAGGGTGACCAACACGTGGCATCCACCGTGTCGAACGCCGTTAAGCTATCGGGTCGGGTTTTGGATCCGATAACCCGTTAACAACCCGAGCAATGGGGATTTTCCACGTGTAAAATCATCATTGGTGGAGAAACACGATGTCGGCTCATCGCCGGGACAGATGTCATCCACTCATTGGACAGAAGGCACCTATGATACGTTGACACGTGGCACGACCAATCAAGTTTAAATGGGCCGGCCCAACTAAAGGCCCACAAGATTTTACGGCCCATAATGGACCGACCCAGTTAAAGGCTCACGAGATTTTGTGGACTATAATGGGCTGGCCCAGCTAAAGGCCCACAAGATTTCGTGGGCCATAATAGGCCGGCCCAGGTAAAGGCCCATAAGATTTTTGTGTGCCATAATGGGCCGGCCCAAGTAAAGGCCCACAAAATTCTTGCAAATCATAAAGGGCCGGCCCAGCTAAAGGCCCACGAGATTTCGCCGACATTAATGGGCCGACCCAGCTGTAGGCCCACAAGATTTTGAGGACCCTAGTAGGCCAGCCCATTAACTGGCTGCCATGTTTTGGGCCAAATGCCGGCCCATAATTGTTCCGGTCCATTAATGGCATGTCACGTTCCAGGCCTAATAATGGTCCATATAAGACCCGGCCCGTTAAAAGCCTCCCACTCTCTGGGCCAAATCATGGCCCAGATCAGGTCCGACCCTTTAAGAGGCTTTGGGCTCAATTATGGCCCATATCAGATTCGGCCCGTTGACTAGACGCTATGCTTTTGGGCCCACTTGCTAAAGGCCCATTTAGTAATTCGGCCTGATATTAGTTTTGGCATGTTAAGGGCCCATTTAACATTTAGGCCCTATATTAATTTCGGCCTGTTAAAAGCCCTTCATATAGTTGGGCCCAACTACGGCCGGTTTGCATCCGGCACCTTTCATGACCGATATCGATTGGGCCAAACAAGGACCAAGACAACTTTGGCTGTTAAAGCCCATGAATTGATTCGCACAATCATGGGTGGGGTCCATTTCGGACTGCCGCCGCCCGTGAAACTATTCAAAGACGTTTGAGCCCGACCTACTTCTCGACCTCCTAAAGCCCATTGAGTTTTCTTGCGAAAAGAGGGCGGGGTTACTCGGCCTATTAAAGGCCGAATCTACTAGTGGGCCAGTTTACGGGGCCCATGATGCGGATCATACATCATGATTGCATGGCGGCTCGATTATGTCCGTAATTTTACGGTTTGGCGGTTCTTTGCGAAGACGGGATATATATATATATCTGATAAAATAAGCGCAACATCGTGAATAATAAAAAACCTAGACTATACAATAAAGAAATTACAGCATATTACATCCTTTGGGCATCAAAGTTCGCCACTATGATAATAAAGCACAAGCGGAGATAGATTACATACTTTGGGCATCAAAGATCGCCACCGATTGCAAATAAACACGCCGACAAAATAATATACAAAACCAACAACACTTCAATAGAGTTCAAGAAAGGTTAGCCCTCTTTGGGGAGCTGCAGGCAAACAATGAGCAAGATGATGAGGCTGCGCTTGTTCAACACTTATATCTTCCTCACTCAAAGATAAACAAGCGGATAGATGACGGGTTTTGCACATAAAAGTATCAAGTCTTGACAATTCATCACATTTCTTCTTGACGAATAAAGTGACATAGTTTAAAATTGCATTAACACAATATGGTATTGTTCAGGTCAAGACATGGCAGGAAATGATATTGTGAAGGAGTTGGCAACTTCACGACACCACTGGATTACAGATCAAGAACTCATAAGTATCAATTGTTAGTGTGTTGTCAATTTATCCCATTTCAGATTGGCAAATAAAGAGACTGTTTAAATAATAGTAGAATGATATGACATTGTTCATAGTTAAGACATTGCAGAATATGACATTGTCTTTGTAGTGGGTAGGTTCACCACACCTTTGGATTACGGATGAAGAACGAAGCATACATGCGATTGCAAAATAAGATCACTTGCTCTGTATAGTTTAATTTACATGGTATGAGGAAGGAACTTGGTTGTACAACTGAAAACTTAAATTGAGAAGGACAAACTTTTGTTTATGAACTACATAATAAACTTTAAACATGCAATTTGATGCAAACACCAAAATAAACAGCCGTTGCAGTCATGCCTAACCAAATATACACAACAAAGTTTGAAGGCTTGAGAAGGACAAACTTACATTCTTGGTGAAGACGGGCTCTATAAAGCCCTTGTCCATCTTTGATGGGGGGGCAATTCAAGAAGTTTAGCACAGAATATTCTTCATAAGCATTGCCTTTATTCTACATTTTGTTAAGAGTAAATATAGATGTGATAATATCTGAAAAATGGAGAATATTTAAGATAAGATGAAGAGTGATGCTACATAACCAAGTAGCTATAAATGTATGTGCAGCGACACGGGCAAAAGGCACAGCCAAGAGCAATGCACAACTAAACTTCTTGAGTACCAACCTTATGGTAAGAGTAAATATAGATCGATGTGTAGAAAATGGAGGCAAAGGAAAATAAGCTGCAGAGTGATGGTACATGAACAACTACTGTCAATATAAGTACAGCGATAAAGGACAACATGTACTTACAAGAACAATGCGAGCTAAAAAATTCATTGGCATTGGATATATTCTACACTAATGTAATCATTCATACAGATCAGATAATTTGGGCGAACAATTGATAAGCAAGCTATCATGCATCTGCTGTCACATAATGAACCGGTATGTATGCAAATACGGTGATACAGGACAACATGTACTAATAAGAGCAAAGCAGCGGGCATCATATTTGCGATATCACTGTCGTTCTTTTCAAACCGAATTCTTCTTTGAGCTGATTTCCTGCAAAAAGATCCGTAAGGCACATGCGGAAAAGTAGAAGTTCAAATTGTCATGTGATTTCATAGGCGATTACCTCATCACAGGAGCGAGACCGATTGCATAACAAGGTTTTTCCATTCAATGTCTTCTAAATTTAGCACATAAGATTTCACGGAAATTCGTTTATAGACTTGCCATCAAAGTGTGATTTCCTCGGGTAACACCGATCTTTGCTGCAATGCTTCCTTGAAAAGCACAAGCAAGCTTTGCTCGTCATGACTATCCAGATTGACCCTCACCTAGTTACAACAATGTAATGTAAATCATTGATGTGTTCGATCAGCAGAAAACAGGAAAATAATAACCATGAATAATAACACTTACACGTAAGTTGGACAGGAAGATGTGAAAATGGTGTTTGTCTTCACTATAATCTTCTCATGATGGGAATATATGCACGTAGTCCCTAACAACATTGAAAGCATTGTATTTTAAACTGGGAATAAATGGAATGGGGTTCCAATCTGCAGGAATCGGCCGTCGCTGTAGTTGGGGTAGGTCTTGACGGTGGACTTCTTGTACTTTTTCTTTGGAGTGGGATTTTTACGTGGTGCGGTGGTGCTATGGCAAATGAAATCGGTATACCTTTTCTTTGGAGTGCAGGTCCTGTGTGGTGGGGCTAGTGGTGTGGCGATGAAGTATGGGTACAGTCTGCTTTGGAGTCGGTCCTATGTTTTGTGTCCTTTGGTTGTACAACCAATATAAGTGGGGTATTGTCTGATTTCTCCGGCACCACCATGTTTTCAAGGACTTTTTTGGTGCTCCTTCAGGTTGGCAATCACCCTCTTCCTTTTGATGTCGATGCACAAGAACAACATTTGAGTGGAAAAACATGGTATGACGACAGATGGAATATGTATTGATAATGGATGGGCATGGCATCTCGAGGTTATATGATGAGTAAACTAAGCGGATGGTGGTGCAACAAAGTAGAAGAAATGCAAGACAACATATGCAAGATCTGGCATAATCAATAAAACCTTGCCAAATTAGAACAGGCACCTTGATGGGTGAACAGGACATGCCATCTGCCTTTGACTCCTCGAGGTTAGAATAGTCATTAGGATGATATTCTGAACAAGAATCAACAGGTGGGGAGCGTACGGGTTTCATTGCTTCCATAATGGCACTCAATGCCTTGGTGCCAATTTTGTAAGTCATTGCAGTGTTCCACAATATTCTTCTGATGCGCGGATTCTGATATTCACTGTAATTGCGTATAATTCTGCGAACCATGAAAACATGAATAGTTGTGAGATTACCTTTGTAACGCAGATGATATTCTAATATAGGGGCGCCCATGTAAACACTTATGTGCTATCAATGGATTCTAATGAGAGAGCTCATGTGTGCTGTAATATCGTGCGTGCATTTATATAATCTGGCACAAGTACACAAAAATAGGCTCGAGTAAGGATAGTGGCGGATGATAGGTTCATAATATCTTTGTATAGAGTTTATTGCCAAACCATGATAACAAGAGCACACAAGCAACTAGGCAGATCATAGTGTACATAATGAGGTACACCATAACCACGATATATAAATCGGAAAGTGGGCGGCTTGAAAATACGGTGTTGTATTGCCGCGAGTAATTGAAAGCCTATCGATCACGTACATGCCAACACTATCAAACATGGTTAAGAAGAGCAAGCAGATTTTGGATAATAAAATGTTGGTTGCGCGGTGCACATGATGCACAGGCGCATTAAGAATGCAACTCCTAGCTGTCTCTCGACCATTTCGAGCGGTTGGATGAAGATCCTCGTCTCCTAACCCTTCTTCTTCCTCATCTCGATTCTTCCCATCTGAGAACACCGCAAGGGTCGCCGGCACGACCACGGCTCCCACGCTGTGTTCCGCCCCCACCCCCACCGCGTCGAGTTTTCTTTGTTCGGTGAGGCCCCACAACCACCCGAGCCCTTGGATCGCACCGCGAACTCCGTGAGCTCTGAAAAATTAGTGACACAATTTTGAAATTTAGTCTCTTGTGATTTAACTAGTGTGGAATATAAAGGGAAAACCATAAGCATTGGGAGTATAGTGTTGAGCGTGCCATGGCGGATCTGAAGGTGCAAACCGGACAAAGGCAACCGCAACCAAGACAAGAAATGAGAGTAAAGCGGTGGCAATCTATTTTCTTGCTGCGATAAATAAGTTGAGCGAATCTGAAAAATCTTGAGGAGTCTGGATTAGGGGTATCCGGACAGCCGATTGTGTACAACGTCCGGACTATTGAGCGTGAAGATACAAGATTCAAGACTTCGGCCCGTGTCCGGATGGGACTCTCCTTTGCGTGGAAGGCAAGCTTGGCGATCCGGATATTATGTTTCCTTTCTTGTAACCGACTGCATGTAAACCCTAGCCCTCTCCGGTGTCTATATAAACCGGAGAGGTTGGTCCTTAGATGGCCGATCACAATTACAATCATACAATCATAGGATAGATCTTAGGGTTTAGCCTCTACGATCTCGTGGTAGATCTACTCTTGTACTACCCATATCATCAATATTAATCAAGCAGGAAGTAGGGTTTTACGTCCATCGAGAGGGCCCAAACCTGGGTAAACATCTGTGTCCCTTGCATCCTGTTACCATCGGCCTTGACGCACAGATCGGGACCCCCTACCCGAGATCTGCCGGTTTTGACACCGACATTGGTGCTTTCATTGAGAGTTCCTCTGTGCCGTCGCTATCAGGCTCGATGGCTCCTTCGATCATCACCAACAACGCTGTCCAGGGCGAGACTTTCCTCCCCGGACAGATCTTCATGTTCGGCGGCTTCGCGCTGCGGGCCAATTCGCTTGGCCACCTAGAGCAGATCGATAACTGTGCCCCTGGCTACCAGGTCAGGTTCGAAAACTTGAACTACACAACGGATATTTGCGGAGACTTGATCTTCGACGGATTCGGGCCAGCACCAGGATCGCCGAACAATCACGATGAGCACGGCTTAGACCTGCTGTCAGACGATGCTCGGGATATCACCCCGGCAGAAGCCCCGGATCTAAATCCGGGGCAGGTTGCGTTGCCTAAGGACGGAGGCTGACCCCACCCCGCAGGCCGTACCCTCATCGGTGATGGAGCCGAACACAGGCCTCACTTCCGAGGGAGCCTGTGACTCCGGACCCCCGGATTCATATCCGGTTGTAGGTTCCAGTCCGTGCATCCTTGAGCCCACCGAACCTGGTTGGGCTCCGGTGATGGAGTTCACCGCGGCGGACGTCTTTCAGCACTCGCCCTTTGGCGACATGCTGAACTTATTGAAGTCTCTCTCTTTGTCAGGAGACTCTGGGCCGAACTATGTCCGGCTTTAGTGGGAAGCGAGCGGCAGCGAATTCGTTCCCCACCCACCACCCACTTCATTGCCACGATCGATGATCTAACCGACGTGCTTGACTTTGACTCCGAAGACATCAGCGGTATGGGCGGCGATGTAGGAGAATTACGAGCCACCGCCCGCAGGCGGTGGCGGCCACCTCCTCATCATCGATATATATATGGTGGACACTCCGAAGGAAACCAATGGCGATGAGGCAACGGAGGATAACCCCTCGGGAAGAAAAGCAAAGCATGGGCGTCGTCAGCGCCGCTCCAAGCCCCGCCACAGCAATACCGACCCCGGGGACGAAAATAATCCGGATGGCAAGAATAATATGACCCTGACCAGCCCGCCTTCGAGCAGGCCAAACAGGAAGATGAGCAGGCCAGCCCAAAAGAACAGGCGACAGACGCATACCCGGAGGAGGACAACCACATGCCCCCTCCGAAGACGAGATTAGCCTCGGCGAAGACGAATTCAGCGTGCTTGAGGATCCCGTGAAGCGGGGCGCTTCAGCGTGGGCTTATAGCCCGCTGCGAGGAGCTGAAGAAGAAGCGACAACAACTCCAAGATGATCAAGATCTGCTCACGGATAGATGGTGAAGTCACGGCAGCCGAGGAATATGGACTCGAACGCTAAACGGCTGATCGGCCACCCCATGGCCGGAATAAAACGGGATATCAGCCCGGATACCAGCCCGCACCCCGCGCCGATACACTACGGCCCGGGGCAGCGAGCAAGACACGCAAGATATTTTGGAAAACAAAGCGGGACAACCAAGATCGATCTACGGATCGGGGCCTTGATCTTGTGACGATGACCGTCGCGCGGATACATCATCAACAAGTCCGACCGGGCGAACACGACAACCAAGACCAATCCTACTGCGTAGCCACATAGCCCGCACGCAGGCGCGCACCCCTACCTTCAGCGCGAAGTGATGGATCATGAATTCCCAGAAGGGTTCAAACCCCTAAACATCGAATCATATGATGGCACAACAGACCCCGCAGTATGGATCGAAGATTTTCTTCTCCACATTCACATGGCCCGCAGAGATGATCTGCACGCCATCAAATATCTCCCCCTTAAGCTCAAAGGACAGCCCGACACTGGTTAAACAGCCTGCCAGCAAATTCCATTTGCAGTTGGGAAAACCTGGAAGACACATTCCTCGACAACTTCCAGGGCACATATGTGCGACCACCAGACGTTGATGACCTGAGCCACATTACTCAACAGCCCGGAGAGTCAGCCCGGAAATTCTGGACTCAGTTCCTCACTAAAAAGAACCAAATAGTCGACTGTCTGGACGCCGAAGCCCTGGCGGCTTTTAAGAATAATATCCATGATGAGTGGCTCGCTCGACACCTCGACAAGGAAAAACCCAAGTCTATGGCAGCTCTCACAACCCTAATGACCCGTTTTTGTGCGGGTGAGGATAGCTGGTTGGCTCGCAGCGGCACCACGCCACATTCCGGCACTTCGGACGGCCGCGATGCTAACGGCAAGCCACGGCGCTACAGACATAAGAGACGGAACAACGGTGACAACACTGAAGACACGACAGTCAATGCCGGATTCAGCGGATCTAAGTCCGGACAGCGGAAAAAGCCGTTCAAAAGAAATAATCAGGGACCGTCCAGTCTGGACCGCATACTGGAGCGCTCATGCCAAATTCATGGCACACCGGACAAGCCAGCCAACCACACCAATAGAGACTGCTGGGTGTTCAAACAGGCCGGCAAGATAAACGCAGAAAACAAGGACAAGGTGCCCCGACGTCCGAATAAGGGGGGACAAAAGAAATCCCCCCAGGTGAAAACGGTCAGTATGATCTACGCCACTCACATCCCCAAGCGGGAATGGAAGCGAGCACTACGGAACGTCTATGCGATGGAGCCAGTCGCCCCCAAATTCAACCCATGGTCAGCTTGTCCGATCACCTTGGATCGTAGGGATCATCCTACTAGCATCCATCATGGCGGCTTAGCCGCATTGGTCTTAGACCCAATCATTGACGGATTCCACCTCACGCACGTCCTTATGGACGGCGGCAGTAGCCTGAACCTGCTTTATCAGGACACAGTGCACAAGATGGGCATTGACCCTTCAAGGATCAAGCCCACCAAAACTACCTTTAAAGGTGTAATTCCCGAAGTAGAGGCCCGCTGTACGGGCTCTATAACGTTGGAAGTGGTCTTCGGATCCCCGGATAACTTCCGGAGCGAAGAGTTAATCTTCGATATCGTCCCTTTCCGTAGTGGTTACCACGCACTGCTCGAACGAACCGCATTCGCTAGATTCAATGCGGTACCACATTACACATACCTCAAGCTCAAAATGCCAGGACCACGCGAGGTCATCACTGTCAATGGAAATATGGACTGCTCCCTTTGAACAGAAGAGCATACGGCAGCCCTCGCGGCAGAAGTACAATGCGGCCTAATCCGACAAACCAATCCGGTGACAACTTCGAGCACAGTCAAGCGAGTCTGGAGCACCCCGCAACAGGATCATCAAGAGCGTGATTAGCAGTCCGGCCTCCGCTCAAGCCCCTTCAAAGCAACATTCGTGCCACGCGTACACAATTACGCACTCAAGATACCATGGGCATAGGCGGAGGCGCATCAACGACTCAGTCAATTGTGCGGGTAACCGCCAAATACCTTCATACTCTTTTCCTCTTACATTTCAGGACACCGCATTAGTGCAGCATCCTCAGAAGAGCCGAATTGCCGGACTCATATGGGAGAGACATCCAAGGAGGCAACAGGCGACGTGCACAGAAGGAAATACCCAGGTGGAATCTATTTACGATCATTATACCTGCTTTATCTATCTGTACACAGCCTGCCCCTAGATAGGACATGTCAAATAGTCCTATTTTTCTCTCTGCTTAACGCATCCATTGTAAACATACGCTTAAACGTATTTTTCGTTAATGGGAGATTATATATAGCGCCAGCTTATTATCCTTATTTGAGCATTTTCTTCTCTTATAAATGTTTATTTGGTATTGCACCGTACACCTTGGTGCGGTCGGTTTGCCGAGGGCTTCTCATGGCGCCCGTAATATGGCAAATAAAGTCGAACACTTTCAACAAGGCGGCACCTCGAACTTATAGCACTATATGCATCAGCTCGAATCATGTCTTGGGTCTGATTCGGATAGCCCGGCTCCCTTGTTTTGGTGCCTTACGTTCCGTTATATTGGCTAAGGTAGCGCGAGGAGAACTCTGCGATTGTGTCGGTTCTTCGGACGAGCACCTTAGTAGAAAGCGAAAACTGACCGGCATGATGTGGCGAGAGCTGGTCGCTGTTCGAGAGGTCATAAAATCCTTAAAGATTTTCCGCTTTAGGCGATAAATAAACCGTCACGATCTAGGCGTGTATAGCGCCCGATTGACCTTCATTATTCTAGGGGCTTCGCCGATATTTAAAATTGTAGACTTCTATGGCTAAGTGAAAGTTATAAAGCCGCATAGTCCGATTGCCTTGTTAAGCTGCGCGGACACCTCCTTAAGGGACCAAGCATTTGGATAAAGAGTGTCGGGTTTTCTCGAACACCCGATTACTAGTTACGTGGGGAGGAAGCCGACGACCGGCCTACTTTCGAATTTTATAAACAGCCGCACAGAAGGTAATATTTTAAATAACAAAAGCGCTACATAGCGCAAGTAACTTCGTATTTATATTACAAACATGACAGAAGTGAATTCACTCTAAAATGGCGCCCTTGGTACACTCATCGGCGACGAGACGAGCACCCTTCATCACGCCATCATAGTACATCTCGGGATGGCGATGAGCCTTGCCCTCCGGCGGCCCGTCCTTGACTAGCTTCTCCGCATCCAGCTTGCCCCAATGCACCTTGACGCGGGCAAAGGCTCGGCGGGCACCTTCGATGCAAACGGATCGCTTGATCACCTCAAGCCGCGGACATGCATCCACCATCCGGCAATCGGCCAAAGTAGCTCTTTGGGCGGGAGCTCACCCGCCACATCTGGACTATGAAGCCCTTCATAGCCAGCTCGGCCGCCCTGTGGAGTTCGACCAACTGCTTCAGTTGGTCGCTCAGAGGCATCGGATGTTCGGCCCCATCATACTGGGACCAGAACAACTTCTCCATTAAGCTCCCCTCCTGGGCACGGTAGAAATCTGCAGCGTCTGATATGCTGCGTGGTAGATCTGCAAATGCCCCTGGAGAGCTCCGAATTCGAGTAAGTAAAAGAAACGCCTCCTCCACATGTTTGCTTTGCATAAAGAACTTCTTACCCGCTGCTATCTTTTTGGCATCTTGGATCTCCTGCTGTGCTTTCCCGGCTTCGGCCTTGGCGTCTTTCAAATTTACAAGGGCCTTCGCAAGCTCGGCCTCTTTCACCTTTAGCTCATGCTCCACGGACTCGCACTTCTTGCCGAGGTCCCGGAGCTCTTGTTGTACCTCGCCCACCCTAGCACTTTGCTTTTCGCGCTCCTTACACTCTAAGGCCGCTTTGTCTTCAGCCTCGGACAACGCCTTCTTCAGGGACGCCACTTCGGCGGTGGCCCCTGTTACACAGTCACGACACTTAGGTGTTAGACTCACCAATTTTGACTATCCTCAAATACATAAGGGAGGGAATCGCTTACCCTTGTTCTCTTCGAGCTGCCTCTTGGTGAGGTCGAGCTCTCCCTGCACCTGCTCCAGGTCCCGTTTCAGTTCGGCAACCTCGGCAATACGGGCAGCAGCAGCAAGCAGCACAACCTGCTTATTCACAACAACACTTATCGTTAGACTCCTGCGGATTATAATTGACCCTCCGCTTGGCTTTTCTTTCCGAACACCAAACAAAGTATCAGGGGCTACTACCTGTCGGGTGATAATTTTGCATATATTTATTACTTACCTCAAAGCCCGTTAGGAGGCTGGTGTAAGCTTCGGTTAGTCCGCTTTTGGCGGACGAAACCTTCCGAATCACTGTACTCATAAGAGTACGGTGCTCTTCATCCATGGAAGCGCCCGTGGCGCCCGATGAGACGATCGGCGCCTCATGCACTGCGGAAGTCCGCGACACGACGGCTCGCCCTCCCTAACGAGGGGTCGCCCTTTGAGTCGGAACCATCGAAGGTTCGGGTGTGTTGGCCGAGAGCCGGTTGGCCTTGGCTCTCGTCGACACGATCCGCGGGGATCTTGAACCCCGCATGTCCGACGTCTGGGACCTCGCCTAGGGGTGTCTCCACAGTCACCTCCCCCCGCTCTGGGAGCCTTCGGTACAACACCTCCGTGTCATCCGCGGGTTGAGGAGTAGTGGCTGTCGGAAGAGAATTGATCTCCAAATCACTCAGGGGCCCGGAGGAGGATACTTCGGGGTGATCCCTGGCCGGACTGCACATATGTTCGGCATTATAAATACAAAAACTATGAAGTGAAAGTATGATAGAATGCGGACACTTACGATCGCACTGGGGGCTTCCCCCTGGGCAGCCACCCCTCCTCACTATGAGCGGCGGTGGCGGAGTAGTCCGAAAGGGACACCTTCCCCTTCTTGGACGCCCCAGCATCCCCCTCCGGGGTGGATTTTCTCTTCTTCCCCTCCCCAGTGCGGGGAGGAGGAATTTCTTCTTGATTCCCCCCGCCTCCGCGGGAGGAATCTGTCTCGTCGTCATCAGACGACATGGGTATGAAGGCCTTGCGTCGAGGGCCTTTTTCAGCCCCCTGGTCCGCCTCCTCGGGCCCCTCATCCTTTTCGTATGGGGCGTCTTCTTCTTCTTCCTCCTCCCCTTTATGTGTTATGTCCGCGGCCAAGTATCCGACCGCCCGAAGATTTGTGATGTGCTTCTCCTTGACGGTGGAAGCCACCCACTTGCCTCCTGCTCCGGACATGTTTAGCTGTGCGGAGAAGACTTGGGTTTGGGCGCTGGAGCTCGAGGGGGCAAGAATGGGCAAAGGAGGAAGAAGGCATGGGTGAAAATGGGGAAATCTTTAGAGGCGCCGAAAGCGGTGCGCCTCCCCACTTGCCCGTTGGGAATCACTTGTTTCCCAAGCGCCACGATTAATGGCGTGGTGGGATTACCCATACCCGTATTGATGAGAATCCCGTGATAAGGGGACACGATCTCTGCTTTGACAGGATGTGTCACGGAAATCGCCTCGTAATATGCGTTGTAGCTGGTTGTGGGAAAACGGTTTGAATAATGATCCGACCGTAATAACATGTCACGTCATCAGAAAAAGTTGTCAGCAGATTGCATTTGTGGAATATCATTCTTTCTACAGCGGTGTCTAAATATCATCTTGTGAATCCGGACACGATTTGAGTGTTCGGTAATTGCTTTGGAGTATTCGGAGAAGGAGCCCGCCTTGCTATGCCGAAGATAATACTGCGCACCGGACTCATCGTCATTGAAGCCTGGTTCAGGGGCTACTGAGGGAGTCCTGGATTAGGGGGTATCTGGACAGCCGGACTGTGTACAACGTCCGAACTGTTGAAGCGTGAAGATACAAGACTCAAGACTTTGGCCCGTGTCCGGATGGGACTCTCCTTTGCGTGGAAGGCAAGCTTGGCGATCCGGATATTATGTTTCATTTCTTGTAACCGACTCCATGTAAACCCTAGCCCTCTCCGGTGTCTATATAAACCGGAGAGGTTGGTCCTTAGATGGCCGTTCGCAATTACAATCATACCATCATAGGCTAGCTCTTAGGGTTTAGCCTCTACGATCTCGTGGTAGATCTAATCTTGTACTACCCATATCATCAATATTAATCAAGCAGGAAGTAGGGTTTTACCTCCATCGAGAGGGCCCGAACCCGGGTAAACATCTGTGTCCCTTGCTTCCGGTTACCATCGGTCTTGACGCACAGATCGGGACCCCCTACCCGAGATCCGCCGGTTTTGACACCGACAAGTACCGCCTCTGGTGCGGCGCCGTGTACGCATCTGCTGAGAATTTGACGGTAGCGATGGCTGTCAGCGGCGTGGAAGTAGATCTAGGAGGGTAGACGGTGGCGGCGGGGCGCGGTGGACGAGACGTTCGTAGGAGCGGGGCCGGCAAGGTGGACAACGGCGGGGATGAAGCGAGAGGGCGGGATGCAAGGATCGGTCAAGGCGTGGATGAGAGAGGTCAATCTCTTGTAATGGACGGCGTCGGGGTATCAGCTCGGCATGGTGGAGGAGGACGGCGGTGGATGGGGTGGCGGACGGCGGCGGACGGAGGAGGGTGGGGTGGAGAGAGGTGTTTTGGCGCCCACGAGTCTGAATGGGGAAAAGGGAGGTAGAGAGGAAGGGGGAACCATGTATTTAGGGCGCTTGTCTCAAATGCAAGGAAATTTACAAACTTAGCCCCATTTCAAATTTCTTCTACATCACACAACATTAGTCGGTTGGGGATAGGATGGTAATCTCGCATACACGAATATTTGCCGGCGAGAATTTGTTTTGCGCCCACCGTGTATGAATATGAATCAGGGAGGGAGTCGATTTCGGCCGAGGGCACACTGTGTTTTGGCGCCCACCGTGTATGAATCCGGGTGAGAGGCGGTTACGTCACGTTTGGGGTGAAATTACAAACCTACCCCTATTGAAACCTATAGAAATCTAGCAGATAGGCTTTGCGTGGCAGGGATAGGCAGTAGTGATTTCCATCTCACAGATTTTGGTTTGGAGCGGTTACTGCGACTTCCCCGCTTTGTTCAAATTCTGCACAGTGCACGTTTACCGTGCCAACTCAATTCAAATCCCGTTTGTATTATACTATTTTTTTCGGGCGGGATCCATTTTCAATTGGAATTACATTCTATATACATCATTTTTTATATGTACTTTCAAAAGCACAACACCATTTATACATAAATATGGTTTACAAATGGCATGATCTCAGATTCATAAGGTTGTATCCATCAATTTAGATTTTCAAATATTTGAAACCACTTTATGTTGAAATCCAATGTATGCATTCCTCGCTAACTGTCTCCAATTAATGTGTGTTTCATGCGAGTTTTTTTACTTCTCAAACATGTATAATGTGTTTCACACACGCAACATATAGTGTAATCCCATTTAGACATTAATTGCATATAAACCATGCATTGTTTGTAATTGAAGAATCTATGGATCACCAATATTGATAAACTATATAACATTACATGTGTGCCCAAATTCAAATGAATATGCATGTTTGATACACCAATTTGCGTTATGATATTATCGATGTCGTGATCTCCAGTTTAAATATTTGAATCCCCTTTAATCCAGATATTCGTCTCATATAGCTATCACTCATGCTTATATAGGACTATCTCTCTGGACCTATACGCATTCATCATCTCTCAGACATCTCTCGTGCTACTTGTATGTCGACAATGATCTTTTATATTAAGTAACACTGCGACGGTACTCTCTCCTCGACCTTCATCACTCTATCTCTCTAAGTATATCTCGCTCCTGCTATGTGTCTCTAGCTATGATTCTCCATGTGGAATCTCTTTCTCTCACACAAACACAAAACTTTGTCTCCGGGGTCTCATTTCTCTCAACTATTCCCATGTGTGCCACTCGCACACCCCTCATCTGAGATGTCTTTCACTCCTTAGATATGAGAACCTCGACTCTTCCTCTTCAATATCTCTTTCTCACACACAAACACAAACTCTGTCTCCCGTGGTCTCATATTTCTCCATTGTTCTCTTGTATGTCGCTCAAACACACCCTCTCTCCCTAGAGATATCTTGCGTTCCCTCATATGTCTCTCTAGCTATCACTCTCATTGTGAAATATCTTTCTCTCTCGCAGACACAAAACTCCGTCTCTCTGGATCTCATTTCTCTCTGATATCTGTTTGTATGTGACTCACATGCACCCTCTCTCTATCTCTCTCACACCCACACACATAACCTAGCCTTCTGATCCCCTCGACACCTATCTCTAGCGCACACTAGCTAGCATCTTTATCTTTCTATTTATCTGTTTCTCCATCAACCTTCTTTCTCGCCCTCACTCTTGATTCCTATCACGCACACTACATATGTTTCTCTCTACATGCAGTCAAGTGCCCTCTCACACACATATATAACTTCACCCTTTGAACCACCCGACGGTCATCTCTGACACCCAAACTAAGGGATGTCTCTCTAGCTAGCATCTCCATCTCTTTATCTATCTGTAGTTTCTCCGTTAACATTTCTTTCTCGCACGGAGTCTTGCTTCCTATCACCCACACTATATATGTCTATCCATACATATGCATTTATAGGTTGATATCTTTTGCACAATCGTTGCGCCTCACCCCCTCTGCTCGCCATAGATGCATGCTCCAGCCCACGCCACTATCTCTTAAAGACAAAAACACATGCTCAATTGTCGGGCCTTCTTCCCTGCATTCTCACATGCATGCATATTGTCATACCGATCCGTCTCTCCCATGTCGCTGATATTAGGACTTATGTCTTCTTTCTTTTATCTCGATCATGCGCGCGCGCACACACACACACATCCCACGTATACATGTATACCTCTCACACATGCATGTTCAAGGTCTCTATGTCTCCATACGTAGTTAATTACCCTCAATCCTAACGCCACATTGAATCGTTCTCCTCTTTTGTGCACATAACTTCCGCCTGGATGGGCAAAACACACACTCACACTTAACAATCTCCTTCTAGCTACCCCCCCCCCCCGCGCACGCCTCTCACTCTTCCCCTATATCCCTGAAACCAATAAGACCATCCCTTTGTTTAATTCCTGCCTACATGCACCATCGATATATAGTAGTCTTCCTTGGTGTCTCTCGAACAAACACGTTCTCTCGATGTCGACTCCTCTCACGCGCACGCACCTTCTCTTCCCTCCCTACGGGAATTTTCTCTCTCGCACCCCATCGTTGGTGGCCTCTGCCATACACATAACCTCTCTATGATGAAGCCATGCACACTTAAATTACATCCGCCACAGAGGACCCCGTGACACACACACACACACACACACACACACGCACGCACGCACGCACACCCCCCCCACACACACTAAGACTCCATCTCTCTCTCTCTCTCACACACACATACACAAACACACACACACACACGCACCCCCCCACACACACTTAGACTCCATCTCTCTCTCTCTCACACACACACACACAAACTAAGACTCCATCTCTCTCTCTCTCTCACACACACACACACACACACACACACACCATACACACACTAAGACTCCATCTCAGACACACATGCTCTAGGCGGAGCATTTGTTCCTACCACCCTTCATCCAACCTTACCCGTATGATAAACAATCACCTTTATTTACTTGCATAACATGGACAGATTCCACTTTACTTTAGTAGTCAACAAACTTATCATCATGCCCTTATAAAAAACGAGTTGGCGATGATGGTGTGCCTGCCATCTTATGTCTGAGACCGTATGATCTATATCGACGGATAGGAAGAAAACTATGATAATTTTACAAAAGATACCCGCACCTCTCTCCACATCATTATCTCCTGCAACCTCATTGCTCAGCAATTAAAAAAGGAATAAGTCTCTGGAACATTCTAGCATGCATGGTGGCCGCTGCCGCCTGCCGGCGCCGTCCATCCCCATGCCTCCGCCCATTCCGACCACCAGTCACCACCACACTCCACTCCTCCTCGCCTTATCTCTCATCTTTCATTTTTTCGATGACATTCTCGAGATACCAGTTTTTCGATAAAATTCTCGAGATATCATTAGTTTTTACACATGGGATTACTCCTGCATGGGTCAATCACAATAGGTGTTTTGTAAAAAAATGCATATTGATGTTTCGTGCAATGCACGAGAATCTTGCTTGTAATTATATAACGCAAATCACGAGCAGGAAGTGACATTTTTTTGACACAACCACGTTAACATGGCCACGTAAATCACGAGCGGGGCGGAGAAGGAAGCGGGCTGTGGAGTAACGTTTTTACCACAATTTCTTAGGAAGCGAGTGCAATAATTGAGTAGTTTTCTACCATTACTACTACACGAAGCGGTTAAAACATATACTCCCTTGCGGTAGCGCTTCCGCGTGAAACGGTCGGCGTCATACGAGGCGTCAATGCCGCATTAATGCCCGGCCAGAGCGGAGGCGACCTCTCACTAGCGCCGACTTTGAAGTGGCGCGACGGCCAAGAGAGAGCCGCTTCCCGGTGCACGCGACTGCTCCGCGTCGAGACTGGCCATAGGCCCTGTTTGGATCCATGGGTTAGAGTTAGTTTGAGCTAGTTGGGGCTCAAATAGCCCTAAAGTATCCAAGCATGAGGGTTTAAATTGGAGCAAGTTGCACGAACCCACCAAAAAAACTATCCCACCCAAGAGGTGCTAAGCGGAGATAGTTCTCATTGGGACCACTGAAAATCACTTTTCTCTCTCCATGAAGTGCATTTATTGTCAATCTAACCCCTGTCACCCAAACACCTCTTTGGCTACTGAGTTAGTTCAGGGTTAGTCATGAGTTAGTCTAACCTCTAGCTAAGTTAGAGTATTAAGCAGAGCGGTATAGGACATGCAAGTTGCTCAAAGCATACATGCAAATTAAATGCGTGAAAGGATTTTTCTTTTGAAAGCGGGCGTGAAAGGAATTGTTTTAGAATGCTCTTGGCATGTCGCTAACATGTGATAGTTAATCAACCTCAATAGACGGCAGAAACGCCAGCCCGCCGCACTTTGATAGAGACGAGGAGGGAGAAGCGATACATGCTGCTAGATTACTAGAGATAGGTGTCGCACGGAAGCCAAGAAATATGGTGATAGCGTGGGTTAGCCATGTACTAGTATGATGTAACTACACTGGGCTGCCGTGTTTCGTACTCTCCCAGTCCACTGTGGAGACGATTGGTTAATTTTACATCGCTGAATAATATTAAATATTACGAGTGCAGACGCTTCACCACGAGGTTCCTTGCTCCTTCTCGGTCGTCCGGAATCTATGTTCTTCCACTCTATTTTTTTTACGTGAGCTTTGTTCATCCTTTTGCCAACACGCGAGACATCTAGCATCAAGGCGCACGTGTTATGCAACGATCGTTCCATCTATATGAAGAACACGTGGCACTGGAACTACGAGAAGGACATGTACCCAACCTGAGTAATGTAGCGCAGTAAGTGAAGTAGAAAGGCACAAATGGTATGAACATGCGTGGCATACAGGGTGTGTTTGGTTGCGTTCTCGTCTCAGCATAGTTGTTCCCTCTTCATGCATGCTCAACTCAACACCCCTCTTCCTGCATGCTCTCTTCATGCATGCTTCTAGTGTATTTGTGCTAAACTAGTGTGGACTCATGCACCCTCCATACACTCTACCAAACACCCAAAAGTAGGTCAAGAAGGGAACTCTTGGGCAGCATTTTTCTCTTACTATGTACTACCACTAAATGTTGTACGTGCAATGCACGGTGATGTTATGGAGTATGTGCCTAAGTACTCTACTACTACTATATTAGTTGGAGGCACATATTAACTTTTATATTTGTTTACGTGTATGCCTCGACACCTTCCAACTAGACATGTCTTTCTCTCCAGGTCGCACTTTGTATCGTTCATACCACTAAGTACTACTACGTGTGGTCTCCGATGCAGAAGTGGAAGAAGTGGAGACGCTCTACCACACTGTTTTTTTACGCTGGGCTCTACCATGCTGTTCATGTCCCACTCCTTTCACGACGTGTGGGACATCCAAGACGCGTCGTGTTTGGCACCCTTCGTCGTAAGAGTTGAAACGCTAGCATTCATCAGAAATAAAAAATAATTATAAATCGGCAGTGATACTATTTTTTGCGAACCAATCAGCAGTGATACTATACCACGCGGTTTCCTTGCTCCTCGATATCGGAAAGAATACTCCCTCCGTCTAGGTGAGTAAGTCATCTTATGAAAACCAAATAGTCCCAAAACACATAGGCGCGATGCATTAACTCTCACGTTGTTTCTTATTTTTTGACATAAATAAAGGAATCAACCAATAAGAGATGTGGGGCATGTATGCTTTTAATGACTTGAGACTATCAAACATGACATGCAGTGGTCAGTTTGTTGCATGCAATGATATTAATTAGCAAATGAACATTAAGTTCTCTCGTTTTCCTCTCCACCTTGGTCATGGTGCACAATCTAAGATGACTTATTCACCTAGACGGAGGGAGTACTTCCGTTCGCCAACATGTGGGACATCGACCATCCTGGTCCACTTGCCATGCATGCAGAACTCCAAGGGAGAGTCACCCAGGTCGTCGGGCCGCAGTAACAATGAATAATGAGCCGTCAAATCACAGGCCCACTTCCCACTTTGAAGTTGCTCGGACGAAGGAACCATCATGACTTCATTGAATTCCGCTTCTTGAAGAAAACTACTTGTGCCAAAGATCTTGCTAGCTCTGATTTACTCCAACAGAGGCCTCTTTTCGTTCATAGGATAGGAATATGAAAATCATAGGAAGTGAGATGACATGCATCTCAATTCCTATAGAGAAAGAGATGCCATTTGATGCATAGGATAGGATTTTTCCATTTAGTCTAGGCTAATGTCTTGGTAATTTGCTCTAAAACTACAGTAGTAACTAGTAGTAATGGTACATGCTCGTACTCGAGACACAAACACACACACTAACTACTAGTACTACTACTTCTCACATCTTGGCAGACGCGTCGTTCTCCTTCCGGCTTTGTCGGCGACACCCCGTGCTTGGATCTCCGCCGACCTCTCCGCAGCAGCAGCGTCGTCCTTTTCTTTCTTCTTGGCGGCGGGCCTCTCTTTTCTTGAGTGCTTTCGACTTTTCCGCTCCCTCGTGCGGCTTTGGCCGCCTCTTGCTCTACTGCCCATTCGCCTTGGCATCTTCAAATTCCTCCCACATAGTTGTGAGGTCGGCGGCGATGAACTTCGGCACGGCGGGATGCCATCGCTTCCCTACCATTTTGTGTGCGTTCGTGGGTGGCGAGGAACTCGGCGGCGGGATGCCATCGCTGCCTTACCGGTTAGTGTGCGGCGCGGTGGCATGAACGGCGCCAGTGAGAGCTCACGGGGTGGAGTGGCGGACAACCGTATAGTGCATTGGTTTGTCAAGAGCTCAAGGACGAAGACAAAGCAAATTAGGATTCCCCTTCAATCCTGGTCATTTATTACCGAGTAAAATGCATTGGCGGTCATCGAACTTGTCTTGATAGCTCACTTTGATCATTGTATATGAGATATGGTGATTATACGATTATTTGGCTCAGCGTATAGCTCCATATTTGTATGGTTGACCAGTCAAACAGTATGCATGCACCTCATCAGCTCGTGTTCTTTATCTATCTACGCGGGCCTACCTGTGAATGGAGAAAGAAATACTGTAAAAACCAAAATTATGCGCATGTGGGGAATCAAACCACGGACTCGTTGCTGCAACGCACCCTCGTCAGCCAAATGAAAATGAAATACTTCGCGTCAGACACTCACGCTCATGCTGTCAAAGCATGCTAATGCATGCACGTTGCCCTCTAAATCAAAGTCCTGCTCATGGCGCTATGCAAACGGCGAGCCCATCACCTGCGCGCCCCGACGGTGCCTGACATTACTGTTTAGACGTTTGATGGAGGCCTACGCGAACGCCGAGCATGTATTCACCTGGCTCAACACCAACGGTCATACTCGGACCGCCTTGCTCATGTATATTGTCCATCACAATGACAATCTATAAAATAGCCTAAGCTAGAGAGGGTACTATGGTAGTATGTGTTGGAAATATGCCCTAGAGGCAATAATAAAATGATTATTATTATATTTCCTTGATCATGATAATTGTCTATTATTCATGCTATAATTGTGTTATCCGGAAATCGTAATACATGTGTGAATAAATAGACCACAACATGTCCCTAGTAAGCCTCTAGTTGACTAGCTCGTTGATCAACAGATAAGTCATGGTTTCCTGACTATGGACATTGGATGTCGTTGATAACGGGATCACATCATTAGGAGAATGATGTGATGGACAAGACCCAATCCTAAGCATAGCACAAGATCGTGTAGTTCGTTTGCTAGAGCTTTTCCATTGTCAAGTATTATTTCCTTAGACCATGAGATCGTGTAACTCCCGGATACTGTAGGAGTGCTTTGGGTGTACCAAGCGTCACAACGTAACGGGTGACTATAAAGGTATACTACGGGTATCCCGAAAGTATCATTGGGTTGACCAGATCGAGCTGGGATTTGTCACTCCGTATGACGGAGAGGTATCTCTGGGCCAATCGGTAATGCATCATCATAATGAGCTCAATGTGACCAAGTGTTTGGTCACGGGATCATCACATTAGAGTGCAGTAAAGTGACTTGCGTGCGAGATTGAGCGAGGTATTGGGATACCGACGATCGAATCTCGGGCAAGTAACGCATCGATTGACAAAGGGAATTGTATACGGGATTACTTGAATCCTCGACATCGTGGTTTATCCGATGAGATCATCGTGGAGCATGTAGGAGCCAACATGGGTATCCAGGTCCGCTGTTGGTTATTGACCGGAGAGTCGTCTCGGTCATGTCTGCGTGTCTCCGAACCCGTAGGGTCTACACATAAGGTTCGGTGATGCTAGGGTTGTAGAGAAATTAGTATCTGATAGCGAAAGTTGTTTGGGGTCCGGATGAGATCCGGGACGTCACGAGGAGTTCGGAATGGTCCGGAGGTAAAGAATTATATATAGGAAGTCGGGGCCGCCACCGGAAAGTTTGGGGTCACGGTATTATCTTGGGACCACGGAAGGGTCCGGGTCCACGAGTGGGGCCACCTATCCCGGAGGGCCACGTGGGATGAAAGGGAAGGAACCAGCCTGGTGGGCTGGTGCGCCCCTGGGCCTCCCTGCGCCTAGGGTTGGAAACCGTAGGGGTGGGGCGCCCACTGACTTGGGGGCAAGTCCCCCTAGGCCGCCGCCCCCTTGGAGATGGGATCTCGGGGCGGCGCACCCCTAGGCCCCTATATAAAGAGGGAGGGAGGCAGAAGCCTCCTCCCCCCCCACCTCTCTCCCTCTCGCTGAGCTTGGCGAAGCCTCTTTGAGATCGCTTGTTGCTTCCACCACCACGCCGTCGTGCTGCTGGATCTCCATCAACCTCTCCTTCCCCCTTGCTGGATAAGGAAGGAGGAGACGTCTTCCCAACCATACGTGTGTTGAACGCGGAGGTGCTGTCCGTTCAGCACTAGGATCATCGGTGATTTGGATCACAGCGAGTACGACTCCCTCAACCCCGTTCTCTTGAACGCTTCCGCTCGCGATCTACGAGGGTATGTAGATGCACTCCTCTCTCTCGTTGCTAGATGAACTCCATAGATTGATCTTGGTGAAGCGTAGAAATTTTTTATTTTCTGCAACATTCCCCAACAGTGGCATCATGAGCTAGGTCTATGCGTAGTTTCTTTGCACGAGTAGAACACAAATTTGTTGTGGGTGTAGATGCTGTCAATTTTCTTGCTACTACTAGTATTATCTTGTTTCGGCGACATCGTGGGATGAAGCGGCCCGGACCGACCTTACACGTACGCTTACGTGAGATAGGTTCCACCGACTGACATGCACTAGTTGCATAAGGTGGCTAGCGGGTGTCTGTCTCTCCCACTTTAGTCGGATCGGATTCGATGAAAAGGGTCCTTATGAAAGGTAAATTGAAATTGGCATATCACGTTGTGGCTTTCACGTAGGTAAGAAACGTTCTTGCTAGAACCCTATTGCAGCCACGTAAAAACATGCAACAACAATTAGAAGACGTCTAACTTGTTTTTGCAGCATATGCCTTGTGATGTGATATGGCCAAAAGTTGTGATGAATGATATATATGAGATGTATGAGATCATGTTCTTGTAATAGGAATCACGACTTGCATGTCGATGAGTATGACAACCGGCAGGAGCCATACGAGTTGTCTTAATTATTGTATGACCTGCGTGTCAATGATTAAACGCCATGTAATTACTTTACTTTATTGCTAAACCGTTAGCCATAGTAGTAGAAGTAATAGTTGGCGAGCAACTTCATGGAGACACGATGATGGAGATCATGGTGTCATGCCGGTGACGAAGATGATCATGGCGCCCCGAAGATGGAGATCAAAGGAGCTATATGATATTGGCCATATCATGTCACTATTTGATTGCATGTGATGTTTATCATGTTTTTGCATCTTATTTGCTTAGAATGACGGTAGTAAATAAGATGACCCCTCATAATAATTTCAAGAAAGTGTTCCCCCTAACTGTGCGCCGTTGTGAAAGTTCGTTGTTTCGAAGCACCACATGATGATCGGGTGTGATAGATTCCAACGTCCACATACAACGGGTGTAAGATAGATTTACACATGCAAAACACTTAGGTTAACTTGACGAGCCTAGCATGTACAGACATGGCCTCGGAACACAAGAGACCGAAAGGTCGAACATGAGTCGTATGGAAGATACGATCAACATGGAGATGTTCACCGATGATGACTAGTCCGTCTCACGTGATGATCGGACACGGCCTAGTTGACTCGGATCATGTATCACTTAGATGACTAGAGGGATGTCTAATCTGAGTGGGAGTCCATTAAATAATTTGATTAGATGAACTTAATTATCATGAACTTAGTCTAAAACCTTTGCAAAATGTCTTGTAGATCAAATGGCCAGCGCTCATGTCAACCTCAACTTCAACGCGTTCCTAGAAAACCAAGCTGAAAGATGATGGAAGCAACTATTCGGACTGGGTCCGGAACCGAGATCATCCTCATAGCTGCCAAGAAAGCATATGTCCTAGAAGGACCGCTAGGTGAAGCACCCATCCTGAGAACCAAGGCGTTATGAGCGCTTGGCGATCACGTCTTGATGATTACTCCCTCATTCAAGTGCGGCATGCTTTACTGACTTAGAACCGGGCTCCAAAAGCGTTTTGAGCAACACGGAGCATATGAGATGTTCGAGGAGCTGAAAATGGTGTTCCAAGCTCATGCCCGGGTCGAGAGATATGAAGTCTCCAACAAGTTCTATAGTTGTAAGATGGAGGAAAACAGTTCTGTCAGTGAGCACATACTCAAAATGTCTGGGTTGCACAACCGCTTGTCCTAGCTGGACATTAACCTCCTGGACGAGGCGATCATTGACAGAATCCTTCAATCGCTCCCACCTAGCTACAAGAGCTTTGTGATGAACTACAATATGCAGGGGATGGTGAAAACTATTCCTGAAGTATTTTCAATGCTGAAATCAGCGGAGGTGGAAATCAAAAAGGAACATCAAGTGTTGATGGTCAATAAAACCACTAAGTTCAAGAAGGGCAAGGGTAAGAAGAACTTCAAGAAGGACGGCAAGGAAGTTGCAGCGCCCGATAAACCAGATTGCGGGAAGAAGCCAAAGAATGGACCCAAGCACGAGACCGAGTGCTTTTATTGCAAAGGAAGGGTCCTTTGGAAGTGGAACTGCCCCAAATACTTAGCGGACAAGAAGGCCGACAACACTAAAGGTGTATGTGATATACATGTAATTGATGTGTACCTTACCGATTACTCGTAGTAGCTCACGGGTATTTGATACGGTGCGGTTGCTCATATTTGTAACACAAAGCAGGAGCTACGGAATAAGCGGAGGCTGGCGAAGGGCGAGGTGACGATCTTGGCGTCGGGAATGGTTCCAAGGTCGATGTGATCGCCGTCGGCACGCTACCTCTACATTTACCTACGGGATTAGTTTTAGACCTCAGTAATTGTTATTTAGTGCCAGCTTTGAGCATGAACATTGTATCTGGATCTCGTTTAATACGAGATGGCTACTCATTTAAATCCGAGAATAATGGTTGTTCTATTTATATGAGGGATATGTTTTATGGTCATGCCCTGCTGGTCAATGGTTTATTCTTGATGAATCTCGAACGTGATGTTACACATATTCATAGTGTGAATACCAAAATATGTAAGGTTGATAACTATAGTCCCACATACTTGTGGCACTGCCACCTTGGTCACATTGGTGTCAAGCGCATGAAGAAGCTCCATGCTGATGGACTTTTGGAGTCTCTCTATTATGAATCATTTGACACATGCGAACCATGCCTCATGGGCAAAATGACCAAGACTCCGTTCTCGGAACAATGGGCGAGCAACCAACTTATTGGAAATCATACATCTTGATGTGTGCGGTCCAATGAGCGTTGAGGTTCGCGGAGGCTATCGTTATGTTCTCACTCTCACTGATGACTTAAGTAGATATGGGTATGTCTACTTGATGAAACACAAGTCTGAGACCTTTGAAAAGTTCAAGGAATTTCAGAATGAGGTAGAGAATCAACGTGACCGAAAAATAAAGTTCTTACGATCAGATCGTGGAGGAGAATATTTAAGTCACGAATTTGGTACACACTTAAGGAAATGTGGAATCGTTTCACAACTCACGCCGCCTGGAACACCTCAGCGTAATGGTGTGTCCGAACGTCGTAATCGCACTCTATTGGACATGGTGCGATCTATGATGTCACTCACCGATTTACCGCTATCATTTTGGGGATACACTCTAGAGACAGCTACATTCACTTTAAATAGGGCACCGTCTAAATCCGTTGAGACGACACCTTATGAATTATGGTTTGGGAAGAAACCTAAGCTGTCGTTTCTAAAAGTTTGGGGATGCGATGCTTATGTCAAGAAACTTCAACCTGAAAAGCTCGAACCCAAGTCGGAAAAATGCGTCTTCATAGGATACCCTAAGGAAACCATTGGGTATACCTTCTACCTTAGATCCGAAGGCAAGATCTTTGTTGCCAGAACGGGTCCTTTCGGAGAAAGAGTTTCTCTCGAAAGAAGTAAGTGGGAGGAAAGTAGAACTCGATGAAGTACTATCTCTTGTCTTGGAAAGCAGTGCAGCTCGGGAAAATGTTCTGTGGTGCCTACACCGATCGAGAGGAAATTAATGATGATGATCAAGGTACTTCGGATCAAGTTGCTCTTGAACTTCAGAGGTCCACAAGGACACGTTCCACACCCAGTGGTATGGCAACCCTGTCACGGAAATCATGTTGTTAGACAACGGTGAACCTTCGAACTATGAAGAAGCGATGGCGGGCCCAGATTCCAACAAATGGCTTAAAGCCATGCAATCCGAGATAGGATCCATGTATGAAAACAAATTATGGACTTTGACAGACTTGCCCGATGATCGGCGAGCGATAGAAAATAAATGGATCTTTAAGAAAAAGACGGACGCGGATGGTAATGTTACCATCTATAAAGCTCGACTTGCCGCTAAGGGTTATCGGAAAATTCAAGGGGTTGACTACGATGAGACTTTCTCTCTCATAGCAAAGCTGAAGTCCGTCCGAATCATGTTAGCAATTGCCTCATACTATGATTATGAGATATGGCAGATGGACATCAAAACAACATTCCTTAACGGCTATCTTAAGGAAGAACTGTATATGATGCAGCCGGAAGGTTTTGTCGATCCTAAGAATGCTAACAAGGTATGCAAGCTCCAGCGATCCATTTATGGGCTGGTGCAAGCATCTCGGAGTTGGAACATTCGCTTTGATGAGATGATCAAAGCGTTTGGGTTTATCTATGAGACTTATGGAGAAGCTGCGTTTACAAGAAAGTGAGTGGGAGCTCAGAGCATTTATCATATTATATGTGGATGACATACTTTTGATGGGAAATGATATAGAACTTTTGGAAAACATTAAGGCCTACTTGAATAAGTGTTTTTCAATGAAGGACCTTGGAGAAGCTGCTTACATATTAGGCATCAAGATCTATAGAGATAGATCGAGGCGCCTCATAGGTCTTTCACAAAGCACATACCTTGATAAGATATTGAAGAAGTTCAATATGGATGAGTCCAAGAAGGGTTCTTGCCTGTGTTGCAAGGTGTGAAATTGAGCTCGGCTCAATGTCCGACCCATGCGAAGATAGAGAAAAGATGAGTGTCGTCCCTATGCCTCAGCCATAGGGTCTATCATGTATGCCATCTTTGTGTACCGGACCTGATGTAAACCTTGCCGTAAGTTTGGTAGGAAGGTACCAAAGTAATCCCGGCATGGAACACTGGACAGCGGTCAAGAATATCCTGAAGTACCTGAAAAGGACTAAGGATATGTTTCTCGTTTATGGAGGTGACGAAGGGCTCGTCGTAAAGGGTTACGTCGACGCTAGCTTCGATACAGATCTGGATGACTCTAAGTCACAAACCGGATACGTGTATATTTTGAATGGAGGGGCAGTAAGCAGGTGTAGTTGCAAGCAGAGCATTGTGGCGGGATCTACATGTGAAGCAGAGTACATGGCAGCCTCGGAGGCAGCGCATGAAGCAATCTGGATGAAGGAGTTCATCACCGACCTAGGAGTCATACCCAATGCGTCGGGGCCAATCACCCTCTTCTGTGACAACACTGGAGCTATTGCCCTTGCCAAGGAGCCCAGGTTTCACAAGAAGACCAGGCACATCAAGCGTCGCTTCAACTCCATTCATGAAAATGTTCAAGATGGAGACATAGATATTTGCAAAGTGCATACGGATCTGAATGTCGCAGATCCGTTGACTAAACCTCTTCCGCGAGCAAAACATGATGAACACCAGAACTCTATGGGTGTTTGATTCATCACAATGTAACTAGATTATTGACTCTAGTGCAAGTGGGAGACTGTTGGAAATATGCCCTAGAGGCAATAATAAAATGATTATTATTATATTTCCTTGTTCATGATAATTGTCTATTATTCATGCTATAATTGTGTTATCCGGAAATCGTAATACATGTGTGAATAAATAGACCACAACATGTCCCTAGTAAGCCTCTAGTTGACTAGCTTGTTGATCAACAGATAAGTCATGGTTTCCTGACTATGGACATTGGATGTCGTTGATAACGGGATCACATCATTAGGAGAATGATGTGATGGACAAGACCCAATCCTAAGCATAGCACAAGATCGTGTAGTTCGTTTGCTAGAGCTTTTCCAATGTCAAGTATTATTTCCTTAGACCATGAGATCATGTAACTCCCGGATACTGTAGGAGTGCTTTGGGTGTACCAAAGCGTCCTGGCGTAATCGGGTGACTATAAAGGTATACTCTGGTATCCCGAAAGTATCTGTTGGGTTGACACGGATCGAGACTGGGATTTGTCACTCCGTATGACGGAGAGGTATCTCTGGGCCCACTCGGTAATGCATCATCATAATGAGTTCAATGTGACCATGCATTACGGTACGAGTAAAGTGACTTGACGGTAACGAGATTGAACGAGGTATTGGGATATCGACGATCGAATCTCGGGCAAGTAACATACCGATTGACAAAGGGAATTGTATACGGGATTACTTGAATCCTCGACATCGTGGTTCATCCGATGAGATCATCATGGAGCATGTGGGAGCCAACATGGGTATCCAGGTCCCGCTGTTGGTTATTGACCGGAGAGTCGTCTCGGTCATGTCTGCGTGTCTCCCGAACCCGTAGGGTCTACACACTTAAGGTTCGGTGACACTAGTGTTGTAGAGATATTAGTATGCGGTAACCCAAAAGTTGTTCGGCCCGGATGAGATCCCGGGCGTCATGAGGAGTTCCGGAATGGTCCGGAGGTAAAGAATTCTATATAGGAAGTCCAGTTTCGGCCACCCGGAAAGTTTCGGGGGTCACCGGTATTGTACTGGGACCACCGGAAGGGTCCCGGGGGTCCACCGGGTGGGGCCACCTATCCCGGAGGGCCACGTGGGCTGAAAGGGGAAGGGAACCAGCCCCTGGTGGGCTGGTGCACCCCCCTTGGGCCTCCCCTGTGCCTAGGGTTGGAAACCCTAGGGGTGGGGGGCGCCCCACTTGACTTGGGGGGCAAGTCCCCCCCGCTAGGCCGCCGCCCCCCTTGGAGATGGGATCTCCAGGGTCGGCGCACCCCCTAGGCCCCCTATATAAAGAGGGGGGGAGGGCAGCCGCACCCTAGTCCCTGGCGCCTCCCTCCCCCCGTACCACCTCTCCCTCTCCCTGAGCTTGGCGAAGCCCTGCCGAGATCGCTTGCTGCTTCCACCACCACGCCGTCGTCTTGCTGGATCTCCATCAACCTCTCCTTCCCCTTGCTGGATCAAGATGGAGAGCGTCTTCCCCAACCGTCACGTGTGTTGAGCGCGGAGGTGCTGTCCGTTCAGCACTAGGATCATCGGTGATTTGGATCACGGCAGCACGACTCCCTCAACCCCTTTCTCTTGAACGCTTCCGCTCGCGATCTACAAGGGTATGTAGATGCACTCCTCTCTCTCGTTGCTAGATGAACTCCATAGATTGATCTTGGTGAAGCGTAGAAATTTTTTATTTTCTGCAACGTTCCCCAACAGTATGGTATGAAGTATGTACTATCGCGAGCGACCGATCTTAGTGACATTGCACACCGAAACCCCTTCCATCGCTAGCGCGCGCTTCCCACCTGAAACGGTCACCGTCTCTCCGGAATGTCAATGCCGCATTCACCGGACTTAACTGCAGGTGCAATTGGTGTGTCACTGACATGCGGGCTAGACGCCCTTTGGGCCCACATGTCAGTAACCCAAACGCATCTGCAGTTAATTCACTGAAGCAGCGTCCGCGTTCATGCCCGACGAACCTACTCCGGCGCCAGTTGTCCATCCGTCTGCCGCGGCTCATTGCCATTCCTCCGCTATATTAACTTGAGCCCCAGCTCCCAGCCATAGCCAAAGACCCACACTTATTCTCCTCCGGTCCCTTCCTTCTGTGGGTACCACTTCAACCATGGCCTCCTGGCGCTTCGAAGCTCTCTTGGACGTAAGGTCGCAGGAGCAGACGAGGGACATCAGCGGCTCCGCTCCGGGCGCGCTCCAAAGCTCTCTTCGACGTACTGTCGCAGGAGAAAACGAAGGAGATCGTCGGCATCCCCCGGGCCGCCCTCCGCCACCACGACCACGAAGCCGGCGCGCGTGCACGGGCGCAGCCGGCAGCGAGGAAGAGTAGTACACGGTAGGTCGCCGCCGCTCTGGTCCCGGGAGGCCACCGCTACTCCACTCAGCCGACGCCAAGCTTGGTGGGGTAAACATCGGTGGCTGATTAGCCGCTTGACGGCGTCGTGGAGGCGGAAATCTTCATAACCTTGTGCTCCGGCCGGAGGAGGAGGTTATCGAGGCGGATGAGGAGGAGGCAAAAGCAATGGCCGGCTTTCTCGGGTTCATGGCCAGACATGGTGGTCGGGTGCCGGCGATCGTTTAGATTAGGTTTATAGTAGGTTTAGTACGGTTTGTGCAAAATATGTAATGAATTTCGTCCAGTTTGTAGGAAAAGTTTTTGAAATGTAATGAATTCATCCGGTTAATTTGAAATTAGCTTTGTTTGCACGAATTTCGTCCGGTTAGTTCATATAGTTGTCGAAAGGTATGCGGGTAGCATCGGATGTCATCCATCAGTGTCCTCGGACAGATGCCAGTGTAAATTTGTGGGCCAGCGCTGGAGATGCCCTAACTATCATGCTATAATCGCTAACAATCCTCCATTATTTGGCAGGAACAGTTATCCTCGATCAAAATCAGATCGCGGTGTTTCGCACTCCTCCAGCGTAAGAGTGTAAACTCTTGCTTACATAAAATGGAGCAAGTGGGCGGCATCAGAGCACGTCATATCACTCGAACTAGCCCGCCTAACGGCGGAAAGTACCGCCCTCGTCATTTTGTTCGGATTTCTATCGATCGATCGGCGAAAATGTTACGCCGTAAGTTCTAAAGGAAAAGGTGGCACACTTACGACTCGACTGCGTCGCAACCCCGACGATCCGGCTCACACGCCGCTCACCGGAGGGACACGCGTTGTCTTGCAATTTCAGCGACATGTGGGACCGTAATTGAATAAACCGTCGATAGCGAAATCTAATCGCTCGGCAAGCGTCGGCCGAGAAGAGAGAAGCGGGGAGGAGAAGAGATCACCCGCCCGCCACAAGCACAGACTCCAAGAAATATATGGTGATAATGTGAGGTGGGCCATGCTGGAATCCGGACCGCCCGAGCCCGCTCTCACCGCCTGCCCCTCAAGGCGCCACTGCCCGCTGCATGCATATCAAGTAGTCCCGCTTATGTGGAGGAAAGAGAGGCATTGACAAAGTCAAGGAGTAACAGTGGAGACAATAGCTTTCATCAAAAATAAACAATGAATACTCGTTGCTCGTCCTCTATATCGGAAAGAATACTTTCATTCACCGACATGTGGGACGTCGACCATACTGGTCCACCTGCCATGCACAAAATTATCGGTCTACCCGGTCGTATCGCAGGCCCAACCTTTCCCACTGTAAGTTGTTCGGACGAAGGAACCATCATGACTTCGTTGAATTCCACTTCTTCAAGAAAACTTATTGTACCCGCAATACTGCTACCACACGTGAAGACTGGACGACACTGTACCACGTCATATCACTGAAACCCACTAGGCCAAACAAGCCCGCCTAGTGAAAGTGCAACTATCCCTAGGTGGTTTTGGTAATTCATAACAACATATAGCTCATTGAGCTAATACTATTCCAAGATGAATATTTCAGGAAAGCTCAATGAATGGCATGGCATGGATGATGAAAGTGGATCCCTCAAAATATTAAGGACAAAGGATTGGCTCAAGCTCAAAAGCTCAAGACTCTTCATTTTACATTTTAGTGATCCAAGATCACATTGAGTCTATAGGAAAAGCCAATACTATCAAGGAGGGATGAGGTGTTGCTTAATGAGCCTTTTGCTTCATATGCTTAGTGATATTCTCCAAAACCCTCCACTACTTTCTCACATCCACAAACGACCTAAACCCAAAGTCGAACTCGGCCCTACTGATTCTTTCTATCCGGCGCCACCGAGTTCAGATGTCATAGCCACTGCCACAAACCCTAGGCAAATCGGTTTCACCGATAGGGATCTCGGTCTCACCGAGATGGGATTATAATCTCTCTGTTTCCCTTCAGTAACTTTTCGGTCTCACCGAAAAGAGCGAATCGGTCCCACCGAGATTACAATGTAAACTCTCTGTTTCCCTTTTGTAACTTTTCGGTCTCACCGAAAGAGCAAATTGGTCCCACCGAGTTTACCTGACCAACTCTCTGGTTAGCTAATTACCAAATTCGGTGTCACCGAATTTGTGTAATCGGTCTCACCGAGATTACGTTATGCCCTAACCCTAACCATATAGGTCCTACCGAGATGCATGTCAGTCCCACCGAAAACCCTAACGGTCACTAGGTTTACTAAATCGGTCTGACCGAGTTTGATGATTCGGTCCCATCGAGTTTGGTAAATTGTGTGTAACGGTTAGATTTTGTGTGGAGGCTATATATACCCCTCCACCTCCTCTTCATTCGTGGAGAGAGCCATCAGAACAAACCTACACTTCCAACTTACCAGTTCTGAGAGAGAACCACCTACTCATGTGTTGAGGCCAAGATATTCCATTCCAACCATATGAATCTTGATCTCTAGCCTTCCCCAAGTTGCTTTCCACTCAAATCTTCTTTCCACCAGATCCAAATCCTATGAGAGAGAGTTGAGTGTTGGGGAGACTATCATTTGAAGCACAAGAGCAAGGAGTTCATCATCAACACACCATTTGTTACTTCTTGGAGAGTGGTGTCTGCTAGATTGGCTAGGTGTCACTTGGGAGCCTCCGACAAGATTGTGGAGTTGAACCAAGGAGTTTGTAAGGGCAAGGAGATCGCCTACTTCGTTAAGATCTACCGCTAGTGAGGCAAGTCCTTCGTGGGCGACGACCATGGTGGGACAGACAAGGTTGCTTCTTCGTGGACCCTTCGTGGGTGGAGCCCTCCGTGGACTCGCGCAACCGTTAGTTGCGTGGGTTGAAGTCTCCATCAACGTGGATGTACGATAGCACCACCTATCGGAACCATGACAAAAACATCTGTGTCTCCAATTGCATTTAATCCTCCAAACCCTTCCCTTTATATTCTTGCAAGTTGCATGCTTTATTTTCCGCTGCCAATATACTCTTTGCATGCTTGCTTGAATTGTGTGAAGATTGCTTGACTTGTACAAAAATAGCTAAAATCTGCCAAAGTCTAAAATTGGGAAAAGGTTAAGTTTTTATTGGTCAAGTAGTCTAATAACCCCCCTCTAGACATACTTCAAGGTCCTACAAGTGGTATCAGAGCTTTGGTCTCCATTTGCTTTGATTTCCATAGCTTTTGGTGGTCATAGCCTTGGTTTCACAACCTAGGAAAGTATGGCGTCTAGCGAGGGAAATTATCATCGTAGAGGTCCTTACTTTGATGGCACTAATTTTGCTAGTTGGAAGCATAAGATGAAAATGCATATTCTCGGACATAACCCCGCCGTTTGGGATATTGTGTGTATTGGCTTGCAAGGTGAATTCTTTGATGGGAGAGAACCGAACCGTGAAGCTAGTGCGGATGAGTTGAAGATATTGCAATACAACGCTCAAGCTTGTGATATCCTCTTCAATGGATTGTGCCCTGAAGAATTCAACAAAATCAGCCATCTTGAGAATGCAAAGGAAATTTGGGATACTTTGATTGATATGCACAAAGGTACCGACTTCGTCAAGGAATCCAAGTTGGATGTGCTCCAAAGTCAGCTTGACAAGTTCAAAATGAAGGATGGTGAAGGTGTCCCTGAAATGTACTCTAGGCTTGCTCTTATCACAAATGAGATTGCCGGCTTAGGAAGTGAAGAGATGACCGATAGATTCATCATCAAGAAGATCCTAAGAGCATTGGATGGAAAATATGATACCGTGTGCACATTGATCCAAATGATGCCCAATTACAAAGATCTCAAGCCTACAGAAGTCATTGGAAGAATTGTTGCTCATGAGATGTCGCTCAAGGATAAGGAGGAACTTCACAACAAGTCGAGTGGTGCTTACAAAGCCTCATGTGAAGCCTCCACATCATCAAATGAGAAACAAACCTTCAATGAGGAATTGAGCTTAATGGTGAAGAACTTCAACAAATTCTACAAGAGTAGAAGCAAAGAAAGAAGCTCTAAGTCAAGGTCCTACAATGACAAAAGATCTTCTAGTCGAGATCGCAATTGCTACAATTGTGGGAGACCCGGACACTATTCCAATGAGTGTATGGCACCCTACAAAAGAAGAGAAGATTCTCCCAAGAGAAGAAGTAGAAGAGAAGAATCACCACCAAGAGAGAGAAGGAGTAGAGATGATCGTTATGAACGAAGACCCTCAGGGAGAAGCAAGGATTCGGAAAGGAAGGACAAGTCATCAAAGAGCTACACAAAACGAAGACATCAAGCTCATGTTAGTGAATGGGTATCCGGCTCCGACTCCGACCATCACTCCGAGAGAAGCTATCACTCCGATTCTGAATACACTCAAGATGAAGGTGTTGCCGGTCTAGCACTTGTGTCAACCAACTCCTACGACATATTTGAATCACCAAATGAAGGAATTGGTCGATGCTTCATGGCCAAAGGTCCTAAGGTAACACATCCCGAGTATGTTGATTTTGATGTTGATGAAGATGACTTGCTAGGTGATGATGATTTACTTGTTGACAACTCTAGTGATGAATACTATGATGAAACATCAATTAATCATGCTAATCAAGTTGAAACGAATGGCAATGATAAGGAGAAAATTGAGCGTCTAACTAAAGAACTAAACACTCTTAAGTTAGCTCATGAAACTATCTTTGAAGATCATCGAGAACTTTTAAGGGCTCATGAGAAGTTACGCTTTGAAAAGCTCAATCTTGAGCAGGAGCATGAGTTCTTAAAGGCAATCAATGATGATCTTCATAAGAAAAGTTCTTCTTACATTGCCAAGCGTTTACTCTTATCTACTTACATGCCTCAAATCAAGTCTAGTAACAAGAACAAGAAAGATTCTTCTTCTAGTAGTAACAATAACAATGCTAAATCCAATATTGTTGCTTCTAGTAGTTCTCTTGATTCCGCTAATGATCCTCTTAGCCAAGTTACTCTTGAGCAAGAAAACAGCTTATTGACGGGAATTATAGAGAAAGGTGTATACAAGAGCCTTGCCGGGAGTAAGCAATTTGAGGAAATTGTACGCAAGCAAGGAAGGCACCGGAAGAATCAAGGTGTTGGTTTTGAGCGAAAGTTCAATGCCAATAGAGTTGAGTGGGAAGAAGATCAATACCCCAAGACGAAGTTTGTTCCTCAACAAGAGAAGTATGATCCTACTTCCTTCAAGGGAACACAAGCTCAAGATGATCTTCCACCACAAGACCACAAGAACAAAGGCAATGGCAAGCTTCAAGAGGAAATTGATGCATTTGAAGAAGCACCTAAGGCCTTGGTCAAGTGTGTTCCCAAGACTACTTCAAGCTCTACTTCATCAAGTACAACTACTACACCAAGGATTCCCATCAAGTTGATGTGGATCCCGAAGAAGAAGAACTAGAGATTTCTTGAGGGTGACTCCGCCAACATTTTTCACTCATATCATTATGGCAAGGACAAGTGCAATCAACTTCCATATCTTGCACTAGTTCAAGGAGTCACAAACCCTCATGTTGGTAAGGCAAGGGACAAGGTAACCTAATGTTTTCATGGACATCATTTTGTGTGTGCATCACTCTATGCCTATGGATATCCTTGTTTGTTCCTTGTGGGACTAACCCATGTAGGTATTGAAAGTGCAACTCACTCCAAAGGATTGCTCCAGACGATCTACATCAACATTGAGCATCCACATCTTCAACACCTACATGAAGTCATCATCGACAAAACCCAAGGTTAGTTTATCCCTCAAAGCGGGGATCTCACATCTAGGGGGAGCTTAACTCTAAGAATTGAGTCAAAGCAACTCTAATGGCGTGAACACATAAATGCTTTATGTAAAAGTGGTAACCCCACTTGAGCTTAAACGATGAGTATGACCTATGATCAAATGTTCTCATTTGACTCCTAAGTCAATATACTCATATATAGATGACCTAGTCATCGCCAATTGTTTGATAGATGCTAGAATTGGTTGTGCATGCTTTGTCACATATTTCATTTGTCATTTTATTGTGTGAGCATGTTGGATGCATATTTACTCATTTGAGGACATCCACTTGTTGTTTTGATTGTTTGGCTTTTCCTTCTTTGGCCAAGTGGATGGATAAGAATGCCTAAGAACCTTCTCTAGCTATCTATGCTTTTCTCGTCTCAAACTCTATTCATGCTACATCACAAAATTTGATCAAGCCAGATTCGAACCACTCTGTGTGAGGAGCACTCGGAGTCCCCGATTCGTCATAGATTTAAACTTCCAAAACTTCTTTGTGATTTTCGGTCTGACCGATTCCTCCATTTCGGTCATACCGAGATTACTAAGTTGATCTAGGTTTTCATCTCGGTGCAACCGATTTGTACTTTTCGGTCACACCTAGTTGCAATAACTGTTCACAGTTTTGCATCTCGGTGCCACCGAGTTGTACCACTCGGTCACACCGACAGGGTCGGGCTATATATATCGCACGGGCAAAATTTGGAAAACTTTCTCCGAATCCTTTCGCCCGCGCATAGCTCGCTCTGCCAACTTGGTCTACGGACCGTCGACTTCGTCTCCAGCCGCCTCCAGTCGCTGGTCTCCGCCGCCGTCAACGGAATTCTCCTCCGTCGTTGCCGCCGTAGCGAGTTCCCGCTGAACTAGGGTATGGACTCGATCACAGTGTTTTCCTCGTCCGATTCTCAGCACATTGTGAACATTATGCATCTTGCCACGATTGAAACACTCCTATCCAGTCAAATCAATCCTTAGAATAGTTGCAATTCGAAAATTTAGGGTTAGGTTTCCGCCGAAACCATCTCGGACCCACCGAGTTGAAAAACTCGGTCCCACCGATTTGGCTAATGCCATTGCACTAGTAAGTCTCGGTCTGACCGAGAATTGCTAATCGGTGTGACCGATTTTAGAACTTTGTGAAACCCTAGCAGTCTCGGTGCCATCGAAGCGTGACTCGGTCGACCGAGTTCACTAGTTTAGGTTCCAAAACTGCTTCGGTATCACCGAGTTTGAAAATCGGTAGATCCGAAATGTTTTCGATGGGAAACTAAAATTAAGTTTTTGAATCATCTTTGCAAAAATCTCTGCATTTTGTGATGCTCATCCATTCTACCTCATCTATAACTATTCACGTGGTCAGCGATCGGTTGAACAACATGTCGGACCTGAGTGATAGCGAACAAATCAAGAGCAGATCCAATTGAGCGAGGCACTAGTCCCTCAAGCAGCTCGAGATGAGGGGCGAAGCACTCCGAGCAATTTGCCCAAGGCTGCCACAAGGCCAAGAAAGAAGAAGACCTCGAGTCCGAGGATGAGGATTACATGGCAGTTGAGGACGAGGCAAGCTCCAAGAAGAAAGTGCTCAAGAGGGAGATCAGTTCATCTGCAGTGAAGCCTGGTTTGAAAATCAAAAGGCCAGCAGGTAGACAACCAATGTCCAAAGCCAGAGTGTCTACTCAAGATCCTTTGGAATCTCAACCCAAAGAGCCTGTTGCTACAGAGGGAAAGAAAAGGAAAGAAAGGGTCAAGAAGACCATGGCAAGAGTGATTGGGAAGCCTTCCATGATGGAAGAGGAAGAAGAAGTAGAGGTTGCAGAGCCTGCACCCAAGGCACAAAAGCTGATGGGTGATGCAATCAAGTCAGGGGCTGCAACTTCCAAGCCCAAAGCTGCCTCCAAGCCCAAGAATGCACCCAAGAGGAATATCAGGAGCATACCAGCAGCCGAAAAGAACAAGGCCCCATTGCCTGAGGTTGAAGCTGAAGAAGATGAAGAAGGGCAGGTCCTAAGGAAGCTCAAACCCAAGATCCCAGACCACAATGATGCTCATCATGTGGCTGAAAACATGAAGATCAGAAGAGATAATGGGTTGAGGCTATGGAGAGAGACAGATCCATATGCCTTGAGGAGAAGGACTGCTGTGGATTATAGGTTCCACACCAAGGAGCAACAAGACTTTTATGAGACTATCTTGCTGGATAAGAAGCCCATAGTTTGCGATATGAGATGGGTCAACTGGACCTACATGAAGGAGAACGCAGAACACTACCCTGGAGTATATGACAGCTTCAGTGCTTGTGGAGTTGCTGATTTTGTTGGGCAGAAGCTCACCAACTGGAACGACGAACTCATCATGCAATTCTACTCCACATCACATTTCTATCCAGATGGCAGGATAGTGTGGATGTCAGAAGGAACCAGATACCAGTCTACCATAGAGGAATGGGCAAGTTTGATCAATGCCCCAAAGGAAAGTGAGGATGACTTGGACATTTATGGTAAGAAGAAAATGGATCATAACTCAATGTCACACATGTACAAGGATCCCAGATGATGCAATTGAGAACTTCAAGTTTGGATCAGTCCATTTTCTGCTGTCAGGGCTGCCTACGATCAACTGGATCTTAAGGCTTACACTATTGCCCAAATCAGGTGACCATAACATGATCAGAGGACATGCAATCAATTTGCTTCATGTCTTTGATGTGCCTCAGAAATTCAAGGTCATGAGCCTCATAGTCGAGACAATTAAAAGGACAGCAGCAGATCAAAAGAGGAGTTGTGGATATGCCCCACAGATTTAGGAGTTGATAAACTCGAACTTGGGCACAGGAAAGTATCTATTGGATAGGGAACACATGGTTCTCCATCCTGATTTTGAGGACAATCGAGTTGTCATGACCGAGAATGAACCATCATCGGTACAAGCTCAGGAGAGAAAGGAGAAGGCAAGGCAAGAGAAAGCTGTAAAGATGCCAACTCAAGTAGAGGCATCTGACTACTTTCTAAAGAACAAGCAGGAGCATCTTGGTTACTTAATAGCATCATCTCTACGGATTGAGAAGGGGTTGGCCACCCTAACTCAAAACCAGGAGAGCCTGGAGAGAATCATGGAACAAAAATTCTATGATCTTGATGTCAAAGTGACTGAGATTCAGTCAGCTGTGGAGCAATTACAAGATGATATGCAGGAGAGGAAGGGCAAGACGACAACTGATGCATTTGCCAGAGTGCCTAGAGCTCAGAGGTCAGCTGCAGTACCAACTCCAGACACCAGAGCAACTTCTTCCGCTCCAGCTACAGCTCCAGCTCAACCAGCTCCAGCTCCAACTTCTTCAGCTCCTACCACGTCTACTGATGCGTTCATCCTTGGAGTCCTGTCTACACCACCACCAGAAGACCAATCCTGAGAGACGACATAGAACTATGCATTTTCTAGGAACTTTTTGGTAACTTGTTGCCAAAGGGGGAGAAAAATGTATAGATCATAGGCTTCGAGAGAGAGAGAGAGATTTTCTTTTGTTCTCTCTTGTCTTCTTGGTTGAACTTTTTTTTTGCGTGTGATTGCTTGAGATACTATGCATTACCTGTGAGACATTGATGATCATGTGTTTGATCATAAGCTACACTTATGCCTTTTATGATATTATCTTATTTATCCTTATATGATCATTCACTATGCTTGGTGATGAGTACATGTATTCAATCACTATTATTTTGAGCGCCCCACCAAGATGTATGTGACATGGAAGAGTAACCCATGAGCCTAATTTCTTGTGCATTTGCAGTCCAAAGCAAATCTTAAGATATGCACAAATTTAGGGGGAGCTCTTGCTTATCACATGCTTCTCAAAGCGACGATGTTTTTCTATTTTATTATCATTTGTCGAAGCTTTGATCTATATGTTGTCACCAATTACCAAAAAGGGGGAGATTGAAAGTGTAACTATCCCTAGGTGGTTTTGGTAATTCATAACAACATATAGCTCATTGAGCTAATACTATTCCAAGATGAATATTTCAGGAAAGCTCAATGAATGGCATGGCATGGATGATGAAAGTGGATCCCTCAAAATATTAAGGACAAAGGATTGGCTCAAGCTCAAAATCTCAAGACTCTTCATTTTACATTTTACTGATCCAAGATCACATTGAGTCTATAGGAAAAGCCAATACTATCAAGGAGGGATGAGGTGTTGCTTAATGAGCCTCTTCATGTGCTTAGTGATATGCTCCAAAACCCTCCACTACTTTCTTACATCCACAAATGACCTAAACCCAAAGTCAAACTCGGCCCTACCGATTCTTTCTATCCGGCGCCACCGAGTTCATATGTCATAGCCACTGCCACAAACCCTAGGCAAATCGGTTTCACCGATAGGGATCTCGGTCTCACCGAGATGGGATTGTAATCTCTCTGTTTCCCTTCGTAACTTTTCGGTCTCACCGAAGAGCGAATCGGTCCCACCGAGATTACAATGTAAACTCTCTGTTTCCTTTTGTAACTTTTCGGTCTCACCGAAGAGCAAATTGGTCCCATCGAGTTTACGACCAACTCTCCGGTTAGCTAATTACCAAATTCGGTCTCACCGAGTTTGTGTAATCGGTCTCACCGAGATTACGTTATGCCCTAACCCTAACCATATCGGTCCTACCGAGATGCATGTCGATCCCACGAAAACCCTAACGGTCACTAGGTTTACTAAATCGGTCCGACCGAGTTTGATGATTCGGTCCCACCGAGTTTGGTAAATCGTGTGTAGCAGTTAGATTTTGTGTGGAGGCTATATATACCCTCCACCTCCTCTTCATTCGTGGAGAGAGCCATCAGAACAAACCTACACTTCCAACTTACGATTCGAGAGAGAACCACCTACTCATGTGTTGAGGCCAAGATATTCCATTCCAACCATATGAATCTTGATCTCTAGCCTTCCCAAGTTGCTTTCCACTCAAATCTTCTTTCCACCAGATCCAAATCCTATGAGAGAGAGTTGAGTGTTGGGGAGACTATCATTTGAAGCACAAGAGCAAGGAGTTCATCATCAACACACCATTTGTTACTTCTTGAGAGTGGTGTCTCCTAGATTGGCTAGGTGTCACTTGGGAGCCTCCGACAAGATTGTGGAGTTGAACCAAGGAGTTTGTAAGGGCAAGGAGATCGCCTACTTCGTGAAGATCTACCGCTAGTGAGGCAAGTCCTTCGTGGGCGGCGACCATGGTGGGATAGACAAGGTTGCTTCTTCGTGGACCCTTCGTGGGTGGAGCCCTCCATGGACTCAGCAGAACTGTTACCCACGTGGGTTGAAGTCTCCATCAATGTGGATGTACGATAGCACCACCTATCGGAACCACGACAAAAACATCCGTGTCTCCAATTGCGTTTGAATCCTCCAAACCCTTCCCTTTATATTCTTGCAAGTTGCATGCTTTATTTTCCGCTGCCAATATACTCTTTGCATGCTTGCTTGAATTGTGTGAAGATTGCTTGACTTGTTCAAAAATAGCTAAAATCTGCCAAAGTCTTAAATTGGGAAAAGGTTAAGTTTTTATTGGTCAAGTAGTCTAATCACACCCCTCTAGAAATACTTCAAGGTCCTACACCTAGGTCATCTATTTTGGAACGGAGGGAGTACGTCTTTGCACTGGTATGATTTTGTGTTGCACGTTCTCTGTACTTTTGCTACGATCTTCCTACCCTATGAACCAAATGAGGCCTGAATGTATGTCGACTATTGTCTGATCGATCGCTAAGCCTACAATTTTAGGAGCTAGGGCTATTGGTCGATCGACGAGGGATAAGATAAGCGTACCACGAGCTCATCAGCCCCAACGTTTCTCTTCGTTGAGTGTTTTGCAAGTACTATAGCTCGCATAGTAGCTAGCCTACTAACACCAAGAATCATCAAACAAGCCCTGCTGATATGATAAACAGTTCAAACTTACATCTAAGCATGCCATATATTACATCAAAAGCTGGTGAGGATACATCTGTTTCCATAACTCGGAGAGGGTTCGCATGATTCATCGCATGATTCACTATCAAACAAAAGTAGCAAGATCCGCCCACACAAGATAGTGCACTAGCCCTAAGATAGTTTGATAACACGCATCGTTCTGGTAATTAAACACAGGGCAATGCAAACTACCCTGAAGGATTAGCGCGACCAACTATTTCTTGTCATCGATCTCTCGGGCAATGACCACAACACGAACATCGGCATGGGAATCGATTTCTGGGGCGATGACCACAGGAATGACCGCGACATCGGAATCAATCTCTGGGGCGATGTCCACAAGATGGACAGCGGCATCGGAATCGATCTCCGGGGCGATGCCAACAGGACGGGCCACGACATCGGAATCATCAAGGGCAACCACCGGCACCTGCACAACCCTAACATATTAGCAAGCACATTGCAAATAATCAAAAAGCAAGCACATTGCAAATAATCAAAAATCACAACTATGGCAATAAGCCATTATTTTTTGCCTTGTGCAGCTCACCGGGGGATCTCATCCCTCCGGGGGCCATCTCCTCGTCCTCGATGGGGGCCATCACCTTGCCAGGGGAATACTGCTTCTCAACGGCGACTATCTCCTCAAACTCGGTCTTGAGCCTCACATAGGTGGCAATCAGAGTTCCTGGGGTAGGCACGGTGGGGCCCTTGCTGTTCTTCCAACTTTCTTTGAGGAGTTCGTCCACCAACGTCCTCAACTCTTTGGCCAGTGCTTGTTTCTTGGAGTTCTTCGTCTCCATGGGTTGGCCCGCCAACATTGTCAACTCGTTGGTCGGTGCTCGCTTCCTGGAGATCACTGTCTCCAGTGGGTTCTCCGCCGACAACTCTTTGCCTAGTGCTCCAGGATCCATCAATGAACTGACAAACAAAAAGCAATCGAAAGGAAACCACAATCGGAATGAAAACGGGAAAAGAATAGGATGTGAGAATCGGTCGGTGCTTCGCAAAAAGAAGATTATTGGAATGAAAATATAGCAGCATAACTGATTCGCCCACCTTTCCTTCGTCGGTAGAGAAGAAAAATGGCAGATGTGAGTAGCCTGGAGTGAGGTTTTCTTCAAGAAAGGGAAGAACGGGCTTGAACGAGCGTTCCAATGAAATGATGGTTGCTTCGTCCAGTCCAACTTGGAGGCCACCTTACCACTGCTGGTAAAGGTGTGGGTTTTGTGATATGACGGGTCATGGCGGCCACACGGGGGTGACAGGTGAGTCTCGACTGTAGCACCTCGATGTGATTTGGTGGATGGCACGCGGGCCCGGATGCTTTTAAATGTCATTAACTTGATTTTAGTCTCTTTAGTATTTGGATCCAAGCATGGATGAGGCTAACAAGTTTTAGACCCACTACTTTTAGTCATGAGACTAAAACGTATCCAAGCACTCTCTCAATATTGTGCACCGTGACCAAGGCGGAGAGGAAAACGAGAGAACTACGTAATTAATGCATGAGTTTAATTAGGGTAGTTTTGTAAAGTACGAGATACATTCCTCCAATCACAAAATGCCTTGGTTCATGAGATTTGAGATTTGAGCCCTATAAACCGGAAGGGAGGGATATGCACGGTGTAGTCTAGTCACTTGTTTTTTAGTCAAGTCTAGTCACTTGTTGAAATCTCTAGAAAGGCAAATACTCCTTTCCGGTTTACAGGTCTATACTACTCCCTCCGTCTAGGTGTGTAAGTCATCTTACGAAAACCAAATAGTCCCAAAACACTTAGGCGCGGTGCATTAACTTCTACCTTGTTTCTTGTTTCTTGACATACGTATCAACCAATAAGAGATGAGAGGTGTGCATGCTTTTAATGACTTGCAATGGCTAGTTCATTGCATGGAATGCTATTAATTAGCAAATAAACATTGGTGACCCCAGGAGGAAATGATGCTAAGCACGTGGACCTATGCAGAATGAGTATCAACCAATGGATAATGGAGTTAATTGTTAAACAATAGCAATTTTGTCTCATGCAAGAGCCTGGCTAGTACTCCAAGGAACCGCACTAGGCGAGCGTTCGCAACTGCCACGTTCGGTTTGCGCTTGGCTCTTCGCCTCTTCGAGAAGATGAACAATGATGTTACTCCTACTTCTACAATAGCGAATCCACTGCTGCATGTCCGTCCACCTCATGCAGGAGGGATAGCGTAGTAGAAACTTCTATCTGCTCTGCGCTTTTGCGTCCATGACAGTGGGCCCGGTGTTGGGCCCACTGTCATGCAGCCAAAGGCAGGTGCGATAAAACATCGGAGCTCAGTCCGCGAGGGAGAGGGCGTCGTAGTAATCAAATTTCTCGGTCTTGTATGAGTTGACGCGACACATCAAAGCACTACACTCGATAAAAGTCTTTTTACACATTTCAAATGGGCCACTTCGTATGTAGGAGTATACATATTATGCTTCATATGTACTCCCTCCGTTCGAAAATATAAGTCTTTTTAGAGATTTCACTATGAATTACATACGAAACAAAATGAGTGAATCTACACTCTAAAATATGTCTATATACATCCATATGTAGTTTGTAGTGGAATCCCTAAAAAGACTTACATTTAGGAACGGAGGGAGTAGTCACTTGTTGCAATCTCTAAAAAGACTTATATTTGGAAACGGAGGGAGTACAACGCATGCATGCATGCCGTGACTTTCCTTTTGATACTTGCATGTGTTGATTTGATGCACCTTGCCAAATTTTGACTATAAATTTAACTAACCAAATTTTCATGCATGTCACAAAAAATCACGGGGCTGTTTGGATTGTGACTATGTTTGTCTTATGTTGCCACATTATTTTTCCCACACTTGCCACACTTGCCTAACCTGAGTTGCTCAAATTGTTAGACACACTTTGGCTTGCCTAAGGGAATCTTGCCACAATTTTTGTGTCGATGACATGTGGGTTCACTGCTAATAAAAAAATTCTTGTCTTAGGTGTGGCTAATAAAAAAGACTTATATTTAGGAACGGAGGGAGTAGAAAATATAAATAATAATGCATGTTGGGGCAACCCACGTTTCCGCTAATTTTAGCCGTGGGCTTGTTCACAATTTTTACGAGGGGGTGGTCGTTCATTTAATGGAGGGACTTGTAGTACCAGAATTGAACGATACAAAGTGCGACCTGGCACACCGTAACACCACTTGGAACAAGCGGGTAGCTATCTCAAAAAACAATCAACAACTAAAAAAACCCGCGACCTGGCATGTAGTAGTACACAATTTTAAACAATTGTTTTGATGGAGTGAAAAAGTAAAACTACCCCAGTACTTATATATAGGACGGAGCCTCCGCGCTTGCTTGCTAGGGCTGCTCTATTCACACACTCTCATCCTCTCTAGATCTAAACAAGATAGGGGTAGTAACACTATCTTTCTCCCTTCAAAAAACACTGGCTTTCTATCCTCACCGCTGGTTACAGATCCGGACGTATCCCCCTCCGCCGGTGAAGGGGAGGAGGCGCAACGTTTAGGCCATCATCGACAGCGAGGGAGGAGACCCACTGCCGGCCGCACCATTATCTCTGGCCGAGCGCCGGCGCGGGAGGTCCTCCGATCCCTTTGTCATTGCCTGTGGGCGGATCCGGCCTCCTGCCGCCCACCTATCCACATCCCGACGACCTTCAGGTATATCTTCGTTCGAAACCGCCTTAGCTCTACTTCCCCAACTCGCTACGTCGCTGCATGTGCATCATTTTCTACCTCTCAGCCCCTCTCGATCGGATGGTCCAACGTCACCTATTTTTTTTCTTCTATTGTTAGAGGTAAAGCTACTTCATGGAGTCGAATCTTGTACTCCCTCCATCCGAAAATACTTGTCATTGAAATAAAGTGGGGGTGGGGGAATTTAGTATGTACATCGGACTTGGTACAAACAGGAAGGAAAGGGGATGAAAGTAGTACAGACTGGTCATCCAACTGGTCTCTTGGTCGAAAAGGGAAATATAGGGGTAATGTTGTACATAATGGTATGACCAGGACTAGATTTGCTATCCACACATAGGAGTAGGTGGCTAGAGTGAACAAAAATGGGACCAACCCAGATATGTTTCTTGGATGTTTGTTTCTCGGGGCAACAAACTATGAATCACCACTTTATGCCCATGTTTACGTACATACATGGTGTCAGATCTGGTGCACCCACTTGTCCCATGCCCTTATACCAAATATTTAGGCTCGGTAGGAATAAAGGGCAGAAAACATAGGTCTTGATGAAAATAGAGGAATAGGAAAGGAATGTAGGTATAAAACTATGGAACAGCGAACCGGAGGAAACTCTCAAGAGAATGTGTTGGATGGACTATGAAATGTACAGATTTGTTTTTTAGAGTAGCATGCTTGGCAAGTATGAGATGCTATTTGTTTATTCAGCTGCACAGTGACTACTCTTGTCCTCACCTCACGTACCACACATAGGTTGATTTTTTATTCGACAAACACATCACAATAACCTGTCTAACGCATGGGCGCGGCCTTTGCCTCGGCTTCGCCAAAAAATGAGCAGCGCATGGATGTTTCTAATCCGATGGAATCAAGTACTACCGGACCAACTTTCCTATGAAACACTATTCACCTTTCCCATGTTCCGAACGGTTGGAAGGGAAAGAATACCGTAGGAATTGTCTTCCTACGAAAATCCTGCACCAAACCTGTGAACCGAACGCAGCCTTAGATGTTCTCAATATAATGTCCCTGGTAAAAATGAAGCCATGCCACTGTTTTTGCCTGTAATTGTTTGAGACTCTGACAAGTTTAGCCAAATGTCTTTGCCTGTAATTGTTGGAGACTCTAACTGTTTCCTCTGTGCCTTTTTGTGCAATCAGTGATATCAAATTCACCTGGTTGCTGTTGTGACCTTTTGGTGCATTGCACAAAACTCTTCTTAAAAGAAGTGACTTTTGTGCTGTTTAACTGGAATGTCAGATGGAACAGTTGGTTCATTTTGGTGGAACTGCACAAAGGGAGATCTGTGTTCCAATCCTCATCATCCATATTGGCGCCATAACCTTCCTTTAGGTAAGAATGATATTTAATGCATGTGTTCATCTCTATTTTTTGACTGCCATGAGAAAATAATGCTATTTTTTACTAGTACACTTGTACTCCCTCACTGACAAAACCAATTCTGAATTCGAAGGCCAATCATGTACTTGGTTTCACCAACTGGTGAGGAGAAAGAGAAAGCGAGCATGAAGAGGAAGAAGAAGAAGAATAAGCAGTGCTAAGGCGATCTTCTTTGAAGCTGAGGCCTCGATCGAGGCTATTCAAGGGCTCCAAAGAACGACTACCTTACATGTAAGACGATCCTCCGAGGATCCCTTCCACTTCTGCTGCCTCACTTAATTAATTAGGAGTACTTAAGTACCACTAATTTATTCTTGCCTAATTTTCTGTTGGAGTTAAACAAATCTTTAGTAGGACCCTATGCTGAATCATGTACGTGTGAATGTTTGTCTATGGAGGTGAATCATGTGGTGGAGCACGGAGGAATATTATTAGTGTCATGACATAATAGTGCTATTGTTTTGCATGTCAATTTATTGCCATTGGTTCAATGAGGCAATGTTTTGCATATTGTCCATCATGAATTTGATGCTACTGTTTGAGTAATATGCTAATGTCTTCCTATCCTTTTCACTAAGCTAATGAAGGTTTCACCTTGTTCCTACTTGTGCAAACAGGATCATGTTGTGCCAATCATACATTTTAGTGGAACTACACAAGACAATACAATGAACTGTATCCCAGCCAATTGCTTTAACTCTGCTGGAAGTTCTTGATAATCTTCGATATAATCTCAAGATTGGTAAACAAGAGTGATTTCACCCATACATTTGAAGTGCACAAAATATATACTATTGTGTGATTCCGGTGAGTGCTTTATCATCTCTTATGGGACTACATGAATAAGCTTTTTTCTCGAGGTTGGTGCAGGCCTAAGGCCTTCATCCATATTAGTTTGTTGTCATCTCTATTTGTATCGTACTCTTGTCATGAGAAACTCCTTTATCTTTGCACTTTTAAGTTTTGCAACCTATGATAAATGGCAATGTTTTGAGTGTTGAGTTGAGCTAATTTGCACTGATTAAATAAACTAATACCTCTCTTTAAGCAAGACTACTATGTTGCTAACTTTACCCATTAAGATAATGAGGGTGCTTCTTTTGTTAGTGTATGTTTCATCAACTAGTCCCACTATTACAGTAATCTCACTCTCTCAATATATGTGCCAACAGGGATGCTCGATTTTGGTGGAACTGCACAAAAACTTTGGGTGCTTCATTGCCTTGACAGCTTCCGTCCTTTCCTGTCAGTCGCTAATCTCCGCTTGCTTTCTTCCTTTGCTGTTAGTCGCTTGGCTTATCTCGGCTTCCAGTCAAAGGAAATAGTAATTGATACGCTACCTCACACAGGTTGGTACTGGTCTTTATCCTGATTATTTTGCCTGTCATATGTATTGGTAATTTGGTATTGTGTTACTGTTTGCCGATTTCATAAAGGAGTAATTTGGAGCCCTGAACTCGCAGCAAATCATTACATCGGGTGATTTCAGAGAACTGCACAAAATGATCAGATGGACAGGTACTTATGCTGCTGCTATGTACTCCAAAGTTCACTCAGACAAGCATCGATGTTGACAAGAAGTGCCTATATTCATTCAAGTATCAACCGACGTCAACCAATTGTCAAACTCCAAGTATTGGGAGAGTGAACACCAAAAATATTGCTTGGTGCATAGCCCAGAAAAACGCAATCCAGTCTTTGGTCCCAACTTGTGCCTTTTGGTTATCGGCACATATGGTAGCGAACTATATGGCATGGAGTCTAAAGATTCCAGAAAAGTTGGTTGACGCGTATATTCATCTAGCACTTAATCAGTCTGCACGCCAAGGATGCTCCATTTTAGTTGAACTGCACAAAAAATTTGGGTGGTTCATTTTCTCAACCGCCTCCTTTCTAAATGCGCAATGTAGAATTTTGGCGAGATCTGAGGACCAAGATGAGCCAGTAAACTAGTTGGATGAAAGTAGTGGCCAAGTTGCTCAAACCTCCCTCGTCACGAGGCCACTATTTGAGGATAAACCTAGAAGCAAAGTTCAGATTGTCTCTGCTGCCTCTTATGTACTCGAAAGTTTACTCGTACAAGAACTAATTTTAGCAAGAAGTACCTCTGATTGAACACCATTTACCAGTCTATACCCTAGGTAATTCAAGTTCGTCCATGGATCATATTGGCTGTGATCTCAATCATATGGATGCATAAACATACTGAACATGTGTATATCTGAATCCTTTTGTGAATTATGTATGAATATTGTCGTGTGATCTATCAATCATTCGGATGCATAGATATGCTGAGCTTGTGTATATATGAATCTTTTGAGTTGTTGATAGTGAATGTTGGCTATGAATATGAACGTGTCCTGTGAACCTGAGTTTGATATGAGTTGCAATAGAACCAGTTCTAACCCTTCTCCTCCTCTCAATCTGCGACTCCACTGCCGCGTTTTTCCATCTCCGAGTCGTTCCCGACCGGGGCCTCACCGTCGTCCACCGCCTCGCTGTGTTCGGTGCGGCGTGGTGAACAAATGAGAGTCATCGGAAGAGGACTGTACGTGGAGAGCCTGACGGCTGGGACCCACGAGGTCCATGGCCGCACGCAAGGAAAGTTCCTCCTTATTAAGCTGAAAAAAATGTTTCCTCCACCTGACAGCTGGGACCCACCGGTTGTATCTTCGCACGGAAGGAAGTGCCTCCTTGTTTTGCGAAAAAATTTATTCATCCCGTTGACAGTTGGGACCCGTCAGATTTGGTGACTGACTTGTGGGCCTGCTAAGCGGACGTGTACGCATGGCTTTGTAAACTTAATCAACAAATGATTCTAGCAGCTGGACCGTTGGATGTTAATCCAACAGCCGTGCTCCTTCTTCAACCGTTGTTCTTGCTCCTGTCTCCCATGGTGGCACTGCTGCCTGTCTTTGCCAGCAAGACCAACCAGTGAAGTTTCCCACTCCTCTCCATCTGCGACTCCACCGCCTGCCTTCCCCATCTCCGGTCGTTCCGATGCAGGTGCGCTCGGCACAGTGTGGTCAACGTGGTCAAAAACCGAGAGTCATCAGAAGATGACTATACGTGAGAGGCTAACAGTGGGGACGCACCATGCCCATGGATGCATGCATGCAACGGAATGCGGCGAGGTCAACGTGGTCAAGGAACGACTTCCATCGGAAGTACTCCCTCTGTTTCTTTTTAGTCCGCATATGAGATTTGGTTAAAATCAAACTTTGTAAAGTTTGACTAACTTTATAGAAAAAAATATTAACATCTACAATACTAAAGTTACATGTTATGAAAATTAATTTCATCACGCATCTAATATTGTTGATTTCATATTGTGGATGTTGTTATCTTTTCCTACAAAGCTAGTCAAATTTTACAAAGTTTGACTTTGACCAAATCTTATATGCAAACTAAAAAGAAACGGAGGGAGTATACTGTACGTGGAGAGTCTCAGCTGGGTCCACGGCCGCAGCAAGTAAGTGCCTCCTTATTACGCGGAAAACAATGATTCCTCCAACTGACAGCAGGGACCCACTGGGCGGGCCACCGTATTTTGCAGAAAAAAACGTTTGCCCCTGACTGCTGGGACCCACCTGACGGGCCACCGTATTTCGCCAAAAAAACGCACCCCGCTGTCAGCTCGGACCCACCGGAAGTGCCTCCTTATTACACAAAAAATGAATACTCCCCCTGCTAGCTGGGACCCACCTTGGTGGGAGGCTGACTTGTGGGCCTACTAAGTTGACAGGGATGAAGGGCTTTGTCAACTTAGTCAATATGAACGATTGTAGCTCTAGTGACTGTACGATGTCCATCCAACGGCCGTAGTGCTTCTTCAACCTCTGGTCTTCTTGCTCCAGCCGCCCAAACTAGTGCCAGTCGTGCCTCATGCTCCTGCCTCCCGTGGCCGGCTGTGTTGCCGCGGAGGACTCACCGCCCCCTACTATTCCCATCGCTGGCCAGGCCGTGCGGCGACGGCAGCCTCACACCGCAGCCGAACCAGTGAACCCTCGTACTTCTCTCCGCTGGCTTCCACCGCGCGTTTTCCCAGCTCAGCGTCGTCCCCTTCCTAGGCTCGCCGCCGTCCACCGCCGTGGTGCTCTCCACGCGGCGTGGTCAACGTGGTCAAGGAACGACTTCCATCAGAAGAGTACTGTACGTGGAGAGGCTGACAGCTGGGTCCACGGCCACAGCCCAGTTTTTTTGTGATTTGCCAAGTCGCTTTGTCAGGCCTATTGGGCTGCAAATCTTTCAAGACGAGGAGAGCTTTCATTCGGCTGGTCGAGAAAATGGCCCATCAGTAATGAGAAATGGGCTGTACATTTTTAAAACACATCAACCCGGCAATTAGTTTTAAATATCTTTTTTTTCATTTCGAGATTTTAAATTACATTAATTTTTATGCGTGGAGAATTTGTTGGATTTTATATTGATATACATTTATTTTTAAAATCAGTTTGAATGTGAGTCGAAATTTCGGGATTAAAAACAGTTCGGACCGCACCGAAATATGCAAAATTTCGTATAATTTTTTAACCATGGCCACAATATGGGCTATAATGCTAACAAAAAGAATATGGGCTCCAAAAAACCTTAAGAATTAGCAAATGGGCTGTAAATTATTAGAAATAATGGCAGATGGGTTGTATGCTGTTTTCCATAGATTTGAGGCTTTCCTAGAAAAAAGGTTGACGCACAAGCTGTGACTGTTGGATTGCCATCCAACGGCCGTCGTGCTTCTTCAATCTCCGCTCTTCCTGCTCCAGCCGCTCAAACAAGCGCCGGCGGGACTGCCTGCTCCCTCCTCCCCGCGGCCGGCTCTGCTGTCGCGCAGGCCTCACCGCCCCACCGTACTCCCATCGCTGGCCTAGCCATCCCTCTACTCACCCACACCTGCTGTTATTCTCCGCCAGACGAACCAGTAAACCCTCGTATAGTCGTACTCCCCTCCGCGTGGGAAACAACTGCCGAATCTTCCCTGCCTCCATGTCGTTCCTTTCCTAGGCCTCGCCGTCGTCCACCGCCCTGGTGCTCTCGGCGCGGCCTGGTCAACGTGGTCAACGACCGACATGCATCTGAAGTGGACTGTACGTGGAGAGGCCGACAACTGGGTCCACGGCCGCACGCAAGGAAATGCCTCCTTATTACACGCAAAATAATGATTCCTCCACGACATCAGGGACCCACCAAAAGGGTCTCAGATTTCGAAAAAAACGTTATCGCCACGACATCTCGGACCCACCAGCTATATCTTCGCACGCAAGGAAGTGCCTCCTTATTACGCACAAAAAATGAATACTCCGCCTGTTAGCTGGGACCCAGTATAGTGGCAGGCTGACTTGTGGGCCTACTAAGTTGACGGGGACGGAGGGCTTTGTCAACTTAGTCAATAATATGCACGATTCTAGCTCCAGTAACCGTACGATGTCCATCCAACGGCCGTAGTGCTTCTTCAACCTCTGGTCTTCTTGCTCCAGCCGCCCAAACCAGCGCGGGTCGTGCCTCGTGCTCCTGCCTCTCGTGGCCGGCTGCGATGCGACGGAGGCCTCACCACCCCCTACTACTCCCACCGCTGGCCAGGCCATCCCTCTACTCACCCACACCCCCTGTTATTCTGCGGCGATGGCAGCCTCACCCTCGTACTCCTCTTCGCGTGGGCATCCACTGCCGCGTCTTCCCCGGCTCCGCCTCGTCCCCCTAGGCCTCGCCGTCGTCCACCGCCATGGTGCTCTCGGCGCGGCGTGGTCAATGTGGTCAATGACTGACTTCCATCGGAAGAGTACTGTGCGTGGAGCGGCTGACAGCTGGGTCCACGGCGGCCGCAAGGAAGTGCCTCCTTATTCCGCGCAAAATAATTATTCCTCCACCTGACAACAGGGACCCACCGGACGTGCCACCAGTATGTCGCGAAAAAACGTTTCCCCCCTGACTACTGGGACCCACCAGCTACATCTTTGCACGCAAGGAAGTGCGTCCGGGCAAAAAAAACCCTAAAATGATTCGCCCCCCTGACTGCTGGGACCCACCAGCTACATCTTCGCAGGCAAGGAAGTGCCTAACAGTCGGGACCCACCTGGTGGAAGCGTACGTAGCGTTGTCATTCTAGTCGCGAAAGTGTACGTACATACTGGTAGATGTAGAGGCACACACGTGTCGATGTAGAGGCGCGCACGTGTCGATGCAGAGGCACGCACGTAGCATGTACACGTACGTACATCGGCGAGGGTGCAAGAAAGAAAATACGGCCACGTACGTACATACGGGCAGGGCCTCGAACGCCTACTCGCGCATACGTACATGGCTGGGTCGGAACGGAGAAACAGCATCGTCGTCGTGTTCATGGGGAGCCAACCAGCTGGGTCGGAATGGAATGCTTGGTCGTGTTCATCGGGAGGGCTTGGACGGAACATGCAATGGAAACAAGGCCCGGCGTACCGCGCAACGGAGGAAACGGACCTCCAACGTTCGGAACGGGGTCCTGTTGATCGGGAGGGGTGTGGCGTACTGCAAAACGGAGGAAACAGACCTCCTACGGTCGAAACGGGGGTCCTGTTGATCGGGAGGGGTGTGGCGTACCGCAAAACAGACAAAACGGACCTCCTACGGTCAAAACGGGGGTCCTGTTGATAGGGAGGGGTGTGGCGTACCGCAAAACGGACGAAACGGACTTGTGTTGGAGCGCTAGGTCGAAACGGGGGTCATGTTCATCGGGAGGGGTGTGGCGTACCACCAAACGGGACTCCACGGGATACTGTTCATCTCCACCGTCGACCTCCTCCAGCCTCCATGGGCTACCATCGACCTCCTCCAGCCTCCACGGGCTCTTGTTCATCCAGCCTCCACCGCGCGCTACTCCACCGCTCACTGCTCAACCACCCTCCACCGCCTCTGCTCATCCAGCCTCCACCGCTCACTGCTCATCCAGCCCTCCACACCACGGGTCCCTGCTCAACCACCCTCCACGGCCACCCCTCCACCGCTCACTGCTCATCCAGCCCTCCACACCATGGGGTCCTGTGCATCCAGAGGCAACGCCACCGCCACTCGCTCATCCAACCCCCCGCAATGCTCACTCTTCATCCAATAGATCGGCTTGATTAGCAGCATAGTGAAGGAACCGCCCATCGGGTTCATTAATAGCCATCGATCGATCGCCGGGTTCGATGAACGCAGAGCCTGTAGTGCAATCGCCGGGTTCGATTAGAGCCCAACGCCTCGCTCGGGTTCGATTAGAGCTAACGCCGCACACACGCTGCAGCGACGTACGAGAAAGCGCGATCGCCGCCCCGACCTCCCACCGTAACGCAACTCCCGAAATTTTCCTCCCCTCGCTTCTACCACGGTTTTTCCGTCATGGACGGCCCAAAGAATGTCATGCAAGCTGCGTCTCCGCCCGCCCAGACGAAAAGCCCATTTTCTGTCATGATTTTTTGTCATAGAAGTAGGAGCCCACCACATCTATGATGATACCGGGTTTTGTGACAATTATCGTCATAGAAGTGTCATATGTATGACAGAAAAAATTTTTGTTCGGCTCAAAATGTCACGGATGTGTCTTTTTTTGTAGTGGTTCTAAGCCATAAAGCATGGTGCACTAAACTATCAAGTAGTCATCATATTGAGCTAGCCAAACATTCATAACGTCTGCATCTGCTCCTGCAATAGGTCTGTCACCTAGCGGTGCATCAAGGACATAATTCTTCTATGCGGCAATGAGGATAAACGTCAGATTACAGACCCAGTCCACATCGTTGCTACTATCATCTTTCAACTTAGTTTTCTCTAGGAACATATCAAAAAACATAGGGAAGCTACAACGCGAGCTATTGATCTGCAACATAATTTGCAAATACTATCAAGACTAATTTCATTATAAATTAAAGTTCAATTAATCAAATTATTTAAGAACTCCCACTTAGATAGACATCCCTCGAGTCATCTAAATGATCACGTGATCCAAATCAACTAAACCATGTTCGATCATCACGTGAGATGGAGTAGTCATCAATGGTGAACATCACTATGTTGATCATATCTACTATATGGTTCATGTTCGACCTTTCGATCTCCAGTGCTCTGAGGCCATATCTGTATATTCTAGGCTTGTCAAGTTTAAGTCGAGTATTCTGCGTGTGCAAATCTGGCTTGCACCCGTTGTATTTGAACGTAAAGCTTATCACACCCGATCATCACCTGGTGTCTCAGCACGAAGAACTTTTTCAACGGTGCATACACGGGGAGAACACTTATACCTTGAAATTTAGTAAGGGATCATCTTATAATGCTATCGCCGTACCAAGCAAAATAAGATGCATAAAAGATAAACACACATGCAATCAAAATATGTGACATGATATGGCCATCATCATCTTGTGCCTTTGATCTCCATCTTCAAAGCACCGTCATGGTCTCCATTGTCACCGGCTTGACACCTTGATCTCCAATGTAGCATCATTGTCGTCTCGCCAACTATTGCTTCTACGACTATCGCTACCGCTTAGTGATAAAGTAAAGCAATTACATGGCGATTGCATTTCATACAATAAAGCGACAACCATATGGGTCCTGCCAATTGCCGATAACTTTGTTACAAAACATGATCATCTCATACAACAATTCATATGACATCATGGCTTGACCATATCACATCACAACAAGCCCTGCAAAAACAAGTTAGACGTCCTCTACTTTGTTGTTGCAAGTTTTACGTGGCTGCTACGGGCTTCTAGCAAGAGCCCTTCTTACCTACGCATAAAAACACAACGATTTTTTGTCAAGTGTGATGTATTAACCTTCAACAAGGACCGGCCGTAGTCAAACTCGATTCATCTAAAGATGGAGAAACAGACGCCCGCCAACCACTTGTGTGCAAAGCACGTCAGTAGAACAGGTCTCATGAATGTGGTCATGTAATGTTGGTCCGGGCCGCTTCATCCAACAATACCGCCGAATCAAAGTAACACGTTGGTGGTAAGCAGTATGACTATTATCGCCCACAACTCTTTGTGTTCTACTCGTGCATATCATCTACGCATAGACCTGGCTCAGATGTCACTATTGGGGAACGTAGCATGCAATTTCAAAAATTTCCTACGATCACGCAAGATCTATCCAGGAGATGCATAGCAACGAGAGGGGGAGAGTGTGTCCACGTACCCTCGTAGACTGAAAGCAGAAATTTTAGTTAACGCGGTTGATGTAGTTGAACGTCTTCACAATCCAACCAATCCAAGTACCGAACGTACGACACCTCTGATTTCAGCACACATTCAGCTCGATAACGTCCCTCGAACTTTTGATCCAGTAGAGGGTCGAGGGAGAGTTTCATCAGCACGATGACGTGATGACGGTGTTGGTGATGTGATCCGCGTAGGGCTTCGCCTAAGCACTACGGTGATATTATCGGAGGAGTAAACGATGGAGGGAGGCACCGCACATGGCTAAGACAATGTAGTGCCTGTCGTTGTCAAAACCGACGGATATCGGGTAGGGGGTCCCGAACTGTGCGTCTAAGGTTGATGGTAACAGGAGGCGGGGGACACGATGTTTACCTAGGTTTGGGCCCTCTCTACGGAGGTAATACCCTACTTCCTGCTTGATTGATCTTGATGAATATGAGTATTACAAGAGTTGATCTACCATGAGATCGTAATGGCTAAAACCCTAAGAGTCTAGCCTGTATGATTATGATTGGCTCTATGGACTAAACCCTCCGGTTTATATAGACACCAAAGGGTACTAGGGTTGTACAAAGTCGGTTACAGAGAAATGAATGTTCATATCCAGGCGCCAAGCTTGCCTTCCACGCAAGGAGAGTCCCATCCGGACACAGGTGAGAGTCTTCGGTCTTGTATCTTGACAGCCCATCAGTCCGGCCGTCCGAGGACCCCTTAATCCAGGACCCCCTCAGTAGCCCCTGAACCAGGCTTCAATGACGAGTTGTCCAGCATGCAGTTTGTCTTCGGCATTGCAAGGCGGGTTCCTTCTCCAAATACTCCAAAGTAGTCTTTGAACACAAGAACGTGTCCGGCTCTGCAATACAAATTCCACGCACAACCGCAGAGAGTATAATATTTCACGAGTCCAATCCGCTGACAACTTTTTATAGCGTGACATCACGTCGCCGCCCGGCCATTACTTCAAACTGTTCTTTAGCCAGCCGCTCCATATTTCAAGATGAGGTTATTGTCACGTCATGTCAAAGCAGAGATCGTGTCCCCTTATTGCGGCATTCTCATCAATACGGGCGTGGGTAACCCAACCGTGCCGTCTGCATGGCCCTTGGGGAATAGGCAAGCTTTAAGGCGAGTGAGGAGGCGCTTGATATTTACTGCCTTTATAAAGAGATAAGGATTCACCCCTTTCACCCACGCCTTCTCTCTCTGCCTTCCCCATTCTCGAGCTCCAGCACCCAAGTTCTCATCCTTTCCGCCCCAAGAAAGCACTCCAACCATGTCCGGATCCGGAGCGCAGGGCAAGTGGATGGCCTCCTCCGTCAAGGAGAAGGACATTACGAAGCTCCGGGTGGCTGGGTATTTGGCTGAGAAAATCGCCCACCGGCTTCCGGCCAAGGGACAGATCTTCCCCTCCCCGGAGCCCCATGAGAGGGTAGTATTCATCCCCCACTTCGTCCACGGGTTGGGATTTCCTCTCCACCCGTTCGTCCGCGGACTCATGTTCTACTATAGGCTAGATTTTCACGATCTGGCCCCCAACTCCTTCCTCAACATCTCGGCATTCATTGTCATGTGCGAGGCCTTCCTCCACATCCCACCCCACTTTGGATTATGGTTAAAGATCTTCAATGTGAAGCCGAAGCTCGTGGACAGTCAACACGCGGAGTACGGAGGCGCCATGGTGAGCAAGATGGCCAACGTCACATGGCCAATAGGTACCTTCATGGAGATCGTCAAAGGGTGGCAACAGAAGTGGTTCTACGTCATAGAGCCGCGTGACACCACCCGGGCCGCGGCTCCCGAATTCCAGTCCGGAGCCCCGATGTGGCTCACCTCCTGGCTAGAGAAGGGCCTGGACTGGTCTTCGCCAGATAGCTGACAGTGCTTCAGACGCGTATCAGGAGCATGATAGACAAGAATATCAAACTTGTTAATGTAATCAAGGTGATGCTTGTTCGCCGGATCCTTCCGCGCCAAAGCCGGACTTGCCATTTGTGGGAGTACGATTCGGCCAAGCACCAGACCTTGCTGCAGTTCTTCGGCACTACGCACGAAGACATCTGGAAGGTGCTTTTCAAGTCCAACGAGACGTGGCCGGATATGACCGAGGACCGTGGGCACGACTTGGCCCGTCCCGCTAGTACGGTAAGTTTTTTCATGTGCTCAAGGTGTATCCTTTACTTGCATACTCGAGGAAGACGCCTAAGCCTCCCTACTGATTCTCTCAGGGCTGGACAAAGAAGGCGGAGCGGATTCACTGTCCGGCTCCGCTGCCCGAAGACCCACCAATTCCACTTCTGACGAAGATGCTAGTTCCGGTGCCCTATCAAGCGCTGGAGAACAAGGCCAAGGGGACTAGAGGTGGTCTCCCTTGCAAGGGTGCTTCGGACATGATGTCCGAAGACACCGAGACTCGCTCCTCCTCCGCCGGGGACGAAGAGGAGGGGGAAAGCAACTCTCCCCCTGAGGAGGGGAGGAAGAAGAGGGCGGCCTCCACAAATCTGGAGGCAGAGGCGTCTAAGTGGGGGAAGGGTTCCCTCGCGGATAACTCCGCATGGGACGTCGACAGCAACCCAGAGCGACGCCCTCGAGACAAGCCCCTGGCCGAATCGTGAGTACTCAAAAACCCGGACGCATTCATATATCCGGCCTCTCTACTTCATAGTCTTATAATGTTGAATCATGCATTTGCAGTCCGGCTCGGTCCGACCTCGAGCGATCCTCATCTTTGGGGGATTCGCTGGACCTGAAGGCGATGGACAGCGGGTCCCTTCCGGCGGCCTCCCCTCCCAAGCCCATGGGTGACACCGAGGTGTTGTCCCAAAGGATCCCAGGCCAAGAAGAGACTCAGGAGGCCGTCAGAGCAGCGCCGGAGGGTGAAACCTCAGCCGCCGGACACATGGGGGAGCAAATCCCCATGGAGACTGGAGATGGGGGCCATATTCAGTTCAGCCCCCAGCCGAATACGGTCCCGGAGACCTATGTGGCTCCGGAACCCGGCAAGCAGCCTCGTTCAAAAGGAGGAGGTGCGCCGATTCCGCCGGTGACCTCTGTCCAGCCAGAGGCGCCGGACACTCTAATGGAAGTGCTGCGAAGTGCTTACATTGTTGAGGAACACCGTACCCTTATGGGTACGGTGGTTGAGAGGATTCAGTCCACGTAGAGCAGACTGGCCGAAGCCTGCACAAGCCTTCTAAGAGGCTTTGAGGTAAGCAACACAATTATGTAAAAAGAATGTCACAGTATAGACAGTAGCCCCTGAGACACTGTCCGGTGTTCGAAAAGAAAAGCCGGACAGAGGATCAAACAAGTTTCGCAGAAGACTAACCAGATGAGTAAATGTGAATAAGCATGCGTCGTTACTGGCTGTGACCTCTCATACTGCTGAGGTTTCCAGACTGAAGCAGAGTCTGGAGCGGGCCGAGGAAGAGCTAGGCTGTGTGAAAAAGCAGCTAGAGGATAAACAAGGTATGCAATGACCTTCTGTATATCAGAAAGGATAGATGGTTTGTAATGACCATAGTGCCATTTTATTTGTAGGAGCGTGACTGAGGTGGAGACCCTCAAGAAGGCGTTGGCCGAGGACGAGGAGAGAGAGGCCAAGGAACAAGCCGCCCGTGAAAATCATGAGGCCAGGGTCGGTGAGGTCTAGCAGGAGCTCCAGGACGCCGTGAAGAAATGCAAGTCCTTGGAGCGCAACATTGCGGATCAAGATTCCGAACTTGCCAAGGCCCACCAAAGCGCACACGATGCCCGGGTTGAAGCCCAGGGCACCCTCCAGGAAGTCAAGGAGGCCAGAAAAATCGCGGCGGATAAGGCCTTTATAATGCAGAGCAAATATGTGAAGAAAATTTTCCTCTTACTGACCCGAATTTTGGAGTTCTCCAGGGGCGTTTGCGGATCTGCCGCACAACGTTTCAGACGCTGCAGAGTTCTTCCGAGCCGAAGAGGGGAGCTCCACGGAGAAGTTGTTTTGGTTGCAATACCTTGCGCTAGAACATCCGATGCCCTTTAGCGATCTGCTAAAACAGCTGGTCGAACTGCATAGGGTGGCCGAACTAGCCATGAAGGATTTAATAATCCGGATGTAGCCCGTCGAAGCCATACCCAGCAGCTACTTCGGGCTCATGAAGCGGCTGGTCACTGCCTACCCTTGGCTTGATACCATCAAGCGGTCGGTCTGCATCGAAGGCGCGCGAATGGCCTTCACATGAGTCAAGATACATCGAGCGAAGATGGACGTCGTGAAGCTTGCGACCGAGGGACCGCCCGCGGGCAAGGAGCACCGCACGCCCGAGTGATATTTTGAAGATGTCCTGAAGGGATCCCGCATTGTAGAGGGACAGTGTTTAAAAGACATTATCTTTGAATGAATTCATTCATATTGTCCCTTCCTGTATTATGAAACAGAGCCGTTATGTAATATAATTCTTGTTATTTAAAATTTTACCTCCTGTGCAGCCGTTTTGTTAAATTTGAGAGTTGGCCAGTCGTCAGCTTCAGCCCCACGTAGGTAGTATGGGGGTGTTCGGGATGAATCTAAACACTCTTTATCCAAAGTTTGGTCCTTGAAGGAGGTGTTTAGCGCAACGAACCAGACAATTGGACTATGTGGCTTTATCACCCCTACTTAGCCATAGGAGTTTGACAATAGAAATTTAGGTGCAACCCCTAGTATTCGTAAGTCCGAACTCGAGGTGCTGTAAACACCTGATCGGATAAAACCCGATTCATGACATAATGCGGAAAAAATCGCAAAAGATTTGTAACCTCTCGAATAGCTGACCGGCTCACGCCGCATCATGATAGTGAGTTTTCGGCTTTCTCTACTGAGGTGCTCATCCGGATGAACCATGACAAGATCGCAGTAGTTCTCCCTTTACTTAGCCGATATAGCGGAATGTAAGGTTGTAAGCACAGGAGCCGAGCAACCCAACTATTGACCAAAGACATGATTCAGAGTCGATGCATATAATGCTAAAGTTCGGGGTGCCGAACTATACTGTAAAGAAGTGTTCGGACTTTGTTGCCGTATTATGGGGCGTAATGAAGCCCCTGGCGATTTAAGGCGTACCAGAGTGTACGGGTGCAATCTGATAAAAATATCAAGAAAAATAAAACTGAAATAATAGGCTAATGCCGCAGAAATTGGGCTGCAAACTATTTTCCATTATAGTTTGATTGATACGTGAAAGCATATTTGTACAAGTAGTGCGATAAGCAACATGGCTATTTAACATGCCATGACCAAGGGAGAGCTGCGTGCGGGTCCTTAAAACAGGCATAACGATCATTTAAAGAGACCACCTGGAAATTCCCTTATACGTCAATGCTTCTTGCCGTCTTGGTGTATCCGTCCCTTGATTGGTCCGACAATCATGCCACCAGAAAAGGCCTGAAAAAAAAGAAACCTCAAAAGAAAAGGAAAAAGCGAAAGTATGTGGGTCCAGGGGAGGTTGAGCCGTATTATGGACCACGATCTAGTTGTGCCTTCATCTATGCCCATGGTATTTTGATTGCGTAGTTAAGTACGCGCAGTACGAACGCCGCCGTTTGGTAGGGACTGGGACGGAGGCCAAATTGCTAGTCAAGCTCTTGATGAGCTGGACTGTCCTGCTGCAGGGTAGTTCAGACTCGTTTGACAGTGTCCGGGAGCTTGGCCACCGAATTAAGGTTCTGCCTGAAAAGGCCGCTCTGTACTTCTGCTGCGAGGGCAGCGGTGTGCTCCTCGGTACGGAGGGAGCGTTCTGTGTTTCCATTGGCTGTTATAACACCTCGTGGTCCGGGCATCTTGAGCTTGAGATAAGCGTAGTGTGGCACCGCATTGAATCAAACGAATGCGGTTTGTCCGAGCAGTGCGTGATAGCCACTACAGAAGGGGACGGTATCGAAGATTAATCTTTGCTTCGGAAATTGTCTGGGGATCCGAAGACCACCTCCAGTGTGATTGAGCCCGTACAGCAGGCCTCTACACCCGGTATGACTCCTTTAAAGGTGGTTTTTGTGGGCTTGATCCTGGAGTGATCAATACCCATTTTGCGCACTGTATCTAAGCAGGTTAAGGCTGTTGCCACCGTCCATGAGGACTCGCGTAAGATGGAATCCATAAATGATTGGGTCGAGGACCAGTGCGGCTGAACCGCCATGACGGATACTGGTCGGATGGTCCCTGCGATCAAAGGTGATCGGGCAGGACGACCATGGGTTGAACTTTGGGGCGACTGGCTCCATCGCGTAGACGTCCCTGAGCGTGCGCTTGTGCTCCCTCTTGGGGATATGGGTAGCGTATATGATGTTCACCGTTTTAACTTGGGGGGGGGGGGGACTTCTTCTGTCCCCCTGTGTTTGGTGGCCGGGGCTCCTCATCATCGTCCTCGCTTTGTTACCCCATTTCCTTGTGCTCAGCATTTAACTTGCCGGCCTGTTTAAAAACCCAACAGTCTCTGTTGGTATGATTGGCTGGTTTATCAGGAGTGACGTGGATCTGACATGGACGATCGAGTATGCGGTCCAAGCTGGGCGAGCCCAGATTGTTTCTTTTATATGGCTTTTTCCGCTGACCGGACTTAGAGCCACTGAATCCGGCGTTGACCGTTGTGTCCTTGGTGTTGTCACCGTTGCTATGACGCTTGTGTATGTTGCGCTGGGGCTTGCCATTGCTATTTCTGGCTTCAGAAGTGCCAGGTTCGCTTGTATTGTTATTGCTACGGGCCAGCCAGCTATCCTCGCCTGCGCAGAAGCGGGTCATAAGTGTCATGGGGGCTGCCATATACTTCGGCTTTTCTTGGTCGAGGTGTCAGGCGAGCCATTCGTCACGGATGCTATGTTTAAAGGCCTCTAGGGCTTCGGTATCCGGATAGTCGATGATCTGGTTCTTTTTAGTTAAGAACCTAGTCCAGAATTTCCTGGCTGACTCTCTGGGCTGTTGTACTATGTGACTTAAGTTGTCGGCGTTCGGTGATCGGACATACGTACCCTGGAAGTTGTCAAGGAAGGCGTCTTCCAAGTCTTCCCAGCCGCCAATTGAGATTTCGGGCAAACTGTTCAACCAGTGCCGAGCAGGTCCCTTGAGTTTTAGCGAGAGGTATTTGATGGCGTGAAGATCATCACCGCGGGCCATATGAGTATGGAGGAGAAAATCCTCAATCCATACCACGGGGTCTGTTGTCCCATCATATGATTAGATGTTCACGGGTTTAAACCCTTCCGGGAATTCATGTTCCATTACTTCATCCGTGAAGCAGAGGGTGTGTGCGGCACCTCTATATCGGGCCAAGTCGCGATGTAGCTCGGATGGAGTTCGTCTGCGGTTTTCGGCCTGGGCGTGGCTATGTTTGTCACGTCCGGCCGGATGGCCATCATCGCGCATCAGGGCACGCCCTCGCGATCCATAGATCGATCTGGTCTGACCTGCTCTGTTTTCCAGGTCATGCCGCGGGTCATATGTGTATCCCCGAGCTGTTGTGTTTCTGTTTTTATGGCGAGGTAGTGCAGGCTGGTGTTCGGCTTGAGTTGCCACTTTATCCCGGCCACGTGGTGGTCGGTCAGCCGAATTACGCGCTGGTAGGACGGGCTCCAGCGCCTGGTCATCGAATCGGGGTAACAATTTGCACTTCGGGTAACTTTTGGTTGGGCGCTCGAGGCCGTATTCTTTGGCTGCTAGGACATTAGTCCATCTATCGTTGAGCAGATCTTGATCAGCTTGAAGCCGCTGCTGCTTCTTTTTCAGGCTCCTTGCAGTGGCTATTAGCCGGTGCTTAAAGTGCTCCTGATCGACGGACTCCTCAGGCACGATAAAGTCTTCGTCACCGAGGCTCGCCTCATCCTCGGAGGTTGGAAGATAATTACTGCCCTCCGAGTCTTCATTAGCAGCCTATTCATTAGGGCTAACTCACCCATTCTCCCGTTCATCATGTTCGGAAGTTGGCTCAACGGGGTCTTCGTTGTCTTCGCCATCGTCCAGAGTATTATTTTCTCCTGTGCCGGTATTGCTGTTTTTTCCACAGTGTGGTTTAGAGCAGTGCCGCTGACGTCGGACCTTTGGCTGTATCTCAGGAGACTTATCCTCGACTGGATCCTTTTCATTGTCATCGTTGTTCTCTTTGGGTGTATCCACCATGTATATGTCATACGAGGAGGTGGCTATCCAGCACCCTGTAAGCGGTGGTTTTTGTGCCTGCTCCTCCCCGGCATCGTCGTCCATACCGTCGATGTCTTTGGAGTCGTAATCGAGCATGCCGGTTAAGTCTTCGACAGTGGCTATGTAGTGGGTGGTGGGTGGGAAGCGGAATTCTCCGTCATCAGCTTCCAATCCAAACCGGATACAGTTCGGCTGAGAGTCCCCTGATAGGGAGAGGGCTTTTAATGAGTCTAGCACATCGCCTAAAGGTGAGTGCCGGAAGATGTCCGCGGAACTGAATTCAATGATCGGCGCTTGATCAGGTTCGATGGGTGCAGATGCACGTGGTTCGGAACCTATGGCCGGAGACGAATCCGAGGTTCCAGTGACACATGCCCCGCTCGAGGTTGGATCTGTGTGCGGCTCTAACGCCGCTGAGTCTGCGGCTTCCGGGCGGGGTTGAGCTTCCTGTCCTCGGACGGCGCAATCTGCTCTGGATCCAGGGCCAGATAAGTTACAGGCGCTATCTCCTGGGCATGGTCCGATGACAGATTTAGGTCATGTTCATCGTGGCGGCAGGGAGCGGCTGCATGGGCTCGAATCCGTCTAAGATCAAGTCTCCGCGGATATTGGCAACGTAATTCAAGCTTCCAAACCTGACCTGATGGCCAGGGGCGTAGCTATCGATCTGCTCTAGATGGCCAAGCAGTGAGAAGCCGCCGAATACGAAGATCTATTCGGGGAGGAAAACCTCCCCCTAGACTGCATTGTTATAGATGATTGACGGAGCCATCAAACCTTTTGGTGACGACGCAGCGGAACTCTCAATGAAATCACCAATGTCGGTGTCAAAACCGGAGGATCTCGGGTAGGGGGCCCCGAACTATGCTTCTAAGGTTGATGGTAACAGGAGGCGGGGGACACGATGTTTACCCAGGTTCGGGCCCTCTCTATGGAGGTAATACCCTACTTCCTGCTTGATTGATCTTGATGAATATGAGTATTACAAGAGTTGATCTACCACAAGATCGTAATGGCTAAAACCCTAAGAGTCTAGCCTGTATGATTATGATTGCCTCTACAGACTAAACCCTCCGGTTTATATAAACACCGGAGGGGACTAGGGTTGTACAAAGTCGGTTACAGAGAAAGGAATCTTCATATCCGGACGCCAAGCTTGCCTTCCACGCCAAGGAGAGTCCCATCCGGACACAGGTGAGAGTCTTCGGTCTTGTATCTTGACAGCCCATCAGTCCGGCCCATGCTACATAGTCCGGCCGTCCGAGGACCCCTTAATCCAGGACTCCCTCAGTGCCCCCTTGCCCCCGTATATAAAGGAGGGAGTAGGAGGCCAGCCACCAGGGGCGCGCGCCATGGGGGGGGGGGGAGTCCTACTAGGACTCCACTCCTAGTAGGATTAGGCCCCACTTTTTTCCTTCTTTCAGGAGGGGAAAAGGGGAAGGGATAGGGAGAAGGAGAAGGAAAGGGGGGCGCCGCCCCCTTCCCTACTCCAATTCGGCCTCCTACATTGTGGGGGGTGCACCAGCCACTTGTGGGCTGGTTAGCCTCCCTCCTATGGCCCATATCTTCCACCGGGGGGGCTCCGGTAACCCCTCCGGTACTCCAGTTTGTACATGATACACTCCGGAACCCTTCCGGTGTCCGAATACCACCTTCCAATATATCAATATTTACCTCTCGACCATTTCGGGACTCCTCATCATGTCCATGATCTCATCCGGGACTCCGAACAACCTTCGGTCACCAAAACACATAACTCATATAATACATATCGTCATCAAACGTTAAGCGTGTGGACCCTACGGTTTCGAGAACTATGTAGACGTGACCGAGACACCTCTCCAGTCAATAACCAATAACGGAACCTAGATGCTCATATTGGTTCCCACTTATTCTATGAAGATCTTTATCGGTCAAACCGCAATGTCAACATACGTTATTCCCTTTGTCATCGGTATGTTACTTGCCCGAGATTCAATCGTCGGTATCTTCATGCCTAATTCAATATCGTTACCGGCAAGTCTCTTTACTCGTTCCTTAGTGCATCATATCGTAACTAAATCATTAGTCACATTGATTGCAAGGCTTCATATGATGTGCATTACCGAGAGGGCCCAGAGATACTCTCTGATACTCAGAGTGACAAATCCTAATCTTGATCTATGCCAACCCGACAAACACCTTCGGAGATACCTGTAGAGCATCTTTATAATAATCTAGTTACGTTGTGACGTTTGATAGCACACAAGGCATTCCTCCGGTGTCTGGGAGTTGCATAATCTCATAGTCGGAGGAATACATATATGACATGAAGAAAGCAGTAGCAATAAAACTGAACGATCATTATGCTAAGCTAATAGATGGGTCTTGTCCATCACATCATTCTCTTAATGATGTGGTCCCATTCATCAAACGAATACACATGTCCATGGCTAGGAAACTTAACCATCTTTGATCAACGAGCTAGTCAAATAGAGGCATACTAGGGACACGGTGTTTTGTCTATGTATTCACACATGTATCAAGTTTTCGGTTAATACAATTCTAGCATGAATAATAAACATTTATCAAGATATAAGGAAATATTAAATAACAACTTTTATTATTCCCTCTAGGGCATTTCCTTCAGTGGGACCCTTCCCTTTGGCCCATGTGTCCCATTAACCCCCGGGAGGTTCCGGTAACCCTTCGGTAGTTCGATATGTACCCGATACTCTCCAAAACACTTTCGGTGTCCGAATACTATCGTCCTATATATCAATCTTTACCTCTTGACCATTTTGAGACTCCTCGACATGTCCGTGATCTCATCCGGGACTCCAAACAACATTCGTTCACCAAATCCCATAACTCATGTAATACAAAATCGTCATCGAATGTTAAGCGTGCGGACCCTACGGGTTCGAGAACTATGTAGAAATGACCAAGACACCTCTCCAGTTAATAATCAACAATGAAACCTGGATGCTCATATTGGTTCCCACATATTCTACGAAGATCTTTATCGGTCGTACCGTAATGACAACATACGTTATTCCCTTTGTCATCGGTATGTTACTTGCCCGAGATTCGGTCGTTGGTATCTTCATATCTAGTTCAATCTCGTTACCGACAAGTCTATTTACTCATTCCGTAATACATCATCCCGCAGCTAACTCATTAGTCACATTGCTTGCAAGGCTTCTTATGATGTGTATTAAAGAGAGGGTCCAGAAATACCTCTCCGATACTCGGAGTGACAAATCCTAATCTCGATCTGTGCCAACCCAACAAACACCTTTGAAGATACCTGTAGAGCATCTTTATAATCACCCAGTTATGTTGTGACGTTTGATTGTACACGAGGTATTCCTCCGGTATCCGGGAGTTGCATAATCTCATAGTCAAAGGAATATGTATTTGACATGAAGAAAGCAATAGCAATAAAACTGAACGATCATTGTGCTAAGCTAACAGATGGGTCTTGTCCATCACATCATTCTCCTAATGATTTGATCCCGTTATAAAATGACAACTCATGTCCATGGTTAGGAAACCTTAACCATCTTTGATGAACGAGCTAGTCAAGTAGAGGCTCACTAGGGACACTGTGTTTGTCTATGTATTCACACATGTATTTAGGTTTCCGATCAATACAATTCTAGCATGAATAATAAACATTTATCATGAATAAGGAAATATAAAATAACAATTTTATTATTGCCTCTAGGGCATATTTCCTTCAGTCTCCCACTTGCACTAGAGTCAATAATCTAGTTCACATCGCCATGTGATTTAACACCAATAGTTCACATCGTCATGTGATTAACACCTATAGTTCACATCGCCATGTGACCACCACCCAAGGGGTTTACTAGAGTCAATCTAGTTCACATTGCCATGTGATTAACACCCAAAGAGTATTAAGGTGTGATCATGTTTTGCTTGTGAGAGAAGTTTAGTCAACGGGTCTGCCACATTCAGATCCATATGTATTTTGCAAATTCCTCTATCTACAAATGCTCTCCATAGAGCCACTCTAGCTAATTTCTCCCACTTTCAATATGTATCCAGATTGAGACTAAGAGTCATCTGAATTAGTGTCAAAGCTTGCATCAACGTAACTCTTTACGACAAACTCCTTATCACCTCCATAACCGAGTAACATTTCCTTAGTCCTCTTTAAGGTAACTAAGGATAATTTTGACCGTTGTCCAATGATCTAGCCCTGGATCACTAGTGTACCCCCTTGCCAAACTCATGGCAAGGTACAAAACAGGTCTGGTACATAGCATGGCATACTTTATAGAACATATGGCTGAGGCATAGGTAATGACTTTCATTCTTTCTTTATCTTCTGCCTTTGTCGGGTTTTTGAGTGTTTACTCAACTTCACACCTTACAATATATGCAAGAGCTCCTTCTTTAACTGATCCATTTTGAACTCCTTCAAAATCTTGTCAAGGTATGTACTCATTGAAAGTCTTATCAAGCGTCTTGATCTATCTCTATAGATCTTGATGCCCAATATGTAAGCAGCTTCACTGAGGTCTTTCATTGAAAAACTTTTATTCAAGTATCCTTTTATGCTATCTATAAATTCTATGTCATTTCCAATCAACAATATGTCATCCACATATAATGTTAGAAATGCTACAGAGCTCCCACTCACTTTCTTGTAAATACAGGCTTCTCCGAAAGTCTGTATAAAACCATATGCTTTGATCACCTCATCAAAGCGTATATTCCAACTCCGAGATGCTTGCACCAGTCCATAGATGGATCGCTGGAGTTTGCACACTTTGTTAGCACCTTTAGGATCGATAAAACCTTTTGGTTGCATCATATACAACTCTTCTTTAAGAAATCCATTAAGGAATGCAGTTTTGACATCCATTTGCCAGATTTCATAAAATGCGGCAATTGCTAACATGATTCGGACAGACTTAAGCATCACTATGAGTGAGAAAATCTCATCGTAGTCAACACCTTGAACTTGTCAAAAACCTTTTGCGACAAGTTGAGCTTTGTAGATAGAAACACTACCATCAGTGTCTGTCTTCCTTTTGAAGATCCATTTATTCTCAATGGCTTTCCGATCATTGGGAAATTCAACCAAAGTCCACACTTTGTTCTCATACATGGATCCTATCTCAGATTTCATGGCCTCAGGCCATCAGTTGAAATCTGGGCTCATCGTAGCTTCTTCATAGTTCGTAGGTTTGCCATGGTCTAATAACATGACTTCTAGGACAGGATTACTGTGCCACTCTTGTGCGGAACGTGCTCTGTTTGACCTACGAGGTCCAGTAGTAACTTGATCCAAAGTTTCATGATCATCATCATTATCTTCCTCTCTAGTTGGTGTATGCGTCACGGGAACGGATTTCACTGATGTGCTACTTTCCAATTTGAGAGAAGGTACAATTACCTCATCAAGTTCTACTTTCCTTCCACTCACTTCTTTCGAGAGAAACTCCTTCTCTATAAAGGTTCCATTCTTGGCAATAAAGATCTTGCCTTCGGATCCGTGGTAGAAGGTGTACCCAATTGTTTCCTTATGGTATCCTATGAAGATGCACTTCTCCAATTTGGGTTCGAGCTTATCAGGCTGAAGCCTTTTGACATAAGTGCCGCAACCCCAAACTTTAAGAAATGACAGCTTAGGTTTCTTGCCAAACCATAGTTCATACGGTGTCGTCTCAATGGATATAGAAGGTGCCCTATTTAACGTAAATGCAGTTGTCTCTAATGCATAACCCCAAAACGATAGTGGTAAATCGGTAAGAGACATCATAGATCGCACCATATCTAATAAAGTACGGCTACAACGTTCGGACACACCATTACGCTGTGGTGCTCCAGGTGGCGTGAGTTGTGAAACTATTCCACATTGTTTAAATGAAGGCCAAACTCGTAACTCAAATATTCGCGTCCATGATCAAATCACAGAAACTTTATTTTCTTGTTACGATGATTCTACACTTCAATCTGAAATTCTTTGAACTTTTCAAATGTTTCAGACTTGTGTTTTATTAAGTAGATATACCCATATCTGCTCAAATCATTTGTGAAGGTCAGAAAATAACGATACTCGCCGTGTGCCTCAACACTCATTGGACCGCATACATCGGTACGTATTATTTCCTATAAGTCATTAGCTCGCTCCATTGTTCCGGAGAATGGAGTTTCAGTCATCTTGCCTATGAGGCATAGTTCGCAAGTATCAAATGATTCATAATCAAGTGATTCCTAAAGTCCATCTGCATGGAGTTTCTTCATGCGCTTTCTACCAATAGACCTAAACGACAGTGCCACAGGTATGTTGCACTATCATGATCAACTTTGCATCTTTTGGCATCAATATTATGAATATGTGTATCACTATGATCGAGATTCAATAAACCATTCACATTGGGTATATGACCATCGAAGGTTTCATTCATGTAAACAGAACAACAATTATTCTCTAACTTAAATGAATAAACGTATTGCAATAAACATGACCTAGTCATATTCATGCTCAACGCAAACACCAAATAACATTTATTTAGGTTCAACACTAATCCCGAAGGTAGAGGGAGTGTGCGATGGTGTTCATGTCAACCTTGGAATCATTTCCAACACACATCGTCACCTTGCTTTTAACTAGTCTCTGCAACTCTTGTTTGGAGTTACTAATCTTAGCAACTGAACTGGTATCAAATAACTAGGGGTAGCGAGGCACGTATTTGTATTATTGCCATTAAGGATAAAATGATGGGGTTTATTCATATTGCTTGAGTTTACTTTGTCGACATCATGTCATCTTGCTTAAAGCGTTACTCTGTTTGTCATGAACTTAATACCATAGATACATGCTGGATAGCGATCGATTGGTGGAGTAATAGTTGTAGACGGTCTACTTGTCACGGACATGATGCCTATATATGTGATCATTGCCATTTAAAGATATTGTAATTTTGCAAGTTTCAGGCCATCTCAGGCCATTACAGTTTGCAGCCATCGGATCTTCATCCTGGGACGTTTCTGGCCATGCGATTTCATCTTAATCCCTTGTCGCATCACTTCATTCGGTGCGGGCGAGCAGATTCTGGAATGGGCCGCTGGTCTGGCAATAATTTCGGAACACCATGCTGTGAATTGGGCCTGATGGACTCTTCCCAGCCGAAAATACATACAGGCAGAGCACTTCGTCTCCTAAAAAAAGCAGAGAGCTTCCCGTGCGCAGGCGACGGTTCAGGCAGGACGACCTCATCCGCCCCTTTCGTTTCCTCAATCTCGCGACTAGGGTTGTGTCTGCCATGACCACTGTTCCCCAGCTCACCGTTCACAGTCCTTCCGGTGTCGTCGAGTGCCGCATGAAATCATGGTAGCACTAGACAATCCCATCTTGAGCCAGGAGATGAATCTCCTACTCCTCTCCCTCACCCCTGTTCCCATGGGTAGTGCCGCCGCCACCCCCACCGCCTCCTCCTTCCTCCTCGTCTACCCATGTATGTCACTTCCACACATCCTCTTCTCTCCTCCTTGCCATGTGGTTCACTCAACTGCACGGCAGCGAAACCCCTACACTCTTTCTATTGTGGTGGTGTGAGTCAATGGTGACAATTGCTCGATGGTGCCAATGAGGGGGGGGATTAGATGATTTTCCGGTTAATATCTAATTTCTCGCCAAGGAGACGAATCCTGAATCAAACCTCACCCCATGATCTCCGTGAGAAAAAATTGCGTAGCAAACTAGGGTACTGCAACTGTCATCGATGGATCTTATCTGCCGTCATCTTAAGATGACAGTCGTGCGGGTATTGCCTTTTACTTTTTTAGATTTTAGGCCAACAAGGTAAAATTTCACCATGGACATGGCTAACATGGCTTCTCTGTCTTATGCTCTATTTGTTAGTGAAAAATCTTGCACTTTGACCGACAAAATTCAGAGGGACTAGAATGGAGAAGGACCTCTGCTGTATCAGCTAACAGTAACACAACAACAGTAACTAATGATGCATGGTTCTGACCTTCAAGCCCATGATGGAACTGGTTACTTGAATCTGAATGGCCAACTCCATGCCAGCTATCTTTTAATCTTACTATGCTCTTGCATTATCTTTAGTGAGAAATTGACATCTTCCTATATTTTTCTGAACCATTTAATTTACACGAATATGTCTTCTGACAATCCCTCTTAATCAACACTACGTCCTTATGTATCTATATATGTTGGCGTCTATGTCACATTTGAATTTTTGATGGCCCCAATGATCGACACCCTTAGTTGATTCATCAACTTTGATATTATTTATGGAGTGAGAAATTTTGATGCAAGTAAGCGGATTTGCTTAATACATGTATGTTTAGTCAGTTTTCTGTCATTTTTTAATACTTTCATCACATGTCAAGAGCATGAAAAGGTACAACGACAGACCATGGTCCTCAAGCATCTATATAGAAATGCCTTCCGAAGCAGAGAACAAAAGCATACACAACTTCGTTTTGATATGCAGCTTTTCTATTCACTAGATGATGATTATGAGCATTTCATGCATGTACAAGGTAAAATACTGGTGTGCTTACCAACAACATGAAGATCATTTTTCTTGCCCCTATGTGATGATTGGTTCATCTTTTTCCCACCTATGTCAGATGCATCGGTGTATTCTTGCGTCCGCTGATCTGCTGCCTGGATTGTTACCGAGCTAAGGGAGGAATTCCTTGGAATTCGCTGGTACCTATGCCCATAGGGTTTTCATTCAATTGTACAGTTGAAGAAGGTAGAGATACTATTAACTTCAGACACCCCCTTTTAACCTCGATTTGATGAGTCTATCTTCTTGGAATAATTTTATCTATTTACATGTTGTTGTTACTCAGTATGTTTGTTGAATATCAATTTATGATGTTTCCAAAAGCATGTTTGATCTTGTTCCTACTCCCGTGTGGTTTGACGAGTTCCTTATTCTTGTAGAAAAAACTAAAGCATGCTTTGGACCTCAAAAGAAAAGGATTTTGTTTTACTATGCTTGTGCTAAAAATATGCCCTTGTCATTTTAGTTCCATGTACTAGAGGACCTGTTTTTCTGAGAAGGATGTATCATGTATGCAAAGCTAAGATAAGAATATGAAGATTTTACTTCCATCCTCATTACAACAATTGGATTTTCAGTCCTTCCGTCCCTATAGGTTAACGCAAGACTGAAAATGCTAGCTGCCCATCAATGCTATCTCCTATGCATTCTTGCACTTCCTTCCAAAATTTTGTGTAAGGTTACTGCCATTCGTTTGCTGAGTGAAAGTTAGTTGTTCCTCCATCTCAACTTAGAAAAATAAAAATATTGGAGCGCCTCTCATTTCACTGGGAAATGGAAACCGTGGAACAACTTATTTTAGCAGTTTTGTAAGTTTTGATAGTTTATCTATGAAAAATTGCATCTCTACCAAAATAGATGGGCACAACAACATGCGCCATCAACGATCTAGTGAATAACATCATAATTATGCACTTTTCTATCAACTGTCCAACAATAATTTGTCTACCCACCATATGTTATTATTTCGAGAGAGAGAATCCTCTAGTGAAATCTATGGCCCCCGGGTCTACTATAATCATATTACTAAAACCAAAAATACCTTGCTGCAACTTATTTACTTTTATTTCACTTTTATTTTTATCTATGTACCACTACCAGATTTAATCCTTGCAAGTAATGAGTTTAAGGGGATTGACAACCCTCTTGCCCGCATTGGGTGCAACTATTTACTTTTTCGTGTGCAGGTGTTGTTGACAAGGACTTGTGTGGTTCTCCTATTGGTTCGATAACCTTGGTTCTCACTAAGGGAAATACTTATAAGCTACTATATTGCTTCACCCTTCTATTGGAAATATGCCCTAGAGGCAATAATATTTGTATTATTATATTTCCATATTCATAATTATAGAGAGTGTATATTATATGCTATAACTGCTATGATCCTGAAATATGCGATTTAGTGCAAAACTCATATGCATATGTGGAATGATAAACGGTAAATAAAAGGTTCCTGGTCTAGCCTCTAGGACTAGCTCAAGTGTTGTTGGTGATCACGTTTTCTGGATCTTAGGATATCTTTAAGTGTAACGATGATCCTAAACAACATTGAGATTATGATGTTGGAAGAATGATCATATTGAACTGACCCAAACTTGTTTGCTGTGAATTGGATTAATATCATTTGTATTCAGTTGTAATAACATGGAGTGTTAACATGTGATATTTCTCAATAGACCATGAGAGTATTGTGGTCACTTCTTACCGTACGGTGGGCTTTGGGGTTGCTCGAATGTCACCTGTAACAAAGTGATCATAACGACAACTTACAGGTTCATCAGGAAGTTTGACAAAGGACCGGATAGCTCGAGAGTGGGATTTACTGCCATGACGATGGAGAGATATTCTTAGGGCCCTCTCAGTGTGACAACATCAGTCATCATCTGACCAGACACATGTGACTTTGTCATAGGGATGCCGGAACATAATGACGAGAAAGAAGAACAAAACCGGTAACAAAGATTTCGGTTTAGTGAGCATGGTGATTACTCAGGAGGATACCGATGCATCTCAGGTTTTGTGAAGTGTCACGAAGCAAAGGGAACATCACATGATAACCAAAGGTTCACTCGAATATCATTCATGTACTCACAAGGACCAATATGAATGTCCACGGTCCTGTTGTTGAATGAACGGTTTCGTCCATGTCTGTGAGTTACAGAACCTACGGGGTCACAAGCTTAAGGCAATCATGATATGCTGAGTGTTCGTAGGACGGGATTCATGAGAGTATATCTGTGGAATTATTTCATGAATATTCGGAATAGTTCCAAGAGGATCCGGAAGTGTTTCGGGGTCACCGGAAGTGGTTCGGTGAGTATTGAATAATACTAGGTATTATCAATAAATTATATATAGGTGGAAAAAGTTTTTGGAGATATTAAAATATAAAAAAATGTTCTAGAAGTATTTATAACACTTTATATTTAATTTATATATCAACAAGCCAAAAAGGCCAAGAGGTTGAAGACAACTTGGGCCAAAAAGGCCCAAGTGGGAAAAGTGCCTCCTTCCGTGAGGAAGGAGGACGAATTGGACAAGAGGGAGGAATCCTCCTCACCCTCCTAGGCTAGCGCCCCAAGGGGGAAATCTTCCCCCTTGGTGGCTACCCTCTCCTCCCCTCTGACCTATATATACATGAGGATCTGCTCTTTGGTAAACATACACGTTTTGTAGCCTCATCTAGTTCTTCTAGCTGTAGTTTTAGTTGGTCCTAGTTAACTAATTAGAGCTAGGCTAATGCTCTTGTACTCATAATTGGAAGACCTGTGAAGCGTTGCCGGATCATGAAGGTTGCACGCTTGCAACCAAGTAGAGAGTTTGTGCTTTCAATCTTCAGTTTGAGGGACTTTTCGTGGGAGGTACGATGGATTGTTCATCGACGATTCGAGGGACTGCAAGTATGATCTACACCGACACATTCTTCTTCCACTACAACTCAATGATGGTAATGATCGTGATCCAACCTGTTATGCATCTTCATACTGATCTTGGGTGATCGTAGGTGCGATTTTTTTGTTTTCTACTACATTTCCCAACAGTGGCATCATGAGCACTCCAACGTATTTGTAATTTTTTGATTGTTCCATGCTATTATAGTATCAATCTTGGATGTTTTATATGCAATTATATATCATTTTTTGGGACTAACCTATTAATTTAGTGCCAGTGCCAGTTGTTGTTGTTGTTGTTGTTGTTGTTGTTGTTGTTGTTGTTGTTGTTGTTGTTGTTGTTGTTGTTGTTGTTGTTGTTGTTGTTGTTGTTGTTGTTGTTGTTGTTGTTGTTGTTGTTGTTGTTGTTGTTGTTTTGCTTGTTTTTGGCTTTTTAGGAAATCAGTACCAAACGGAGTCCAAACTCTACGAAACTTTTTAACAATTTTTTCTGGACCAAGAGAGACTCTAGAAGGTTCGGAAGAAGACAAACGAGCCATGAGGGATCGACAAGCTCACCAGGCAGTCCCTGCGGAGGGGGGGACCCCTGGGCTTATGGGCCCCACATGGCATATCTTGACCTAATTCCACCTCTATAAATTCTCAAATATTCCCAATACACCAGAGAGCCACCCGAAACACTTTTCTGCCGCCGTTTCTGTTCTTCCAAGATCCCATTTGGAGGCCTTCTCTAGTACTCTACCGGAGAGGGAATCGATCACAGAGGGCTTCTACCACCCTTGTTGCCCTTCCAACAATGGGTGAGTAGTCCACCATAGACCAACAGGTCCATAGCTAGTAGCTAGATGGCTTCTTCTCTCTCTTTGATCTTCAATACAATGTTCTCCTAGATCTTCTTGGGGCTATATTCGATGTAATCTTCTTTTGCTGTGTGTTTGTTGGGATCCGATGAATTGTGGGTTTATGTTCAGATTATTCATGAATATTAGTTGAGTCTTCTCTAAATTCTTTTACACATGATTGTTATAGCTTTGTATTTCTCTCTGATCTATCCATTTGGTTTCGCCAACTAGATTGATTTATCTTGCAATGGCAGAGGTGCTTTGTGATGGTTTGAATCTTGTGGTGCTCAATCCCAGTGACATAAAGGGACATGACATGTATTTATATTGTTGCCATTAAGGATAAAAAGATGGGGTTTATTCATATTGTTTGGGTTTACTTTGTCTACATCATGTCATCTTGCTCTCCGTTTTTATAGCTTAATACCCTAGAAGCATGATGGATAGCGGTCGATGGGTGGAGTAATAGTAGTAGATGCAGGCAGGAGTCAGTCTAGTTGTCTTGGACATGATGCCTATATACATGATCATTGCTTTGAATATCGTCATAACTATGTGCTTTTCTATCAATTGCCCAACAATAATTTTGTTTACCCATCGTATGCTTTGTGTTCGAGATAGAAGCCTTGATAACCAACATGTATAGGGGATCGCAATAGCTTTCGAGGGTAAAGTATTCAACCCAAATTTATTGATTCGACACAAGGGGAGTGATGTCTACTACACAACCTTTTTCTTGTAGACGTTGTTGGGCCTGCAAGTGCACAGGTTTGTAGGACAGTAGCAAATTTCCCTCAAGTGGATGACCTAAGGTTTATCAATCCGTAGGAGGCGTAGGATGAAGATGGTCTCTCTCAAACAACCCTGCAACCAAATAACAAAGAGTCTCTTGTGTCCCCAACACACCCAATACAATGGTAAATTGTATAGGTGCACTAGTTCGGCGAAGAGATGGTGATACAAGTGCAATATAGATAGTAGATATAGGTTTTTGTAATCTGAAATAATAAAAACAGCAAGGTAACAAGTGATAAAGGTGAGCGTAAACGGTATTGCAATGGTAGGAAACAAGGCCTAGGGTTCATACTTTCACTAGTGCAAGTTCTCTCAACAATAAGAACATAGATAGATCATATAACAAGCCCTCAACATGCAACAAAGAGTCACTCCAAAGCCACTAATAGCGGGAGAACAAACGTAGAGATTATGGTAGGGTACGAAACCACCTCAAAGTTATCCTTTCTGTTCTATCTATTCAAGAGTTCGTAGTAAAATAACATAAAGCTATTCTTTCCGCTCAATCCATCATAGAGTTCATACTAGAATAACACCTTAAGACACAAATCAACCAAAACCCTAATGTCACCTAGATACTCCATTGTCACCTCAAGTATCCGTGGGCATGATTATACGATATGCGTCACACAATCTCAGATTCATCCAACCAACATAAAAGTACTTCAAAGAGTGCCCCAAAGCTACTACCGGAGAGTCAAGAACGTGTGCCAACCCCTATGCATAGGTTCCCAATGTCACGAAACCCGCAAGTTGATCACCAAAACATACATCAAGTGGCATATGATATCCCATTGTCACCACAGATAATCACGGCAAGACATACATCAAGTGTTCTCATAAAAGACTCAATCCGAGAAGATAACTTCAAAGGGGAAACTCAATTCATCACAAGAGAGTAGAGGGGGAGAAACATCATAAGATCCAACTACAATAGCAAAGCTCGGGATACATCAAGATCGTGCCATAGAGGGAACACGAGAGAGAACACGAGAGAGAGATCAAACACATAGCTACTGGTACATACCCTCAGCCTCGAGGGTGAACTACTCCCTCCTCGTCATGGATAGCGCCGGGATGATGAAGATGGCCTCCGATGATGGGATCCCCCTCCGGCAGGGTGCCGGAACAGGGTCCCGATTGGTTTTTGGTGGCTACAGAGGCTTGCGGCGGCGGAACTCCCGATCTATCTTCTGTTCTGGAAGTTTTAGGTTACGTAGGTATATATGGGTGCAAGGGGTACGCCGGTGGACCTCCGGGGTGCTCATGAGGCAGGGGGCACGCCCAGGGGGGTGCCCCCACCCTCGTGGGCAACCTGGGACTCCCCTGATGTGCACTCCAAGTCCATCAGGTTGCTTTCCTTCCAAAAATAACTTCTCTAGTTGATTTCGTTCCGTTTTGACTCCGTCTGATATTCCTTTTCCTCGAAACACTGAAATAGGCATAAAACAACAGATCTGGGCTAGGCCTCCCATTAATAGGTTAGTCCCAAAAATAATATAAAAGTGGATAATAAAGCCCAATATTGCCTAAAACAGTAGATAAAGTAGCATGGAGCAATAAAAAATTATAGATACGTTGGAGACGTATCAAGCATCCCCAAGCTTAATTCCTGCTCGTCCTCGAGTAGGTAAATGATAAAAAAGAATTTTTGATGCGGAGTGATACTTGGCATAATTTCAATGTAAATCTTCTTAATTGTGGTATGAATATTCAGATTCAAAAGATTCAAGACACAAGTTCATATTGACATAAAAGTAATAATACTTCAAGCGTATAAATCAATGCAATCATGTCTTCTCAAAATAACTTGGCCAAAAGAAAGTTATCCCTACAAAATCATATAGTCTGGCTATGCTCTATCTTCATCACACAAAGTATTTAATCATGCACAACCCTGATGACGAGCCAAGCAATTGTTTCATACTTTAGAAATCTCAAACTTATTCAATTTTCACGCAATACATGAGCGTGAGCCATGGACATAGCACTATAGGTGGAATAGAATGGTGGTTGTGGAGAAGACAAAAAGGAGAAGATAGTCTCACATCAACTAGGCGTATCAACGGGCTATGGAGATGTCCATCAATAGATATCAATGTGAGTGAGTAGGGATTGCCATGCAACGGATGCACTAGAGCTATAAGTATATGAAAGCTCAACAAAAGAAAGTAAGTGGGTGTGCATCTAACTTGCTTGCTCACGAAGACCTAGGGAACTTTTGAGGAAGCCCATCATTGGAATATACAAGCCAAGTTCTATAATGAAAAATTCCCACTAGTATATGAAAGTGACAACATATGAGACTCTCTATCATGAAGATCATGGTGCTACATTGAAGCACAAGTGTGGAAAAAGGATAGTAGCATTGTCCCTTCTCTCTTTTTCTATCATTTTTTTATTTGGGCCTTTTCTCTTTTTTTATGGCCACTCCTTTTTTTTATATTTCGTCCGGAGTCTCATCCCGACTTATGGGGGAATCATAGTCTCCATCATCCTTTCCTCACTGGGACAATGCTCTAATAATGATGATCATCACACATTTATTTTTCTTACAACTCAACAATTACAACTCGATACTTAGAACAAAATATGACTCTATATGAATGCCTCTGGCGGTGTACCGGGATATGAAATGAATCATGAGTGACATGTATGAAAATTATGAAGGTGGCCTTGCCACAAATACAATGTCAACTACATGTTCATGCAAAAAGCAATATGACAAAAGTAATGTGTGCCATATGAACAGAACGGTGGAGAGTTGCATGGCAATATATCTCGGAATGACTATGGAAATGCCTTGATAGGTAGGTATGGTGGCTGTTTTGAGGAAGGTATATGGTGGGTGTATGATACTGGCGAAAAGTGTGCGGTATTAGAGAGGATAGCAATGGTGGAAGGGTGAGAGTGCGTATAATCCATGGACTCAAGATTAATCAAAAGAACTCATGCACTTGTTGCAAAAAATTAGAAGTCATCAAAAACCAAAGCACTAAACGCATACTCCTAGGGGGATAGATTGGTAGAAAAAGACCATCGCTCGTCCCCGACTGCCACTCATAAGGAAGACAATCAATAAATAAAATTGTGCTCCGACTTCATCACAAAGCGGTTCACCATATGTGCATGCTACGGGAATCACAAACTTCAGCACAAGCATTCTTTAAATTCATAATCACCCCAACTAGCATTGCTTTGATATTATCACCTCCATATCTCAAAACAATTATCAAGCATCAAACTTATCTTAGTATTCAACGCACTCAAAAGAAAGTTTCACAAATCTTGAATACCAAGTATATTAACATTAAGCAAATTACCATGCTATTAACAACTCTCAAAATAATCTAAGTCAAGCATGAGAGATCAATAGTTTCTTTAAAAAAAATCCACCACCGTGCTCTAAAAGATATAAGTGAAGTACTGGAGCAAAAACAAAAACTACTCCGAAAGATATAAGTGAAGATCAATGAGTAGCTAAATAATTATGCAACTAAATGAAGGCTCTCTCTCATTTAATAATTTCATATCTTGATACTTTATTCAAACAGCAAGAAAAGCTAAAGAAAACTACATTGCAAGGATAGCACAACTCATGTGAAGAAGCAAAAACTTAGGCTCAACCGATACTAACCGATAGTTGTTGAAGAAGAAAGGTGGGATGCCTACCGGGGCATCCCCAAGCTTAGATGCTTGAGACTTCTTGAAATATTATCTTGGGGTGCCTTGGGCATCCCCAAGCTTGAACTTTTGTGTCTCTTTAATTCCTCTCATATCATGGCTTCTCTTCTTTTTATCAAAAGCTTCATTCACAACAAACTCAACAAGAACTCGTGAGATAGGTTAGTATAAACCAATGCAAAACCTTATCATTTTCTACTGTAACAAATCACTAAAATTATTATTCAACATTGCATACTAAATGCCTCTGCATATTTAATAATCCTATCATCAAATAGAATCATTAAACAAGCAAACATATGCAAACAATGCAAACATAACAGCAATCTGCCAAAACAGTACAGTCTATAAAGAATGCAAGAGTATCAATACTTCCCTGACTCCAAAAATTATGAACTAAAATTCCCACAGTAATAAATTTATCAGAGCTCAATATGCAAAAAGATTCAACGTTATACCATTCTCTGACCTATCTAGGGAATTTTTGCAACAGCGGTAAACTTTCTATTTTAAAACAGCAACATGCAAACTAGCAAAATAAGCATGGCAAAGGCTATCCTTGACTTTTTTATTGAAACTAAAGATGCAAAACATTATTCTAACTAACAGCAAGCAAAAACTAACAAGAGAAAATGACGCTCCAAGCAAAACACATATCATGTGGTGAATAATAATATAGCTCCAAGTAAAGTTACCGATGAACGAAGACGAAAGAGGGGATGCCTTCCGGGGCATCCCCAAGCTTAGGCTCTTGGTTGTCCTTGAATATTACCTTGGGGTGCCTTGGGAATACCCAAGCTTAGGCTCCTGCCACTCCTTATTCCATAGTCCATCGAATCTTTACCCAAAACTTGAAAACTTCAACCACACAAAACTCAACACAAAACTCGTAAGCTCCGTTAGTATAAGAAAATAAAACCACCACTTAGGTACTGTAATGAACCCATTCTAAATTCATATTGGTGTAATATCTACTGTATTGTAACTTCTCTATGGTTGATACCACTTAATACTAGCCATAGATGCATCAAAATAAGCAAACAACCACATAGAAAACAGAATCTGTCAAAAACAGAACAATCTGTAGTAATCTATATAAAACGTATACTTCTGGAACCCCAAAAATTATGAAATAAATTTCTGTACCTGAGAAATTTGTCTATTAATCATCTTCAAAAAGAATCAACCTAAAATCACTCTCCAGTAAAAAATGGCAGCTAATCTCGTGAGTGCTAAAGTTTCTGTTTTTCACAGCAAGATCATATAAACTTCACCCAAGTCTTCCCAAAGGTTCTACTTGGCACTTTAATGAAACAAAAGCTATAAAACATGATTAATACAGGTGCATAATCATGTGTACACACAAAAACAGTAAGGGTAAATATTGGGTTGTCTCCCAACAATCGCTTTTCTTTAATGCCTTTCTAGCTAGGCATGATGATGACAATGATGCTCACATAAAAGATAAGAATTGAAACATAACGGGAGCATCATGAAGAATATGACTAGCACATTTAAGTCTAACCCACTTCCTATGCATAGGGATTTTGTGAGCAAACAACTTATGGGAACAATAATCAACTAGCATAGGAAGGTAACACAAGCATAGCTTCAAGAATTTAAGCACATAGGGAGGAAACTTGACATTAATGCAATTCCTACAAGCATATGTTCCTCCCTCATAGTAAATTTCAGTAGCATCAGGAATGAATTCAACAATATAACCAGCACCTAAAGCATTCTTTTCATGATCTACAAGCATAGAAAATTTACTACTCTCCACATAAGCAAATTTCTTCTCATTCGGAATAGTAGTGGGAGTATCATGAGAGACTTGAACACTAAAAATTGTTTCCACATTAAAAGAATAATGTTCAGAAAAAGGGTAATCATAATCATGACAAGATTTGTAAATATAATCCTCACTACTTTTTATAGCATAAGTTTCATCACAATAATCATCATAAGTAGCAACTTCGTTCTCATCATAATCGATTGAAACCTCTCCCAAGATAGTGGAATCACTAAATAAAGTTGACACTCTTCCAAATCCACTTTCATGTTCATCACAATAATACTCAACATCCTCCAAAATAGTGGGATCACTACTTCCTAAAGTTGACTCTCTTCCAAATCCACTTTCATCAATATAATCATCATAGGTAGGAGGCATGCTATCATCATAACAACTTTGCATATCAAAACTTGGGATGCTAAAAATATCATCTTGTAGCGACCCGACCTCGACGGTCAAGCCTCGTGTATCTGTGCCATCCTCGATCAAGTATGTCTGGCACACAAGACATCAATGTATATATCAAAGTGCAATCACATGTATAAATAACGTAAAATGATATATACCTCATAATACTCAGCGGAAACAATCAAACGGGTGTGGAGTCCCATCAACGCCATCGGCAGGTTGAGTGTAGACCGTAACCTCAGATCGTAACTCTTACTCGTCGAAGAAAATCCTGCAACATGATACGTTGCAGCCGTGTAGGTCAGTACATTGAATGTACCGCAAGATCACAACATGAATAAACAAATGGTAAAACTATACTATATGCAATTTGGCTTTGTGGCTCAGATCTGAGTTTTGTTTATGTAAAAGCTGATTTTATTTTCCCTACATCAAAGGAATAAATGAAGTCTGTACTATGGAGTTTTCTATCATGACATGGTTCCGCCAACCGATGTCTCATAGCCCAAAATCATCATATGTTGCCCTCAATTAAGTTATCAATCCGGTGTTGAGAGTTCCGAGATAGATCCAAGTCCAGATGCTCAAATTGTCCGTGAATCGGGACACGGCTAATCGATTAGGTTTTAACCTCTGCAGAGGTTTGTACACTTTTCCCGCAAGATTCGATCCCTCTTTACGTTCTCGCACTTCGTGGTGTTTGAGAACAAGATGACCAAACATGGTCTTCAAGAGTTCCTCGACCACCGTCCGGTGCTCATCCCATCCTACCGTAGTTCTACATCTGCTAGCACCGCCCCATCCAGAGTCACAACTAAGGTCAACCAAGCGAGCCCATAATGACTTGCGGTTGCACAGGTAAGCTTCCGGGCATGAAGTATTCTTCCGTCTCTTTGAGTCTGGGTGAAGCTTTCGCAAGATGTCATGGCGCTTCTCCATGCATCCCGCCAACCCTGGTTTCTCCAGGTGCCCGTCAACAAATCCTTCACCCAAGAGTGTATTGAATTCTTGTCTCGAGTCTTGAAGTCTTGAGGCCTTGAAGATGCAGTCCTTGCAGATTCCATCATGGAGTTGTCGCCATTGACGTAGATCCTCCATTCTCGCACCACTCCCGAGCACTCATACCAACCCCGTCTACTATAGCGTAGCATTAAAATAAATAACGTCCCGGCTTGGTAACAGGTGATGGGTTCCTACCTCATGCATACTACTCAACTACAAGGATTCAATATCACTATTGGAGGGATTGTTGCGAAGATGACACTAGATGCAATAAAACACATAGGTATGAAAAACATGGTCAAAGTGAACTTGCCTTGCTGACGATCTTCGAAAACTAGGGACTCGTGGTAGCAAGCTTCGCACTCCGGAAATTCTACCGAGGCAAACAATAACCATAATAAGCACATAGCGTAGGATCACTTAACACAGTTGCATAGTAACATAACACACCAAAACAAACGAATCAAAACCCAAAGGGAAAACTCAAAGAAATCCAACTCAAAGTTTTCCTACTTCCAACAACAACTAGAAATAGTTTTACATAACAAAAATTTTCTCAACATAACCTAACCATGGGTTTATGTTAACTTAACAGAAAAGAATGCATTATGCAACTAGGAGCAAAAAGAATCACCTTAAAAGCTATTATAAAACTCCTATTAGGCCTAATTCAATTTCTATTAAGAAAAAATAACATAAAAGTTTTATTTATTATAAATAAAAGTTCATGCTCTAAAGTGACGGAAACTAACCTAGAATAATCAATCACATGTGAAAAAATAAATTTATTTGCTAATTAAAATAATAGGAAAACAGTAGCTAGTTAATTAATTAAGAATAGCATGATTCTGATTAAAACTATTTTTTTATTAATCCTAAAATGCCCAAATTAATTCCTACGGTTAGGCAATGTCAAAACAGAGTTGGGACAGAAAGAATCACCCAAAAATAATTTTCCTAACTAATTTTATAGCAGATTTACTATTCTGTCTAAATTTAAAATAAAGCAATTTTAAATAATTTTAACATAGCTAAATATATTTTCTACAGAAACTATAATAAATTTGCAAACCAACAAAAAAAGAATCACTTAAAAATATTAAGTATATTAAAAGATATGAATTTTTCAAATCTGAAACTATTATGCTAAAACAGAAAATGAAAATAAAAGAAAAATGGCCTAATGGGCCTAACTAACGCTTCAAGTTAAATAACTAAACTACGCCTAGGGTTTAAACGAATCGGCCGATTAAAATAAAAACCTAATTAAGAATAAACCGGACTGAACGGTTTATTTTAAAGAACGCATTCTTCTGGGGTTCTAATCTAGGCCGTTGAAAACGAATCGGACGGGCGGGGAACTCCGCGACGCATCGGACGGCGACGGCGGCGGCATTTTCGGCGGCGATGGTTCCGCGACTCCGGCGGTCGGGGCGTGGCGGAGGTCTCCGGCGGGTGCAGCGCGGCGAGGGGAGTCCGGGGGTGGGGTCGGGCGAGCTCGGGGTGGCCGGGGTGGGTCGGGACGGTGGCAATGGCGGCGGCGGCGCTCTCGGGCTCCGGCGAGGCCTTGCGGGGAGAGGGAGAGGTCCGGCGAGGGGGAAATGGGGTGAGGGGTGCATTTATAGGCGGGGCGTCGGCTTGCTGGGAAGCGAATCGGGAGGATCCCGGAGATCGCGGGATCTCCGGCGAGCGGCGGCGTGCTCGTGCGCGAGGGGCGAGGGGGAGAAGGAGGTGGGGGTCCACCTGTCGGCGGGTGAGGGAGCGGGGGTTCGGTCGGGTGGCCGACCCGGATGGGTTTCGGGCGAGGGGAGCGCGGGCTGGCTCGCTGGGCCGTCGGCTGGCGCGGCTGGGCCTGGCTCGGCCGCTGGTGGGCTGCTGGCCGGGCTGGGTGAGGGCTGCCAGTGTTGGCTGGGCGATCGGCTGGCTGGTGCCTCGGGCATTTTCTTTTCTAGTTATTTTTTTGAAAACAAAACAGATATAATATATAAACTATAAATATTTTATATAGGACATATATATACCAAAATGATCAGGGAATATTCCTATCATTTGAACATTTTCCAGGGCAAAATCCAAACTTTATAAAATTCATTTTTTCAAAATTCAAATAAAACTCAATTTTGAAAGGGGTTTCAAGGCACTTTCAAATGACTTTCAATTTGATACTTTTTAACTTCCAACTCATATTTCATATAATTGAAGAAGTCATTTTATCTTCTCTCATGAAAATCATTGAGTTGCATAAAGCTTTGAATTTGAAATATTCTCAAATGAAATTCAAATCTTTTCAAAACCCTTTTCATTTCAAATGGAAGAAGTCATTTCATCTTCACTCTAGGGTTTTTGTGTTGGAATGGAATTGAATTCATTGAGATCCAAAAAAGGGCAAAGGGGATAGTTTTGGGAAAGTCATTTTATTCCCTCTCATCCAAATTTTCAAAAATTTCAAATTCCACTCAATTTCACTTAATCACTCAAACAAACAATCAGACAACAAGCATAGTTATTTATCTAATATAACATTCCAAAATTTAAAATTTTGGGATGTTACACATCTTCATTAAACATAGCATCCCCAAGCTTGGGACAAACATTAATTCCATCAAATATATTCTCAAATATTTCATCCCAATCAAACATAGCTTCCCCAAGCTTGGGCCCTTTCATATCATAAGCATAATCACTCTAATCATTAAGAATATTGATAGCACCAATAGTATAGCAATTATCATCATCACAATGAGTAGTAGGAGCAACATCACTTGGGAGGGATACCTTTCTACCTTTGTTGCTCCTTCTTTTCTTCTTCTTCTTCACATTATGTGTGGGTTCAACCTTCCTCTTTGAGCTCCTTATTGCTGAGATTGGTTGAATAGAAAGCTCCTCCTCATTACTTGATTCATCATAAGAAATAATAGGAGGAGATTGGGAAGCCTCTTCCCTTTCATTATTATTCTCTTCATCCTCTATTTGTTTTCTTTTCTTTATGTAATTGGCAATATAAGGATTTTCAACGCAATTCACCGCACAATACATATAAATTTCTTCTAGATCAAAATGAAGAATTCTATCAAGGGCAAATTCTGGAATAATCTTAGTTATACGTTTTATTTCTTCATAACCCATGAGCAAACTAACCTCATTATGATGTGCAAGGGAAATCAAGTCATCACAATTTTTGGATACGACACGATCATGAAACAATTTGCATTGGGTACTAAAATGATCACGCTCATTGCAAAGTTCACAAGTATGGCTAAGAAAAAATAAATTTTCAGCACATGCATCTAGCCTTTCTTGCAACCATTTAGTTTCTAAGTACTTATGCCTCTTGCAATATCTATCTTCCCCATTTGGTGTGTCCTTACAAGCCCAATGCACTCCACAAAAATTGACATGCTTATAGGAGGCATTTTCATCATAACTAGTGCAATCATCATTAGCATCATGGATATTCAAAGAATTCATACTAACAACATTGCAATCATGCTCATCATTCAAAGATTTAGTGCCAAACAATTTAGAGATCTCTTCTTCTAGCACTTGAGCACAATTATCATTTCCATCATACTCACGAAAGATATTAAAAAGGTGAAGCGTATGAGACAAACTTAATTCCATTTTTTGTAGTTTTCTTTTATAAACTAAATTAGTGCTAAAACAAGAAACAAAAATATTTGATTGCAAGATCTAAAGATATACCTTCAAGCACTCACCGCGCCAAAAAAAAGAGCTTAGTTGACGGAGTGTGAGTACCCTTTACCTAGCCTCCCCAGCAACGGCGCCAGAAAAGAGCTTGATGTCTACTAGACAACCTTCTTCTTGTAGACGTTGTTGGGCCTGCAAGTGCACAGGTTTGTAGGACAGTAGCAAATTTCCCTCAAGTGGATGACCTAAGGTTTATCAATCCGTAGGAGGAGTAGGATGAAGATGGTCTCTCTCAAACAACCCTGCAACCAAATAACAAAGAGTCTCTTGTGTCCCCAACACACCCAATACAATGGTAAATTGTATAGGTGCACTAGTTCGGCGAAGAGATGGTGATACAAGTGCAATATAGATAGTAGATATAGGTTTTTGTAATCTGAAATAATAAAAACAGCAAGGTAACAAGTGATAAAGGTGAGCGTAAACGGTATTGCAATGGTAGGAAACAAGGCCTAGGGTTCATACTTTCACTAGTGCAAGTTCTCTCAACAATAATAACATCGATAGATCATATAACAAGCCCTCAACATGCAACAAAGAGTCACTCCAAAGCCACTAATAGCGGAGAACAAACGTAGAGATTATGGTAGGGTACGAAACCACCTCAAAGTTATCCTTTCTGTTCTATCTATTCAAGAGTTCGTAGTAAAATAACATAAAGCTATTCTTTCCGCTCAATCCATCATAGAATTCATACTAGAATAACACCTTAAGACACAAATCAACCAAAACCCTAATGTCACCTAGATACTCCATTGTCACCTCAAGTATCCGTGGGCATGATTATACGATATGCGTCACACAATCTCAGATTCATCCAACCAACATAAAAGTACTTCAAAGAGTGCCCCAAAGCTACTACCGGAGAGTCAAGAACGTGTGCCAACCCCTATGCATAGGTTCCCAATGTCACGAAACCCGCAAGTTGATCACCAAAACATACATCAAGTGGCACATGATATCCCATTGTCACCACAGATAATCACGGCAAGACATACATCAAGTGTTCTCATAAAAGACTCAATCCGATAAGATAACTTCAAAGGGGAAACACAATTCATCACAAGAGAGTAGAGGGGGAGAAACATCATAAGATCCAACTACAATAGCAAAGCTCGGGATACATCAAGATCGTGCCATAGAGAGAACACGAGAGAGAACACGAGAGAGAACACGAGAGAGAGAGAGAGATCAAACACATAGCTACTGGTACATACCCTCAGCCCCGAGGGTGAACTACTCCCTCCTCGTCATGGATAGCGCCGGGATGATGAAGATGGCCTCCGGTGATGGGATCCCTCTCCTGCAGGGTGCCGGAACAGGGTCCCGATTGGTTTTTGGTGGCTACAGAGGCTTGCGGCGGCGGAACTCCCGATCTATCTTCTGTTCTAGAAGTTTTAGGGTACGTAGGTATATATGGGTGCAAGGGGTACGTCGGTGGACCTCCGGGGTGCTCACGAGGTGGGCGCGCCTGGGGCGCCCCACCTCATGCAGGCAGACCGGGACTCCCCTGACGTGCACTCCAAGTCCATCAGGTTGCTTTCCTTCCAAAAATAACTTATCCAGTTGATTTCGTTCCGTTTTGACTTCGTCTGATATTCCTTTTCCACGAAACACTGAAATAGGCAAAAACAGCAAATCTGGGCTGGGCCTCCGGTTAATTGGTTAGTCCCAGAAATAATATAAAAGTGGATAATAAAGCCCAATATTTCCTAAAACAGTAGATAAAGTAGCATGGAGCAATCAAAAATTATAGATACGTTGGAGACGTATCAGGGAGCCAAAGAATATTCTTGAGTATTAGAAGTTGAGTTGTCAATTCAACCACACCTGGATAACTTAGTATCTGCAGCAAAGTGTTTAGTAGCAAAATTGGTATGATAATAAAGGTAACGGTAGCAAAAGTAAAGATAGATGTTTTTGGGGTTTTGTAGTAGTTGTAACAGTAGCAACGGAAAAGTAAATAAGCGAAGAACAATATATGAAAAGCTCGTAGGCAATGGATCAGTGATGGATAATTATGCCATATGCGATTCCTCATGTAATAGTTATAACATAGGGTGATATAGTACTAGCTCCAATTCATCAATGTAATGTAGGCATGTATTCCGTAAATAGTCATACGTGCTTATGGAAAAGAACTTGTATGACGTCTTTTGTCCTACCCTCCCGTGGAAGCGGGGTCCTAGCGGAAACTAAGGGATATTAAGGCCTCCTTTTAAGAGAGAACCGGAACAAAGCATTAGCACATAGTGAAATACATGAACTCCTCAAACTACGGTCATCACCGAGAAGTATCCTGATTATTGTCACTTCGGGGTTGTCGGATCATAACACATAATAGGTGACTATAGACTTGCAAGATAGGATCAAGAACACACATATATTCATGAAAACATAATAGGTTCAGATCTGAAATCATGGCACTCGGGCCCTAGTGACAAGCATTAAGCATAGCAAAGTCATAGCAACATCAATCTCGTAACATAGTGGATACTAGGATCAAACCCTAACAAAACTAACTTGATTACATGGTAAATCTCATCCAACCCATCACCGTCCAGCAAGCCTACGATGGAATTACTCACGCACGGCGGTGAGCATCATGAAATTGGTGATGGAGGATGGTTGATGATGACGACGGCTACGAATGCCCTCTCCGAGCCCGAACGGACTCTGCACCAGCCCCCGAGAGAGATTAGGGCTTGGCGGCGGCTCCGTGTCGTAAAACGCAATGAAACTTTCTCTCTGATTTTTTCTCCCCGAACGTGAATATATGGAGTTGGAGTTGACATCGGTGGAGGTCCAGGGGGGCCACGAGATAGGAGTCCGCGCCCTAGGGGGGCGCCCCCCTGTCTCGTGGACAGGCTGTGGGCCCCCTGGCATTAATTCTTTTGCCAAAAATTCTTATTAAATCCAAAAAGTGCCTCCGTGGATTTCCAGGACATTCCGAGAACTTTTCTTTTCTACACATAAAACAACATCATGGCAGTTCTACTGAAAACAGCGTCAGTCCGAGTTAGTTTCATTCAAATCATGCAAGTTAGAGTCCAAAACAAGGGCAAAAGTGTTTGGAAAAGTAGATACGTTGGAGATGTATCAACTCCCCCGAGCTTAAACCTTTGCTTGTCCTCAGGCAATTCAGTTGATAAACTGAAAGTGATAAAGAAAAAATTTTACACACTCTGTTTGCTCTTGTTGTTGTAACATGTAAAGCCAGCATTCAAGTTTCAGCAAATATTATGAACTAACCATACTCACAATATCGCATAGGTCTCACAATTACTCATATCAATAGCATAATCAGCTAGCGAGCCATAATAATAAAACTCGGATGACAACACTTTCTCAAAATAATCATAACATGATATAACAAAATGGTATCTCTCTAGCCCTTTCTGAGACCGCAAAACATAAATGCAGAGCACCTTTAAAGATCAAGGACTGACTAAACATTGTAATTCATGGTAAAAAAGATCCAGTCAAGTCATACCCAATATAAACCAATAATAATGAATGCAAATGACAGTGTGCTCTCCAACGGGGCTTTTTAATAAGGAGGGTGATGACTCAACATAAAAGTAAATAGATAGGCCCTTCGCAGAGGGAAGCAGGGATTTGTAGAGGTGCCAGAGCTCGATTTTAAAATAGAGATTGAATAACATTTTGAGCGGCATACTTTCGCTGTCAACGTAACAACTATGAGATGGCTGTATCTTCCATACTAAATGCATTATAGGCAGTTCCCAAACAGAATGGTAAAGGTTTATACTCCCCAACCACCAACAAGCATCAATACATGGCTTGCTCGAAACAACGAGTGCCTCCAACATACAACAGCCCTGGGGGAGTTTTGTTTAATTATTTTGATTTGCTTTGATCTTTTTGGATCATGGGACTGGGCATCCCGGTTACTGGCCCTTTCTCGTGAATGAGGAGCGGAGTCTACTCCTCTTGAGAATAAACCACCTAGCATGGAAGATATAGGCAGCCCTAGTTGTAACATGAGCTGCTCGAGCATACAAAACAGAATTTCATTTGAAGGTTTGGAGTTTGGCACATACAAATTTACTTGGAATGGCAGGTAAATACCGCATATAGGAAGGTATAGTGGACTCATATGGAACAACTTTGGGGTTTAAGGAGTTTGGATGCACAAGCAGTATTCCCGCTTAGTACAGGTGAAGGCTAGCAAAAGACTGGGAAGCGACCAACTGAGAGAGCGACAACAGTCGTAAACATGCATTAGAATTAATTCACACCGATTACAAGCATGAGTAGGATATAATCCACCATGAACATAAATATCGTGAAGGCTATGTTGATTTGATTCAACTACATGTGTGAACATGTGCCAAGTCGAGTCAATCAATTCATTCAAAGGAGGATACCATCCCACCTACCACATCATAATCATTCTAATAGCACGTTGGCACGCAAGGTAAACCATTATAACTCATAGCTAATCAAGCATGTCACAAGTAACTATAATCTCTAAATGTTATTGCAAATATGTTTACTTCATAATAGCTGACTCAGGAACGATGAATCATCATATTTACAAAAACAAGAGAGGTCGAGTTCATACCAGCTTTTCTCATCCCAATAAGTCCATCATATATCGTCATTATTGCCTTTCACTTGCACGACCGAACGATGTGTATAATAATAAGAGTGCACGTGCATTGGACTAAGCTGGAATCTGCAAGCATTCATCTCAAGAGAGAAGACAAGTAATATGGGCTCTGAATTAAGTAAACACTCATGCATATAAGAGCCACTAAGCATTTTCAATATGGTCTTCTCGACCCTCAAAGAAAAGAAAATAAAACTGTTTACACGGGAAAGCTCCCAACAAGTAAAAAGAAGAACTAGAAATCTTTTTGGGTTTTCATTTTAATTTCTACTACAAGCATGGAAATTAAACTAACTAATTTTTTTGGTTTTTCTTAAAGTTTATCAAACACACAAGAAGAAAGCTAGAAAAAGAAATTTAAACTAGCATGGATAATACAATGAAAGAGTATGAGCACCGACGACTAGTGTGTGAACATGAATGTAAAGTTGATGAGAAATACGTACTCCCCCAAGCTTAGGCTTTTGGCCTAAGTTGGTTTAATACCAAGGACCGCCTGTATGATATCCATAAGTAAAACTGGGGTAGTACTGAGATGCAGAGGCGACCGCCTCCTGAGCAGCTGCGTGTTGGCGAGCTGCCTCCATTTCCCTCTCATATCCAGTTGCTTCTTCCATGGTGACAACATATCTTCCTTTCGCCTGATAATCAAAAAGGTAGGGAGCAGGAAGAGTAATAGGGACGACGTTGCGTCTGTCATAGATTAGTCGATAATGGAGGAATTGTTCATTCCTCTCAAGAAAATTATGATCAAACATAGCTTCTTTACTCAAATAAACAGGAGGTACAATCATATCCCCCTCTCGTGGAGCTATATTAAGAAAATTAGCCACACGGGTTGCATAAATTCCTCCAAAGAAATCTCCCCTTCTACTATTATTCTGCAACCTACGTGCAACTATTGCCCCCAAGTTATAACGTTTATAACCTGACACAGCACTCTTGAGGACACAAAAATCAGGAGCACACATGTGACATACTTCGTATTTACCGTTAATGCATCTACCAATAAAGAGAGCAAAATAATGTATAGCAGGAAAATGAATGCTCCCTATGGTAGCTTGTGCTATGTCCCTAGATTCTCCCACGGTAATACTAGCAAGAAAATCTCTAAATTCAGATTTGCGAGGATCATTGATATTACCCCACTGCGGGAGTTTGCAAGCAGTTGTGAAATCCTCTAAATCCATGGTATAAGATGTATCATAAATATCAAACATGACACTAGGAGAATTACGCGCAGAAATATTTTCGAACCTCCGCACAAAGGAATTGGTCAATTGATAATATTGAGGACACTTATCTTGTAAGAAGTCCTCCAGCTCGGCATTACACACATATGCGTCAAATTCCTCCTTGAAGCCTGCTTCGACCATAAAATCATCGGATGGCCACTCACAAGCCCGTACATTTGCGTCCCTTGGCAAATTAACATCTTGTTCACGTATAGCAATCCTTGGCCCTTTCTTTGCCGAGGAACCTCCTTGGTACATTCTTCTAAGTATATTTCTTTTTCTGAAAATTTCTGAAATTTTAGTAACTTCAAAATAAAAGTGAATAAAACTAAACAAGATTGATAACAACTACTCCTACAAGTGCCTAGAGCCTATATCATGCATTGGAATTGCTTGGGACCTAAAAATTTAACATGCAAGCTCAAGAACATGGTCACCTATGCAGCAAAAATTTGCAATGAATAAAGCACTAGAACAAAAACTAATTGGACCAATGGAGAAGTCACATACCAAGCAACAATCTGCCAAAGCAGTTTTGCGAATGGAGCTTTGAGCTAACAGATCAAAAATCGCAGCAAAACGAGCTAGAACTCGTGCTTGAGCTGGATGGGGATTTTTTTGGGTAGAAGATGAAGTGTGTGGGTGCTGGCATAAGTGGAGGGGAGCCACCAGGGGCCCATGAGACAGGGGGGCGCGCCCTATAGGGGAGGCGGGCGCCCTCCTATCTCGTGGCCTGGTGCTTGCCCCTCCTGCAGTGTTTTCAGTGCCTAAAATCCTCAAATATTCCAGAAAAAATCATACTAAATTTGCAGGGCATTTGGAGCACTTTTATTTTCGGACTATTTTTTAATGCACGGATAATTCAGAAAACAGACAGATAATACTATTTTTGCTTTATTTATTCTAAATAACAGAAAGTAAAAGGAGGGTACAGAAGGTTGTGCCTTCTAGTTTCATCCATCTCGTGATCATCAAAATGAACCCACTAACAAGGTTGATCAAGTCTTGTTAACAAACTCATTCCGAATAACACGGAACCGGAGAAATTGCGAATAACACTAAGTTACCTCAACGGGGATATGAAAATCCCCAACAATAAGAATACCATACTTTTTCTTGACAGTAGGGAGAGGAAATTCAAAACCTCCAAAAATGATAGTTGGAACTTTTTCAATAGAATTGATACTATGAACTTGAGATTGTTTCCTCGGAAAGTGTACCATATGCTCATTGCCATTAACATGAAAAGTGACATTGCCTTTGTTGCAATCAATAACAGCCCCTGCAGTATTAAGAAAAGGTCTACCAAGGATAATAGACATACTATCGTCCTCGGGAATATCAAGAATAACAAGTCCGTTAAGATAGTGACATTTGCAACCACAACAGGCACATCCTCACAAATACCAACAGGTATAGCAGTTGATTTATCAGCCATTTGCAAAGATATTTCAGTAGGTGTCAACTTGTTCAATTCAAGCATACGATATAAAGAGAGAGGCATAACACTAACACCGGCTCCAAGATCACATAAATCAGTTCTAACATAATTTCTTTTAATGGAGCATGGTATAGTTGGCACACCCGGATCTCCAAGTTTCTTTGGTATTCCACCCTTAAAAGTGTAATTAGCAAGCATGGTGGAAATTTCAGCTTCCGGTATCTTTCTTTTATTTGTGATGATATCCTTCATATACTTAGCATAAGGATTTACTTTAAGCATATTAGTTAAGCGCATACGTAAGAAAATAGGTCTAATCATTTCAGCAAAGCGCTCAAAATCCTCATCATCCTTTGACTTGGATGGTTTAGGAGGAAAGGGCATGGGTTTCTGAACCCATGGTTCTCTTTCTTTACCGTGCTTCCTAGCAACAAAATCTCTCTTATCATAACGTTGATTCTTTGATGGTGGGTTATCAAGATCAACAGCAGGTTCAATCTCTACATCATTTTCTTTGCTAGGTTGAGCATCAACATGAACATTATCATTAACATTATCACTAGGTTCATGTTCATCACCTGATTGTGTTTCAACATCAGAAATAGAAATATCATTGGGATTCTCAGGTGTGTCTACAGTAGGTTCACTAGAAGCATGCAAAGTTCTATCGTTTTTCTTCTTCTTCTTTTTAGAAGAACTAGGTGCCTCTAAATTGTTTCTCTGAGAATCTTGCTCGATTCTCTTAGGGTGGCCTACAGGATACAAAGGTTCCTGAGTCATTCTACCAGTTCTAGTAGCCACTCTAACAACAAAGTCAATTTTGTTATTTAATTCATCAAGCAAATCATTTTGAGCTTTAAGTACTTGCTCAGCTTGAGTAGCAACCATAGAAGCATATTTGCTAACGCGGTGAAGTTCATCTTTAACTCTAGCCAGATTATCACCTACGCGTCCTATCTCGAAAGCATTATCTTTAACTCTCTACCAACATAAGCATTAAAACTTTCTTGTCTAGCCATAAAGTCATCAAATTCATCTAAGCAAGGGCTATGAAATTTAGTAGAGAGTATTTCAACTTTATCATATCTATAGAGAGAATTTACCTTTACTACCTATGTTGGGTTATCAAGACAATGTGGTTCTTCAGGCGGTAAATTAAGACCATGTATTTCTTCAATAGGTTGTAAATTATTAACATCTTCAGCTTTAATACCTTTTTCTTTCATTGATTTCTTTGCCTCTTGCATATTTTCAGGACTGAGAAATAAAACACCTCTCTTCTTCGGAGTGGGTTTAGGAATAGGCTCAGGAGTTGGCTCAATTGGTTCAGGAATTACTTTAGGAACTAGCTCGGGAAGAGTCCAATTATTTTCATTAGTCAACATATTATTCAATAGTATTTCATCTTCGTCAACTGTTCTTTCCCTGAAAACACAACCAGCACAACTATCCAAGTAGTCCTTGGAAGCATCAGTTAGTCCATTATAAAAGATATCAAGTATTTCATTTTTCTTAAGAGGATGATCAGGCAAAGCATTATAATCGGAGAAGCCTCCCCAAGCTTGTGGGAGACTCTCTTCTTTGATTTGCACAAAATTATATATTTCCCGCAAGGCAGCTTGTTTCTTATGAGCAGGGAAATATTTAGCAGAGAAGTAATAAATTATATCCTGGGGACTACGCACACAACCAGGAGCAAGTGAATTATACCAAGTCTTAGCATCACCTTTTAATGAGAACGGAAATATCGGATATATAAATAGCGAGACTTCTCATCACTAGTAAACATGGTGGCTATATCATTCAACTTGGTAAGATGTGCCACAACAGTTTCAAATTCAAGGCCATAAAAAGCATCAGATTTAACTAAAGTAATAATATCAGGATCAACAGAGAATTCATAATCCTTATCAGTAACACAGATAGGTGAAGTAGCAAAAGCAGGATCGGGTTTCATTCTAGCATTAAGAGACTGCTGCTTCCATTTAGCTAATAGTTTCTTAAGATCATTTCTATCATTGCAAGCAAGGATTTCCATAGTAGCTGCTTCATTCATAACATAACCCTTAGGAACAACAGGTAATACATTATCATTGGGGGAACCTTCATCATCACTATAATCAATAATAGGTTCTTCAATATTTTCATTCCCCCTAATTCTAGCAAGTTGTTCATCTAGAAATTCACCTAATGGCACAGTAGTATCACGCACAGAAGTAGTTTCATCATTCATAGCAGAAGTGGCGTCATCAATAACATGCGACATATCAGAATTCATAGCAGTAGCAGGTTTAGGTGTTGCAAGCCTACTAATAACGGAAGGAGAATCTAGTGCAGAGCTAGATGATAGTTCCTTACCTCCCCTCGTAGTTGAGGGAAAAATAGTAGTTCGATCGTCTTTCACGTTCTTCATAGTGATCAACAGATATAAATCTCAAGTGACTCAGAGAATAGAGCTATGTTCCCCGGCAGCGGCGCCAGAAATTAGTCTTGATAACCCACAGGTATAGGGGATCGCAACGGCTTTCGAGGGTAAAGTATTCAACCCAAATTTATTGATTCGACACAAGGGGAGCCAAAGAATATTCTTGAGTATTAGCAGTTGAGTTGTCAATTCAACCACACCTGGATAACTTAGTATCTGCAGCAAAGTGTTTAGTAGCAAAAGTGGTATGATAATAAAGGTAACAGTAGCAAAAGTAAAGATAGATGTTTTTGGGTTTTTGTAGTAGTTGTAACAGTAGCAACGGAAAAGTAAATAAGCGAAGAAATTATATGAAAAGCTCGTAGGCAATGGATCAGTGATGGATAATTATGTCGGATGCGATTCCTCATGTAATAGTTATAAGATAGGGTGATATAGAACTAGCTCCAATTCATCAATGTAATGTAGGCATGTATTCCGTAAATAGTCATACATGCTTATGGAAAAGAACTTGTATGACGTCTTTTGTCCTACCCTCGCGTGGAAGCGGGGTCCTAGCGGAAACTAAGGGATATTAAGGCCTCCTTTTAATAGAGAACCGGAACAAAGCATTGGCACATAGTGAATACATGAACTCCTCAAACTACGGTCATCATCGAGAAGTATCCCGATTGTTGTCACTTCGGGGTTGTCGGATCATAACACATAATAGGTGACTATAGACTTGCAAGATAGGATCAAGAACACACATATATTCATGAAAACATAATAGGTTCAGATCTGAAATCATGGCACTCGGGCCCTAGTGACAAGCATTAAGCATAGCAAAGTCATAGCAACATCAATCTCAGAACATAGTGGATACTAGGGATCAAACCCTAACAAAACTAACTTGATTACATGGTAAATCTCATCCAACCCATCACCGTCCAGCAAGCCTATGATGGAATTACTCACGCACGGCGGCGAACATCACAAAATTGGTGATGGAGGATGGTTGATGATGACGACGGCGATGAATCCCCCTCTCCGGAGCCCCGAACGGACTCCAGATCAGCCCTCCCGAGAGAGATTAGGGCTTGGCGGCAGCTCCGTGTCGTAAAACGCGATGAAACTTTCTCTCTGATTTTTTCTCCAGAACGTGAATATATGGAGTTGGAGTTGACGTCGGTGGAGGTCCAGGGGGCCCACGAGATAGGAGGCCGCACCCTAGGGGGGGTGCCCCCCTATCTCGTGGACAGGCTATGGGCCCCCTGGCATTAATTCTTTCGCCAAAAATTCTTGTTAAGTCCAAAAAGTTCCTCCGTGGATTTCCAGGACATTCCGAGAACTTTTCTTTTCTACACATAAAACAATATCATGGCAGTTCTGCTAAAAACAGCGTCAGTCCGGGTTAATTTCATTCAAATCATGCAAGTTAGAGTCCAAAACAAGGGCAAAAGTGTTTGGAAAAGTAGATACGTTGGAGACGTATCAAGCCTCTAGTGAAAACTATGGCCCGGGGTCTAATTTTATCATGTATAAAATCCAAAAATACCTTGTTGTAATTTTATTTCCTTTATTTTTATTTTGCAACTTACTTTATCCATTTACCACTACGAGATTTGATCCTTGCAAATAACCATTGAGGGGATTGACAACCCCCTTGTTCAGTTGGGTGCAAGTATTTGCTTTTGCGTGTGCGGGTGCTACTAACGAGGTTCTGTGTGGTTCTCCTACTGGATTGATAACCTTGGTTCTTAACTGAGGTAAATACTTATCTCTATTGTACTACATCATCCTCTCCTCTTTGAGGAAATCCCAATGCATCTCACAAGTAGCAGGAAGAATTTCTCGCGCTGTTGCTAGGGAGACATCATCAAAACCTATCAAGTACCTTCACACAAACTATCATCTACTTGCTCTTATTTTATTTGCCTTTTATTTGCCTTTGCCTCTCTTTTTCATCTCCCCCACTTCTATTTTGTTACAATTTTTTTGCCTTGTTACTTTGCTCACTTGCTTTCTTTTAATTGCCTTCATGTGAACACTCAAAAACATAAAGTAAAAGGAAAAACATATGGATCCTCATCCACTTGCTAATCTTTTCAAAAGATCTAATTATATTGAACCAACTGCTAGTGAGTTGAGTGCACTTTATTATTTCTATGAATTTTTGCGTGAAAATCAAGAATCTAAAAACAGTGATGAAGTGTTTTTTTGAGCAAACACAGTGGGGAAGGCCCCCACTGTAACTCTGATTTTCATTAATATGATAGAACAATTTACATCACTGTATAGGGTTTAACATGAAAAATGTATATAATCTACAAGTAGTCTAGCCAGCTCTGCATCCCTTCCTTCAAACTAGGTTTGGATTTTTTGATTATCATCTCAAAGTGCTCCTTGAATGTACTGATGCTGTACTGCATATTCTTGGGTTTGTGATCAAAGATGATGCTGTTCCTATGCTTCCAAATACTCCAACATCCTGCAATGAGGCACTCCTTGTAGCATCCAACATGGTTGTGTTTCTTGCCCTCCATGAGTAAATCCAAAAGCTCATAGTCAGTACTCCATTGAAATCCAATGGCCATCCAGAAGTTCTGGCTGAAATCACAACTAAAGAACAGATGGGAAAGGTATTCCTTTGGTTCATCATCACAAAGCACACATCTAGCAGATTCAACATGGAATTTTTTTCTTGTAAAGCAAGTCCCTAGTATTTAATCTGTCCTGTAATAGCAGCCAGAAGAAAAACTTTTGCTTAGCTAGAGTACATGATTTCCATATCCACTGAAAAGGTTTGGGGGCATCAGCAGGGTTCCCAATATATTCTAGATATATCCTTTTGTTAGAGTAGTTGGAGCCACCCCAATGAAATTTCCATGAGTCCATCTTTGTCTGGTTCCCTCTGTCATTAATCATGGTTCTAAGCTGAGTACTCTGTTGAACAGCAATGCTGGACATAGGTAAATGAAACATCTCATAAAAATTAGTGTCATCCAGGTTGGTGGCAGCCTCCAGAGTAATGTGTTCATTTTTTGTGAATCAGAAAAGTTGAGCCATCATGCTCATTATTGGCTGAGAGCACTAATTATCATACCATAAGCTAACAATGCTACCAATACCTGCAGAGCAATTTGTCATGTTTTTGAAATCTTGGAGAATAGAGGAGCAGTCCCTCCACCAAAAGGATCCCACATTTGTGGGGAATTTTGGTAGCTCCCCATTATGATAGTAATTGTTCCATATCAATTTGACCCATGGAATATCATTTTTGTTGAAGAATTTGTATAGGTAATTGGTAAGTAGAGCCTTGTTTTGCATTCTAAGATCAAGAACACCCAAACCACCTGCTTTTTTGGGTAGGCATACTTTTTCCCGTTTAACCAAACATTTCCCATGTTTGTTGATCCCCTTACCACACCATAGGAAACTTCTCCCAGATTTCTCAAAATGATCCAGGATAGTGGAGGGCACTCTGATACAACACATTGCAAATATGGGCAAAGCAGAAACAATGGCTTTAAGATGTGTGAGTCTACCTGAGTAAGTCATCAGGTTTGCAATGCCAGATAATCTGTGGTCCAACTTAGATACCATTGACATGAGATCAACAACTTTAGGTCTTGTAGTACCCATAGGCAACCCTAGGTAAGTGAAAGGCATGGATTCCTTCTTGCATATAAGAATATCAGCTAATTCTTGAGCTATGTCATCAGAGATGTTGATAGGCACAAGAGATGATTTACTATAATTAACAATGAGCCCATTAAACCTAGAGAAGCTGTTCAGGATCTCAGTGAAATTACCAATTTGCTCCTCCTGAGCAGGCAGAATGATAAGAGTATCATAGCATACTGGATGATGGGGTAACTTTCAGTGTTGTTGGTATCAATAGGTAAATTAAGAGTGCCATTTCTCCAAGCTACATTAACTAATATTTGCAACAATTCACCAACCAGCACATATAACAATGGGGAAAATGGATCTCCTTGCCTGACACCACATTTGCAATGGATGTTTTTCCCAGGAACACCATTAAGAATAACAGAAGTGGAAGCAGTGGATAAAATCATGTTGACCCACCTGATCCATTTGTCACTAAATCCAAAATGCCTCATCATGAAAATAATAGCATTGTAGTTTACTTTGTCAAATTCTTTCACAAAGTCAATCTTGAAGATGATGATCTCTTTTTTTGATTTGTGACACATATGTATATATTCAAAACTCCAAGCTAGACAATCCTGAATGTTCCTGGTTTTAATAAATCCATACTGGTTTTTGCTGACCCTTGTTAAAATGACTGGCTGAGCTTTGTTTGCCAGTAATTTTGTGACAATTTTGATAGGCATACTCACCAGGGAGATGGGCCTAAAGTCATTAGGAGTTTCAGGGTTGTCCTTTTTAGGAATAAGTGCAATGTAAGCAGTATTGATAGGCAGCAAAGAGACAAATTCTTGATGAAAATCATTGATGAATTTGTAGAAACTACTCTTGGTGATGTCCCAGCATTTTTTCATAAATATTCCATTGAAACCATCAGGACCAGGAGACTTGTCATTGGGCATGTGCTTAATAACCTCATCCATTTCCTCAGTTGAAAAAGGTCTATCAAGATCTGATGTGATATTATCCATTCTCAAATGAGATATATCAAAATCCTTAATACTGTCAGCCTTAGTGCCAATTCTGTCCTTAAAGGATGCCCAGATTATGGCAACCTTTTGGTCATGATCATAACTGCATTGGCCATCAGAGGAAATTAGGAAAGTGATATAATTGTGCCTAAAAACCTGAGATGCAATAGCATGGAAGAACTTGGTATTTTCATCACCAAGTTTTGCCCATCTGATATTAGCTCTAATTCTCCAGTATAACCTTTTAGCCTCCAGAAGTTTATTGGTGTGGTTGATGAGGATTTTTCTAAAGTTTGCTTCCCTTCTGGTGAGTAGTCTTTGACCTTCCAATCCATCAATGAGCTTGACATAAAAGCAACAACTTTCAATGGTTTTCCTGAGCTGTGAGAATTTCTTGCTCCATTTTTGAGACCTCTTCTAAGAGCTTTAAATTTGGCATTTAGATGCTTGGATGAATCAGAAAAGTGTATAGAATTATACCAATGGTTCTCAACTACATCAATGAAACCATTAAATTCAGTCCAAAACTCCTCAAATCTGAAAATGTTGCTTTTGGGGATAACACTATCAATCATAATTTTAATGGGAACATGGTCAGATGAGATCTTAGCCAATGGAATTGCCATGGTAGATGGATGCACAGTAGTCCAATGGGAGCTGGTGAAAACCCAATCCAACTTTTCCAATAGTGGATTGTCCTGTTTATTACTCCATGTGAATGATCTTCCTTTCAGTGGAATTTCAATTCGCTCAAGATTTATGATGATATTATTAAAGAACATCATGTTGTTTGGGTCACCTCCTGGCTTGTTTCTGTTGTCAGGTCCTCTAATGAAGTTGAAATCCCCTAATATCATCCATAACTTGCTCTGATTGATGTTAAAATTCTGCAGCCAAGACACAAATTCCAGTTTGCCATCCACAGAGTTGGGACCATACACGTTAGTGATATACCAACAACTGTGATGAAGTGTCGAAAGAAGAATTTTATAAAATGATTCATGATAGCTCCTTGAATGAAAAACATGATTGCAATGATTTCACTATAAATTACATTAATGTCAATTGTGCTAATGATATGCAAAAACTACAAGGGGGTGATGAATTTTTTATGTCCACTACTTATTGTAATGATCATGGTTGGGGTGATAATGCTTCTTATGATCTTGAAAATTTACTCAAGTCTCATGATGAATATGATATTGATGTTTGAAGTAATATTGAAAGTGGGTTTGGAAGAGTGTTAACTTTAGGTAAAAAGAATCCCACATATTCAGAGAGTGCTGAATTTTATTTTATTTTTTATAAAAGTGGGTTTGGAGAGGTCATGACTTTAGTTAATGTTAATCCCACTATCTTGGAAGATTATAAGACTTTTATGCATGTGGATCATGAAGAGAATATTTTATGTGATAACTATATTGTTGAATTTGTTTATGATCCTACATGTAATTATTATGAGAGATGAAAATGTGGTTGTGGAAATCTTCATGTTGCTAAATTACCTCTCTTCATGTTCAGATTGCTATTGTTTCTTTCTTCTTCCTTGGATACGCTAGATATTGCTTGTCTTGAATTTTTTTTCATATAAAATGTCTGTTCATAGGAAGTATGTTAGACTTAAATGTGCTTGTCATATGTTTTATGATGCTCTCTCAATGTTTCAATTCTTATCTTTTGTGTGAGCATTGATAAAATCTCAAGCCTATCTTAATGGCTATAAAGAAAGAGCTTGTTGGGAGACAACCCAATACTTTATGTTTTTGAGTGTTCACACAATTGTGCTACTGTTATTATTGTGTTTTTGTGTTTTAATTACTGTTTGTGCCAAGTAAAGCCTTTTGGATGATTTGGTTCATTGTCGATTTGATTCTGTGAAAAAACAGAAACTTTTGTGCCCAGTAGCAGAAATGTTTAAATTCACTAGAACATGATAAAATTATGTATTGTTTTCACATGATTGATATACAAATTTCACATTGTGTCCTATTTTTTCAGAAGTTTTGGAGTTACAGAAGTATTGCATTTGTTTAGATCATTACAGACTATTTTGTTTTTGACAGTTTTTGTTTTTGTTGCATAGTTTGCTTGTTTTAATGAATCTATGGATTGTATCGGGGGGTATAAGTCATGGAGAAGTTAGAATATAGTAGGTATTATTCAATAATAAAATATGAATGGGTTTACAACAATACCTAAAGTTTATGATTTGCTTGTTATACTGTAGCGACCAGACCCGAATGGATCTAGCGCTCTGTGCTCAGTGTCATCCCTGGATCAGTAATGCTGACACCACACAGTACATCGAAGGATTTATAGCAGAGTAGCAATCACACACTTATTACATCGTTGTCCACAAGGGAACTGAATACAAAATATGGCTTAAGGCCATCTAATGATAACAATGGAAGGCTTGGAAGATAAGCGAGTCCATCAACTCCAACGGCATCACCGAGTATAGAACCACGACCTAACACCTTACTGTCATTCGAAAAGTCTGCAACGTGAAAAGTTGCAGCCAAAACGGGTCAACACATGGAATATCTTGGCAATGTAACACATAGAGAGCAATGAATGAATAAGCCTATACTACATGCATATTTGGCTGGTGGTAAGGCTCTCTGTTACATTTGCATAAAGCTGATTTTTCCCTACATCAAAGGAATAATTTTATTTAACTATCATGGTGGTTGTTAAACATTGAGAATGGTTGACAAAGATCCTCAATCCCAATTAAAAAGTACTCATCAAAACCCAATAACTTTTATTTAGAAGTAACATGTTGAGATTCACATGATAATCAAGCACCGGATACTCAAATTGTCCATAACCGGGACACGGCTAATCATGATCAGTTTATACACTCTCGCAGAGGTTTATGACTTTTCCCCACAAGACTCGATCGCCTCCGCTTGATTCTCGCCTTGCATGGTGTTTGAGAAACGGATGACCGAGACATAGTCTTCGAAGCGCTAGCACCTTACATGTGGGTAGACCGCACCAACCTACATCCCCTACATCAGCTAGCCTACCCGTAAGAGTTCGACGACTTAGTCAACTACGCCAGAGCCCATAATTGGCTTGTGGCTGCACACGGAAGTTTCAGTTTGACAAATCTTATGATCCCTTAGAGCACGGGTGGCGGTCAAGAAATACAGCAAGTCTCGATGGAAATCAGGTGCCTCAATCCACCCAGATGTGTGTTAGGTTGCCACCTTAGATAACCATTAATTAACAATCTCACATCTGTCATGGATATGCACTCACCCAATCCACGTCTACTAGCATAGCATGGCATGAACAAGCAAACGTAGAAGTAACTCCCAAGGTTTCATAAGTAAAACAGGTAATAGGTACTATCTCAATCTACTTCCCAAACCCACAAGTTAATTAGATCCTAATCATGCAAGTGTTTGAGGGTTTGATCTAATGCAATAAAACTGGGTAGTAGAAGGGTATGATCAAAGTGTTACTTGCCTTGCTGATGATCCGCGAGTCCTAGAGATTCGAAGTAACAAGCGGCGCACTCCGGGTGATCTAACGCAGACAAACAACAAGCATACAATAAGTACTCATCTAATGCACAGGGAAATCTCGAATAAAAGATCTAACCAGAAAATTCAACTTAAGAACCCTGGTTGCAAAAGAATCGAATCAAAACAAACTCCGAAAGTCGAAACTCGAGAGAGAACGTCTCGGTTTAGCGATCTGAAATTAGGTCAAAATTTCACAGTGGCAAAACTCTGTGAAAGTAGGATAATCGGAACGGCGGTTTCACATTTAAACTCAGCGCTTGAATCACCTGATTCCGATAAACGAGCGAGAAATAAAACAGTTTTGAAAATCAGATCTGAAATCAAATCAGAAAAAATAACGGATTAATTTCGATTAAAAAGAAAAACGACGAACGAGTTAGAAAGCGAACGTTCGTTAACGGAACGAATCTAACGAACGCGTTCATTGAAACGAACGGTTCGGTGAACGTCCGTTAAATAAGAAAACCAAAAAAAAAACAAAACCAATCTAGGTTTTAAAAAAAAACCGAACATATATTTAAAAAAAAAAAAAACCGGATCGGTCCTAGGGGATAAAACCGAATCGGCGGCGGGGCGGGGCTACCTCCGGCGGCTCTTCGCCGGCGAGGTCCGCGGGTCCGTGGGGCTCGCGGGTCGGGAGGCGAGGGCGGCGGGTCCGCGCCGAGGGCGAGTGGTGGCGGCGGCTCCGGGCGCGCGGCGCCCTGGCGGCGGCAAGGCTGGTCGGGAGAGGCGGGCGGCGGGCGGGGTGAGAGAGGGGCCGGGGGCTATTTAAGAGAGGGCGCCGGGTGGCTTGGGAGGGGGCAGGGGTCCCGAGGCGGAGGCGGACTCGGGCGGCGGCGGCGCTCTCTTGTGGTGGGACTCGAGCGGGGTCGGGGCGAGGGAGGAGGGAGGTGGGCCGGAGGCGGCTGGGCTGGGCCTGGCTGGCGCTGGGCCGGCTGGGCCTCGGTCCGGGGGGGGTTTTTTAAATTAAAATTAAAACAAAACGAATTAAAAAAATACCAAATGAACTCCAAATTAAATAAAACAAATTTTCCCCGACTCCTAAAAATGAGTCGAACAAAATGAACTTTAAAAACAAAATACATGCATAAAAATTTTAAAATGCTCATTTTTGCCTAAGCAAAATAAATCTTTCAAAAACCAAATTTGGTTTATTTATAATATCTTCATTTTTCCTAATTGTTTGGGAAAGTCATATTATTCCCTCTCAAGATATTTTTGTAGGAAAAACTTTATGAAGATAATTTAAATAATCCAATGATCCTATTTTCAAAATTTGAGAGATCCCAAATATGAAAATTATGAAACTTCCAACTCTCTCCGAGGGTCCTTGAGTTGCGTGAAATTTCTAGGATCGGAAAAATGCGAGAAAAATATGATATGCATGATGACCTAATGTATAACATTCCAAATTGAAAATTTGGGATGTTACATATACTAACGGATCTCACGAGTTTTCTGTTGAGTTTTGTGTGCTGAAGTTTTCAAGTTTTAAGTGAGATCACGATGGTTGAAGGAATAAGGAGTGGCAAGACCCTAAGATTGGGGATTACCAAGGCACCCCAAGGTAATATTCAAGGACACCCAAGCGTCTAAGCTTGGGGATGCCCCAGATGGCATCCCCTGTTTCGTCTACAATCCATCGGTAAATTACTTGGAGCTATATTTTTATTCATCACATGATATGAGTTTTGCTTGGAGCATCGTGTATTATATGAGTCTTTGCGTTGTTTGCTTTTTAGTTTGCCACAATCATATTTGCTGCACACACCTTTTGAGAGGGACACACATTTTTTCGTGATTTGTTAGAATACTCTTTGTGCTTCACTTATATCTTTTGAGCTAGGCAGTTGCTCTAGTGATTCACTTATATCTTTTAGAGCATAGTGGTGGTTATATTTTACAGAAATAGTTTCACTCTCATGCTTCACTTATATCTTTTTGAGAGTCTAATAAATAGTAATGGCAATATGCATAGGTTATGAAATTGGTCCTAATATGATAGGTATTCAAGAAGGATATAATAAAAACTTTCATGTAGATCACTAAGTATGATAAGTTTGATTCCTTACAATAGTTTTGAGATATAGAGATGGTGATATGTGGGTTGTACTAGTGAATAGTTATGGTTTAGTAAGAATATTGGTGTTAAGGTTTGTGATTCCTGAAGCATGCACGTATAGTCTCCCGTTATGCTAAGAAGTTGGAGCATGATTTATTATTGAGTGTCTTCCTTTGCGTGAAGGTCCGAGGCGTGTGATGGTTAACTCCTACCAACCTCCCTGTTAGGGCACATTTCTCCCTTAGTGGTTTTGGTGATTGATGATAATGCTTTTGCGGACTAATCGTGTGCATTGAGCATTTCATATAATTTATCTTATGGCACAAGACAATTTGAACCCCTCTGGATATTTATGAAGACGGTGTTTTTCTTACGTTTCTTTTTTGGTGGACTTGATCCGTAGGAACACCTTACTATTAAGAGGGGGTCCGCTTCGGAAAGGTTTGGGTGGAATCAACACGTACACTATCTTTGCACCCTCGTTCTTTCCCGACAATTGAGCTTGTCCCTCCTTGTGTTTGAACCTTGTCTGAGGCTAAGCGGTAGTACTGCTCTACACAACAATAGTACCACTCCTGCGGTACTGCCGCTGTGCAGTACATCTCCTACTTGTGCCTAATTTGTGGGTTGTGTAAACGGGCGATAGTAAAGCGACAGTTCGTCACGGTAGTACCACTCCTGTGGTACTACGGGGCTAAATGCCTGTCAACTGCCGCGGGTTTACTAGGCACCTAGCTAAGCGGAAGTACCGCTGCTCGCCACGGCAGTCCGCTCCAACGGAACTACCGCTGGCTAGTACCACGGGGAGTGCCACTTATTTTATTTGTTCTGTAAAGGTCTATTCCACGAGCAGTAGTAGGGTGGCAGTTCCCAACGGTAGTACCACGCCTAGGGCGGCACTACCGCCCTGCCCTTCTCTACTACCGCGGGTTTCAGCTACAGTTCAACATCACGCGGTAGTACCGCTGGTGGGAGCGGTAGTACCGCTCCTGCGATACTTCCGTTTCCTTGACATGTTCAGTTGAACTATCTGGCTAGAACCTTCATGCCAGCGGAAGTACCACTCATCCGAGTGGTACTACCGCTTATGCACGGGAAGTGGGAGCATAACGGTTGGATCCCTTCTCTCACTATATAAAGGAGTCATCTTTCTTCTAGTTGACTACCTCTTCCTCCCCCGATCTCCATTATTGCTCACAAGCTCATTCTTGCCCGATCTCTCTCCCCAGCAATTCAAACTTGTTTGTTCTTTAGGGATTGCTTGAGAAAGCCTAGATCTACACTTCCACCAAGAGAAATTTGATTCCCCCAATAACCCCTTGCGGATCTTGTTAGTCTTGCGTGTTTGAGCACCCTAGATGGTTGAGGTCACCTAGGAGCCACATTCCATTTTGGTGAAGCTTCGTGGTGTTGTTGGGAGCCTCCAATTCGGTTGTGGAGAGAGCCCCAACCTTGTTTGTAAAGGTCCGGTCACCGACTTCAAGGGCACCACTAGTGGAATCACGGCATCTCGCATCGTGTGAGGGCGTGAGGAGAATACGGTGGCTCTAGTGGGTTCTTGGGGAGCATTGTGCCTCCACACCGCTCCAACAGAGACGTACTTCCTCTCAAAGGGAAGGAACTTCAGTAACACATCCTCCTCTCCACCGTCTTCACTTGTGGTTATCTCTTAAAGGGAAGAAAAGCTAAAAATTGGTAGTTGCCTATTCATCCCTCTCTAGTCAACCACATCGATCCTTACACTCCCCCCTAGGGGTGTGTGTTGCAGTACTTTGCTTTGAGGGTTATAAACTTTCGCAATAAGTATGTGATATCTTTATGACTAATGTGAGTCCATGGATTATACGCACTCTCCCCTTTCCGCAATTTGCTAGCCTCTTCGGTACCTTGCATTGCCCTTTCTCACCTCGAGAGTCGGGGCAAACTTCGCCGGTGCATCCAAACCCCGTGATATGATACGCTCTATCACACATAAGCTGTCAGGACCCCAATCCTAAGTCACACCGATCTAGCATGTAACACATCATATCACTTTGCGGCCTCACGCATGATATTCCCACGGGTGCCACCTTACCTGGCCAGGGACCGGTTGCGCCTTTTGGCTCACGTATATGATAGTGTCGCTAGCATCCATATGACAGAGAACCCGGGCCAACATAACTAGTCGTAAACCCAAGGTGGCACTAACTTACAGGGACATGCATACATGACCCAGCATCAAATGTGTCGGTCATCAACGTATGAACCCAAGTCGTAGGAAGCTACAAGGACTTAAAGGAACAACGTGTGACATTTCCCCAAAGGGAAACACATAGGAACGACGAAGGACACATGCCGGCCATCCTAAGTGTTCCGGAGTAGTAGCAAGCTATCATGGCTCAGTGGAAGCACTACCAAGAATAAACAACTAGGTTATCATATCCCACACATACCAAGCATTTCAATAACATACACACATTATGCTCGATATATGCAAATACAACATGGCATCACAACAAGAATCTACGACTCAAAGTATTTATTCATTAGGCTCCGAGGAGCCAGATATTACAAACATGGGTCTGATGACCCAGCATTCAAGTCATACAAGCAATAAGCACATGCGGAAGCTTAACTTGTCTGAGTAAAGACAAGTGCAAATGAAAAAGGCTGAGAAGCCTGACTATCTGCAAGACCCTGCCGAGGGCACACGATCATAGCTGAGGTAACAAGCTAAACGTCGAAGTCCACAAGGAACTACTAGTGAGACTAAAGTCTCTCGGCAAAAACATAAATTAAGCAACGTGAGTACAAATGTACCCAACAAGACTTACATCAGAACTAGCTACATATGCATCAATATCAACAAAGGGGTGGTGGAGTTTAACTGCAGCAAGCCAGCTTTGACTCAGTGGCTATCCTATACTATGACTGCTGGTAACTCTTTTGAGGTGGCGCACACGAGTCCACATATTTACCATATCAATACACCACTATGGATCTGCTCCCGTCTCCCTACGAGAACGCCGTCCATAGCACTCACGCTTATCTTGCGCATTTTAGAGTATCCACTTTCACTTGTCTATGCACTGCATAAGCAACCCAGTAGTCCTTTACCACGGACATGGCTATTCGAATATATCATGTTAACACTGACTCAAAGGAACCCGTCCCCGTCCCACCAGCAATGTTCCCTCCTGGAACACATATCTATGTCCAGCCCGGACATTGTGCCATGCCGTGTGTCACCCGGACCCACGCATCATGCTTCACCTGCCCGCACACCTTACCGCAAATGTCCGTGTAACTGCAAGGTAGGCTCTGATAAGCACGGAACTCAATTCGTGTGAGCCGTATCACAAGATAATCCACCATGTTTTCCAACACATACTCTCATCACCAACTTGACCAAAATGGGTCAAGACACTTAAGTCTCCTCATTAGGACATGATCATTCAAATTCATCACCAAGATGGATCAGACCCAACACAACTCTAAGCATAGCAAGCGAGCATGGAAGAGTGGTCGCAACAAAGCTCAAGCAACTCCTAAGCATGCTAGGATGGTTTAGCTATTTGGTGACAATGACATGTCATGCAAAGGAATGGGTTCAACTACCGAGAAAAGGTAATAGTTGAAACATTATTATCCTAATGCAATAAAAGAGAGAAAGAGCAAGAGAGTGGGATTGTATCGGAATGAACAAGGGTTTTTTGCTTGCCTGACACTCCTGAAGATGATATAGCTCTTCATCGATGCCATCGAACTCATCGTCGGAACATATGTCTACTGAGGGGGAACAACCACCAGCAAACAAGAGGGAACACAATCAATGCAATGCAAAAATATGATGCATGATCATGACCTGACAACATGCTGTGATTTGAGCTAATGCAACTAGCAGCAATTTAAATGAAGTTGGTTTGAACACAAGATTCAAATTCAAACTCCATATGTGGATATTCAAATGCCAATTATTTGATTTGCCCTAAACAATAGTCATAAGTTTTTATAACATGCATTAAAATGGTACAAATGGATAGATTGGATTTTTCTGATAAATTTTCATATATAAATTATTTCATTGTGAGCTACGGTTAATTTTCTATGAACTTTTGAAGTTTATAACATTTTCTGGAATTTTCTAAATTATTTTTAATCCAGAAAATTGTTAACTACGTCAGCATGATGCCGGTGTGACGTCAGCAAGTCAGCATGGGCGGTCCAGGTCAAACCTGACCAGTGGGTCCCACTGGTCAGTGTCACAGTGCTGGTTAGGGTCGTCAACATGTGGGACCGGTCATAGACCACGTAAGCCCGGTCAACTCTAGCCTGTGGGTCCCGCTGGGTTTTAACTAACCTAAACAGAAACAAACTGGGGTTAGTTAGGGCATGGGCCCATGTGTCAGTGAGCTTGGGGGTTAGTTAGTGGCGTCATTAGTCGCTAATGACGATGCCACGTCGGCACGGCCAGGGTTAAGCCGCCGGCGACCTTCCCGCACAGCGAAGTCCACACGAGATGGCGCTACAGGAGGCGGCCAAGCGAGAGAAGGGCACCAGGAGGAGTCCCTCACTCGCACACATCCAACGGAGCAGGTGGGAGGTCATGGGGTGGTCGGAGCTCGCCGGAGCAGAGCTCGTGGCGACGGCCGAAGTGCGGCCTCGAGCGACGCGGGGCTGTAGGGCACGGGGAGGCCAGATAAGGGGCTCACTGAGCTCCTGACGATGTGAGGAGCACGGCTACATGATCGGGTGCGACAGACGCGAGCTCAATCGACAACAACGACATGCGCGACGACGAGGAGCTCACGGGCACGGCAGGTTTGCAGCCTAGGGGACGGGCGCGAGCAGTAGCGAAGGGGAGAGGAAGCAGGAGCTCACAGGGGGTCTGTAGGGAGGATCAGTGGGCTCAGGGGTGACCGGAGCGAGGCGAATCGACGAGCGGCATCCGGCGGGTACTGAGGTTGAAGACAACATGATGGCGATGATGTGGCTCTTTCTTGCTCTTGATCGTCCACAGGGACATGAAGTGGAGCACGACGGGTCGTCTAGACATGGTACTATGGTGAGGCGGCGTTGCTGGCCAGGCGGTTGACGAATGGCAATGGTGGCGTTGCAGGGGCTCCCGCGGTGCGATGCTCGACGAGGAGGAAGAGGTGATCGAGGCAGGGCTCCTGGGCACTTCGGGTGGCCGTGAGGAGCACGGTAGCTACGTCGGCAGCGAGCGGCGGCGACGAGTGTGTTCACTTGCGCCGCGGGGAGAGATCGGGGGAGGGGGAAGAGGTCGAGAGAGAATGAGAGGGGCCTGGGGGGTGCGTGGCGTCTCCAGGCGGGTCAAGGCGCAGGCAGGCAGCCTGGAGGTGGCCACGCGCGGCGGGCACACGCGCCTCCTGGTAGAGGAGGAAGACGTCAGGGAGGAGGCGGTGGTGGGCTGGGCCTGTTGGGCTGTGATGTCTACTACGAAACTTTATTCTTGTAGACTCGTGTTGGGCCTCCAAGCGCATAGTTTTGTAGGATAGTAGCAATTTTCCCTCAAGTGGATGACCTAAGGTTTATCAATCCGTGGGAGGTGTAGGATGAAGATAGTCTCTCTCAAGCAACCCTGCAATCAAAAATAAGAAATCTCTTGTGTCCTCAACACACCCAATACAATGGAAAATCGTATAGGTGCACTAGTTCGGCAAAGAGATGGTGATAGAAGTGTAGTATGGATAGTAGATATGAGTTTTTGTAGTGCGAACAATAAAAACAACAAGGTAGTAAACGGTAAAACGGAGCACAAACGGTATTGCAATGATGGAAAATGAGGCCTAGGGTGCATAGTTTCATTAGCAATCTCTCAACAATGCTAACTTAGTTTGATCATATAGCCATCCCTCAAAGTGCGATGAAGAATCACTCCAAAGTTCCTATCTAGCGGAGAACATAAGAATAAATTGTTTGTAGGGTACGAAACCACCTCAAAGCTATTCTTTCCGTTCGATCTATTCAAGAGTTCGTACTAAAATAACACAAAGCTATTCTTTCTGTTCGATCTATCCTAGAGTTCATACTAAAATAACACCAAAGCAAATTCATATTCATAATACTCAATCCAACACAAAGAACATCAAAGAGTGCCCCAAGATTTCTACCAGAGAAACAAAGACAAGAACGTGCATGAACCCCTATGCATACATTACCCCAATGTCACCGTGGGAATCCGTGAGTTGAGTGCCAAAACGTATATCAAGTGAATCAATATGATACCCCATTGTCACCACGAGTATTCAATTGCAAGACATATGTCAAGTGTTCTCAAATCCATAAAAGTATTCAATCCGATAACAACGAAATATCAAAGGAAAAAACTCAATTCATCACAACAAGATAGAGAGGGGAAAACACCATATGATGCGACTATATTAACAAAGCCCGCGATACATCAAGATAGTGACATGTCAAGAACACGAGAGAGAGAGAGAGAGAGAGAGAGAGAGATTAAACACATAGCTACTGGTACAAACCCTCAGCCCCGAGGGTGGACTACTCCTTACTCATAGTGGTGGCCGTCGGGATGATGAAGATGGCCACCGGTGATGATTCCCCCTCTGGCAGGGTGCCGAAACAGGGTCTAGATTGGATCTCGTGGATACAGAGGCCTTGCGGCGATGAAACTTCTGATCTAGGTTAACCCTGATGGGTTTCAGAATATTTGTGAATTTATAGGGTAAAGAGGGGCTGCGGGAGGCCACCGAGGTGGGCACAACCCACCTGGGCACGCCTCGGGGCCCAGGTGCACCCGGTGGGTTGTGCCCCCCTCGGGGCACCCCCAGGTGCTGCTCTGGCCCATCCTGGGTGTTCTGGTCCATAAAAATTCTCCAAGGAATCTCGCGGTGTTTGGACTCCATTTGATATTGAGTTCTCGCGGTGTAAAAAACAAGCAAAAAACAACAAATGGCACTCGGTCAATAGGTTAGTCCCAAAAAATGATATAAAGTTGCTATAAAATGACTGTAAAACATCCAAGAATGATAATATATTAGCATGAATACTTCATAAATTATAGATATGTTGGAGACGTATCAGGCTGCATAGGAGCTGGTCCAGCCAAGTAAGTCCAAGGAGTTTCTGCTCTGTTTTACTTTTCTGCTTTGTTTTCTTTGATTCATTTATTTGCCACGGTGTAAATTTAAAATAGGATTCAAACAGTGTCAAATATCCTCTGGATATTTTTATGTTGCTGAATGGACTATTCCAAAAGCACATAAAATGTTTCAGGGTATTTGAAAATATATTCTATACATATTATGAATATAATTCCAAATGAAAATAAAATAAAGATTTAAATTCAGTGCCCAAAATATTCCTCAAAAATGTTCATTATTTTTGGTTTGGTGCAAAACCTTTACCAAATATAACCAACATTATTTAAGGCCATTTTGGAAACATTGAATGCATTTTCCAGGGTTCTTTGTTTCTTTTAATTAAATTTTTGAGGCTTCAACAATCCTGAATTCAAGTTTCAGGAATTGAACGGGATGCATCATGCTCACTGATGCAACTATCTGCAAAAAAATTCTAGGGCTATGACAACTCACCCCCACTAAACAAGAATCTAGTCCCGAGATTCAAGACGTGAGGTAAGAGGGAAGGGGTCACGAAACTATCACAATCTCCTCGACCAAATTGTACTTTATAGGAATGTCGATTCGATCATCATCTTTGTCTCGATGTCTTGCTATGAGAACTCCATCCAAAATGACAACAAGAAGAAAGGGAAAACTCTAGAAGAATCGATCTTCGCGAAGATCGAGCAACTCAGGGTCAACCCATGGAGTGAGACACTGAAACATCTCTCGAGCTGAGACACAAAACATACCTCCAGAGGGATGTAGTGAAACAGATGACGAAGGTTCACTTGGTAGGCAACAATTCCACACTTAAGAAGGTGGTGAACGGGTGTCAACGTAGCAAGGAGTTGATTGCCCTTCATAACAAATGGGGCACCTTGGAGAAGGTGACTCATAGATTATTCCCTTAAGTGGCAAAAAGAATTACTTTTGATACAGAGATCATTGAAACTCTCTATACTAGCCTAAGGCAAATCACAATCGATTGTTGGAAAGAGTTCGAAGGAATGGCATACCGATACATCTCCAACGTATCTATAATTTTTGATGTATTCATGCCATGTTTATAATATTTATACATGATTTTGGTATGATTTGGTTAGAACAAACCTGGACTGATGTTGTTTTCAGCAGAACTACTGTGGTGTTGTTTTTGGGCAGAAATAAAAGTTCTCGGAATGTTCTGAAAATCAACGGAGATTTTTTTTGGAAAATATAAAAAATACTGGAACAAAAAGATATCGGAGGGGAGTCCTGTGGGGCCCACGACAATGGAGGGCACCTCCACCCCCCTGGGGCGTGCCCCTGTGCATCGTGGACTCTCCGTGGGCCCCCTGACTTTTTCTCGATGCCAACCTCTCCTATAAATACAGAAACCCCCAGAAAATAACCTAGATCGGGAGTTCCACCGCCGCAACCCTCTGTAGCCACCAAAAACCCCTCGGGAGGGCATTCCGGCACCCTGCCGGAGGGGGAATCCATCACCGGTGGCCATCTTCATCATCCCGGCGCTCTCCATGACGAGGAGTTAGTAGTTCACCCTCGGGGCTGAGGGTATGTACCAATAGCTATGTGTTTGATCTCTCTCTCTCTCTCTCTCTCTCTCTCTCTCTCTCTCGTGTTTTTGATTTGGCACGATCTTGATGTACCACGAGCTTTGCTATTATAGTTGGACATTGTGATGTTTCTCCCCCTCTACCTTCTTGTAATGGATTGAGTTTTCCCTTTGAAGTTATCTTATCGGATTAAGTCTTTAAGGATTTGAGAGCACTTGATGTATGTCTTGCGTGGGATACCCGTGGTGACAATGGGGTATTCTATTGATTCACTTGATGTATGTTTTGGTTATCAACTTGCGGGTTCCGTGACCTTGGGAATTTATGCATAGGGGTTGGCACACGTTTTCCTTTTGACTCTCCGGTAGAAACTTTGCGACACTCTATGAAGTACTTTGTGTTGGTTTGAATAGATGAATCTGAGATTGTGTGATGCATATCGTATAATCATACACGCGGATACATGAGGTGATATTGGAGTATCTAGGTGACATTAGGGTTTTGGTTGATGTGTGTCTTAAGGTGTTATTTTACTACGAACTCTAGGGCTATCTGTGACACTTATAGGAATAGCCTAATGGATTGATCGGAAAGAATAACTTTGAGGTGGTTTCGTACCCTACAATAATCTCTTTGTTTGTTCTCCGCTATTAGTTACTTTGGAGTGACTCTTTGTTGCATGTTGAGGGATTGTTATATGATCTAATTATGTTATCACTGTTGAGAGAACTTGCACTAGTGAAAGTATGAACCCTAGGCCTTGTTTTGAAGCATTGCAATACCGTTTTCGCTCACTTTACCACTTGTTACCTTGCTGTTTTAATATTTCCAGAATGCAAAAACCTATATCTACCATCCGTATTGCACTTGTATCACCATCTCTTCGCCAAACTAGTGCACCTATACAATTTACCATTGTATTGGGTGTGTTGGGGACACAAGAGACTCTTTGTTCGCCTCCCACGGATTGGCAAACCTTAGGTCATCCACTTGAGGGAAATTTGCTACTGTCCTACAAACCTCTACACTTGGAGGCCCAACAACGTCTACAAGAAGAAGGTTGCGTAGTAGACATCAAGTTCTTTTCTTGCGCCGTTGCCGGGGAGGTGAGTGCTTGAAGGTATATCTTTAGATCTTGCAATTGAATCTTGTAATTTCTTGTTTTATCCCTGTTTAGTTTATAAAGAAAACTATAAAAAATGGAATTGAGGGTGCCTCATATGCTTCATCTTTTTAATGTCTTTCATGAAAATAAGGATTCCAAAAATTGTGCCAAAGTGTTAGAAGAAGAATGCATTAAAATGTTTGGCACTAAATCATTGAATGATGAGCGTGATTGCAATGTTGTTAGTATGAACTCTTTGAATATCCATAGTACTAATGATGATTGCACTAGTCATGATGAAAATGTCTCTTATAAGCATGTCAACTTTTGTGGAGTGCATAGAGTTTGCAAGTACACACCAAATAGGGAAGATAGATTTTGCAAGAGGCATAAGTATTTAGAAACTAAATGGTTGCAAGAAAGGCTAGATGATTGTGCTGAAAATTTAAATTTTTTTAGCCATCCTTGTGAACTTTGCAATGAACGTGGTCATTTAAATACCCAGTGCAAATTGTTTCACGATCGAATCGTGTCCAAAAATTGTGATGACTTGATTTCCCTTGCGCATCATAATGAACTTAGTTTTCTTCTGGATATGAAGAAATGAAACATATAACTAAGGATATTCCAGAATTTGCCCTTGAGACAGTTCTTGATTTTGATCTAGAGGAAATTTATATGTACTGTGCGGTGAATTGCATTGAAAATACTTATATTGCCAATTACATAAAGGTAAGGAAACAAATAGAAGATGAAGAGAATACTAATGAAAGGGAAGAGATTTCCCAATATCCTCCAATTCTTTCTTATGATGAATCAGGTAATGAGGAGGAGCTTTCTATTCAACCAATCTCATTAATAAGGACCTCCAAAAAGAGGATTAAACCTACACATGATGCAAAGAAGAAAAAGAAAAGACAAAGAAGCAAAGGTAAAAAGTATCCCTCCCAAATGATGTTGCTCCTATTACTCACTGTGATGATGATAATTGCTATACTATTGGTGCTATCCATACTATTAATGTTGAGAGTGTTATGCTTATGATATGCAAAGGCCCAAGCTTGGGGATGCTATATTTGATGAGAATGACATGTTTGATAATTTATTTGCTGCAATTAATGTTTGTCCCAAGCTTGGGGATGCTATGTTTAATGAAGATGATATTTTTAGTCTCCCATGTTTTGATATGCAAATTTATTATGATGATAGCATGCCTCCTACTTATGATGATTATATTGATGAAAGTGGGTTTGGAAGAGTGTCAACTTTAGGAAGTAATGATCACACTATTTGGAGGATGTTGAATCTTATTGTGATAATTATAAAAGTGGATTTGGAGAGGTCATGACTTTATTTAGCAATGATTCCACTATCTTGGAAGAGGTTTCAATTGATTATGATGAGAACAAAGTTGCTACTTATGATGATTATTGTGATGATACTTATGATATAAAAAGTAGTGATGATTATATTTATAAAACTTGTCATGATTATGATTACCCTTTTTCTGAACATTACTCTTTTAATGTGGAAACAATTTATAGTATTTGAGTTTCTTATAATACTCCCACTATTCCGAATAAGAAGAATTTCGCTTATGCCGAGAGTAATAAAATTTATATGCTTGGGGTCATGAAAAGAATGGTTTATGTGATGGTTATATTGTTGAATTCATTCGATGATGCTACTGAAAATTATTATGAGGGAGGAATATATGCTTGTAGGAATTGCAATAATATCAAGTTTCCTCTCTATGTGCTTAAAATCTTGAAGTTATGCTTGTTTTGCTTTCCTATGCTAGTTGATTCTTGCTCGCATAAGTTGTTTGCTCACAAAATCCCTATGCATAGGAAGTGGGTTAGACTTAAATGTGCTAGTCATATTCTTCATGATGCTCTCTTTGTGCTTCAATTCTTATCTTTTATACGAGCATCATTGAAATCATCATGCCTAGCTAAAAGGCATTAAAGAAAAGCGCTTGTTGGGAGACAACCCAATATTTACCCATACTGTTTTTATGTGTCCACATGATTAAGCTACTCTATTAATCATGTTTTATAGCTTTTGTTTCAATAAAGTGCCAAGTAGGACCTTTGGGAAGACTTGGGTGAAAGTTAATGTGATCTTGCTGTAAAAAACAGAAACTTTGCGCTCACGAGATTAGCTGTCATTTTTTTACAAGGGAGTTATTTTGAGTTGATTCTTTTCGCAGAAGGTTAATAGAAAAATTCCTCACGTCCACCAATTTATTTCAGAATTTTTGGAGTAACATAAGTATTCGAGAGTTACAGATTACTACAGACTGTTCTGCTTTTGACCGATTCTGTTTTCTATGTGTTGTTTGCTTATTTTGATGAATCTGTGAGTAGTATCGGAGGGTATAAACCATAGAGAAGTTGGAATACAGTAGATATTACACCAATATGAATTTATAATGAGTTTACAGCAGTACCAAAAGTGGTGATTTATTTTCTTATACTAACGGAGCTTACAAGTTTTCTGTTGAGTTTTGTGTTGTGAAGTTTTCAAGTTTTGGGTAAAGATTCGATGGACTATGGAATAAGGAGTGGCAAGAGCCTAAGCTTGGAGATGCCCAAGGAACCCCAAGGTAATATTCAAGGACAACCAATAGCCTAAGCTTGGGGATGTCCCGGATGGCATCCCCTCTTTCGTCTTCGTTCATCGGTAACTTTACTTGGAGCTATATTTTTATTCACCACATGATATGTGTGTCATTTTGTTTTATTTTGTTTTGCTTGCTGTTTGAATAATATCCCAAGATTTGAAATTCTTAAATGTTAGGAGTCTTCACATAGTTACATAATTATTCAACTACTCATTGATCTTCAGTTATATCTTTAGGAGTAGTTTGTCGTTTGCTCTAGTGCTTCACTTATATCTTTTTAGAGAACGACAGTGGTTTTATTTTGAAGAAATTGATGAACTCTCATGATTCACTTATATTATTTTGAGAGTCTTAAAACAGCATGGTAATTTTCTTAGGATATGAATTTAGTCCTAATATGATAGGCATCCAAGATGGGTATAATAAAAACTTTCATATAAAGTGTCAGTAGCGACTGGACCTCAAACAGTCGATCTCGTGCTCGTTGTCATCCACGGATCAAGAATGCCGACACCATACATTACTCGGAGGATTTATAACAGAGTAGCAATCACACACTTATTACAATCGAATGTCTCAAAAGAGAGCTTAATAAAATAAATATGGCTTAAGGCCATCTAATAACGATAACAACGGAAGGCTTGGAAGAATAAGCGAGTCCATCAACTCCAACGGCATCACTGAGTATAGAACCACGACATAAGCACCTTACTCGTCGTCTGAAAAGTCTGCAACATGAAACGTTGCAGCCCGAAAATGGGTCAGCACATGGAATATGCTGGCAATGTAACACATAGAGAATAATAATGGAATAAGCTATACTACATGCATATTTGGCTGGTGGAAAGCTCTATGGTTACAGTTTTGCGTAAAGCCAATTTTCCCTACTGCAAAGGAATAAATTTATTTAACTATCATGGTGGTTGTTGAACATTGAGAATGGTTGATAGCATCCTCAATCCCAATTAAAAGTACTCATTAACAACCCAACAATATTAACTAGAGTAACATGATGAGATTCACATGATAATCCAAGTACTAGATACTCAAGATGTCCATAACCGGGGACACGGCTAACCATAATTAGTTTATACACTCTGCAGAGGTTTGTGCACTTTTCCCCACAAGACTCGATCTCCTCCGTTTGATTTCTCGCTCTACATGGTGTTTGAGAAACGGATGACCGAGACATAGTCTTTCAGAAGCGCTAGCACCTTACATGTGGGTAGACCGTACCAACCTACAACCCCTACATCTGCTAGTCTACCCGTAAGAGTTCGCATGACTTAGTAAACTATGCTAGAGCCCATAGTAGCATGTGGCTGCACACGGAAGTTTCTAGCATGAATAATCTCATGATCCCTTTGAGCCTGGGTGGCGGTCCGAAGAAATACAGCAAGTCTCGATGGAAACCAGTGCCTCAATCCACCCAGATGTGTGTTTAAGTTGCCACCTTAAATAAACCATTAATTAACAATCTCACATCTGTCATGGATACACTCACCCAATCCATGTCTACTAGCATAGCATGGCATAATAAGCAAACGTAGAAGTGACTCCCAAAGGTTTGATAATAAAGCAGGTAATAGGTACTACCTCATCTACTTCCCAAAACCCACAATTTAATTAGATCCTAATCATGCAATGTTTGAGGATAGATCTAATGCATAAAAACTGGGTAGTAGAAAGAAGTATGATCAAAGTGTTACTTGCCTTGCGATGATCATGAAACCTAGAGACTCAAGTAACAAAGCGCGACCGGGTATTCTATCGCAGACAAACAAGCATACAATAAGTACTCATCTAATGCACAGGTAAAACTCAAATAGAAGATCTAACCATATAGTTCAACTTAAGAACTCCGGTTTGCAAAAAGAATCAAATCAAACGAAGCAACGAAAATCAAACGGCGAAAGAAAACAGCTTCGTTTTACTAATCTGGATCTAAGTAAAATTTTACAGTAGCAAAAACTTGTTTAAGTTGGTTATTCGGAAAGAGGGTTTCGAGACGAAACTCCAGGCGCTGGAATCGCCTGATTCCGATAAACGAGCGAAAAGTTATACTAAAACGAAAATCGGATCAGGAATCGCGATCAAAAAAATCACGGATTAAATCCGAGAAAAAGAAAAACGACGAATAGGTTAACGAACGAACTTCGTTAACTAAACTAATCTGACGAACTCGTTCGTTAAAACGAACAAACGAACGAACGTTCGCTATATAACCTAAAACAAAAAAAAGCGAAACAAAAAAAACCAAAACTAAACCGAAGAAATACCGCCCGGTTTAAAAAAAACTAGCGGCATGAAAACGAGGCGTGCGCGAACCTCGGCGGCGGCGGCGGCGGGGGTCCGGCGGCTCGGCAATGGCAGGAGGCGGCGGAAGCGGCGGCGGCGGCGGATCTAGGGTTAGGTTAGGGTTTTGGCGGTGGTGTGGGCGGCGGCGGTGGGTGGGCTGGCGGGCGGCTCGGGCCTGGGGGGCGCCGGGGCGGCGCTATTTAAAGTGCCCTCGAAGCGAGTCCCGCTCGCACACGCCCAAGGTCGGTGCGCAGTTTTTTGTTAAATAATTCCGCGCAGAAGAAAAACAAAAAGAAATACTAAACGGACTCCAAAAATCCCTAAATAAATTTTCCCCGGCTTCTAAAATCAAGCCGGACTAGATGAACATTTATTTGGGGCCTAAATGCAATATTGAAAAACGCGCATTTTTCCTAAATTCAAATAAAAAGGCGAAAAACTCCGAAATAAAATCTTATTTGATTTTATTATTAAATCTTCATTATTTCTTTATTTTGGGAAAGTCATTTTATTCCCTCTCTCATATTTTGATAGTAGAAATAATTGAAGATAAAATAATTAAAATCAAATGATCCTATTTTCAAAATTTGAGAAAACTCAAATATGAAAATAACGAAACCCCCAACTCTCTCCATGGGTCCTTGAGTTGTGTAGAATTTCTAGGATCGAGCCAAAAATGCAACAAAAATATGATATGCAATGATGCTCTATGTATAACATTCCAAATTGAAAATTTGGGAAGTTACAAGTGCATTGAATACTATGAGAAGTTTGATTCTTTATGATTGTTTTGAGATATGAAGATGGTGATATTAGAGTCATGCTAGTGGAGTAACTGTGAATTTGGGAGAGACTTGTGTTAAAGTTTGTGATTCCCGTAGCATGCACGTATGGTGAACCGTTGTGTGATGAAGTTGGAGCATGATTTATTTATTGATTTTCTTCCTTATGAGTGGAGGTCAGGATCGCGTGATGGTTAACTCCTACCAACCCTTCCCCTAGGAGCATGTGCATAGTACTTTGTTTTGATGACTTGTAGATTTTTGCAATAAGTGTGTGAGTTATTTATGACTAATGTTGAGTCCATGGATTATACGCACTCTCACCCTTCCACCATGCTAGCCTCTCTTGTACCGCGCAACTTTCGCCGGTACCATACACCCACCATATACCTTCCTCAAAACAGCCACCATACCTACCTATTACGGCATTTCCATAGCCATTCCGAGATATATTGCCGTGCAACTTTCCACCGTTCTATTTATTATGACACACATCATCGTTGTCATATTGCTTTGCATGATCATGTAGTTTACATCGTATTTGTGGCAAAGCCACCTTTCATAATTCTTTTGTACATGCCACTCTTGAATCATTGCACATCCCGGTACACTGCCGGACCATTCACATAGAGCCATATTTTGTTCTAAGTATCGAGTTGTAATTCTTGAGTTGTAAGTAAATAAAAGTGTGATGATCATCATTATAAGAGCATTGTCCCAGTGAGGAAAGGATGATGGAGACTATGATTCCCCCACAAGTAGGGATGAGACTCTGGACGAAAAAAAAACAAAAGAAAAAAAAAAGAGGCCATAAAAAAAGAGAAGGCCCAAATAAAAAAAAATGAGAGAGAGAGAAGGGACAATGCTACTATCCTTTTACCACACTTGTGCTTCAAAATAGCACCATGATCTTCATGATAGAGAGTCTCCTATGTTGTCACTTTCATATACTAGTGGGAATTTTTCATTATAGAACTTGGCTTGTATATTCCAATGATGGGCTTCCTCAAATTGCCCTAGGTCTTCGTGAGAAAGCGAGTTGGATGCACACCCACTTAGTTTCTTTTTGAGCTTTCATCCACTTATAGCTCTAGTGCACCCGCTGCATGGCAATCCCTACTCACTCACATTGATATTTATTGATGGGCATCTCCATAGCCCGTTGGTACGCCTAGTTGATGTGAGACTATCTTCTCCTTTTTGTCTTCTCCACAACCACCATTCTATTCCACCTATAGTGCTATATCCATGGCTCATGCTCATGTATTGCGTGAAAGTTGAAAAAGTTTGAAAATACTAAAGTATGAAACAATTGCTTGGCTAAATCCAAGGTTGTGCACGATTTAAATATTTTCTGTGATGAAGATAGAGCATAGCCAGACTATATTATTTTGTAGGGATAGCTTTCTTTGGCCATGTTATTTTGAGAAGACATGATTGCTTTGTTAGTATGCTTGAAGTATTATTGTTTTTTTTGTCAATATTAAACTTTTGTTTTGAATCTTATGGATCTGAATATTCTTGCCACAATAGAGAAGATTATATTGATAAATATTCTAGGTAGCATTCCACATAAAAAATTCTGTTTTTATCATTTACCTACTCGAGGACGAGCAGGAATTAAGCTAGAGGATGCTGATACGTCTCCAATGTATCTATAATTTTTGATGTATTCATGCCATGTTTATAACATTTCTGCATGATTTTGGTATGACTTGGTTAGAACTAACCCGGACAGACGCTGTTTTTAAGAACTACCATGGTGTTGTTTTTGTGTAGAAATAAAAGTTCTCAGAATGTGCTGAAAATGAACAGAGATTTTTTTTGGAAAATATAAAAAAATACTGGAACGAAAAGTCATCGGAGGGAGTCCCGTGAGGCCCATGAGGGTGGAGGGCCCCCCCACCCCCTGGGGCGCGCCCCTGTGCCTCGTGGACTCTCCGTGGGTCCCTCTGACTTGTTCTCGACGCCAACCTCTCCTATAAATACAGAAACCCCCAGAAAATAACCTAGATCGGGAGTTCTGCCGCCACAAGTCTTTGTAGCCACCAAAAACCTCTCGGGAGCCCATTCCAGCACCCTGCCGGAGGGGGAATCCATCACCGGTGGCCATCTTCATCATCCCGACGCTCTCCATGACGAGGAAGGAGTAGTTCACCCTCGGGGCTGAGGGTATGTACTAGTAGCTATGTGTTTGATCTCTCTCTCTCTCTCTCTCTCTCTCTCTCTCATGTTCTTGATTTGGCACGATCTTGATGTACCGTGAGCTTTGCTATTATAGTTGGATCTTATGATGTTTTCCCCCCTTTACCTTCTTGTAATGGATTGAGTTTTCCCTTTGAAGTTATCTTATCGGATTGAGTCTTTAAGGATTTGAGAACACTTGATGTATGTCTTGCGTGGGATACCCGTGGTGACAATGGGGTATTCTATTGATTCACTTGATGTATGTTTTGGTGATCAACTTGCGGGTTCCATGACCTTGGGAATTTATGCATAGGGGTTGGCACACGTTTTCCTTTTGACTCTACGGTAGAAACTTTGCGGCACTCTATGAAGTACTTTGTGTTGGTTTGAATAGATGAATCTGAGATTGTGTGATGCATATCAATCGTATAATCATACCCACGAATACTTGAAGTGACATTGGAGTATCTAGGTGACATTAGGGTTTTGGTTGATGTGTGTCTTAAGGTGTTATTTTACTACGAACTCTAGGGCTGTTTGTGACACTTTTAGGAATAGCCCAACGGATTGATCGGAAAGAATAACTTTGAGGTGGTTGCGTACCCTACAATAATCTCTTCGTTTGTTCTCCGCTATTAGTGACTTTGAAGTGACTCTTTGTTGCATGCTGAGGGATTGTTATATGATCTAATTATGTTATCACTGTTGAGAGAACTTGCACTAGTGAAAGTATGAACCCTAGGCCTTGTTTCATTGCAATACTGTTTTCGCTCACTTTTACCACTTGTTACCTTGCTGTTTTTATATTTTCAGATTTCAAAAACCTATATGTACCATCCATATTGCACTTGTATCATCATCTCTTCGTCGAACTAGTGCACCTATACAATTTACCATTGTATTGGGTGTTTTGGGGACACAAGAGACTCTTTGTTATTTGGTTGCAGGGTTGTTTGAGAGAGACCATCTTCATCCTACGCCCCCACGGATTGATAAACCTTAGGTCATCCACTTGAGGGAAATTTACTACTATCCTACAAATCTCTGCACTTGGAGTCCCAACAACGTCTACAAGAAGAAGGTTGCGTAGTAGACATGACATACTCATACTAGAATGGATGATGTGGACTTCCTTGTTGAAGACAACGCAATGGATGATTTTTTCTTATCATTGGAAATGGATGGGACCCATGGAAAGTCCACTTTTGGAGATGATCCCGAACAACAATTACTGAGAGGGACAACCCATGGAAAGTTGGCACAATGGCGGTCCAAGCTGGGAACAAAATGCAAATGCTAGGAATGATTCTAGTAACCGGGGAAAAACTCAGCAATCGAGAGTGATTCCACTGTTTGAATGGTTATAGCATAATTGAGGAAACTGAGAGCAAATCCCAATTAATGCCGACGATAAACCCTAATGTTTGCGCGTGCTCTCAAGAACTTGAGCACTTCCATATTCATCAAGGTTTGCCAACATCTGTGCCAAGATCTTGGTGACACCTCATACTACCATGACGAATATTGGTGGAGGATACAAATACAAAGGAAGATAACACCTTCTCAGATTTCACCTTAGCAAGGTCAAGGAAACAAAATCTGGATGATTGACCGAGAGACATTTAGCACTCCGCTTCTAATGTTCTCCTTGATGTGCTAGCGTAACCCTTTTATAGATATGGTTTGGTATCTAGAACATCAAGTAAAAGGTCGGACTTCGGGTGCACAAGAATCCATAAGGAACAACTACTGGAGTAAATCCTATGAAATCCTTATGGGGAGGTGGCCAACTTCCTCAAACAAGATACTACAATAATAGGTCTTTCGGCTGGGTGTGTTGGCCACGACATCCAATTTACTGGGTTACAGAGAGATCAATATTATAGTTCTTGGAGAACGTTCCAACCATCATATCTGCCTGAGATTCAGATCTGGTTGGTGTCAGGATATTCCAGACTCATCAAGTCTAGAAAGAAAAATGAAACTTTGCAACACAAATTGACGAGATAACGTTGCAAGATTCTTGGGAACGAACTACGGTAGTAAAACTCCAAAACATGAGCTGGTTCTGCTACACACATGTGAACACGCTGTCCCAAACAAGCATGACCACATAGTAGTCTTATAATAAAACACTACCGAGTTCAGGTGAGGAACCATCATCTAGGGTAACGAAGTCTTGTGCATGACCTAGGATTAGCACAACAACTCCTTTTCCTTAAAAAAAATCAATCCGTGGCTTGGGGTGCTAGGGAATACATATGGAATGATGGTTGCAAGTCTCCAAACCAAAAAATACTTCGCAGATATGCATGACCGACTTGGGACGATTCCAATGAAGCAAAAACTAACTTTCTCGAATTCACGGCGGCAACTTGCATCAAATGCACATGAATTAGGGGAAGTTACTTCTTTCATCCGAACATATGCTTCATGAATGGGACATGAAAATAATACTTATAAAAGTTTCCAACACTAGCTTAATGTCCAACAAAATCATGGAGAGGGCAAGGATGTTGTCAATGGCTCAACAACAATTTATCAAGATCTCCATGTAGATGGAATTCCACAATTTAGTGAACACGGTGATAGCATTGGTCAGACCAAAGGATATAATGGTGTATGCTCGAGGGATCAACCACGGGTAAGACAACATTACAGATATTGTTGGTTCTGATTTGATTTGATGATAGCCCACACTCAAATCAAAGTTTTGACAAGACAATAGATCCAACAACTGATCATGAAGATCAATAGATGAAGATATCATCTTTCTTCAACACACACACACACACACACACACACACACACAAGGATATCCCTTTGGAATGAACTGAGTTTGATAAAGCTTTTATCTTCCAATTCTCCAAGTTATTGTTTAGCTTATCCAACTAGTTCAGGAGTATCCAACACAGATTCTTGGAGAAGGGGTGGTTTGTAGGGATAAACCAACTTGATCACGAACTCAACGTAATGTTCAGGGGACAACCTGGTGATACTTCAGAGAAGATAATCGGAAAATCATAAACCACAAATATATTACTAAGCTCGAGGACAATCTTGCTCTTTAGGAAAGATGATATGATCAAAAGAGCAAGAGTTTGACACAATCCTAACTCATGGATCGAAGAGCGCACCAGAAATAAAACTAGGTAGCACGATTAATCTTAGAGTGATAATTCAATAGCCAACACGCTAAGAATGAGATTTTCCATCCATTGACTACAAAGCAACAGGGTTGCTAGGAGCATCGATTTCACACATCATGGTTCACTTGTCGGCATTCCGGTTACAACAACACGGGGACCGAGGAATGAATAATGATGGCAGGAAGTATCACTGCATCAAGAATTCATAGGATGGTGTGCATTTCCCATGAGAATCGTGACATAAAAGGGGTAATACTCCAGGGTAGATCAGAACAAAAGCTGGGTTGGCATTTTAATCTGTGGATTACAACTGCTTTGACCCAATCCTCGAAATGGACAATGTACTGGAGTTTGTTTCTCCTAGTCATTCCGAAGTAGAATGGCTTGACGGATCACAAACTTAAAAGGCATCGATGAACACAAATGCACACATACTCTTGACTATCAACTGATAGACGAAGGACGAAATACAATCAAAGAGGGACCACTCAAGGAACATATAACTTTCTGAGTTGTGGATGCATAGATTAATATGTCAAACCAAGTTCAACAGGTTTCTTCCGGATAATCCATGCAGAGAGGTAGGACTGTCAGAGTCACAATATAGAATGGGGAACTCATCGAGAGCAATCTTATTGTGATCTTTTGGTTCTAGAACTTCTTCCATAAGCAGTTCATGGTATTTGGAAGAAGGAAATACCACGGACCTCGAGGACTATCGCAAAGGTTACTAATATCCTAAAGGAACTAGCAAACACTATCAACATGAAGTAAGTAGGGTGAATCTCGGGTTCAAGAACCCAGTAATAGAATGCCTACTAACTAAATGGCATCATGGGATGCTTTCGAGAATGACGGCCAGAATCATCACACTAGGAACACAATACAAGGTTGGATCACTGGGTGGGTCTCTATATATCCTAATTCATAATAATAGCTCCAACATATATGTCGAGGCAATGGAGTACCTCAACACACCGATTAGTGTGCTTAATCTGGCCCAATGAAACATCAGGAACGGAAAGAAGGGAGTTGCAAATGCATCAGACTATTTAGAAACCTGGGATGACTCGAACAACATAATGGCTGTAAATGCTCAAAAAGTTTTTAGACTCCTACAAAATGGTGGCATAACCACTCAACATCACGATATCAAGGTTCCGAGATCAACCGTCAACATACGGAAGTAGTAGGGACTGAACTGAGGCTTGAATCCATCAATCCTATAAGTCTACGGATTAGTAACATGTGATCCTGATAGAAAGAAGAGAAAGCCTAGTTCCTTAACCCCGTGGGAAGATAGGATGACTCGGATCAGAAGACATAAGGTAAAGAAGTAAAAAGAGCCTTATGTTCCCTTCCGCAATCAATTCCCTTATATAACTAAAGAATTTCTAAATTCAACTTCGATCAGTTTGGCTTGGTAATCCTACAGGCAGTCAGGCTCTGATACCAAAGCTGTCAGGACCCGATCCTAAGTCACACCGATCTAGCATGTAACACATCATATCACTTTGCGGCCTCACGCATGGTATTCTCGCGGGTGCTATCTTACCTCGCCCGAGACCGTTTGCGCCTTTTGGCTCAGGTATATGATAGTGTCGCTAGCATCGATATGACAGAGAACCCGGGCCGACATGACTAGTCGTAAAGCCAAGGTGGCACTAACTTATAGGGACAGGCATACATGACCCAGCAACGAACATGTCGGTCATCAAGATATGAACCCAAGTCGTAGCAAGCTACAAAGACTTAAAGGAACAATGCATGACATTTCCCCGAAGGAACAGACATAGGAACAAAGAAGGAAACATGCCGGCCAACCTAAGTGTTCCGGAGCAGTAGCAAGCTACCATGGCTCAATGGAAGCACTAGGAGACATTTCCCCATAAGAGAGGCTACCAAGAATAAACAACCAGGTTTTCAGATCCCACACATACCAAGCATTTCAATAACATATACACATTATGCTCGATATATGCAAATACAACATGGCATCACAACAAGACTCTACGACTCAAAGTATTTATTCATTAGGCTCCGAGGAGCCAGATATTACAAACATGGGTCTGATGACCCAGCATTCAAGTCATACAAGCAATAAGCACATGCGGAAGCTTAACTTGTCTGAGTACAGACAACTACAAACAAAAAAGGCTGAGAAGCCTGACTATCTACAAGACCCTCCCGAGGGCACAAGATCGTAGCTGAGGTAACAAGCTAAACATCGAAGTCCACGAGGAACTACTAGTGAGACTGAAGTCTCTCTGCAAAAACATAAATTAAGCAACGTGAGTACAAATGTACCCAACAAGACTTAAATCAGAACTAGCTACATATGCATCAGTATCAACAAAGGGGTGGTGGAGTTTAACTGCAGCAAGCCAGCTTTGAGTCAATGGCTATCCTGTACTACGACTGCTAGTAACTCTTTTGAGGTGACGCACATGAGTCCACATATTCACCATATCAATACACCACTATGGATCCGCTCCCGTCTCCCTACGAGAAGGCCATCCATAGCGCTCACGCTTATCTTGCGCATTTTAGAGTATCCACTTTCACTTGTCTATGAACTATATAAGCAACCTAGTAGTCCTTTACCGCGGACGCGGCTATTCGAATAGATCATGTTAACCCTGACTCAAAGGAACCCGTCCCCGTCCCATCAACAATGTTCCCTCTTGGAACACATATCTACGTCCAGTCCGGACACTGTGCCATACCGTGTGTCACCCGGACACACGCACCACGCATCCCCTTCCTGCACAACTGACCGCAAATGTCCGTGTAACTGCAAGGTAGGCTCTGATAAGCACAGAACTCAATTCATGTGAGCCGTATCACAAGACAAGCCACCATGTTTTCCAACACGGCCTCTCATCACCAACTTGACCAAAACGGGTCAAGACACTTATGTCTCCTCATTAGGACATGATCATTCCAATTCATCACCCAGATGGATCAGACCCGACACAACTCTAAGCATAACAAGCGAGCATGGAAGAGTGGTCACAACAAAGCTCAAGCAACTCCTAAGCATGCTAGGATGGTTTAGCTATTTGGTGACAGTGACAGGTCATGCAAAGAAATGGGTGCAACTACCGAGAAAAGGTAACAGTTGAAACATTATTATCCTAATGCAATAAAAGAGAGCAAGCGCGAGAGAGTGGGATCGTATCGGAATGAACAAGGTGTTTTTGCTTGCCTGGCACTCCTGATATAGCTCTTCATCGGTGCCATCGAACTCATCGTAGGAACATACGTCTACCGAGGGGGAACAACCACCGGCAAACAAGAGGGAACACAATCAATGCAATGCAACAATATGATGCATGATCATGACATGGCAACATGCTGTGATTTGAGCTAATGCAACTAGCAGCAATTTAAATGAAGTTGGTTTGAACACAAGATTCAAATTCAAACTCCATATGTGGATACTCAAATGCCATTTATTTGATTTGCCCTAAACAGTAGTCATAAGTTGTTCTAACATGCACAAAAATGGTACAGATGGATAGATTGGCCTTTTCTGATAATTTTTCATATATAAGTTATTTCATTCTGAGCTACGGTTAATTTTCTTTGAATTTTTGAAGTTTATAACATTTCTGGAATTTTCTGAATTATTTTTAATCCAGAAAATTGTTAACTGCATCAGCACGACGTCGGTGTGACGTCAGCAAGTCAACAGGGGTGGTCCAGGTCAAACCTGACCAGTGGGTCCCATTGGTCAGTGTCACAGTGCTGGTTAGGGTCGCCGACATGTGGGACCGGTCAACGACCACGTCAGCCCGATCAACTCTGGCCCGTGGGTCCCACTGGGTTTTAACTAAGCTAAACAGAAACAAAACCAGGGTTAGGTAGGGCATGGGCCCATGTGTTAGTGAGCCTGGGGGTTAGTTAGTGGCATCATTAGTCGCTATTGACGACGCCACATCGGCACGACCGGGGTTAAGCCACCGGCGACCTTCCCGCGCGGCGGAGTCCAAGCCTCCTTATATCTTCCTCAAAACAGCCATGATACCTACCTATTATGGCATTTCCATAGCCATTCCGAGATATACTTCCATGCAACTTCCACCGTTCCGTTTATATGGCACACATTATCATTGTCATATTGCTTTGCATGATCATGTAGCTGACATAGTATTTGTGGCTCAGCCACCGTTCATCATTTTTACACATATTATGCTAGATAATTGCACATTCTGGCACACTCCCAGAGGCATTCATAGAGTCATATTTTGTTCTAGTATCGATTTGTAATTTTGAGTTGTAAGTAAATAGAAGTGTGGTGATCATCATTATTCATTATGAGAGCATTGTCCCTGTGAGGAAATATAAAAAAAGGGAGAAAAAAGAGAGGCCAAAAAGAGCCCACAAAAAAAGAAAAAAAGAGAAAGAAAGAAAAAATGAGAGAAGAAGAGAGAAGGGGCAATGTTACTATCCTTTTACACACTTGTGCTTCAAAGTAGCCCCATGTTTTTCATATAGAAAGTCTCCTATGTAGTCACTTTCATATACTAGTGGGATTTTTCATTATGGAACTTGTTTTTTATATTTTGATGATGGGCTTCCTCAAATGCCCAAGGTCTTCTAGAGCAGGCAAGTTGGATGCACACCCACTCAGTTTTCAGTTTGAGTTCTCATACACTTAAAGCTCTTAGTGTATCCGTTGCATAGAAATCCCTACTCCTTGCGTTGCCATCAATTGATGGGCATCTCCATAGCCTGTTGATTAGACGCATTGATGTGAGAATTTCTTCCTTTTTAGACTTCTCCATATTAATATCTACCACCGTACTCTGTTCCACCCATAGTGCTATATCCATGGCGTGTGCTCATGTATTGCGTGGGGGTTGAAAAAGTTGAAGCGCGTCAAAAAGTATGAACTAATTGATTGGCTAACTCCGAGGTAGTGCATGGTTTATACTTTGTGTTAAGAATATGGAGCATGACAAGGCTATATGATTTGGTAGGGATAACATTCTTTAGCATTTTTATTTTGAAAGACGTGATTGTTTGTTAGCATGCATGTGTATTGATGTCTTTATGCCAAATTATAGACTATTGCTTCGAATCATTCAGATCTAAATATTCATACCATAAAACAAAGATTACATGATAGACATGTTAGGTAGCATTCCACATCAAAAATTCTGTTTTTATCATTTACCTACTCGAGGACGAGCATGAATTAAGCTTGGGGATGCTTGATACGTCTCCAACTTATCTATAATTTTTTATTGTTCCATGCAATATAGTATCAATCTTGGATGTTTTATATGCATTTATATATCACTTTTTGGGACTAACCTATTAACCTAGTGCCCACTGCCAGTTGTTGTTTTTTGCTGGTTTTTGGCTTTTCAGGAAACCAGTACCAAACGGAGTCCAAACTCTTCGAAATATTTTGATGATTTTTTTGGACCAAGAGAGACCCTAGAAGGTTTCGGAGAAGACCAGATGATCCACGAGGGGGTGACAAGCTCACCGGGCACGCCTTGGGGAGCGCCCCTGGGCTTGTGGGCCCCTAGTGGCACATCTTGACCTAATTCCACCTCTATAAATTCTCAAATATTCCCAATACATGTGAGAGCCACCCGAAACACTTTTTCCTCCGCTGTAAGTTTCTGTTCTTCGGAGATCCCATCTGGAGGCGTTCTCCGGTACTCTACCGGAGGGGAATCGATTAAGGAGGGATTCTACAACATTCTTGATGCCCTTCCGATGATGCGTAAGTAATTCACCATAGACATACGGGTCCATACCTAGTAGCTAGATGGCTTCTTCTCTCTCTTTGATCTTTAATACAATGTTCACCTCGTTCTTCTTGGAGTTCTATTCAATGTAATCTTCTTTTGCGGTGTGTTTGTTGCGATCCAATGAATTGTGGGTTTATGATCATATTATTCATGAATATTAATTGAGTCTTCTCTGAATCTTTTTATGTATTTCTCTCTGATCTATCTGTTTGTTTTGGCCAAATAGATTGATTTATCTTGCAATGGCAGAGGTACTTTGTGATGGCACTGGTACAACGAGGTGCTATACAAACGGTTTTTAACCCCTTTCCGTGATGGCATTTGGAACCGTCGCCAAGTGAGTGTGGGTGATAGGGGGGTCCTTCCCACACGACCCAGAAACCGTCGGGGATATGCCCTCCTGGCACACACGCTCGGCAAAATGAGGTCGTGTGCGACTGGAGAGCGAGCAAATACGGTCATCCATACAGTAGTGCTAAAAAATACAATTATACAGGGAAATTGTTTCTGGTCGTAAGTACATCCCACACAGTCAGTCCCCGCTAAACATTTCCGTTCATATATACATCCCACACAGTCGCTCGAAGGAAAACGTTTCTGTTCGCAGGTACATCACACACAATTTTCCCCGTTAAATCGTTTGTGATAGCGTTGCCATCGCACACAATATTAACAATTTTATCATTTCCGTTATTGAATGCATCACACATGATGCGTAGAAGAAACTGTGTGGCAAAGGCTGTGCATCACACACAGATTTTATGTGGTAAATGTTTGCGCAAGGTGGCCTAACACAAACAATTTTGAAGAGAATGTCGTGTGTGATTGTTCATCGATACAACACGGTTTATTCCTCGAAACTGTGTGCGTTGCCTTAGGTCATCGCCCATGGTATTTCCTCAATAACCGTTTGCAATAGCAAAAACCAATTAGCAGGCTAATTCGCCATTAGCAGGCTAATTGACCTATTATTAATAATCCATTTATTAATCTAATTGACATTCATATTAAACACATAATATATTTCATTCCCATATTAAGGAAGCAGGATTTCATAATTGAAATACTATCACAGCCTGGTTTTAGCCCTCTTTTCTTTGATTGATTTTCAACTGAGTTGGTTTTGGATTTGGAGTTTTTGAATCATTCCATTTGGACTTGATCACTTGGGTATCCCTTGATTTTCACCCAAGTGCCCCCCCTCCTCTTCTAATCCATCATTTCACCCCTGGCCAACCAAACAATATTGCTTGGAATATTTTTCTTAAATGAAAAATATTCATTTTGCCTCTTAAACCCTAGCCAAACTCTTTGACCTCCAAAGCAACCATCATTTATGTTGCCCTAAAAATCCTGAGAAAAATCCCAAATATTCTTTGGACCCTAGGGCACACTTCTGAGCAAAAATATTTCACCACTTTTTGGAGTATTTTTGCTACAGAAAATATTTTCACTTCTGTGCTGAAATGGTAGTTTCTACAACAACTACCTTTTTACTAGCTCCGTTGTAGCTGGTTTTTTCCTGTGCTTATTCATCTTAGTAAGAGTCAGTAAAACCCCAAAGGTCAGCCCTTGAAGCCCCGTGGTTTGACCACAGTAACTATTCAAAGTTTCTGTCCAGTAACTAAACATCTTCACCATTTCACTTCTACTGCACCTGGAAACCAACCGAGCCGTGGTAACACCTAAAGTTACTAAGGACTACACACCAGAGATCATGGTTAGTGCATATGTGGCCTGATGTCACAGTCCACGCAGTGACCGCGTTCGTCCAAGGGTCTTTGGCATGCCAAGCAGCGCGCTGCTGGCGTCGCGGTCTCTCAGGCACGTGTGCCCGCTGCTCGGCCAGCCAGGGCGTGTCGCCCCGCGCCACCATCCTCGTCTCCACCTCCTTTACTCCACCCTGGCGCTCGCTGACGCTGGAGCTCGCCGCAGCGAGCATGGGCACGGACCGGTTAACGGCACAGTGCCCGCGCATCGTGTTCGTCCCTTTCCTCCTCGCTCCTGTGCTCGTCCGCGTCCGTGCACAGCTCCCGCGTGAACCCCGTCGCCTTCTCCAGCTCTCTCTGGCACCATTCGTCGCCGGGCGCCGGCGACAGCTGTCCTCCAGCAGAGCCCGAGCCCTCCTCGCCGCCCCGCCTATAAAAACCCCCTCCACAGCCTCCTAGAGCACCGCACCTCATCACCACTCCCTCCTATAGCCACTAGGAGCCGCAGCCCGGCCGGGCAGGCTGTGGGCTGCCGTCCCCGTGCCAAGCTCGCCGGCGATCCCCACTGGATCGACCTCGCAGCTCCGGCCACTCCCAAGCCGAGGCGACCCCGCCAGGGCCTCCGCCTCTCCTCCGCGAAGCTAACGCGCCAAGCCCGAGCCCCTGGAGCCGCCCCTAGCCGATGTCTTCCTCATCTCCGGTGACCACTTTGTTCTGCCTCCGCTTGCGAGGAAGAATCCGACGCCGTCCGGTCACCGTTTGCCACACCACGGGTATGGGTAGGTGCGCAAGAGCCTTCTCCGTCGATCCCTCCCTCTCGTTTTCCTCCAAGATGCCTCAACGCCGGCGTAAGCTCTGGCGAACCGCCGTGCCTCTCTGTTTCTTTCCCCCTTCCTCCGGCCTGACTAGCGGGGCCCGCTAGTCAGCCACTCATAACGCGCGTGAAGCGGTATGAGTGGTGGCGCCCCGGGAAAATACGCCATCGACGTCACCCCCTCTCTGTTTTTCTTTTTCAAATTCATTTAAATTCCAGTAGCATTCAAACAGCCATAACTTTTATTCTACAAGTCCAAATGCAGTGATTCTTTTTGCATTGTGTTCTTTGTCCAAAAATCTAACAGCTCCCAAAAGATGGGATTTTTCCTTGCTGTCTAGATTTTCTGGCAATTTTCAGAAGGTTTCTTGATATTTTCAATTGTGGTTTTTGAATATTTTTCAGAGGAACCAGCTTGTCTTGAGGATCACCAGGAGCCTTGTGAACCTCATCAGTACTAAGGCAAGCCACAATAACATTTTCATGGTGTCACTTCAATATTTTGTTTTTCATACTTGAACTTATGAATATTGATGCATTTAAATTAGTTATATAATAAATATATTCTGTTATATGCTTGTTATGTTAATATGCTTGAACTTTAGTATGTTTGAAGTAGATATTGTTGGCTAGATGATACGAACTTAGTTGCTAGTGATAAATAAATAATATGGTCATAGAATTGATGAGTAATTTGAATATTATTTTTGCATAAGTTAAACTGATGATAATTGCTAGAAATAGTTCTGGTATGAGTAAAGAAAGGTTTTTACCAGTATAGTAGCATGAGTTTATGCTGGCTCCGTGGGAGCGTAGTTGGTGCAGTTTTGCACGGTTATGTGGTGCATATGTTTAGTGATGCATGGTATGGCAGTATGACACCGGTTATTTTATTTTCACATTAAGTTGAACCTGATTAATAATTCAACTTGAACATGTTGTTGACCGGGTCGTGGTGCCGCTGAAACGAGTCTTTCCCAGTGCAACCACATTTGCCGGTATGGGACGGCCTTAATGCGTTTCATTGTCGTGCCTCTGGTCGGTACCTAAATTTAGGGAAGGTTATGGCCGTGCTGTACCCTGGCCCGGTAGGCAAGCATAACCTTGTGAGCCCGTTGTTAAGTTTATTTTAGTACCGGATCCCAGTGTGGATCGTGGCCACGATGGTGGTCGAGGTGTCTGGAGGTAGACACGGGGCCACCCAGGACTAGCCCGGTGGGGTCTAAGTCGGAGGGGCCGGGAGAGTGTCATGACAGTGAAACGGTTTCGTCGAAACGTTGTTGGTCCACTCGGATGGGAGAGTGAGGCCATGAGTTCCGTAGTGTGGGTACAGTGTACTAACCTCTGCAGAGTGTATTTAATCTATCGATAGCCGAGTCCACAGATACGGACACGCTCGAAAGTAAGGTACACCATGGGTCAACACTTAATAAATATGCACACTAAATTGCACTAAGGATGACAGTGAGGTCATCGTGTTGTGTTGGACATGAGTTGTCGGGTTGTGATCGCCGTAAGGATCACGGGCCACGAGTTGGTCGGGTTGTGATTGCCGTAAGGATCACGGGCCATGAGATGGTCGGGTTGTGATCGCCGTAAGGATCACGAGTAAATTTTGATAATATTATGTTTGTTGGTCACACCTGGTAAGCAAGTCAGGAGAAGGAGCATCTGTTCAGCACTGTCATAGCATGTTGGTTATATAGTTGCACTATTGATTAAATTGGATAAATATCATTATATTGTCTGTCATCTTGTTTATGTTTATTGTGAGCTTGCAAGTACATTCAATGTACTGACCTGGCATGTCATGCCAGATTTCAGGAAAGTTCCGTTGGAAAGGAGTGCTGTCCGAGTCTAGACCGTGTCCACATCGGTGTCCTTGTGCTATGGAGTCCCGCTACGACGTTGTTCCGCTGCCGAGTAGTTGTCATGATCGAGGCCCATTTTATGTTCACTAAATAATGTACATATTGTTCAGCCGCACCGTGTGTGCCGCTTGGCCTCGCTAACTGTTGTAATATGAACTATGTTCCGCTAGCATGAATAAAGCGGTTGTTTTCTGTACCATGTTGTTGTGTGTTGCCAGAAGACATGATCTCTGGGCTGGCAATGCAAGGTAAATCGGTCGCTCTGAGCCGGGGTGCCACAACGCTTGGTATCAGAGCTGCGCTGACTGTAGGCCACGCTAGACTAAGCCGAGTTAACTGGACGCTAGATACGAGTTGTAGCTGAGTGTCGGTAATAACTGTAGCTGGTTTTTGCATTGCATGCACTGATTATATTTTTCTATGCTAACTTGCTAATGGTTGTGAGTGTAGATGGCTCCGGTGCTGTATCCGTGCCAGTTGCTGCTGATGTCGTACACGTCGCCGCATCTCCTTCATAACGTGTCGCGTCGGTTGTACCCTCACGGAGACGATCCAGTCTATCCTGTGTACCGGGAGCGCCTAGCTGACTCAGTGTATGAGTATCACGCCGTGGTTACTTTGCGCACTAGTTCCGATTCCAGTTCTTACACTCGTACCTCTTGTAGAGGCTACGTTTCTTTCGCTTCTCAGGCTGTCCAGTTTGCTGCATTCGAGGTACTTGTTGAGCTCCGCTACAACGAGGTCCGGATGCAGAATCACCCAGGTTTCCATTACTACCATTCTCTCCACGATAATGGTAGTGTCTGTTTCCCTATCATTGATCCGGAGTTTGATAGTGTCGCTAGCCACCTTTCTCGCTACATCACTGCTAGCTATCTTCTGATCTACGAGCTGGCTCGTGAGCTGAGTCGTGCCCGTACTGCTTTAGCCTCTACTTTAGTCACTGCTCGCTCAGCCACTACTTCTCCATCTGTGGGATTTATTCCCTATGTTCCTGCCAGTTCTAGATCCCCTGTTTCTCCGGTTACTCCCCCGAGTAGCTCGGGCATCGCGACTGCGAGTCCCCTTAGTGCTCCTGCAGAGTGGGTTTCACTCCTCGCCACTCCTGCAGCCCCGATGATCCGACCTCCACCTACCCCTAAGGGAGAGCCCTCGAGGCAGCGTCGTCGTGTCACTTTTAACCCGGATGTCTCCGTTAACCCCGTTAGTTCCGGATCCGAGTCCGCATCAGGAGAGGACCCCGCAGCGCTAGCTGAGCAGTAAAGCTTTCGAGTATTCTCAGTTGTCGGGATGGAGTATGGTTGGAATCGTACTGGTCATGATGTTTTGTTTCATGTATGAGGGTAGTTGGACCTGACATGTTGTTATCTTTCATGTATGAGTCTATGTATAATTATGTTGGACTTTATTTTATTCGCCGTATTTTCTTTGTCTTTTCAGTTTCGCTTGGTTTTTGTTGCTGGCTTCTCCCCAGTTTTTGTTGAATGCTTCTCATCTCGGTTGCGTTGACTTGGGAAAAATCATATTAGGATGACGCGGGGTGGCTGCAGTAGCAACGTTCGCGAGGGTTCTCCTGTTCGGCGTTCCGCACGACAGGCAGGACAATCACCCGAGCCGTACGTTCCACCACCGCCTCCACCGCCAAATCCGCCCTCCACCGAGCAAATAATGCGTATGTTCGAGGAACGACGAAACAATGATCTAATGGAAATATTTTGAAGTATTCAAGCAATGATTGGGCAGAATGGAAATCAGCCTGCCTCTCACTCCAAGCTATCTGATTTTCAAAGGACTAAACCTCCCAGTTTCAGTCAGGCCGTTGATCCCTTGGATGCAGATGATTGGTTAAGAACTATGGAAAAGAAACTTGAGGTTGCTTGAACTGATGAAGAGGATAAAGTTCCATTTGTAACACATTATCTGGAAGGCGCTGCTGCCATATGGTGGGAAAGTGAGAAAGCCATAGGGACTGAGAACGAAGCAATTACCTGGCCAAGATCAAGGAGCAATTCCGAAAATATCACATCCCTACGGGAATTATGAAGACTAAGCAGCGTGAATTTCTCGCGCTCCTCCAAGGAAGTCAATCAGTGGGAGAATATTTACAAAAATTCAATCACCTGTCACGTTACTCTCAATATGACGTGGCCACTGAAGAAAGGAAGATGGACCGCTTTCTTGGTGGATTAAACCTGCAACTTCGCTGTGCTCTCAGTATGTTCGATTTTCCAGATTTCCAAACCCTGGTGAACAAGGCTTTCATTGTTGAAAGGGAACACAAGATCGTGTCAGATACTAAGTCTGCCCATAACAATCACAAGCGCATGTTTGAGCCCAAGAAGGAAATGCAACCAGTGCAGAAGGTCCGTACCTGGCAGCCAACTCCGATGGCATACCAGCCCAGTTGGCAACAAAATGTTAACAAGACCACTACCCAAGTGAAGAATGATGTGCTCAACCCAGTTATGGAGAATCGTCTGTGCAACAATTACTGTTATAGTTGTGGACAAACCAGACATTATGCCAAACAGTGTCCCAAGAACACCCGGACCAATGCTACGTTCAAGCCCCAAATCCATTATTTGGAAGCCGGTCCAAGTCAGGACGACGTCACGGATACGTTCATCACATTTCAAGCCAAGCCAAGAAAATCCCGAAGTCGTCATTGGTATGTTCCCTGTTAATAACATACCTGCAGTAATTTTATTTGACTCTTGGGGCTTCCCACTCTTTTATTTCTCGGAGTTTTGTCGCCCAAAACAAATTTCCTTGTTCGCTTTTGGGCAAGAATATGCTGGTACAAACCCCGGGATCTATTATTCAAAGCAATCTTGTCTGCCGCAATCTGGAAGTCAGGATCAACGAATTCAGTTTCCCGACATCTTTGATACTGATTGAGTCTGAAAAATTGGATGTTATCTTGGGTATGAATTGGTTGACTCAGTACCAAGTATGTATAAATTGTGCGACCCGAGAAGTCAACTTGACCGGACAAGATGGACAAGCTACCAAGTTTATTGCTCGTAGAAGCATACCCTCCAAGGAAACGGTTTTTACAGCAATAGCAGAAATGGAATTAATTCCAGTGGTCAGTGAGTTTCCCGATGTATTCCTAAAAGAACGGCCAGGCATGCCACCTGACCGAGAGCTTGAGTTTGCAATAGAACTTGTGCCCGGAACCACACCAATACACAAGAAATATTATCGGATGTCGTCATCCGAATTGGTGGAGCTAAAGAAACAGCTTGATGAAATGCTCCAAAAAGGATATATCTGCCCCAGTTCCTCGCCATGGGGATCACCCGCTATTTTTGTGGACAAGAAAGATGGCAGCCTTCGCATGTGTGTGGACTACCGACAGTTGAATGATGTCACGATCAAGAACAAATACCCTCTGCCAAGAATTGATTATTTGTTTGATCAACTCAGTGGAGCCAAGGTATTCTCAAAGATTGATTTGCGGACTGGATATTACCAGCTCAAAATAAAAAGGGAAGATATTCCCAAGACCGCGTTCACCACTCTCTACGGTCTTTATGAATATACCGTCATGTCCTTCGGCCTCACCAACGCCCCCGCCTTCTTCATGCACATGATGAACAAAATATTCATGGATTTCCTTGATAAGTTCGTGGTCGTCTTCATCGATGATATACTTATTTACTCAAGAAGTGAAGAAGAGCATAAAGGACACCTCCGCGCAGTGCTACAACGACTCCGTGAGCACCAACTGTACGCCAAGTTCAGCAAATGCGAGTTTTGGCTCAAGCAAGTTTGATTCCTCGGGCATGTACTATCCGCTGAAGGAATAGCCATGGACCCCAGGGAAGTAAAAGACGTGCTCGACTGGTTGCCACCCGCCACCGTGTCTCAGATCCGGAGTTTTCTTGGATTAGCCAGATATTACCGTCGTTTTATTGAAGGGTTCTCCAAGATTGCTAAGCCCATGACGGAGTTGCTTAAAAAGGATAAGAAGTTTGAATGGACGTCAGAATGTGAGAAAAGTTTCACCGAGTTAAAGAAGCACTTAACAACTGCGCCGGTATTGACACTTCCAGATATCTACCGCAGCTTTGATGTATATTGCGATGCTTCCCGGCAGGAACTTGGGTGCGTGCTTATGAAAGATGGCAAGGTAGTAGCCTACGCCTCACGGCAGCTACGACCCCATGAAGGCAATTACCCCACTCATGATTTCGAATTGGCCGCGGTAGTTCATGCTTTAAAAATTTGGAGACACTACCTCATCGGAATAAGGTGCCAAATTTTTACCGACCACAAAAGTCTCAAATACATATTTACTCAGCCGGATTTAAACCTCCGTCAGCGAAGATGGCTGGAGTTGGTCAAGGATTATGATCTTGGAATAAATTACCATCCGGGTGAGGCCAATGTGGTTGCTGATGCACTCAGTCGAAAGCCCGTCAGTTTAAACGTCATGCTGGAATCTCTGCCTTCCAAACTCGAAGAAGAAATTGCTCAGCTCAACCTAGTCATTGTTGAGGCTGGTCTTGCCAATATTCTGACGGTCACTCCTACTCTTGAGGAAGAAATCCATAAGGCCCAGCCCGGCGATGCCAAACTGCAGAAACGCATCAAGTCATCCGATTTCTCGAAGGATCAGTACGGTACCCTCCGATTCAGGGGAAGGATTTGTGTACCTAATCAAGCTGACCTAAAGCAGAAAATTTTGTCAGAAGCCCACGAGTCCTCGTATTCAATACACCCTGGAGGCACAAAAATGTATGAAGACCTTCGACAATATTCTGGTGGGATGGAATGAAGAAAGACATTGCTTATTTCGTGGCCTGTTGCGACATATGCAACAAGGTTAAGGCGGAATATCAGAAACCAGCCGGACTTCTCCAACCACTGCCCGTGTCACAATGGAAATGGGACGATGTCTGTATGGATTTCATCACAGGATTACCTAGGACCCGACGAGGCAATAATGCGATCTGGGTCATAGTGGATACATTAACCAAGGTGGTTCACTTCCTCCCAGTCAAAACCTCATACCGAGAAGATGAGCTTGCCCGACTGTATGTATCCAGGATTGTTAGTTTACATGGAGTTCCTCGAACCATCACTACTGACAGAGGTTCACTTTTCACCTCTACTTTCTGGACCCGTCTCCATCAAGCCCTTGGGACGGAATTAAAATACAACATCACTTATCATCCTCAGACGGATAGGCAAAACGGAAAGAGTAAATCAGATACTCGAAGATATGCTCCGAGCCTGTTTTTAGCCCAAGGACCACAATGGGAAGATTGCTTGCCATACGCCGAGTTCTCGTATAACAATGGATTCCAGGCCAGTTTAAAAATGTCACCTTATGAAGCTTTGTATGGCCGTAAGTGCCGCACTCCATTAAATTGGTCTCAAACTGGAGATAGCCGTATTTTCGGAACATATCTCATGCTGGAAGCCGAAAAGCAAGTCAAGGAGATCCGAGACAGATTACAGTTGGCCAAATCACGACAGAAAAGTTATTACGATGCAAAGCACCGAGAGATCAGTTTTGAACCCGAAGAACATGTGTAGCGACCCGACCTCAGATGGTCAAGCCTCTGTGTATTTGTGCCATCCCTGGATTGGTATGCTGGCACACACAGTACATCAATGTATATATCAAAGTGCAATCACATGTATAAATAAGGTAAAACTGATATATACCTCATAAATCTCAGCGAAAACAAACAATCGGGTGTGGAGTCCCATCAACGCCATCGGCAAGTTGAGTGTAGACCGTAACCCTATACCGTACTCTTACTCGTCGAAGAAATCCTGCAACATGATACGTTGCAGCCATGTAGGTCAGTACATTGAATGTACCGGCAAGATCACAATAAGAGAAAACAGATGATAAACTTATTCTATATGCGATATGTCTTTGTGGCTCTGTGTCTGAGTTTTGTTTGTGTAAAAGCTGAATTTCATTTTCCCTACAACAAAGGAATAACAGGAGCCTGTACTACAGAGTTTTCTATCATGACATGGTTCCGCCAACCGATGTCTCATAGCCCAAAATCATCATAAGTTGCCCACAATTATGTTATCAGTCCAGTGTTGAGAGTTCCGAGATAGATCCAAGTCCAGATGCTCAAATTGTCCGTAACCGGGGACACGGCTAATCGATTAAGTTTTAACCCTCTGCAGAGGTTTGTACACTTTACCCGCAAGATTCGATCCCTGTCGGTGTACTAGAGTAGGGGTACCCTAGTATCCCGAACTCGTGCACGGACAATTGTAGTGCCCCGTGGCAGGGCTGGCCTAGTGACCGCCAAGGTCCTCCGCGGCTCCTTTGGAGCCATTCAAGAACAAAGTATTCAAGGCCCCGGCAAGAGGAGCTTGCCGGGAAGGCCACTCAAGGTACGAAGAAGACAAGACCCCGGCAAGAGGAGCTTGCCGGGAAGACTCAGTGAGCAACAAGCTCCTGAGTGCGACAAGGATTCAGCCGCGGCAAGATGCTTGCCGCGGCAGGCAACCTCTCTTCATCTCCGCTCCAGCTCATCCGCCAACGTGTCGCCATGGGGCGTTCCCAGGCACGCGTGTCAATGGGCTGTGCAGCCAGCGGGGAGCAGCGATAACCGGCGCTGACAAGCTACCATCGTGGCAAACGGAGGCGCACTTGACGGTCCCTGTTGCACTGTTTAGGCGACAGGGACGGGCATTTATTACTCTTGTCCCTTGCCGTCAGAGTTAGGTATAATGCACTGTACACTGTACAAGTTGGTGTACCAACTACTGTTTTTACATTTGTACCCTCATCTGCGTTGCCACATGTGGTGACCCCTTGAGCCTATAAAAGGAGGGCCATGTGCAACGTAGAAAGGGTTCGGCTCGTTCGGTTCATTCGACTCATACGAGACCACACTCACTCAGGCTAGGTCTTGTAGCTCTCATTGCTCCCTAGTAAGAACACAATACAATCAACCAAGCAGCAGTAGGAGTATTATCTCTCCGGAGAGCTCCGAAGCTGGGTAAATCTGCTCGTGTGCGTTGCCTCGATCCGCTCTTTGTGCAATCTCCGCCCCCCACCGAACCACAAGGGACTCGGTCCGCCAGGTCCATAGGTGTTCGTGGGTCACGATCAGCTTCCCCGACATCTTTGGCGCCAGGTAGGGGGCGTCGAGGCTGTGTGAACCTGATCCGGCGTTCACACGAGCAACAATCTTCATCATCTTCATCAACATGCCACCGAAGAAGAAGGCTTCGGCGGCAGCAGAGCCGTCCGCGTCAAACCCACCACCACCGGAGCTGACGAGTGGTGGGGAAGACGCCGGCGGAACGGGCGGCGCCGTCGAGGCCACGGCGCCGCCAGGTCCAAGGACAAGGCGGCGCAGGCTTCGGCGTCCGAATACGTACCGCGTTCGTCTCAGGAGACGCGGGACCGACAGCGTCATGGTGCTCGCGGCGCCATACGCTCGTTGGACCAAGGCCAAGCTGGAGGATCTCAAGGCCCTCGAGACCCGCATGCACGTCAGCATGCTGGTACGAGCGGAGTACGATCGCTTGGGCGGGATGCTGCTCCTCCTAACTTGGTTAGAAGTCCGAGCACATCCCGTTCCTCGCACCGTACACCATTGCCACCCACCACTCCAGCAGAAGCCTTGGCGAGAGCTCAACTGCTTCTAGATTACCCTCCAACGGCCGACAAGGTCAACGAATGGAGGGCCACCATCCAGAGTCTCATCGGCTTTGCCAACGGCGACGTTCCGCGGCAACCAACTGCGTCCTTGCCGCGGCGAGACGACAAGGCACGAGCCGGTGGCGACGAAACCTGCGGGGGTGCAACCACCATGCACTCCCCTTCCCGAAGGCCAAGATCACTAGCTCCTCGGATCCACCTCGACAGCGACTCCACCGCGTCGTCGGATCCACGAGCTCGCCGTGATCAGCGCCAAGTTCTTCAAGAATGGCAACAAGAAGACGCTCGAACACGCATCGAGCGCCAAAGAGAAGGCGGCGTCAATCCGACCAGCGCGCTGGGCCCGCTGTTGACATGCATGCGCCAGGGGAACCAGGCGACTTGCCGTATGCGGTAGGTTGCCCTGCGTTCACCCGTGAGCTGCGGCAAGTCCAGTGGCCCGACAAGAAAAACTTCAAGCCAGATGTGCCAGAGAAGTATGACGGCAGGACGCACCCATCGGAGTTCCTCAGCATCTACACCATCGCGGTGCAAGCTGCAGGGGGACGAGACGACAAGATCCTCGCCAACTACTTCCGCGGTACTCAAGCCAAACGCCGATCTTGGCTCATGCACTTGCCGGACAGCTCCATATCTTCTTGGGCAGATCTGTGCCATCGGTTTGTCGGTGCCTTCACGGCGGCCACAAGCCTCATGGCCAAGAGAGTGACCTTCACCTGCCGCCTGAAGGAGGAGAGTCCTGCACAAGTTCATCCAGAGATTCAGCCGTGTGCACTACAACATCCCGGATGTCCACCCCGCGGTGATCAGCGCGTTTCATCAGAACGTGCGGAACCGCAGGATGAGGGAGGAGATGGCGATGTGCAAAGTCAAGGACGTCAGTGAGCTGTATGCCTTGGCCGACAAGTGTGCACGTGCTGAGGAGGGAAGAAGACTCCCAGGAGAGAATGTTGGAGCAGGATCTGACAGTGAGGAGACCGCCCCGGCAAAGAAGAGCCGGCGGCGGAACAACAGAAAGAAGAAGAGCAAAGAGGTACTAGTTGTCGAGCAGTCCGGCAACGGAAGTGGCGCCAAGAAGGCTAAGGTTGGCGGCTCCGGCAAGGAGGTTGCCGCTGACGCCGACCGCCAAGCCGTGGCGGCCGCCGACAAGCCAGACAACTCCAACAAACAGTACTGCAAGATTCACCGCACCAAGGGCCACGACCTCCAGAGCTGCAAGAAGGTCGAGCAGCTTGTAGAATAGCAGAAGGCTGAGTACGAGCGGCGAGACAAGGAGAAGGCCCAGGAAGGTGCTGGGGCAGCTAGCAAGAAGAGACCCGGCCGGGGAGGACGCCGCGGCAAGGCCAAGCAGCGGCAAGGAGATAGACCTCCCCGCGGCCGCGACAAGGATGAAGACGACGATGGCGACGAAGACATGGAAGATGACGAAGCTGATGAGCAAGAATTTCAGAAAGCAACGGAGGTCCTCTGCGTTGACGGTGGTGCTTCTCTGCATACCTCGCACCGCCAACTCAAGCAATGGATGCGTGAGGTTAATGCAGCAGAACCATCCGTAGAGTCACGCAGGCCTCTGAAGTGGTCCAGCACGCCCATCATCTTCGATATTGAGGACCACCCAGATCGCATCACTGCGGTCGGGTGCTTGCCGATGTTGGTCTCACCAACTATCCGCAACCTCAAGGTCACTAAGATGTTGGTTGACGGCGGGGCCGGCTTGAATCTGATCTCCTCTGCAGTGCTCCAGAAGCTTCAGATCCCTGACAGCGAGCTCGAAGAGACTGGCACTTTCCAAGGAATTAACCCAGGAAGGAGCAAGCCGAAAGGGAAGATCACGTTGCCGGTAACATTTGGCAGCGAACTAAACTTCAGGACTGAGAGGGTCACGTTCGACGTTGCTGATTTCCCATTGCCCTACAATGGAATACTTGGCCGTCCAGCGCTCGCCAAGTTCATGGCAGCCTCTCATTATGCATACAACCTGCTCAAGATGCCCGACCCGATAAGCGTCATTTCTGTCCATGGCGACAAGAAGGATGCGCTTATCTGCGCCGACAAGATTTACCGGGATGCAGCAGCTGCGACAGATAGCAAACCACTTGTCGCTGAAGCTCCGGGGAAGAAGAAGACCACCTTGTCCGCAAGAGCTCGATGCCCACTCCGCAAGCGCACCTCTTGAGTGCTGCGCTACCGCCGAGGACGCACCATCGAGCTCCACCGCAAGTGCAAGAAGATGATGGCAGCTCCGCCAAGACCAAGAAGGTGCCCGCCAAGGAGGACGGCACCGGTGGTACCTTCACCATCGATTGCCACGCTTGACCCTAAATAGGAAGGCGTGCTCGTTGCTTTCTGCGGGCGAATGTCAACGTGTTTGCATGGCAACCGTCGACATCCCCGTGTTCCTGTGAAAGTAATTGAGCACCACCTAGCTGTCTGTCCTCGCGCGCGCCCGTCAAGCAAAAAGTCGGAAGCAGGCGGTGGAGCGCCAAGAGTTCATAGCGAAGAGATCAAGAAGTTGGAAGCAGCAGGCCTTGTCGAGGAGTGCTCCATCCCACGTGGTTGGCCAATCCGTAGTTGTACGAAGGCAAATGGGAAATGGAGACTCTGTAACGACTTTACAGATGTTAATAAAGCTTGTCCCAAAGACCCATTTCCCTTGCCACGTATCGACCAGATTGTTGACTCCACGGCTGGATGTGATTTGCTTTCATTTCTTGACGCATATTCAGGATATCATCAGATCTTCATGGCAGAAGAGGATGAAGAGAAAACCGCATTCATTACACCATGTGGCACATACTGTTTCATACGGATGCCCTTCGGTTTGAAGAATGCTGGTTCAACGTTTGCAAGAGTGGTCCATGACGCTTTTGAGCCGCAAATGCAGAAATGTAGAAGCTTACATGGATGACATAGTGGTCAAGAGCAAGGACAAAGCAACTCTGGTTCAAGATTTAGATGAGACATTTGCAAATCTGCGCAAGATCAACCTCAAGCTCAACCCCGAGAAGTGCGTGTTTGGAGTCCCTTCCGGCAAGCTTCTCTGGTTCTTCGTATCTCAGCGAGGAATTGAAGCCAATCCCGACAAGATTAAGGCCATTGAGCAGATTGAAGCACCAAAGCGCGTCAAGGATGTAAGAAGGCTTGCCGGTTGCGTGGCTGCTCTCAAAGAGGTTTATCTCTAGGTCACTGGCGTGCCTTCCATTTTTCAAGATCTTGAAAAGGCAGGTCCAATGAAATGGACTCTCAAGCGGAGGCTGCTCGCAGGACTTAAAGAGGTACTGTCCTCCACTCCAATACTTGTCGCACCTAAGCCACAAGAGAAGTTGCTGCTGTATATAGCGGCAACCAATCAAGTGGTTAGTGCTGCGTTAGTAGCGGAAAGGGAGGCGGATGATGAGCCAGCAACCGGGGCAGATGCATCCAGCGACAAGCAGGGGGCTTCGCCGTCGAGCTCTGGTCCCGACAAGGACGGATCTGCGCAGGATTGCAAGAAGATGCAGAAAAGGATGGTGCAGCGCCCAGTCTACTTTGTCAGTTCCCTTCTGCATGGGGCTAGGTCAAGGTATTCTGGTGTGCAGAAACTGCTTTTCGGCCTCCTCATGGCCTCGAGAAAGCTACGCCATTACTTCCAAGCACATGAGATAACAGTTGTCACTCGCTTTCCACTGAAAAGGATATTGCAAAATCCAGAAGCAACAGGCAGGATTGTTGAGTGGGCACTGGAACTGTCAAGCTTTGGCCTCAAGTTTGAAAGCACTTCAACTATCCAAAGTAGAGCATTGGCAGAATTTATAGCAGAATGGACGCCAACGCAAGATGAAGAAATTCCAGAGACGAGCATCCCCGTCAAGGAAGCAAGTAAAGAGTGGCTGATGTACTTTGATGGAGCCTTCTCGCTGCAAGGCGCCGGTGCCGGCGTGCTGCTTATCGCACCCACCGGAGAGCACCTCAAGTACATAGTCCAAATGCACTTTCCCAAGGAGCAAGCAACAAATAATACTGCAGAGTATGAAGGTTTGCTCGCCGGTCTCAGGATTGCAGTGGACCTTGGGATCAGGAAGCTTATCGTCAGGGGTGACTCGCAGCTTGTCGTCCGCCAAGTAAACAAAGATTATTAGAGTCAATTGATGGGAGCCTACGTTGATGAAGTGAGAAAGCTAGAAGAGCACTTTGAAGGCCTGCAAATGGAACATGTTCCAAGAGCTCAGAATGATATTGATGATGAACTGTCAAAGTGTGCTGCACTCAAGTTACCTGTGGAACCAGGAATTTTTGTGCTCAAGCTGACTCAACCAACTATAACACCATCAACCGAACAGAGCAAGAAGAGAAAGTTGGTTTCTGGTGACTACTTTCCGGCAGAGCTCCCTGAAGCCGCCGCCAAGAAGGTCCCCAAAACCAACGCAGATATCGCTGAGGAGCAGTCTGCTCCGACAGGCCCTAGGGTTTGTATCGTTGAAGCAGACGCTCCCGACAAGTTTAGCTCCGGCAAGCTTGTCGGGGATCATCAAGCTCCGGCTGAGCCGCAGGTTCTTGCCGTAGAAGGTGATGTTCCCGCAGCGGCAGATGTGCCTTTAGTCCTTATTGTCGAGCCGCAGGCTCCAGCATGGGCACAGCAGATCGTCCATTTCCTTCAGACAGGAGAACTTCCCGAAGAGCAAGAAGAAGCGGAAAGAGTAGCCCGGCAGTCAAGTATGTACCAGTTTGTTGACAACATCCTGCATGTAAGAAGACTCAACGAGTGAAATTGAAGTGTATTTGTCGGGAAGATGGATGAAGCTGTTGGCGAGAGATACACGGAGGCATATGTGGTCACCACATTGGCGAAGAGCACTTGCCGCAAAGCTTTCCGGCAAGGTTTCTTCCGCCGACAGCCCTCCAGATGCAATCGCACAAGTAACCAAGTGTGAAGCATGCCGCCCATTCAAAACAGATACACCGCCAGCTCAAGCTCTCCAGACGGTCCCTTTATCCTGGCCATTTTCGTGCGGGGCTCGACATTCTCGGCCCCTTCCCCGAGCTGTCGGGGCTTTGAGTACTTGTACGCTGTAATCGACAAGTTCACAAAGTGGCTGGAAGCAATGAGGAAGGTGACAAGACGGATCAGTGATCAAGTTCTTCAGGTCAATTGTTTGCCGTTTTGGGATTCCTAAGCGGATCATCACCGACAATGGCACACAGTTCACGAGTCGCACCTTCATGCAGTACGTCCAAGATCTTGGCGCCAAGGTCTGCTTTGCATCTGTTGCTCATCCGAGAAGCAATGGTCAAGCAGAGAGGGCAAATGCTGAAGTGCTGCGAGGACTCAAGACCAGAACTTTCGACAGGCTGCGCAAGTGCGGAAGAAACTGGATTGAGGAGCTGCCGGTGGTTCTTTGGTCGATCAGGACGACGCCAAATCGAGCCACTGGCCAGACACCTTTTGCTCTAGTCTATGGAGCAGAGGCAGTTCTCCCCACGGAACTCGTATACGGGTCACCTCGAGTACTCGCTTATGATGAGCTTGAGCAAGAGCAGCTGTGACAAGATGACGCGCTGCTCCTTGAGGAGGATCGTCTTGAGTCTGCTGTATGAGCTGCTCGTTACCAGCAAGCTTTGCGCCGCTACCATAGCCGCAAAGTTAATGCCAGAACCTTCGAGGAAGGCGACCTTGTTCTTCGCGCGCTCAGTCCGCCAAGAATTCCAACAAGTTGACTTGAAGTGGGAAGGCCCTTATCGGGTGAAACGAGTCACTAGGCCTGGCGCTGTCCGCTTAGAGACCAAGATGGCGTTCCGTGAGCAACTCCTCGAACATAGAGCATCTTCGTAAGTTTTACCCATAGTAGCGTGTTGCGGAACCGTTCCGGCAACCACCTTTTGTACAAGTCTTGCCGATGTTGCATGTAATCCTTTGTACAAAGCGAGCGCAGACCCGTGCATCAAGAAGCTCATGTGTTGCGCACAACTTGTCAATTTCATGCTTTCATCATTATTTTGCATGTATTATCTGACATTTTGTGCAGCATCTACACTCGGTAAGCAATAATGAGCCACAAGGCTCCATAACTTTATTTTCTCTTCTTTCTTCTCAAAAGAAAGGAAGGTTCATCCACCCACAAGTTAGCCGGGGGGGGGAAGGAGAAGATAATGGTTTGGGCCACCAAGTGTCGCTCGAGGAAGTATCGCCTTGCCGGGAAGCAAATGACAGAAAAGCTAAGTTGCTAAATTGAAGCAATCAGTTTTTAAATTTTTAAGTTATCTTCCTCGAACGATAGTACTTTGTATGGAAAACCTGTGCGCGGAGGAACCAACTCGTAACTAGTTTGCGCCCTTACTTTGTTTCGAGTCCGCTCAGCAACTTAAGTGAGCTGCAACTAGTTGCGACAAGGTTGCTTGTCGGAGGCGGCATCGCCAGCAGGCTGCTGACGTTCCGCACTCAGCGCTCGCGGCAAAGGTGCTTGCACCGACAAGTTCCCTAAAAGCGTAAGGCACAAACATACAAGGGAAGGAATCAAGTAAAGGAAATAGCATTGCAATTGTTGCCTAAGATAGAGTATATTACAAAAATAACTTGTCGCAGATCTAATAAATTGTTCTAAACATGATCAGTAGCGACAAGGGAAAGATAAACTTGGCGGCCTAGTCAACGCGGTCGCCATCAACCCTCTTGACTCCGCTCACCCTGTCCATGATGGGTGCGACAAGGGCCTTGAGCGCTTCAACGTCAGCAGTTGGAGGCAGGGACTTGAGGCGTTGGCGGGCGACGCTGGATTGCGGAAGGCCACCTTCATCAACACCTTACGAGAGCCCGGCGCAGATCTGGCGCGACTCGTCGGCCAGCTGCTTTGGGATCTCCTCCCGGAGCCGCTGGAGACCCGTCACCACGCCCTTGAAGAACAGGCTGAGCTTGGCGCTGGGTTGGAGGTTCTCGTCGGTGGAGTACCCGAGGTCCACCATCCCCAGCTCCATCAGCTCATTGTGGATGGCGGCGGCAGTATCCACAAGACCCTCCGTCCAGTGCATCACGCTGTCTCTGAGAGTTTCCTGGGCGGTCACGGCATTCTCCAGCAGCTCCTCGTTGGCCTTGATCTTCTCCAACAGGCCCGCTTCTCGCTCCTTAGCGCCGTCCAGCGTCTCCGTCAAGGTGGTTAGTTTCAACTCCAGATCCGCCTTGGAGTCCTTGGCGGCGTCGAGCTCTTTGATCTTCTCAGTGAAACGACCACGCAACTCGCCAAGAGTGTAGGCGTCCTTCTCAAGGCCAAGGCTTCAGCCCGGTGACCTCTCGCCGCTCTTACGGAGGGTGGCCTCCAGCTGCACCACCTCGCTTCCAATTCCTTCTTGGCGGCCTCGGCAGCCGCGGGGCGCCCTTTGCCTCCTTGAGTGCCCGCCAATTGATTGCTCGCTGCAAGATCTTCCTCATAGCTGTCGAGGTTGATCTTCCGCTGCGCCAGCTCACCTTCTTGCGCAGAGAGCTTCTCGCCGGCAAGCCTTTGCTGCTCCTCGACCTCAGCCTTCTCCAGAATGAAGGCCGTGCGCTCCTTAGCAAGTTGCTCCCGCGCTTCTGCTACGTCCCCGAGAGTCTCTTTGTTGGCGCGTCAGAGCTCTTCTGCGCGCTTCTCCATGTCAGCTCCCGCCCTCGCGACAAGTGCTTCCCGCGACTCCAGCTTAGCTTGTCGGGCGCGGTAGAGCGACAGCAACTTCTTCATCAGCTGCTCCTCCTCAGACTCGCCACTGCTGCTGCTCGGTATGTCAACCAGTGACAGCCCAGCGGAGGCGAGCAGCTCCACGTCGAAGGTCTCTCCCTCGACCGGCGCCCTGGAGCTCGACGCCCATGGAAGCTTGATGAGGACACCGTCGCCGGCCTTCAGATAGGCGCTGGGCTAGGACTCTTCGGAGCCTGGTGCTGCATCGGTGGCGGAGGGATCGGCGGTCGGCGTAGCGCCTGGCGCTCCTGCGGCCTCAGGGCCGTTAGTACGATCACCAGACCTCTCCCCAGCCTCTGCGCCGGCAGCCTTGGCGGCCTCCTCGCCGGTGGACCCATCGGCGCCGGCCTCCTCCTCCATGTTGGCGGCGTCGTCATTGTTGCCGCGGGCGTCCTCCTCGCCGGCAACCTCAGTCTCCATCGGCTCTCCGGCAGATGGATCTGATGATCAGAGAAAGAAAAGAACAAGTCAAGCAAATGTTCGAAAAGAAGAACATAAGAAAAAGAACCCAAGGGAAATTTTCAAGTAAGAAGATTACCTGCAATGGGATCTATAGCCGCGGTCTCCACCACCGGAGGGTCGTCGGCGCTGCCCCTTGTCGGAGAAGCTCCACTTGTCGGAGAAGCCTCCCTTGCCGGAGAGCGCTCCCTTGCCGAAGATTTCTCCCTTGGCGGCGTAGTTGAAGCAAGCAGAACTTCGGGAGTGACCTCCGGGGCCTCCTGATGAGGCTGCTCTGCTCCTGCACAGTTCAACAAGTCAGATATCAACAAAAAAGGAGCACCCATGCACACCTAACCGTAAGAAATAAACCAAGTACTTACGCTGGGGGCTGTGCTGGGGGCTGCTCTGTTGAAGGGTTGCCGGATCCGGCAAGGGGGTCTCAGACGTGCCTCCTGTCGCCACGGGAGATTCGTCTTCGATGACCACCACCGGAGTCTTGGCTCTTCGACGCCTCCGAGCCAGCGTCCCAAGAAGGAAAGAGCTCAGAATGAAGCAAGTCGATACAAGACAAAGCATAAATTGAAGAATTACAAGTAGCAGCGACAAGATCTTACTCTTCTTCTTCTTCCTCGAGCTGAGAGCGGAGAAGTCAAATTCCGCCCGGCGACGAGCTGGAGGAGTAGGATCCTCGGATGCTTGGCGGGTGCGGGGCCGTGGTTCCGAAGGCCCGCTCCCGTTCTTTGTGGCGGCATGAGGCGCCCCGCTGCAACAAAGTGCTTGCCGCGGTGGAGCGCGTCGGGCGGCGAGGCGGCTGTTGGCTCGTCTGCCGCCCCGCCGCTTCTCCGGTCTTGCGGAGGCGCCTTCTTGGCTGGGCCGCGGGCTCCTCTCGCGGCAAGCTACTTGAAGGCGGAGGGGAGGCGCCCCCGGCAGGCTCGTTCGGCTCAGCGTCGGGCTCGGCCTGCTCCTCCTCGCCGGCAAACTCCTCTCGATCGGCAAGGCTTGCCGCCTCGGCTGCCTCTGCCTCCTCGACAGTGAACCCAAACACGCTAGCGGCGGCAGCTTCCGCCGCCTCCTCCAACCTTGTGGCAATGCGCGCCATGTCTTGCTCGGTGGTGTCGCGGGTGAGCCACTTCTTCTCGTCGGCACGGACCGGCACTTCTTCCAAGTTGTCGAAGAACTGCTGCACGATGTCGTCAGCGGGCTCTTGCCAGGTTGGAACGATTCCATGGGAATCGCACAAGGGCATCATCGCGCGGATGCGGTCAAGCGCCGAGTTGTTGCACAAAGGCATGACCCCTCTCGGCAACATGAACCACTCGGGGTGGTCTGCATCGTGCTTGAACAGCTCCCGCAGCATGGCATCCAGCTCCAATACAGTGAAGTTCCAGTTGAGGCCCGGACGCAGCCTCATGATGTCCGCCGCGTTTTGGAATTCCCAAGTAGGCCTCCTCCTCTCCTGCAAGGGCGCAATGCGGCGGCAAAGGAAATCCGCGCCAACAGCTCCTACGGTAAGCCCGGCATGCCTGAGGCGCAAGATCCGGGTCACGGCAATCTTCAACTTGGCATCCTCCGCGCCAAGTTGCTCCAATCGCTGCCGCGCAAGACTATGGGAGTTTGGCGCAGGCAGTGAAAGGCCGCGGTTCTCCTCTATGATCCAACACCAATCGGCTCTCCACTCCTCCCACTTGCTGCGCAGCTCTCCGTCAAGATATGCTTCTTTCTTGCCGATCCTGGAGATCCATGCAATCCCTCCGGCAAGCGGCTCTCCTCTCTCTACGCGGGGCATGAAGTAGTGGCGGAAAAGGGCTACATTTGGGTGGACTCCGACAAAGTTCTCGCAGAGATGTGCGAAAACCGCCATGGTCAGGACAGCGTTGGGGGTGAAATCAAGGAGGCGGAGGCCATATGTGTTCATGACGTCGCAAAAGAATTCGGAAAAGGGCGGGCAGAGCCCGCAGTAGAAGAAAAGCGCGAAGAAAGGGTACCCGACGGAAACCTTCTCGGATGTGGCGGCGGAGATCACCCTCGTGCGCGGGTGCGCCCGCGTCTCCGTCGACCAGAAGAGGTAATACAGCTCCTGCAGCTCCTTTGCGTCGAGCAGCGGGTCGAAGGTGACCCGCTCCTTCCGCAGCGCCGCGAGCCACTGCGCCTCGGCCGACTTCACGCCTTTCCCCTTGTCGGCCTTCGGGCCCATGGCGGAGGAGGTGGAGGAATCCGACGGCGTTGCTGGCGCCGGTGGCAATGGGGGTTGGTTTCTTCGGATTTGAGAAGAAGGGGAGCGGCGGTGGTTTTGATGTGACAAGAATGGCAAGTGGGCGCCCTGCCCTGTTTCCCCGCTTATAAGGAGGAGAGGGGCGGGCGCCCGCTTTCTCATTAAAGAAAGCCCCACGATCTCTCCCACGACGCCACGTCCGGGCGTGCTGTTCGTGGGGACGTGTTGGGTCCGAGGCTAATAACTGCGCGATCTAGGCCGCGCGTGCCCGTGCACTATTTTGGGCCTGGCCCAACAGAGCTCGGCGCCGTGTGTGGCCCAGGACCGGGGGCTCCTGTCGGCGTACTAGAGTAGGGGTACCCTAGTATCCCGAACTCGTGCACGGACAGTTGCAGCGCCCTGTGGCAGGGCTGGCCTAGTGACCGCCAAGGTCCTCCGCGGCTCCTTTGGAGCCATTCAAGAACAAAGTATTCAAGGCCCCGGCAAGAGGAGCTTGCCGGGAAGGCCACTCAAGGTACGAAGAAGACAAGACCCCGGCAAGAGGAGCTTGCCGGGAAGACTCGGTGAGCAACAAGCTCCCGAGTGCGACAAGGATTCAGCCGCGGCAAGATGCTTGCCGCGGCAGGCAACCTCTCTTCATCTCCGCTCCAGCTCATCCGCCAACGTGTCACCATGGGGCTTTCCCAGGCACGCGTGTCAATGGGCTGTGCAGCCAGCGGGGAGCAGCGATAAGCGGCGCTAACAAGCTACCATCGTGGCAAACGGAGGCGCACTTGACGGTCCCTGTTGCACTGTTTAGGCGACAGGGACGGGCATTTTTTACTCTTGTCCCTTGCCATCAGAGTTAGGTATAATGCACTGTACACTGTACAAGTTGGTGTACCAACTACTGTTTTTACATTTGTACCCTCATCTGCGTTGCCACCTGTGGTGACCCCTTGAGCCTATAAAAGGAGGGCCATGTGCAACGTAGAAAGGGTTCGGCTCGTTCGGTTCATTCGACTCATACGAGACCACACTCACTCAGGCTAGGTCTTGTAGCTCTAATTGCTCCCTAGCAAGAACACAATACAATCAACCAAGCAGCAGTAGGAGTATTATCTCTCCGGAGAGCTCCGAAGCTGGGTAAATCTGCTCGTGTCCGTCGCCTCGATCCGCTCTTTGTGCAATCTCCGCCCCCCACCGAACCACAAGGGACTCGGTGCACCAGGTCCCATAGGTGTTCGTGGGTCACGATCAGCTTCCCCGACAATCCCTCTCTTTACATTCTCGCACTTCAGGGTGTTTGAGAACAAGATGACCGAAACATGGTCTTCTGAAGAGTTCCTCTGACCACTGTCCGGTGCTCATCCAATCCTACCGTAGTTCTACATCTGCTAGCACCGCCCCAGCCAAAGTCACAACTAAGGTCAACCAAGCCGAGCCCATAGTGACTTGCGGTTGCGGAGTAAGCTTCGGGGCATGAAGTATTCTTCCGTCTCTTTGAGTCTGGGTGAAGCTTTCCGCAAGATGTCATGGCGCTTCTCCATGCATCCTGCCATCCTTTGGTTTCTCCAGGTGCCCGTCAACCATCCTTCACCCAAGAGTGTGTATTGAATTCTTGTCTCGAGTCTTGAAGTCTTGAGGCCTTGAAAATGCAGTCCTTGCAGATGCCATCATGGAGTTGTCGCCATTGACGAGAGTCCTCCTTCTTCACACCACTCGAAGCACTCATACCAACCCCGTCTACTATAGCGTAGCATTAAAATAAATGACGTCCCGGCTTGGTAACAGGGTGATGGGTTCCTACCTCATGCATTCTACTCAACTACAAGAATTCAGTATCACTCACTGGAGAGTTGTTACAAAGATACCACTAAATGCAATAAAAACATAGGTATGAAAGCATGGTCAAAGTGAACTTGCCTAGTACGTTGATGAAGATAACAACGCTCTCGAAAATAACTTGATAGGACTATACGCAACTCTCCCATGAAATCTATAATAACAAACATGGCATTCACATAAGCAAGCATTCTAGCAAGCAAGCCTAACAATAAAAAAAATCAATAAGAAAACCCAATACAAAACAAATAACACATTGAAAGAACTAATAGGGGAAAACTATAAAGAACCTACTAGGAAAACCTTTTGCCTTAACTACAAAAATAGTTTTGTCCTAAGTAAAACTTAACAAAGAAAATACTAAACTAATAATTTTAACAGAAAATGAAATTTAAATCAACTAAGTTAATATAAAGTATTTTTCATAAAATTTTATTTGCAAAAAGAAACAAATAAATAGCTTTTATGAAACACTAACTATGACCTAAACAAGTTTTCATACAAAACTAAATAAAATAAATTTTTAAAATAATATAATTTTTTAGTTTACCAACAGAAACAAAACTAAGTTTGTCAAAAGTGACAAAAAGAAATAATAAAAAGAAACAACTAAAACTATAAAGAAAAGACTAAAACAAAACTATAACTAAAACCGTACTATTTTGATAAAAACCTAAATTTAAAATAACTAAAAAATAAAATACTCAACACTACTGGATAGGCAAAGGTCCTAGTGACCAGGAGCAAAAAGAATCAATCAAAAATATTTTATAAAGCTCAAGTTATGGCCAAATTAGTAATTTTAACAAATTTGATCAAATTCAATTTTAAACTACTCAAATTTGAAATCCAATTGCATAATCAGAATCTTTAACAAAGTTATGACACGATGCAAAAAGAATCACTCAATTTGGATCTAAAACATAAAAGTTATTAACAATCTAAAATTGAAACTATTTATGTAAATCTAAAATAGGAAAGAAAAACATCTAAACCCTACGGATCGGCTAAAGCCACGCGGCAGGGCCCGATTGGCTGGTGTTAGCGATCGAAACTAAAAAGTGGGTCGACGGCCGGTATCTAACAGAAAACGCTTCGGCGTTTAAAGAAAAAAAACGATCTAATCTAGAGCGTCCGATGCAGATCTAACGACGGAAGAGGAGTGGAGAGCTTACCGCAGTGGAGGTGAACTCCGGTGAGGTTCTGGCGGCTCGGGTCGATGCGTCCAGCTTCTCCGGCGGTTCTTCGGCAGCGTAGGATGCTCCAGAAGATGAGGCGTTTGATGACGAGTCCAACGGTGGTCGAGGTGGCGCCCGAGGTGGAAGGAGACAGACGGCGGCGAGCTTGGGGCGGAGCCGGCGTCGGGTGGTCGACGGCGAGGGTGTTTTGGTGGCTGTGGAGCTCGGACGAGGTGTTGGGGAGGTGCGGGTGAGCGAGTAGGGGTCTGTGGTGGGTTCAGACGGCGACGGGGTGGTCGAAGACGAGCGGGGCAAGAGCAATGGCGCGGCGGTGGCGTCGGGTTCCGGCGAGGAATAGCGGGCGAGGTAGAGGGTTTAGGCGAGGGGAAAGGAGGGGGACGGGTCGAAGAGGTGGGGTACTTATAGGGGAGGCGCCTTGTAGGAGGGGAAAGATCGAGGAGATCATATCCCGCGAGAATCGGGATTCCGGCGGCGCGGCGGCGGTGGTTCTGGCGTGGGGAGGAAGATGATCGCGGGCGGGCGATCGGGCAGTGGGGCCTGGCGGTCAGCGGCAGCGGGGAGAGAGAGGGGGGATCGAGTGGCCGACGCGAAGGCCTTTATGAAAAGTGGAGGCTGAGCTGGGCCAGATGGGCCGTATGTGGGGGAGAGAGGGGAAGGTGGGCCTCGGTGGCTTGGCCGCTTGAAAAAACTTTTTTATTTTTTTATTTTAAACACAGATAATAAAATAAAAGAGACAATAAAATTAATAATATATAGGCATATAATATATCAAAATTTTCATAAAAATAAATCCTAAAACATGAACATATTGTTCAGTCCAAATAAAATAAATAAAAATTTAAATAAAGCAAAAGTTCTCTGTTGCAATAAAATCCAACAAAAATCATTTCTAAAATACCAAAATGATTTCAAAATCATTTTCTCCTAATTTTCCATTGAAGGAATCATTTTACCCTTATTTCCATTTATTTATTTTAGGAGAAACAATAATTTGATAAAATCCAAATAATTCCAAATTTGAAAGAGAGTTTCAGAATACTTCCAAATGACATTCAATTTGATTATTTTTAACTTCCAACTCATATTTCATATAATTGAAGTAGTCATTTTATCTTCTCTCGTGAAAATCATTGAGTTGCATAAAGTTTCAAATTTGAAATATTTTCAGATGGAATTCAAATCTTTTCAAACCCTTTTCGTTTCAAATGGAAGAAGTCATGTCATCTTCACTCTAGGTTTTGTGATGAAATGAATTTGAATTCCTGAGGATCAAAATGCAAGGTTGAAAGTTTGGGAAAGTCATTTCATTCCCTCTCATTCAACTTTCAAAAGTTTCAAATTTCACTCACTTTCAGCCAATCAATCAAACAAACAAACATAATAATTTATTTAATATAACATTCCAAAAATTTATATTTTTGGGATGTTACAAACCTACCACACTTAAAATGAATCTCGTCCTCGAGATTCGAAGAGGCTAGCAAGAGAAGGTTGGGTTTTGGGGGTCTTCCAGCAATACCATTGATCAGAATGGTCTAGTGGGCTACCACACTTAAAGGCAGGGTTACGGTTCCAACGAAACTCGTGTACTCCATCCTTTGGGTCGACGGTGTCGGACTTCTCGTATTCTTCGGAATAACTCTTTCACATGTGCTCGTCCGGTAAGGGCATAACCTCTTCTTCAAACACATGTCCTTTCATCTTGGGGGAGGTTCTTCCGAGACTGTGTCTTCTTATCTGACGGGTCTGTCGCCAATACTAAACAACTATCAAGATCTCACGGTGGTCAACAATTTATGGTTTCTCCTGCAGGAAAATGGTCAGGGTTGAGTCTCACCGTATGACCTACATTTGGTAATGGTTTCCGATACATGGATCAATCATCCTACCATTCTAAGGTTGTTTGGCTTGTCGTATCGACACTCTTCTAAGGTTTTCAAGGCTCTCTGATTTTCCATAAACATATGATAGTTCATGATAGAAGTCTTCGGTATGGGGGCCAATCCATCCCGTACTTGAACCATTACTTCATACACTGAGGGTGAATCACGTATTCTATCACTTGGGCATCCTCACAAGCATTGCAGAATTTCTCTTGTCCTCGAACTGGGTTCGAGTAAATCATTTGGTTCATCAAGCCAAACAAAACATCTACCGTTCTTCACAACTCTTGGGTTTTCGTAACCTCCTAAGAAACGTCTGCTGATCAAATCGCTGTTTCTTCCAGAATTTCTTCTTCTAGGGAGTACTTGATCCTTATTTATTCTTGGGCCTGTGGGTTATGGGACCACCTGAACACTTGTACAACTTTAACTCATCCTTAGAGTAACTCTTGTTCCATATTACACCTCCTTTAAATCCAATAGTACTCCGTTTTTTATAACCATCGTATCAAAAGCATAACTCCAACTATTTTTTTCGTCCCAACTCCAGTCTGGGGAATATATTTTTCCTATCCCTTGGTCTAGTGTTCTTCACGTGGTACTACCACCCTTAAATGAAATTCAAAATCCATCCATAGACCATATTTCTCATATCCTCGAAAATGGTCAAAATCTTTGTTCATAGAGTAACAACTCAAAAAAATCCACGTGTGAAATCATGAGACATTAACTTTATTGATTTCATGAACTCATTACAATCCCTGAGCACCCATTACATAACTCAACTCTTTGTGCTCATGAAAATAAGTCCACTTCCTAGTATACTTATTACCAAAATTCCAACTACTCAGCTCCAGCTTTCATCTTGTCGGGACATTTGGTAGCATAATGTCCTGCTTCCCTGCAACGAAAACAAATAACTTTCGATAAGTCTTTGCGCTTCTTGGGGATGGTGTCTGCTCGTTGGGTTCTTGGCTTCTTCTCTGGACATTTATTGGCATAGTGTCTTAAGGTCTTGCATTTGAAACATGTGGCATAACTCAGGTCCTTCTCTACAGAAATTGAGTTGTTCTGGGGATGCCTTCGTTTTCACTTCCTGGATTTCTCCATAATGATCAGAGCTTCTATTTCCTGAGGGTCAAACTTCATTTCTGCTGTCGGGAAGTCTCTGAGATACTCTTGGCTTTCCTTCGTGCAATACTCTGAAAAATGTCCTTCTTCTCCACATGAATAGCAGGCTTGGGCGTAAAATCTATTTAGGCCTTCTCCATCAGGGTCTTCAATAACTTCCTACAACATGGATTCTTGCAAACATTTCCCGAGGGTCTCTTTCTGCTGCTTGGTAATTTCTTGTACCTTGGGATAAAGGTGGCACTGAGCAGGGTAGTGCGTAGATCCTTCCCATAGGAAGCAAGTAACCTGCCTAGTCGGGCATTCTTCGGTTGGATGATTCTCCTCACAATGAGGGCATCCATCCTTGTGTTCCTCCTGGGTGTGTCCTATTTCTCCGCAAATCTTTCGGCACAAGGTTTCTTCTTCGGGTTATCATGGTGCTTCCGGATGAGACGGGATCTCAACAGAGTCTTCTTGAATTCTTCCCAAGTTTTTGCTTCGTTACATCCTTGTATGGATTGATGCATTTTCCACCAGGTTGCGACACTTTTTGTAAAGTACTGAAGAGCGTATGATACTTCATTCTTCCTTGAAACCAATTTGCTCCTGAAGTGATTCTCCATGTTCTGAATCCATAGCTCTGCCTCCGGCTGAGTCTTCGGTCCAGAGAATATCAGTCCAACGTCATTCATCATCTATGGGTCCAAAAGTTTTGGGATGAGATATGAAAGAGGTGGGGAGGTATACACACAATACAAACAATAGTTTTTGAAGAAACGGGTTTTATTTTGTGGCTGTCGGAAAAACATCAAACAAATGACAACTTACAAATCGTCGCATCTAACTTAAGTATATAACAGGGGTTTGGTCTTCTAAAGGTCAAATAATTCTTCAGATTCTTTAAATTCTCCAAGTCTTCGGAGTCTTCAACTGTTGTAGCTTCAACTCTTCTAATGCATGATGAAATCCTTTTTACTCTGAAGAAGTCATTAGTTGTACGACATCTTGTCCTTCTTGGAGCTGCTTCAGTTGATCCTCCGTGTGGTCAAAAGGTGATGGGGTATATTCCAACTATTTGAGGTAGGAGGGGCTATTTGATAAAATCAGAAAAGATGAGAAGTAAGGGACCTTCTTGCAAATAAATTTTTAGAGATTTCCTGTACTAGGGCTTTCCGATTTCTAGGGTCACGTCCTACAGTCAACATGTGCTCTGATACCATATCTGTAGCGACCCGACCTTAGATGGTCAAGCCTCTGTGTATTTGTGCCATCCCTGGATCGGTATGCTGGCACACACAGTACATCAATGTATATATCAAAGTGCAATCACATGTATAAATAAGGTAAAACTGATATATACCTCATAAGTCTCAGCGAAAACAAACAATCGGGTGTGGAGTCCCATCAACGCCATCGGCAAGTTGAGTGTAGACCGTAACCCTATACCGTACTCTTACTCGTCGAAGAAATCCTGCAACATGATACATTGCAGCCATGTAGGTCAGTACATTGAATGTACCGGCAAGATCACAATAAGAGAAAACAGATGATAAACTTATTCTATATGCGATATGTCTTTGTGGCTCTGTTTCTGAGTTTTGTTTGTGTAAAAGCTGAATTTCATTTTCCCTACAATAAAGGAATAACAGGAGCCTGTACTACAGAGTTTTCTATCATGACATGGTTCCGCCAACCGATGTCTCATAGCCCAAAATCATCATAAGTTGCCCACAATTATGTTATCAGTCCGGTGTTGAGAGTTCCGAGATAGATCCAAGTCCAGATGCTCAAATTGTCCGTAACCGAGGACACGGCTAATCGATTAGGTTTTAACCCTCTGCAGAGGTTTGTACACTTTACCCGCAAGATTCGATCCCTCTCTTTACATTCTCGCACTTCAGGGTGTTTGAGAACAAGATGACCGAAACATGGTCTTCCGAAGAGTTCCTCTGACCACTGTCCGGTGCTCATCCAATCCTACCGTAGTTCTACATCTGCTAGCACCGTCCCAGCCAAAGTCACAACTAAGGTCAACCAAGCCAGAGCCCATAGTGACTTGCGGTTGCACAGGTAAGCTTTCGGGCATGAAGTATTCTTCCGTCTCTTTGAGTCTGGGTGAAGCTTTCCGCAAGATGTCATGGCGCTTCTCCATGCATCCCGACCATCCACTGGTTTCTCCAGGGTGCCCTTCAACCATCCTTCACCCAGTAGTGTGTATTGAATTCTTGTCTCGAGTCTTGAAGTCTTGAGGCCTTGAAAATGCAGTCCTTGCAGATGCCATCATGGAATTGTCGTCATTGACGTAGAGTCCTCCTTCTTCACACCACTCTCGAGCACTCATACCAACCCCGTCTAATATAGCGTAGCATTAAAATAAATGACGTCCCGGGCTTGGTAACAGGGTGATGGGTTCCTACCTCATGCATACTACTCAACTACAAGAATTCAGTATCACTACTGGAGAGTTGTTACAAAGATGCCACTAAATGCAATAAAAACATAGGTATGAAAGCATGGTCAAAGTGAACTTGCCTGGTACGTTGATGAAGATAACAACGCTCTCGAAAATAACTTGATAGGACTATACGCAACTCTCCCATGAAATCTATAATAACAAACATGGCATTCACATAAGCAAGCATTCTAGCAAGCAAACCTAACAATAAAAAAAATCAATAAGAAAACCCAATACAAAACAAATAACACATTGAAAGAACTAATAGGGGAAAACTATAAAGAACCTACTAGGAAAACCTTTTGCCTTAACTACAAAAATAGTTTTGTCCTAAGTAAAACTTAACAAAGAAAATACTAAACTAATAATTTTAACAGAAAATGAAATTTAAATCAACTAAGTTAATATAAAGTATTTTCATAAAATTTTATTTGCAAAAAGAAACAAATAAATAGCTTTTATGAAACACTAACTATGACCTAAACAAGTTTTCATACAAAACTAAATAAAATAAATTTTTAAAATAATATAATTTTTTAGTTTACCAACAGAAACAAAACTAAGTTTGTCAAAAGTGACAAAAGAAATAATAAAAAGAAACAACTAAAACTATAAAGAAAAGACTAAAACAAAACTATAACTAAAACCGTACTATTTTGATAAAACCTAAATTTAAAATAACTAAAAATAAAATACTCAACACTACTGGATAGGCAAAGGTCCTAGTGACCAGGAGCAAAAAGAATCAATCAAAAATATTTTATAAAGCTCAAGTTATGGCCAAATTAGTAATTTTAACAAATTTGATCAAATTCAATTTTAAACTACTCAAATTTGAAATGCAATTGCATAATCAGAATCTTTAACAAAGTTGTGACGCGATGCAAAAAGAATCACTCAATTTGGATCTAAAACATAAAAGTTATTAACAATCTAAAATTGAAACTATTTCTGTAAATCTAAAATAGGAAATAAAAACATCTAAACCCTACAGATCGGCTAAAGCCACGTGGCAGGGCCCGATTGGCTGGTGCTAGCGATCGAAATAAAACGCGGGTGGACGGCCGGTATCTAACAGAAAACGCTTCGGCGTTTAAAGAAAAAAAAACGATCTAATCTAGAGCGTCCGATGCAGATCTAACGGCAGAAGAGGAGTGGAGAGCTTACCGCAGTGGAGGTGAACTCCGGTGAGGTTCCGGCGGCTCGGGTCGATGCGTCCAGCTTCTCCGGCGGTTCTTCGGCGGCATGGGATGCTCCAGAAGATGAGGCGTTCGATGACGAGTCCAACGGTGGTTGAGGTGGCACCCGAGGTGGAAGGAGACGGACGGCGGCGAGCTCGGGGCGGAGCCGGCGTCGGGTGGTCGACGGCGAGGGTGTTTTGGTGGCTGTGGAGCTCGGACGAGGTGTTGGGGAGGTGCGGGTGAGCGAGTAGGGGTCTGTGGTGGGTTCGGACAGCGACGGGGTGGTCAGAGACGAGCGGGGCAAGAGCAATGGCGCGGCGGTGGCGTCGTGTTCCGGCGAGGAATAGCGGGCGAGGTAGAGGGTTTAGGCGAGGGGAAAGGAGGGGGACGGGTCGAACAGGTGGGGTACTTATAGGGGAGGCGCCTTGGAGGAGGGGAAAGATCGAGGAGATCGTATCCCGCGAGAATCGGGATTCCGGCGGCGCGGCGGCGGTGGTTCTGGCGTGGGGAGGAAGATGATCGCGGGCGGGCGATCGTGCAGTGGGGCCTGGCGGTCAGCGGCAGCGGGGAGAGAGAGGGGGGATCGGGTGGCCGACGCGAAGGCCTTTGCGAGTGCGGGCGCGCCGAGCTAGGCCAGTGGGCCGTATGTGAGGGGGAGAGAGGGGGAAGGTGGGCCTCGGTGGCTTCGGCCGTTTGAAAAAAAACCCTTTTTATTTTTTTATTTTTAAACACAGACAATAAAATAAAAAGGGACAATTAAAATTAATAATATATAGGCATATAATATATCAAAATTTTCATAAAAATAAATCCTAAAACATGAACATATTGTTCAGTCCAAATAAAATAAATAAAAATTTAAATAAAGCAAAAAGTGCTACTGTTGCAATAAAATCCAACAAATATCATTTCTAAAATACCAAAATGATTTCAGAATCATTTTCTCCTAATTTTCCATTGAAGGAATCATTTTACCCTTATTTCCATTTATTTATTTTAGGAGAAACAATAATTTGAAATAAAATCCAAATAATTCCAAATTTGAAAGAGAGTTTCAAAATACTTCCAAATGACATTCAATTTGATTATTTTAACTTCCAACTCATATTTCATATAATTGAAGAAGTCATTTTATCTTCTCTCGTGAAAATCATTGAGTTGCATAAAGTTTCAAATTTGAAATATTTTCAGATGGAATTCAAATCTTTTCAAACCCTTTTCGTTTCAAATGGAAGAAGTCATGTCATCTTCACTCTAGCGTTTTGTGATGAAATGAATTTGAATTCCTGAGGATCAAAATGCAAGGTTGAAAGTTTGGGAAAGTCATTTCATTCCCTCTCATTCAACTTTCAAAAGTTTCAAATTTCACTCACTTTCAGTCAATCAATCAAACAAACAAACATAATAATTTATTTAATATAACATTCCAAAAATTTATATTTTTGGGATGTTACAACATGTCTACCTTCGAGTCACACCCATGAAGGGAGTAAGAAGGTTCCAAACCCGTGGAAAATTGGCACCCAGGTTTATTGGTCCATTTCCCGTCATGACACGAGTAGGTGCTGTGGCATATCAGTTGGAGCTGCCTCCGGAACTGTCCGACGTGCACAACGTGTTCCACGTTTCACAACTGCGATGGTGCATCTCACCACCCGAGAAAAAGACCGATTTGACAGAGATAGGCCAGTGAAAATTTTGGATCAAATGGAAAGAGTTACTCACAGGAAGTCACGGAAGTTTTACAAGGTTCAATGGATGCATCATACCGAGTCAGAATCAACCTGGGAATCAGAAGAATTTCTAAGGGCATGTTATCTAGAATGGTTTTCCCAAGCAACCGAATCTCGAGGACGAGATTCATTCTAAGTGGGGAGGTTTGTCACATCCTGGTTTTTGCCCTCTTTTCTTTGCTTGATTTTCAACTGAGTTGGTTTTGGATTTGGAGTTTTTGAATCATTCCATTTGGACTTGATCACTTGGGTATCCCTTGATTTTCATCCAAGTGCCCCCTCTCCTCTTCTAATCCATCATTTCACCCCTGGCCAACCCAACAATATTGCTTGGAATATTTTTCTTAAATGAAAAATATTCATTTTGCCTCTTAAACCCTAGCCAAACTCTTTGACCTCCAAAGCAACCCTCATTTCTGTTGCCCTAAAAATCCTGAGAAAAATCCCAAATATTCTTTGGACCCTAGGGCACACTTCTGAGAAAAAATATTTCACCACTTTTTGGAGTATTTTTGTTACAGAAAATATTTTCACTTCTGTGCTGAAATGGTAGTTTCTACAGAAACTACCTTTTTACTAGCTCCATTGTAGCTGGTTTTTCCCTGTGCTTATTCACTTTAATAAGAGTCAGTAAAACCCCAAAGATCAGCCCCTGAAGCCTTGTGGTTTGACCACGGTAACTTTTCAAAGTTTCTGTCCAGTAACTAAACATCTTCACCATTTCACTTCTACTACACCTGGAAACCAACCAAGCCATGGTAACACCTAAAGTTACTAAGGACTACACGCCAAACATCATGGTTAGTGCGTATGTGGCCTGATGTCACGGTCCACGCGGTGACCGCGTTCGTCCGAGGGAGCTGGCATGCCAAACGCGCGCTCTGCGCGTCGTCGGCGCCTTTGTGGCGCGTGTGCCCGCTGCTCGGCCAGCCAGGGCGTGTCCCCCCGCGCCACCATCCTCGTCTCCACCTCCTTTCCTCCACCCTGACGCTTGCCGACGTCGGAGCTTGCCGCAGCGAGCACAGGCACAGTTCGGCCAACGACACAGTGCCCGCGCACTGTGTTCGTCCCTTTCCTCCTCGCTCATGTGCTCGTCCGCATCCGCGCATAGCTCCCGCGTGAACCCCGTCGCCTTCTCCCCCTCTCTCTGGCACCATTCACCACCGGGCGCCGGCGACAACTGTCCTCCGGCGGAGCCCGAGCCGTCCTTGCCGCCCCGCCTATAAAAACCCCCTCCGCAACCTCCTGGAGTACCGCACCTCATCACCACCCCTCCTATAGCCACTAGGAGCCGCAGCCCGGCTGGGCAAGCCCCGGGCTACCGTCCCCAAGCCGAGCTCGCCGGCGATCCCCTCTGGATCGACCCCGCAGCTCTGGCCACTCCCAAGCTGAGGCGACCCCGCCAGGGCCTCCGCCTCTCCTCCGTGAAGCTAACGCGCCAAGACCGAGCCCCTAGAGCAGCCCCTAGCCGCCGTCTTCCTCATCTCCGGCGACCACCGTGTTCTTCCTCCGCTTGTGAGGAAGAATCCGACGCCGTCCGGTCACCGTTTGCCACGCCACGGGTACGGGCAGGTGCGCAAGAGCCTTCTCCGTCGATCCCTCCCTCTCGTTTTCCTCCAAGATGCCTCAACGCCGGCGTAAGCTCCGGCGAACCGCCGCGCCTCTCTGTTTCTTTCCCCTCCCTCCGGCTTGACTAGCGGGGCCCACTAGTCAGCCACTCATAACGCTGCAAGCGATATGAGTGGTGGCGCCCGAAAAATACGCCATCGACGCCACCCCTCTCTCTTTTTCTTTTTCAAATTCATTTAAATTCCAGAGCATTCAAACAGCCATAACTTTTATTCTACAAGTCCAAATGCAGTGATTCTTTTTGCATTGTGTTCTGTGTCCAAAAATCTAACAGCTCCCAAAAGATGGGATTTTTCCTTGCTGTCTAGATTTTCTGGCAATTTTCAGAACGTTTCTTGATATTTTCAATTGTGGTTTTTGAATATTTTTCGGAGGAACCAGCTTGTCTTGAGGATCACCAGGAGCCTTGTGAACCTCATCAGTACTAAGGCAAGCCACAATAACATTTTCATGGTGTCACTTCAATATTTTGATTTTCATACTTGAACTTATGAATATTGATGCATTTACATTAGTTATATAATAAATATATTCTGTTATATGCTTGATATGTTAATATGCTTGAACTTCAGTATGTTTGAAGTAGATATTGTTGGCTAGATGAGAAGAACTTAGTTGCTAGTGATAAATAAATAATATGGTCATAGAATTGATGAGTAATTTGAATATTATTTTTGCATAAGTTAAAATGATGATAATTGCTAGAAATAGTTCTGGTATGAGTAAAGAAAGGTTTTTACCAGTATAGTAGCATGAGTTTATGTTGGCCCCGTGGGAGCGTAGTTGGTGCAGTTTTGCACGGTTATGTGGTGCATATGTTTAGTGATGCATGGTATGGCAGTATGACACCGGTTATTTTATTTTCACATTAAGTTGAAACTAATTAATAATTCAACTTGAACATGTTGTTGACCGGGTCGTGGTGCCGTTGAAACGAGTCTTTCGCAGTGCAACCACATTTGATGGTATGGGACGGCCTAAATGCGTTTCATTGTCATGCCTCTGGTCGGTACCTAAATTTACGGAAGGTTATGGGCGTGCTGTACCCTGGCCCAGTAGGCAAGCTTAACCTTGTGAGCCCGTTGTTAAGTTAATTTTGGTACCAGATCCCAGTGTGGATCATGGCCACGATGGTGGTCGAGGTGTCTGGAGGTAGACACGGGGCCACCCAGGACTAGCCCGGTGGGGTCTGAGTCGGAGGGGCCGGGAGAGTGTCATGACAGTGAAACGGTTTTGTCGGAACGCTGTTGGTCCACTCGGATGGGAGAGTGAGGCCATGGGTTCCGTAGTGTGGGTACAGTGTACTAACCTCTGCAGAGTGTATTTAATCTATCGATAGCCGAGTCCACGGATACGGACACGCTCGAAAGTAAGGTACACCATGGGTCAACACTTAATAAATATGCACACTAAATTGCACTAAGGATGACAGTGAGGTCATCGTGTTGAGTTGGACATGAGTTGTCGGGTTGTGATTGCCGTAAGGATCACGGGCCACGAGTTGGTCGGGTTGTGATCGCCGTAAGGATCATGGGCCATGAGATGGTCGGGTTGTGATCGCCGTAAGGATCACGAGTATGTTTTGATAATATTATGTTTGTTGGTCACACCTGGTAAGCAAGTCAGGAGAAGGAGTATCTTTTGAGCACTGTCATAGCATGTTGGTTATATAGTTGCATTATTGATTAAATTGGATAAATATCATAATATTGTCTATCATCTTGGTTATGTTTATTGTGAGCTTGCAAGTACATTCAATGTACTGACCTGGCGTGACATGCCAGATTTCTGGAAAGTTCCGTTGGAAAGGAGTGCTGTCCGAGTCTAGACCATGTCCACGTTGGTGTCCTTTTGCTATGGAGTCCCGCTACGACGTTGTTCCACTGCCGAGTAGTTGTCATGATCGAGGCCCATTTTATGTTCACTAAATAATGCACATATTGTTCAGCCGCACCGTGTGTGCCGCTTGGCCTCGCTAACTGGTGTAATATGAACTATGTTCCGCTAGCATGAATAAAGCGGTTGTTTTCTGTACCATGTTGTTGTGTGTTGCCAGAAGACATGATCTCTGGGCTGGCAATGCAAGGTAAACCGGTCGCTCTGAGCCGGGGTGCCACAAATACATCAGAGTACAACATGATATAGCTTCAGCACTCAGCTACCCCATTACACAACTGCACCAACACCAAGTTTCACATGCAACATCTAGAACTTTTCAAAATCATAATCATAGACGGTACATAGACAGATGCATCTCATCTGGAAAACTGCTGAAGCGGAAGGCGAATATTGAGCCTTCATTGATGTTGAAGGTATTTGCAACTTTAGTCCATTGCCTGTGGATGATTGACTGTCCATCCTTCGTCCTCTTCAGGAACACTTCAATATTGAACCGTGGGTGTTGTATGAATACCTTCCTCGCCTCTTGACCATACAAGCGGTTTGAGAGGTAATCATCAGTGAACTTCTTTGGAAAGGCCTGAAAACAAGGATGTGCATAAATATCTTCTCTATATTGGAAATGGGGAAAAGGAATAAAAAAGACAAGGTATAATAGTTAGTACCATCTTGTAGTGAACTGATGTCTTCTTCATTGTGCAGACAAAGATCTTGTTGTTTTTTGTCGCTGATTTCTCTATCCTAACAATCTTTCTGAGTTTCTTGACTTGACTGATATTCATGGGCAACTCATTTCCCCATATGCAAAAAGGGTCGAACAGTGGGTCAAAACCTCTAATAGCAGGACCTACATGTGCAAGACCGAATTGTTTAAAACCTAAGTATTAGAATGGTTCCTGCAATTGCACAATAATGTGCTATTAGACAAAGGACCATGCATGTGCAAACCTCGATTGTAAACCTCAGTGCTTCCCATTGTTTCCCTGCAACACATATAAGGTAGTTAGTGATCAGGTTAAGTGAGGATTCGCATGCTATTAGTAAAATATGTTGATGAACAATAAGCACATTGCAGATTCATCAGATTAATTCAAGCCACATGGAAAACCCATTTATCCAAACCAATCATGATTAAGAACTAGGAAATATAGCAATTGTATATGTTTCCCATGTATTAAGTGTAGCCAAATTCGATTATTCCTCACATGCACAACAATACAAAATTCTACCCACGACAATTGGACACTGCATTGCAGAATTGAACCAAGTAGTTAACTAAACACCACAACAAATGAACCAAACATTAACTGAGCACCACATTGCACAATATAACATACTCCTAATAGAAGATCAGACAGTTAACCAAACCAAGCATGCTTAACAACTTGGAAATATAGCAATTGTATTTGGTTCTCATGTATTTAGTACAACCAAATTCGATTTATTTCTCACATGGTATACAATAACAGAATACACCCACAACAATTGAACATTGCATTGCAGAATGGAACCAAACAGTTAACTAAACACCACAACAAATGAACCAAACGTTAACTGAGCACCACATTGCACACAATGTATAACATACTAGAAGATCAAACAGTTAACCAAACCAAACATGCTTGACAACTTGGAAATATAGCAATTGGATTTGTTTCTCATGTATTTTGAAAAGAAAAATTTGATTTATTTCTCACATGGAAGACAATACAAAATTGCACCCTAAAGAATTGAACAACACATTTGCAGAATTGAACCAAACAGTTAACTGAACACGACAACTAATTAACCAAACAGTTAATAAGTGAGCACCACATTGCATGACATATAGACATATAGACATATACACTAGAGCAACAAATTGCATGGTAAAAGTAGATAGCACAATTCACTAGAATTTGTTAAGGAAAGCCAGTATCTAGCAAACTGAACATGGGTCCTTATAGTGAGCTAATAAGACAAGCTACTCCTCATTGTCAGAGATATCGATGACGACTGGCTCCTTGGACATGGAAGAGGGTGAGGCCTCCGCATCGTGGGTGCCCTTGTCATAGTGGTGAGTTGCCTGAGCCGCTCCGGGCACCAACCTTCTGGCTCTCGAGTTGAGGTAAGCACGTGAACACTAAGAAAACACCTCATAGTATTCATCGAAGGCACCGAGGGTGACCTCGAGAAAACGCCACAAACTGCCGTTTAAAGCAGCCAACCGCGTCGCGGCATCGGCACGCGAGGCATCGACGGTGGCCTCGACGGCGAGGTGCTCCTCCATGATTCGGGGGTTGGTACGAGTGGCAGCCACCGCGACCTCATCCGCGCGTGTGGCCGCGATTTGCTTCTCCACTGCCAAATTCTCCTTGAGCTCCTGGCTATACTACATGCACCATGGCTTAGGACGATGCTTATTTGGTGGAGGGGTCGGTGATTTGGGTGGAAAGTGTCGCACCGATGGTCGGGGCATGTTCTATGTGGAAGGACACTGGTACACGTCGGTGCTATACAAACGGTTTAAAACCCCTTTCTACGACGTCATTTGAAACGTCACCTAGTGAGTGTGGGCGATTAGGGGGTCCTTCCCACACGACCCAGAAACCATCGGGGATAGGGACCCTATAGTACTCCTTTTCATTTGTGGTTGCATTGCCATCGTAGTCGGTATTCTGTGGTGCTACGTTTACAATGCGCGGCCCATCACAAATGGTTCACTACTATAGAACGTGTACAATCACACACTTTTCACAAACCGTATGCGATAACTAATTCAGAAGATTAGCTAATCGTCGTAGGAGTGTCGGATAGGATTACGAAACATCGGACCGTCGTAACATCGTCGCACACGACAACTATCGCACACGCTATTCTGTGGTGCGACGTTTACGATGCATACTTCATCAGAAATAGTTCATGGTCGCGAATCGTGTACGATAAGGCAACTATCACACATGCTATTCTGTAGTGCAACGTTTACGATGCATACTTCATCAGAAATAGTTCATGGTTGCCAGTCGTGTATGATAAGGCAACTATCGCAAACAGCTAGTTTGCCAGCATCGTTTGTGATATTGTCTGACATCGCACACGCTTTGCAAAAGGCAATTGTGTGCATGCTTGCACACGTTTCCTCTCTGTGAACCATCTCGGATTACGGTGTATATCGCAAACGTTTGTATTTTACCAACCGTGTGTGGCGTAACAACCTGGAGAGCATAATTTCACCGTAATTTAATTGCTGCTATATCAAATTGAAATTGAAATTGAATGTATGCTATAGCTTTATTCATATCCATCAGGTTTAGACAACCAATGAATTATTCGATTCATAGGTACACATCAAGAATTACATAAGAACCAAATAAAGAATGATGAACCACATTTGTATACTTGTACTATTAAGACGGTAAAGAAAGAGGCAAAATACATTCTAGCTGCTGAATAAGGTGAAGCAGAATGCCCATATTGTGCCCTCCTCCATGCAGAAGGCACGCACGTCTCTAGTCCAACCCCTTGTGATGGCCGACCACCCACCCTTCACGGTCTTCATGGAAACATCTAGATAATCATCATGTTCTGGTAGAAATTATTTAACCTTTGCATGCCCACCAATCATGTAGTTTGAGAGGTAATCTTTAGTAAACTGCTTTGGAAACCACTGCCAAGGAAAAAAGATTCAGACATTGTCATCTAACACAACTCATTATGGGCAGTAAAAAGAAGGCTGCAGAGTTCTTACTTACCATCCTGCAGTTCGCTGTTGTATTGGATAAAGTGTAAACAAATAGTTTAATTGCCATCTTTTTACCCATTTTACTAATAATCTTTATCAGCTTCCTCACTTGATGTTGGTTCATCGATATCTCATTTCCCCATACGCAGAAAGGCTCGATGTGCGGATCTTTACCAATGACATATGTACCTAAAAGCACCAAGTTAATATTAGAAGATAAACACCAATTGCACAATGATTTAGTACAACACTCTTATATAATATCTTATAACATCCAATACACTCACATATTAGATGAATTAACATCTTATATTATGGGCCGGAAGGAGTTTATTGCATTCTTACAAATTATCGGCTGATTAACTGCTGTTGTATCCATGGGTTAGATTTAGTTTGAGCTAGTTCGGGCTCAAATAGCCCTAAAGTATATCTAAACATGAGGGCTAGTTTGAGCTAGTTGCATCTATAACCCACCCAAAAAAACTATCCAACCCAAGAGGTGCTAATTAGAGCTAGTCCTCCTAGTGCATTTATTGTCAATCTAAGTATCTAATCCTGTCATCCAAACACCTCTTTGGATGGAGTTAGTTCAGGGTTAGTCATGAGCTAGAAACTAACTCTAACCTCTAAGCTAAGTTGAGTATCCAAACAGGGTTGTGTTGTTGTTGTTGTTGTTGTTGTTGTTGTTGTTGTTGTTGTTGTTGTTGTTGTTGTTGTTGTTGTTGTTGTTGTTGTTGTTGTTGTTGTTGTTGTTGTTGTTGTTGTTGTTGTTGTTGTTGTTGTTGTTGTTGTTGTTGTTGTTGTGGTGTTGTTGTTGCTACTGCTCTTCTACGTGTATCTAGACATCATCAGAACATAAAGGTAACACTCTTCCTTGTTGCTATGTAACCTAGGATTGCATATGTAGACATTAAGTACAGTGCATGTTGCTATGTAGCCTCAGATATATTACATGTGGCCCTAGTTAACCTAACGATAAATGGGTTGCAGATATATCAAGTTAAAAGTCAGATTCAGCGATTAGTCCCTTATCAGCCCCCGACCTATATGGTACCAGCTACCGGTATCCTAAACAGTGAGCATATATAAGCCATGGGATGAAACTAACCTCGATGGAAAACAACAGTCGTTCCCAAAATTGTCCTGCGTAGGGACATCGAGAAGCATGTTAAGCACAACAGGCTAAACATCAACCAAAATTATCCATGGAAGACAAAATAATCTCCAAAAGATAGCTTTAGTGTGCAGGTTTAAGCATGCTAGTAAAGCAAAACAAGTGAAAAGGTGTGTTAACTGCAACAGGCCTAACATTTAACAACAAGATGCAGCAACCAAATGTAGTCATTCATGCCATGTTTGTTTCAGCTTTGCTTTGATTTTAATCACCTATCGATTCGCTTCAATGGCTAAGCTGTTTCTACGAATCAGCTTCACCACCGAAGTACACTTTGAGGTGCTTCAGGAAATTGCACTAAAAATGACCCAAATCAAGATTCAGCTTCACTGGCAAAGCTGATTCCAAATAGCTGTTTGTTTCGGATTCCATATTCGACTTCACTGGCAAAGCTGAATCTGGTCCCAGAATCCAAAACAAACAGGGCCATAAAGGTATTGTTGAAACTGGTACTGATTAAATTGAACTGCACAGTTGATACTTTGCTACGTCTTGAGCTTGCGTTGGTTTTCCTTGAAGAGGAAAGGGTGATGCAGCAATAGTAGCATAAGAATTTCCCTCAGTTTTTGAGAACCAAGGTATCAATCCAGTAGGAGGCTCCTCAAAAGTCCCACACACCTACACAAACAAACAAGAACTCGCAACCAACATAATAAAGGGGTTGTGAATCCCTTCACCGCCACTTGCGAAAGTGAGTTCTGATAGAGATAATATGATAAGATAAATATATTTTTCGTATTTTATGATATAGATTGGAAAAAGTAAAGATGCAAATAAAAGTAGATTGAAAGCTTATATGATAAAAGATAGACCCGGGGGCCATAGGTTTCACTAGTGGCTTCTCTCAAGATAGCATAAGTATTACGGTGGGTGAACAAATTACTGTCGAGCAATTGATAAAAAAGCGAATAATTATGAGATTATCTAGGCATGATCATGTATATAGGCATCACGTCCGTGACAAGTAGACCGACTCCTGCCTGCATCTACTACTATTACTCCACATGTCGACCGCTATCCAGCATGCATCTAGAGTATTAAGTTCATAAAGAATAGAGTAACACATTAAGAAAGATGACATGATGTAGAGGGATAAACTCATGCAATATGATATAAACCCCATCTTTTTATCCTCGATGGCAGCAATACAATACGTGCCTTGCTACCCCTGCTATCACTAGGAAATGACACCGCAAGATTGAACCCAAAGCTAAGCACTTCTCCCATTGCAAGAAAGATCAATCTAGTAGGTCAAACGAAACTGATAATTCGAAGAGACTTGCAAAGATAACTTAATCACACATAAAAGAATTCAGAGGAGATTCAAATATTCCTCATAGATAAACTTGATCATAAACCCACAATTCATCGGATCCCGACAAACACACCGCAAAAAGAGTTACATCGAATAGATCTCCAAGAACATCGAGGATAACATGGTATTGAGATTCAAAGAGAGAGAAGAAGCCATCTAGCGAATAACTATGGACCCGAAGGTCTGTGGTAAACTACTCACAACTCATCGGAGAGGCTATGGTGTTGATGTAGAAGCCCTCAATGGTTGATTCCCCCTCCGGCGGAGCGCCGGCGAAGGCTCCAAGATGGGATCTCGCGGACACAGAAGGTTACGATGGTGGAAATAGTTTTTCATGGTCGCCTATGATGTTCTCGGGGTACGTGGGTATATATAGGAGGAAGAAGTAGGTCGGTGGACGCCCGAGGGGCCCACGAGATAGGGGGGCACGCCTAGTAGGGGGGCGCGCCCTCCCCCTCGTGGCCTCCTTGATTGCTTCTTGACTTGCACTCCAAGTCCTCTGGATCACGTTTGCTCCAAAAAGATCGCCCCGAAGGTTTCATTCCATTTGGACTCCGTTTGATATTCCTTTTCTTCGAAACACTGAAATAGGCAAAAAAAACAACAATACAGGCCGGGCCTCTGGTTAGTAGGTTAGTCCCAAAAAATGATACAAAAGTGTAAAGTAAAGCCCATAAACATCCAAAACAAGTAATATAATAGCATGGAACAATAAAAAATTATAGATACGTTGGAGACGTATTGTAACATCCCAAATTTTCAATTTGGAATGTTATACATAGAGCATCATTGCATATCATATTTTTCATTGCACTTTCTTTGCATTTTGCTCGATCCTAGAAAATTCTACACAACTCAAGGACCCTCGGAGAGAGTTGGGGATTCTTGTTATTTTCATATTTGAGTTTTCTCAAATTTTGAAAATAGGATCGTTGATTTTAATTATTTTATATTCAATTATTTCTATTACAAAAATATGCGAGAGGGAATAAAATGACTTTCCTGAAATAAATAAATAATGAAGATTCAATAATAAAATCAAATAAGATTTTATTTTGGAGTTTTTCGCCTTTTTATTTGAATTTAAGAAAAATGCGTGTTTTTCAAAATTGCATCTAGGCCCCAAATAAATGTTCATTAAATCCGGCTTGCTTTTAGAAACCGGGGAAAATTAATTTCAGGATTTTTGGAGTCCGTTTGGTACTTCTTTTGATTTTTTTTCTACGCGTAATGTTTTATTAAAAAAAACGAACCGCCTTACCGAGCTGTACCCGAGCGGGACTCCGCTCGGGGGCGCTTTTAAATAGCGGCCGCCCGGGAGCTCCAGCCCACCCGAGCCGCCACCCCAGCCCACCCGAGTTCGCCGGAGTTCGCCGCCGCCGCCGACCAGCCGGAGCAGTTTATTTTTACGAGGTTCGCGCGCCTCGATTTCCGTGTCGATTTTTTTAAAAAACCTATCGGTTTTTTTTCATTTTTTTTTAATATTTATTTTTCCGTTCGAATCTGTTCGTCGTATTTTTCTTTTTCTTGAATTTAATCCGTGATTTTTGATCGCGATTCCAGATCCGATTTTCGTTTTAGTATAACTTTTCGCTCGTTTATCGGAATCAGGCGATTCAAGCACCTGGAGTTTCGTCTTGAAACCCTCTTTCCGATAATCTACTTAAACAAGTTTTTGCATCTGTAAAATTTGACCTAGATCCAGATTAGTAAAACGAAGCTGTTTTCTTCCGCCGTTTGACTTTCGTTGCTTTGTTTGATTTGATTCTTTTTGCAAACCGGAGTTCTTAAGTTGAACTATCTGGTTAGATCTATTTGAGTTTTACCTGTGCATTAGATGAGTACTTATTGTATGCTTGTTTGTTTGTCTACGATAGAATACCCGGAGTGCGCCGCTTGTTAGTTCGAGTCTCTAGGTTTCGCGGATCATCAGCAAGGCAAGTAACACTTTGATCATACTCTTCTCATACCCAGTTTTATGCATTAGATCTATCCTCAAACACTTGCATGATTAGGATCTAATTAAATTGTGGGATGAGAAGTAGATGAGGTAGTACCTATTACCTGTTTTATTATCAAACCTTTGGGAGTTACTTCACGCTTGCTTGTTATGCCATGCTATGCTAGTAGACGTGGATTGGGTGAGTGTATCCATGATGATGTGATATTGTTAATTAATGGTTTATTTAAGGTGGCAACTTAAACACACATCCTGGGTGGATTGAGGCACTTGGTTTCTATCAGATTTGCTCAGATTTCTTCTCGGACCGCCACCTGTGCTCAAAGGGATCATGAGATTATTCAAACTAGAAACTTCCGTGTGCAGCCACAAGCCATTATGGGCTCTGGCGTAGTTGATTAAGTTGTGCGAACTCTTACGGGTAGGCTAGCTGATGTAGGGGATGTAGGTTGGTACGGTCTACCCACATGTAAGGTGCTAGCGCTTCTGAAAGACTATGTCTCGGTCATCCGTTTCTCAAACACCGTGTAGTGCGAGAAACCAAACGGAGGCGATCGAGTCTTGTGGGGAAAAGTGCGCAAACCTCTGCAGAGTGTATAAACTAATCATGGTTAGCCATGTCCCCGGTTATGGACATCTTGAGTATCTAGTACCTGGATATCATGTGAATCTCATCATGTTACTTCTAATTAATATTGCTGGGTTGTTAATGAGTACTTTTAATTGGGATTGAGAATGGTGTCAACCATTCTCAATGTTTCACAACCACCATAATAGTTAAATAAATTTATTCCTTTGCAGTAGGGAGAAATTGGCTTTATGCAAAAACTGTAACCGTAGAGCTTTCCACCAGCCATATATGCATGTAGTATAGGCTTATCATTCCATTATTCTCTATGTGTTACATTGCCAGCATATTCCATGTGTTGACCTGCTGGGCTGCAATGTTTCATGTTGCGATTTTCGATTGACGAGTAAGGTGCTTAGGTCGTGGTTCTATACTCAGTGATGCCGTTGGAGTTGATGGACTCGCTTATTCTTCCAAGCCTTCCGCTGTTATCGTATTAGATGGTCTTAAGCCATATTTATTTTATTAAGTTCTCTCTTGAGACATTCGATTGTAATAAGTGTGTGATTGCTACTCTGTTATAAATCCTTCGAAGTACTGTGTGGTGTCAAGACATCGATCCAAGGATGACACCGAGCACAGAGACTTGATCCATTCGGTCGGGTCGCCACAGAGATGGTATCAAAGCACACGCCGATCGTAGGACACCACCATTAAGCCAAAGCCCTAGATCACTACTCTCTTCTCATTTCGACTCCTCATCTTTTCTACTCTTTTAGGATGACGGAAGCGAGGATCAAGTTCACTCACTGGATGAAGATACACCCTTTGGACGACACCGAAGGAAGTCACTAAGTACCTTAACATTGATTACCAAGTTTCACCGGACCTACAATTCCACTTTACTCAAGAGGAGCGCTGAAGATTCAAGCTCAAGTTCCTAAGAACGTTTGCGCCAATCACGGAGCCCATAGAGTGTGTTTTCAATGCACCAACCCGAGTTTGGGAAAGAGCATGGAAGCTCACATAACCATGGGGCGCATTGGAGAAGTTTATAGAGAAGACCTCAAGGATACTATCTACCAGATTTGCGGACGCCGAGATGAACAATGGGAGATAGTTGGCACTAAGAAGGACCGATCCATTGCAGCTTTCATCCAGGAGTTAAACCAGCACATTCGACGTCAGAGAACCAGACAAAAGACATGATGGAGTTGAAGACAGCAAAAGCCAAAATTATCAAACTAGAAGGAGAACTGAAGGCCACTCGCAAGGACTACATGGAGGAGATTGTAGCTCTAGTGGGACAAAACGGCGATCTTAAGGAGAAGATTGAAGAACTCATGGGAAATACAGACCGGAGGAGAAGATGAAGATAGCACCTGTCCAGAGAACTACATCATCATCGATTTACACCGATTCCGATCCTAGTGATGATGATTACGAAGATGAAGCTGGAGCAGATATCATGGAGTCTTCATCGGAGCAGTTTTTCTAGTTGACCACCATAACAGTAGTAGATTACCCCCATGTTATTTTAGTTTTAGTTTCAGCACTTTGTATCGATAGATAGACCGTTGTATGCCTTGTTTGAATTGATTGGAGTGATATTGTGTGTTTTGTCTCATGTGCATATGGGTAGTGTTTCTCTCTAGACCTCATTCTATTCTCAATTCTCTTCTTTTCTTAAAACCCCTCAGATGCCTCCGAGACGCGACCCCGAATTTGTTTTCCCGCCAGAGATCACCCAGTTGATTCAGCAACAGAATACATGGCTAGTATATGGTGCGACCGACTGCCATTAAGGATTGGACACTATGTTTTTCCCTCGGACCTAATAGTCCTGGAATCCCAAGGATTGGATGTGATATTAGGCATGGATTGGTTATCGAAGTATGGAGGGAACATAGATTGCGCCAATAAGTCAATTTTGCTTACCACCCCAGAAGGAAGGAGAATCAAGTATGTATCACGGCATGAGCCGAGGAGAGCACATGTAAATTCCTTATCAGGAGTTGTGCAGGAAGAAGTACCAGTGGTAAGGGATTACCCGGACATGTTTAGGAAGAGTTGCGTGCATGCCACCGGATAGAGACATTGAGTTTCGATTGAACTATTGCGTGCACCGGGCGATATCTAAGAGACCATATAGGATGCCAGCCCAAGATTTGGAGGAAATTAAGAAGCAGATTAAGGAGTTATTGGATAAAGGTTTTATTCACCAAGCTCTTCGCCTTTGGGGATCACCAAGATTCGGTGGAGAAGAAGGATGGATCATTAAGAATGGTTGTTGATAATCGAGGATTGAATGAAGTGACCATTAAGAACAAATACCCGTTACCGATGATCAATGACTTGTTTGACCAGTTGCAAGGAGCTAAGGTGTTTTCAAAGATCGATTTGCGATCAGGGTACCATCAGTTGAAGATTCAAGAGCAGGATATACCTAAGACGGCTTTTACCACCAGGTACGGGTTGTATGAGTACACCGTTATGTCATTTGGTCTAACTAACGCACCTGCCTATTTTATGAACATGATGAACAAAGTGTTTATGGAGTTTTTGGATAAGTTCGTCGTGGTGTTCATTGATGATATTTTGGTTTACTCGAAGAATGAAGAGGAACATAAGGAGCATTTGCGTTTGGTACTCGAGAAGCTCAGAGAACATCAGTTATATGCCAAGTTCAGCAAGTGTGAGTTTTGGTTGAAGGAAGTTGGATTTCTTGGACATGTTATATCTGGAGAAGGTATAGCAGTAGACCCCCACTAAAGTTGTCACCGTAACAAACTGGAAGCACCAACAACAGTTGGGGAGATCCGGAGTTTCCTTGGACTCGCAGGATACTACCGGAGATTCATTGAGAATTTCTCAAGGATTGCGAAGCCTATGACAGAATTGTTGAAGAAGGATACCAAGTTCATTTGGACCGAGTAGTGTGAAGCTAGTTTCCAAGAGTTGAAGAAACGTTTGGTTACCTCACCAGTGTTAATTCTGCCAGATCAGACCAAGGATTACGAGGTATATTGCGACACTTCACGTCGAGGGCTTGGAGCAGTGCTTATGCAGGAGGGGAGAGTTGTATCGTATGCTTCACGACAGCTTAAGCCTCATGAGCTAAATTATGCTACGCATGATTTGGAGTTAGCAGCCGTAGTGCATGCTTCGAAAACATGGAGACATTTCCTCATTGGAAATCATTGTGAGGTGTATACGGATCACAAGAGTTTGAAATACATTTTCACACAGAAGGAGCTGAATCTCAGGCAAAGGAGATGGTTGGAGCTCATCAAAGATTATGATATGAGATTGCATTATCACCCCGGAAAGGCTAACGTTGTAGCAGACGCGTTGAGCCGTAAAAGTCACGTCAATACATTAATGACGGGAGAAATACCAAAGGAGTTAGCCGAGGATCTTCGAGAGCTATGTTTGGAAATAGTTCCGAGAGGCTATGTAGCAGCATTGGAGATTCAGTCAACTTTGATGGATAAGATCAGGGAAGCTCAGAAGACTGACAAAGAGATTGCCTCTATAAAGGAGAGAATGAGCGAAGGAAAGGCAAAGGGATTTCGTGAGGATGAGCACGAATCCCTATGGTTTGAAGACCGTGTTTATGTGCCCAATGACCCGGATATCAGGAAGTTGATTTTGCAAGAGGCACATGATTCACCATATTCGATTCACCCAAGAAATACCAAGATGTATTTGGATTTGAAGAATACTTTCTGGTGGACCAGAATGAAGAAGGATATTGCAGAGTATGTAGCAGTTTGTGATGTATGTCAGAGGGTGAAGGCAGAACATCAGAAGCCAGCAGGATTGTTACAGCCATTGCCTATACCCGAATGGAAGTGGGATAAACTAGGTATGGATTTTATCACGGATTGCCCAGACTCGCTCAAAGCTATGACTCGATTTGGGTTATAGTCGATCGCTTGTGAAGGTAGCTCATTTCATTCCAAAGAAAGACTACTACAAGAAGTGCCAAATTGGCTAAGATATACATGACCATGATTGTATGCTTGCATGGAGTTCCGAGGAGTATCGACGATAGAGGAACCCAATTTACCTCAAAGTTCTGGAAGCAGTTGCATGAAACTTTGGGAACCAGACTGGAGTTTAGCACAGCTTTCCATCCACAGACAGATGGACAAACCGAGAGAGTCAACCAGATTTTGGAGGATATGCTTAGAGCTTGTGCTTTGGATTATGGCTCAAGTTGGGATGACAATTTGCCATATGCGGAGTTTTCTTATAACAACAGTTACCAAACTAGTCTGAAGATGGCACCTTTCGAAGCCTTGTACGGAAGGAGGTGCAGGACCCCGTTGATGTGGGATGAAGTTGGAGACCGCCAGTTGTTTGGACCAGATTTGATTAAGGAGTCTGAACAGAAAGTAAAGTTGATTCGCGATAGGCTCAAGGTAGCCCAGTCAAGACAGAAGAGTTATGCAGATTCAAAACGCAAGGAGACAGAATACGAGGTCGGAGACAGAGTTTATCTTCGAGTATCGCCACTTCGAGGAGTTAAGCGTTTTGGAGTTAAGGGAAAGTTAGCACCTCGATTTGTTGGACCTTATCGTGTTTTGGAACGTATGGGAGAAGTTGCGTACAAGTTGGAATTACCCGAAGGATTGTCAGGAGTTCATGATGTGTTTCACGTTTCACGCTTGAAGAAGTGTCACAGAGATGGCTGATATACCACCGAGAGATACCGTACACTTTGGAAGCAATTCATTGAATGAAGATTTGACCTACGAGGAGAAACCGTTAAGATTTTGGAGTATGCCACAGAGTCACTCGCAACAAGGTCATTAAATTTTGCAAAGTTCGGTGGAGCCACCACACCGAGGATGAAGCCACCGGGAGCGAGAGGAAGATTTTCTTCAAGACCACCTCACCTATTTTCTAGTTAACCCGAATCTCGAGGGCTAGATTCATCTTAAGAGGTAGGTTTGTAACATCCCAAATTTTCAATTTGGAATGTTATACATAGAGCATCATTGCATATCATATTTTTCATTGCATTTTCTTTCCATTTTGCTCGATCCTAGAAAATTCTACACAACTCAAGGACCCTGAGAGAGTTAGATTTTGTTATTTTCATATTTGAGTTTTCTCAAATTTTGAAAATAGGATCGTTGATTTTAATTATTTTATCTTCAATTATTTCTATTACAAAAATATGCGAGAGGGAATAAAATGACTTTCCCAAAATAAAGAAATAATGAAGATTTAATAATAAAATCAAATAAGATTTTATTTTGGAGTTTTTCGCCTTTTTATTTGAATTTAAGAAAAATGCGCGTTTTTGAAAATTGCATCTAGGCCCCAAATAAATATTCATTAAATCCGCCTTGATTTTAGAAAGCGGGGAAAATTTATTTCGGGATTTTTGGAGTCCGTTTGGTACTTCTTTTGAATTTTTTTCTACGCGTAATGTTTTATTAAAAAAAAATGAACCGCCTTACCGGGCCGTACCCGAGCGGGACTTCGCTCGGGGGCGCCTTTAAATAGCGGCCGCCCCGGGAGCCCCAGCCCACCCGAGCCGCCACCCCAACCCACCCGAGCCAGCCGGATTTCGCCGCCGCCGACCGACCGGCCAGCAGCCGCGCATTTACGAGGTTATTTCGCGCCTCGATTTCCGTGCCGATTTTTTTTTTAAAAAAATTGATCGGTTTTCTTTGGTTTTTTTTCGGTTTATTTATTTATTTATTTTACTTTTTTTATTTTTCCGTTCGAATATGTTCGTCGTATTTTTCTTTTTCTCGGATTTAATCCGCGATTTTTCTGATCGCGATTCCAGATCCGATTTTCGTTTTAGTATAACTTTTCGCTCGTTTATCGGAATCAGGCGATTCAAGCGCCTGGAGTTTTGTCTTGAAACCCTCTTTCCGAATAATCTACTTAAACAAGTTTTTGCATCTGTAAAATTTGACCTAGATCCAGATTAGTAAAACGAAGCTGTTTTCTTCCGCCATTTGACTTTCGTTGCTTCGTTTGATTTGATTCTTTTTGCAAACCGGAGTTCTTAAGTTGAACTATCTGGTTAGATCTATTTGAGTTTTACCTGTGCATTAGATGAGTACTTATTGTATGCTTGTTTGTTTGTCTGCGATAGAATACCCGGAGTGCGCCGCTTGTTACTTCGAGTCTCTAGGTTTCGCGGATCATCAGCAAGGCAAGTAACACTTTGATCATACTCTTCTCATACCCAGTTTTATGCATTAGATCTATCCTCAAACACTTGCATGATTAGGATCTAATTAAATTGTGGGATGAGAAGTAGATGAGGTAGTACCTATTACCTGTTTTATTATCAAACCTTTGGGAGTTACTTCTACGTTTGCTTGTTATGCCATGTTATGCTAGTAGACGTGGATTGGGTGAGTGTATCCATGACAGATGTGAGATTGTTAATTAATGGTTTATTTAAGGTGGTAACTTAAACACACATCTGGGTGGATTGAGGCACCTGGTTTCTATCAGGATTTGCGTGTATTTCTTCGGACCGCCACCCAGGCTCAAAGGGATCATGAGATTATTCAAACTAGAAACTTCCGTGTGCAGCCACAAGCCATTATGGGCTCTGGCATAGTTGATTAAGTTGTGCGAACTCTTACGGGTAGGCTAGCTGATGTAGGGGATGTAGGTTGGTACGGTCTACCCACATGTAAGGTGCTAGCGCTTCTGAAAGACTATGTCTCGGTCATCCGTTTCTCAAACACCATGTAGTGCGAGAAACCAAACGGAGGCGATCGAGTCTTGTGGGGAAAAGTGCGCAAACCTCTGCAGAGTGTATAAACTAATCATGGTTAGCCGTGTCCCGGTTATGGACATCTTGAGTATCTAGTACCGGATATCATGTGAATCTCATCATGTTACTTCTAATTAATATTGTTGGGTTGTTAATGAGTACTTTTAATTGGGATTGAGAATGCTGTCAACCATTCTCAATGTTTCACAACCACCATAATAGTTAAATAAATTTATTCCTTTGCAGTAGGGAGAAATTGGCTTTATGCAAAAACTGTAACCATAGAGCTTTCCACCAGCCATATATGCATGTAGTATAGGCTTATCATTCCATTATTCTCTATGTGTTACATTCCCAAAGATATTCCATGTGTTGAATTTTTGGCTGCAACGTTTCATGTTGCAGACTTTTCAGACGATGAGTAAGGTGCTTAGGTCGTGGTTCTATACTCAGTGATGCCGTTGGAGTTGATGGACTCTCTTATTCTTCCAAGCCTTCCGCTGTTATCGTATTAGATGGCCTTAAGCCATATTTATTTTATTAAGTTCTCTCTTGAGACATTCGATTGTAATAAGTGTGTGATTGCTACTCTGTTATAAATCCTTCAAGCATTGTGTGGTGTCAAGATTATCGATCCAGGATGACATCGAGCACGAGACTTGATCCATTCGGGTCGGGTCGCCACACGTATCAAGCATCCCCAAGCTTAATTCTTGCTCGTCCTCGAGTAGGTAAATGATAAAAACAGAATTTTTGATTTGGAATGCTACCTAGCATAATTATCAATGTAATTTTCTTTATTGTGGCATGATTGTTCAGATCCAAATGATTCAAGATAAAAGCTTATAAAACATAAAGAATAGTAATACTTCGAAGCATACTAACAAGTAATCATGTCATATCAAAATAGCATAGCCAAAGGAAGCTTGTCCCTACAAAATCATATAGTTAGGCCATGCTTCATTTTCATTACACAAAATACTCCCATCATGCACAACCCCGGTTTCAGCCAAGCAATTGGTTCATACTTTTTAACGCACTTCAGCTTTTTCAACTCTTACGCATTGGAATTTTGGGCGATTTCACCGAGTCGGGCGGGAAGCTTGCGCGGGAACGGGCTCACCACCGTTTGTCTAAAAGAACGCCCCCGCACGCTGCTCAAGCTTGCGCTCGAACCGTCTGCGGCAGCATGGTGACAAGATGTGTGAGAGGAGGATGGAAGGACACGTACACATACATTTAATAAAAAAATGTTTGTGATTTAGTTACCTACTATACCCCTGTCCTGGTTTATAAGTAGGATTTATTTAATAAAATACGAATGCATGTCGCCAAAGATTGTATGTTGGATTCGCATTTGAACATAGTTTCCAGTTATATAATTTTTGTAACATGCATTAACATTTTGTTGGTTAAATTTGAGGTCATATACTAGCAAGCGTTTGCACACAACACACATGGCTTATTCCATCACAAACAGCTAGGATGGATCAACTGTATGCCACATATCGCACACGCAACTCTAATCTGATTCGTGCTTGATGTCTCCGACATTGCTCACATAGTTCATCTTATTTGCCACGTATCACTGTGCCGGCCTCTGCTAGCGTCCTTCGGCAAGCTCTGCTCGCTGTTAGGTGCCGCGGTGCACTGTGCTCGCTATTAGGCGCCACGGCGCGCTCTGCTCGCTTCTGTCGGTGGCTCGGGTTGTGGACAGCTTTTCCTTGCGTGTTCAACTATTTGGTTGAGGTGACACGGAGCGCTCTGCTCACGTCCCTTCGCGCGCACTCTGCCATTTGTTGGGCCTGCGCACGATTACATCAGGGGGCCCATATGCATGCGGTTGCGCCACGCGTGTTGCCACGCCATGTATTTACGTGCGGCATGATGGAGTTACGCGCTGCGAATTACAACTGCCATCAGGGCATGCTGGTCGATATTCCAGGCCGTTCGGCTTCCCCTTTAATTCCCATAGCCATTATAACCTTAGTCTCTTCAACCTTTTGATCGCGCCCGACAACACAACAAGCACACCCATGACGACACATTGAGAGGGGATGTCTAGCGGCGCTCCAATGGAGTTCGGCGAGCATAAAGTGGAGACCCACGTGAGGGAGATAGATCTCTCGGTGGTGTACACCATCGACCCGGTCGTGGTGGATGACTACATCAACACCGTTGAGCAGTTGCTTGCTGGAGACAAGTACAAGGTGGTCGGCATCGACCTCCAATACACGCTGGTCTTCCCAGCAAAGATCAGAAGGTTGTCGTTGCCCAGTTGTGCGTGCGCCATCATGTCCTCATCTACCACTACTGCATGGCCACAAAGCCTTGCATCCGTTTCGCCAAGTTTGTCAACAGCACTGACTACAAGTTCGCTACGGTGGAAACCACCAACGATGTAAAAGCGCTCAGGGTTACGGGCTTGGTCTGCAAGAACCTTGTCAAAATCCGTGAGCACTAAAGGGTCTAGAGCAGCATGAAGAAGGACTCCCTAGTTGAACTCGCCTTGGCTATCATCGACCCCTACTACGAAAAGATGAAGGAGGATGCCCAGAGAACAAGTCCTGTATCCTTGCACAGGGCCTGGATGCGGCAACTGGATGAACCTCACCTCAGGTCCGCGGCCAAGAGCGTGTACACATGCTACGAGATGCACATGCGGATCGTTGACATGAGGAAGTGCCTCGTTACCAAAATCGGCGAGCCCGGATCGAGCCACAAGCAGAGCAAGCGTCACAAGCAGTAGATGATGATCAGATGATCATTTATGCTAGTTAATCATGCATGTAATATATAGTTTACTTTGGTGTGTGGAAATGGCATGTGTATAGTAGCCACCTATGTAATTATGCATGTAATAGTTTACTTTGGTGTGTGCAAATGCCATGGTTGTAGTAGCCACCTATGTAAGTGGATGTTTAATTTGGTTATGCAACCATGTCCTTATAAGTGTGTGTATATATATATTGTTGTTTTGTATGCAATCCCATCGCACAACGCACATGTCTTATTAGCAGCAATCGTCTGTGTTATTATCGGTCTTCGCACACATTTCTGATTACAGACCTGTTTGCCGTGTATCACACACATCTTGTTATATTGAACTGTTTATGTTCTCTTGTCTCAACACAAACATTTCATCCGAGTGAACCGCATGTCGTATATCGCACACACCTTGATCTGGCTGACTGTTTCTTTTGTGTTTCCTAATCACAAACAGTTCATCCTAGTGAACCGTATGTTGTTTATCACACACACCTTCATCTGGCCGCCCGTTTCTTTTGTTGCTCCTCATTGCAAATAGTTAATTGCACTGAACTGTATGCCCTACATCACCCACGGAACTAAAATCTGAACCGTGTTTGATGCATTCGTCATCGCAAATGTTTTGCACCTTTTTTGTTGGTTTTTTACACCACCGTTTGCGATTAATGCATCGCACACAGTTTCGCCAAAGGGTCTCTGATCGTAGTGTCACGTTAGAAGCATCCTGCAGTAGTGTGGGTTCAATCTTGTAGTGCTCAATCCCAGTGATAGAAAGGGACATGACATGTATTTGTATTGTTGCCATTAAGGATAAAAGGATGGGGTTTATTTATATTGTTTGGGTTTACTTTGTCTACATCATGTCATCTTGCTTAAGGCGTTATTCCATTTTATAGCTTAATACCCTAGATGCATGCTGGATAGCGGTCGATGGGTGGAGTAATAGTAGTAGATGCAGGCAGGAGTCGGTCTACTTGTCTCGGACGTGATGCCTACATACATGACCATTGCCTTGAATATCGACATATATAACTATGCACTTTTCTATCAATTGCTCAACAACAATTTGTTTACCCACCGCATGCTTTGTGTTCGAGAGAGAAGCCTCTAGCGAAAACTATGGCCCCCGGGTCTACTTTTATCATATATAAAATCCCAAAATACCTTGCTACAATTTTATTTCCTTTATTTTATTTTTTGAATTTACTTTATCTATCTACCACTACGGGATTTGATCCTTGCAAATAACTGTGGCCAAGGATTTGATGTTCTTTCTATGCTTCCCTCGAGTGTTGCTTCGGTTCAATTCAACGATGGCATGGTGTCACTTTCACAAGATTTTGTCGATGATCTGCTCTAGTTTTCGACGACCTGCTAACAGTTCCTTGGGCTTCACCATAGTTGATAACAGTGAACTGTCGTGTACACAAGAGGGTGTCGAAGATAGATGATCTTCCAGGGGTCACGCGTATTTCACAAAGTTTAGTGTGGGGTAGAGATTTTTTGTTGTTTCACACACCCCAAAACTTAATCTAGCATCAATAATCATCGCCTAAATTGTGGATGTAGGTAGCTAGTGTTACTTGTTAAAACTGGTTAACCACATAACTAAAATTTTGCTAAAACCGCTTAGAGGACGTCTAACTTGGTTTTCCAGGGCATGCATATGATGTGGTATAGCCTTTGGCATGATAATGAGTTTATGTATGAGATGGTTATATGTTGTAATCTTAAGTGGCCTGTGTGTCACGGCATGATGGCTGGATCCACGAGATTGCGGCATTAATGTAAATATCGTACACGGAGGACCCCTACAAGGAGAAGGTGTACTAGGCACGAGACAAGGAGCTATAATTTCATGCCACGGCGGAATTTCTGAATTTGGTGCCACGACCATGTTTCCTAAAATGGTCGCCATGGCAATGTTTTCGAAAATTGCTGCCACGATAACATTTTTTGGAACAATTTCCACGACAATGAAATATTAGTCGTCACGATGCTTCAACCGGATATTGGAGATGACCACGGAGACTCCAGGCGCCAAGTGTATACCATATCATGCTTTTATGAAGTGCCTGAGACATTTATCCCTTTGTTGCTTGCATCCTTTGATTGCACACTACTCAATTATTAGGGTGATCTCTCATAGTAAATATCAATTAAAAGGTGCTCTTCCCAGTGCTGCATCCATCAACGACATTCTAGCATCTCGGAGTTCGTCATGTCCACAGGAGTTCAAACGAGATGAGACATGTAAGACAGAGATGGTGAGGCCATATGTGCAGATATCACTCGGTTACCTTGAAGTTCTAGCATAATCGTTATGAGATTGAAGCACAAAGTATCAAAAGATGAACAAGAGTCATATGGTGATACGATCGGCAATAGTTTGTCTACCGGTCAAAATTCTCATCATCAGTGATGTCTACATCAGTGACTGAGAACCATATTTGGATCTTGAATCACTCACTTTCAATTATGAGAGATATTAATTTGAGTGGGAGCGCACTTTATATTAAAATTTGTTTTAACACTAGTGCAACATTAATTATGAATAAATGTGTAAATGAATTTCGTGTCTATCGTTGTAGATCAATGGCTCGCAATATGTTCAACTTAGCCCCTATGTTAGAGAAAAAAAATTGGCTACTAATGGTGGGAACTATGCAGATTGGATCATGAACATGAGATTTGTTGTCAGAAGTGCTAAGAAGGAGTACGTGCTGGATCAACCCCTGGGTGATGCTCCTAGAAAGGATGTACCGCCAGAAGAAGTTGCTGCTTACGCTACTCGTAGTGATGACTACAATTCAGTCCATTATCTCATGTTAACTTGCACGGATCTGGAACTACAGAATCATTTTGAACGCTACGACTCAATTTATAATTGGGTCACTGGAAGTTTTGTACAAGAAGCAGGCAAGGACCGAGCATTTTGAATTAGCCAAGGCCTTGATTGAATGCAAGATGAAAGAGGGTTCCTCAATGAGCACTACAAAAAAAAGACACATCCGTGACATTTTGGGCCGAACGAAATTTTTTTCTGTCATACATATGACACTTCTATGACAATAATTTTGAGAAAACCCGGTATCATCATAGATGTGGTGGGATCCTACTTCTATGACAAAAAATCATGACAGAAAATGGGCTTTTCGTCCTGGGCGGGCCGGATATGCAGCTGCATGACATTCTTTGGGCCGTCCATGACGGAAAAACCGTGGTAGAAGCGAGGGGAGGAAAATTTCGGGAGTTGCGGTTACGGTGGGAGGTCGGGGCGGAGCGATGTGCTTTCTCAGACGACGCTGCGGCGTGTGTAGGCGTTGGGCTCTAATCGAACCCGAAGCGACAGCGCAGCTACGTGTTATCGAACCCGAGCGATCGATCGATGGCTGTTAACAGAACCCGATGGAGCGATTCTTCGCTATCGCTGCTAATCAAGCCGACCGATTGGATGAACAGTGAGCATTGCGGGGGGTTGGATGAGCAAGGAGCGGTGGCGTTGCCTCGGATGAACAGGAACCCGTGGTGTGGAGGGCTGGATGAACAAGACACGGTGGAGGGGTGGCCGTGGAGGGTGGTTGAACAGACCCGTGGTGTGGAGGGCTGGATGAGCAGAGAAGGTGGAGGGTGCCCGTGGAGGGGTGGTTGAACGAAGAGCCGGTGGAGAAGCGCGGTGGAGGCTGGATGAACAGGAGCCCGTGGAGGCTGGAGGAGGTCGACGGTAGCCCGTGGAGGCTGGAGGAGGTCGACGGTGGAGATGAACAGTATCCCATGGAGTCCCGTTTTGCGGTACGCCGCACCCCTCCCGATGAACAGGACCCCTGTTTCGACCGTAGGAGGCCCGTTTTGTCCGTTTTGCGGTACGCCACACCCCTCCTGATCAACAGGACCCCCGTTTTGACCGTAGGAGGTCCGTTTTGTCCGTTTTGCGGTATGCCACACCCCTCCCGATCAACAGGACCCCCGTTTCGACCGTAGGAGGTCCGTTTCATCCGTTTTGCGGTATGCCACACCCCTCCCGATCAACAGGACCCCCGTTTCGACCATAGGAGGTCTGTTTCCTCCGTTTTGCGGTACGCCAGGCCCCTCCCGATCAACAGGACCCCGTTTCGAACATGGCCGGTCGAACACAAGGCCATTTCCTCCGTTGTGCGGTACGCCAGGCCTGGTTTCCATCGCATGTTCCGTCCAAGCCCTCCCAATGAACATGACCACGCATTCCGTTCCGACCCAGCCGGTTGGCTCCCCATGAACACGACGACGATGCTGTTTCTCCGTTCCGACCCAACCATGTACGTATGCGCGATAGGCGTTAGAGACCCTGCCCGTATGTACGTGCGTGGTCAGATTTTCTTTCTTGCACCCTCGCGCTTGTATGACGTGCGTGTACATGCTACGGCGCTCTCAGACTATGACACGTGCGGCGCCTCTACATCCACCAAGATATATGTACGCATACGTTCGCGACCAGAATGACAACGCCACGCACGCTTGACCAGGTGGGTCCCGACCGCGAGCACTTCCTTGCGTGCGAAGATGTAGCTGGTGGGTCCCAGCAGTCAGGGGGCAAATCGTTTTGGTTTTTTTTGCCCGGACGCACTTCCTTGTGTGCGAAGATGTAGCTGGTGGGTTCCAGCAGTCAGGGGGCAAATCTTTTTTTTTGCCCGGACGCACTTCCTTGCGTGCGAAGGTGTCGTTGGTGGGTCCCAGCGGTCAGGGGGGCGAATCGTTTTGTTTTTTTGCCCAGACGCACTTCCTTGCGTGCGAAGATGTAGTTGGTGGGTCCCAGCAGTCAGGGGAAACGTTTTTTTCACGAAATACAGTGGTCCGTCCGGTGGGTCCCAGCTGTCAGGTGGAGGAATCATTATTTTCCGCGTAATAAGGAGGCACTTCCTTGATGCGGCCGTGGACCCAGCTGTCAGCCTCTCCACGTACAGTTCACGTCCGATGGAAGTCGTTCCTTGACCACGTTGACCACGCTGCGCTGAGAGCACCAGGGCGGTGGACGACGGCGAGGCCTAGGAAGGGGACGACGGGGAGCCGGGGAGGACGCGGCAGTGCAAGCCCGCGCGGAGAGGAGTATGAGGGTTCACTGGTTCGGCTGCGGTGTGAGGCTGCCGTCGCCGCAGGGCCTGGCTAGCGGTGGGAATAGTCGGGGGCGGTGAGACCTCCGCGGCAGCACAACCGGCCATGGGAGGCAGGAGCATGCGGCACGACCAGCGCTGCTTTGGGAGGCTGGAGCAAGAAGACCAGAGGTTGAAGAAGCACTACGGCCGTTGGATGGACATCGTACGGTCACTGGAGCTAGAATCGTTCATATTGACTAAAGTTGACAAAGGCCCCGCCCCACCAACTTAGTAGGCCCTAAGTCAGCCTCCCACCATCGTGGGTCCCAGCTAGCAAGGGAGTATTCATTTTTTTGTGCGTAATAAGGAGGCACTTTCGGTGGGTCCGAGTGACACATGGGAAACGTTTTTTCGCGAATACGCTGGCCATCTGGTGGGTCCCAGGTGGGGAAACGTTTTTAGCGAAATAAGGTGGACCGTCCGGTGGGTCCCGCTGTCGGTGGAGGAATAATTATTTTGCGCGTAATAAGGAGGCACTTCCTTGCGGCCGCTGGACCCGGTGTCGGCCTCTCCACGTGACTGATACTCTTCCGATGGAAGTCGGTCGTTGACCATGTTGACCACGCCGCGCCGAGAGCACCAGGGCAGTGGTCTGGACGACGGCGAGGCCTAGGAAGGGGACGACGCGGAGCCGAGGAAGATGCAGCAGTGGTAGCCCGCGCGGAGAGGAGTACGAGGGTTCACTGGTTCGGCTATGGCGTGAGGCTGCCGTCGCCGCAGAATAACAGGGTGTGTGGGTGAGTAGAGGGATACCCTGGGCCAGCGGTGGGAGTAGTAGGTGCGGTGAGGCATCTGCGGCATCACAGCCGGCCACGAGAGGCAGGAGCACGCGGCACGACCGGCGCTGCTTTGGGCGGCTGGCGCAAGAAGACCAGAGGTTGAAGAAGCACTATGGCCGTTGGATGGAAATCTTACGGTCACTCGAGCTAGAATCGTTCATATTGACTAAGTTGACAAATCCCTCCGTCCCCGTCAACTTAGTTGGCCCACAAGTCATCCTCCCACTATGGTGGGTCCCATCTAGCAGGGTGGGTATTCATTTTTTGTGTGTAATAAGGAGGCACTTCCTTGCGTGCGAAGATATAGCTGGTGGGTCCGACATGTCGATGGGAACGTTTTTTTCGCAAAAAATGAGAGGCCCTTCCGGTGGGTCCCATCTGTCAGGTGGAGGAATCATTATTTTGCGCATACAGTCCACGGCCGATGGATGTCGTTCGTCGACCACGTTGACCAGGCCGCGCCGAGAGCTCCATGGCGGTGGACGACGGCGAGGCCTAGGAAGGGAACAACACGGAGCCGGGGAAAACTCGGCAATGGTTGCCCACGCGGTGGGGAGTACGAGGGTTTACTTGTCCGGCTGCCGTCGCCGGAAAATAACAGGAGGTGTGGGTGAGTAGAGGAATGGCCTGGCCAGCAATGAAGTAGGGTGGGGCGGTGCGGCTGTGCGGCAAAGAAGACATCCGCCACGGAGGCGGAGCGAGAGCAGTCCCACCGAGCTGGTTTGGGCGGCTGGAGCAAGAAGATCAGATATTGAAGAAGCAGCACGGCCGTTGGATTAACATCCAACGGTCACTGCTGCTAGAATCGTTTGTGGACTAAGTTGACAAAGCCAAAGTACACGTCAACCTAGTAGACCCACAAGTCAGCCTCCAAATCTGTCCCAAACAGCATACAACCCGAAATTTCTAGCCGGATTCAAATTAATTTTAAATCTTAATATACCTTAATTTAAATTCAATGAAATTTTACCCGCACAAAAACAATGAAATTTAAAATATCAAAATCCGAAATAAAACAGTATTTGGGAACTAATTGCCTGTTTGTTTTATTTTTTTCATTTTACAGCCCATTTATTATTACTTATAGCCCATTTATTATTACTTATAGCCCATTTCTTATTACTTATAGCCCATTTTCTGGGCAAAATGCATCCTCCTCGCCTTGAAAGATTTTCATTGCCCAGAGGCGAGAAAAGCAAGTAGGCCTATGTTGGTTATTCGCAAAAACAAAATAGCTGGCTAGCCATTTTCCGTAAAGGAAAAACAAACTGGGCTGGTCATGTGCTAAACATATGAAATAAAAGCTCTGGCTAGACAGGCCACAGGTCCCGCACAACCCAGTTGATACCCTTCTCCGTCCCGAAAAAACAAAATTACTGCGCGCGCTGCTGGTCCCTACTGTCATCCTCACCATGTACATTCATCTCCTTATTCCTCTCGGCTGTTGACCATGTTGACAACACCGGAGGGCGGCGCCGCAGCGAGCACGGAGGACGATGGTGAGGCCTCGGACGGGAATGAACAGGAGCCGGGGAAGATCACAGCCAGCCATGGGAGGCGGAGCAGCGGTCCCCTTGGCTGGTTTGGCTTTTGCGGCTCGAGGAAGAAGAGATCAAGAAACGCGACAGGCGTTGAATGTCAATTGAACGGTCAAGGTTGGCACAATCGTTTTTTGACTAAGCGGACACCAAGTAGCATACTTTTTTATATATAGGAAGAAAACTGTGAGGAAAATGCGTTCGTCTGCCGTCCTCCTCACAGGGAGCGTTCGCCACATAAGTCACTAGCACCCTTGGTTTTCAACCGAGAGGTCTTGGGTTCGAGTCCGAGGAACTCTCAATTTTGTCCTCCTTCCTTCCTCGCAAAAAAAAGGGAAAGAAAATCAAAGACTTGGGAAGGCGATGAGAACAAGCTAGTGTACCAATAAAGAGACGTTGCGAGTTTTAGAAAAAGAAAGACGTGCTCTCGTAGCTGGTTCAATCCAAACATAGACTATGACTATATATGGTGCTATGCTACTCGCAAGTAATGAAACCGACATATCCAACATTCGCTTCTCCTCTTCTCTACTTACTCGCCTAGCATCGAAGCTCGTCGCGGCAATCATGTCCGCCTGGCTGCTCGTCCACCCGCTCTTGAAGAGCAACAACCAGATATGCGCCAAGTCGCCACCCATACCATCGCTGTGGGTCTCATCACCCCCGCCAAGACGCCGCACACCGCAGCCGATTGCTCATCGCAACCCGCTGCCGTTGGTGTGGTGCCACCGCTGCAAATCATGCAGAGTCATCCATCGCGCCTCAACCACAATCCGCAACCCCGCCGAGTCTTCTACAAATGCCCGAATCATGGGGTAATAATATGTTTAAGTGTTGTTCTGCTGCTTTCAGTTGCTGATTTTTTTGATAGTTTGGTTGATGATCTTCCAATTTGGTTCGTGCAGAAAAGGGAAGATTCGTGTGATTTGTATTTATGGGAAGTTGCTGATGTGGGGGAATGCAACTACGCTGATTATTTGGTTAGCCGAGGAATCCCAATACCAGCAGGTTGGGGTGTTGGACAAGTAACTGAAGGAACGGCAGAAGAGGAGGATGCAGAGCAGAAGGTTAAAGACGCAGTTCCTCTGATCATGGCCAAGCAACAACTGCTGAACGGCCTTGATAGCAATGAGGAGATGAAAGAGCTTGTGAATATAATGGGCAAAATCGATGTGCTCTGTAGGATGATTGTCTCTTTATTTGCGTGTATGTAGCACTCGTGATGTATTCAAATTGGCTACGACATGAGCACTTTGTTGAAACTAGTAATGAATGAAACATGTGTAGCAGGCTGGGCGTAGTGTTGTGAACATCTAATGATTTCTATTAACGGAAATCAGGGGTATCCCTTTGCTCATATAAATAAATAGATAGCAGAGGCCTTGTCGGGTCAGCTTTGTTCTCATTCAAGACGCCGAGCAAATTGCAGTCCAACAGCAAACTATGTCATCAAATTCAAGTTTCACAGCCAAATATGAGTACAACTAAACAACAATGTCATCATGTTTTAGTTGTCATACAATCAACAAACACAAATCAACATACATAACAAGTGATGTTCTCACAACAAAATACTAAACAACATGTTCATCAGGTTTCAGTTGTCATAGCAAACACAATTTCACATAGTAGATCAAAAAACGTCTTCTGACAGGTAAATACGACAAAAGCAATGTAATCATCATCCGCAGCAGCAGCGTCGACATCTTCGCCATGTGTATCAGTCTGAATCGTAATTCCCCATGGTGTCATCTTCTTCTTCGTCCTCAACGTCCTCGAACGTTGGCTTCTTCTTGATCAACTCTTGTATGTCCACAAGACGACAGGCAATCTTTTCACTGGCGTCATTGACGTGATGGTTCTCAAAGATATTAGGAACATCTATGCTATCTTGTACATCAGGAGCAGTGTAAGCATCATCTTGTTGTGCAACTTCATTAAACGAATTCCTCTGCTCAAACCTTTGCAATACTCTCCAGTCATCGCTACATGCAAATGTGTCTTCCAAGAAAAATATCTGTGTTGCTTGATTTGCCAAAATAAAAGGCTCGTTGGTATGGTACGCCACCTTGACATTGATGGATTTGAAATAATCATCAGCTCTGGGTTTTGCGATCCTGGAAAACAGGTTATACCAACGACAGCACAACAGAACCACACACCGATGATCCTCAAATCGAGAGATATCTGCAATGAACAATGTCTGTTATGTTAGCATACATTTCAGTTGTCTCTTTGTCATACGTATCCGTGCTCATGATGGCACTGTTTTGTGTCTTCCTGCCTTCGTCTCGTGCAAGGGTGTTGTAGCGCACATCTCCAACAACACAAGATTCATAATGTCTTACCCGAGTATCAGGACCCATTGCTAGTGAGTAAAGGGCATCATCAACTGCCTGCCCATCCTCCCGCATCTTCTTAACCTATGGTTAGAAAATAGACAAGCTGATCATCTTATGTACTCAATATATTAAAAAGCGACGATTGCACTTCAAAAGCTTACATGGTTCTTGAACCATTTCGCAAATCCTGCCATAACCAGTTTGTCAATGTTTCTTGGATTTTGCGGCAGTAACTCCTCTTTGTACATGTTGCACAACATAGTGATCGTGTCAAACATCTAAATATATAAGAATGTGCTGCAAGTTTAGTAGATTACGATGTATAAGCTGCAGTACTACACTTACTTGATATAAGGTAGTATCTCAGGACAGTTATTCAACACATACCAAACCATTTTGTCCAAATCTTTAGGTTTGTCCTCTTGTTGACTCGTCCCTGTAACTCGAAAAGAATAATCGGAAACATTGAGCCCGGGATTGTCTTCACCCACCTCTTTGCTAAGCTGATCAACTGTTTCAATGTATTTTGAGAAGAATGTCAACGCTTCTGTAGGAATGTAGGCCTCTGCAATGGAACCCTCGGGTCTAGCTCTGTTCCTAACATAGCCCTTGAAAGTGCCTAGCCGCCTTTCAATAGGGTACATCCAGCCATACTGTACTGGACCTCTAAGTAGTGCCTCATCAGGTAGATGAATAGCCAAATGCACCATCACATCAAAGAAGGCTGGAGGATATATCTTCTCAAGGTCGCATAGGATAGTTGGTATCTTGTCTCTAAGACGCTCCAAAGCATCTATCCTGATATTTCTACTGCAGAGTTCCCTGAAGAATTGTCCCAACTCTGCAACTGCTCTGTATAAGTCAGGGCGGCCCAATCCTCTAAGGATAACAGGTAAAACCCTTTGAAGTAGGGCGTGGCAGTCATGAGTTTTCAACCCTTGTACCTTGTTTCCATCTGCACTGACTCTCCTTTCGGGGTTGGAAGCAAATCCATGTGGGAATCTCACACGTGACAAGACCTCGCAGAATTCTTTTCTTTTTACCTTGTCCAAGACGTACACAGCTGGTGCCATATCCCGTGGTTTACCTTCATCTTGCACTGCAAATCCTTTTCGATACCAGTGTGTCAAATCAATCCTAGATTTTAAGGTATCTTTCGTCTTGCCTTCAATATTAAGAAGTGTGCCGATAATGTTGTCACATATATTTTTCTCGATGTGCATCACATCAAGATTATGCCGCAGATCCAAATCTTTCCAATACTCCAAGTCCCACAAAGTGGACCTGCGGGTAAACAATAATCTCTCTTCTACCGTGCCACGCTTCCTTTTCCGCTACCATTACCGGGATGGTTTCACGGTGTAATATGCCCGACCTTCTCTAATTCCACTTGCAACTCATCGGGGTGAGCCTCTTTGGCGCATCACGGTTTTCATGCTTTGCATTGAACACATGTCTTGGTATTTTCTAGGATGCGGCTTGTCCTTGGCAAGGAAATGGCGGTGTCAATGTAACAGATCTTGCTAAGTATTGCGTATGACAATGATTCTGTCACGGCGAACACATGCATTGTAACCATGTGTCGTTCGCCTCGACATAGTGCCCAAAGCCGGATAATCATGGATGCACCAAATTACAACAGCTCACGAGAAAGAAATCAGCTGGTGGGCTGCTATATAGGTCTCGAGTGAGAACACCCTTCCATAGCTGTTGAAGTTCCTCCACAAGAGGCTCCATGAACAAATCAAAATCCTTTCCGGGACTTTTTGGACCTGGGATGAGCAAGGCCATCATGTAGTTTGATTTTTTGGTGCGACATTTGGAGGCATGTTGTAAGGATAACAAGCACCGCCACATGCTATATGTGGCGCCTGTGGCCAAATGGGTTAAATCCATCGAAGCTAAGCCAAGTCTAATGTTTCTCGGGTCAGTAGCAAACTCTTTGTGTTTATCATTGAAGCTTTTCCACTCACTACCATGAGATGGATGGCTCATTACATTCTGATCTCTGTACTCCTGGTTCCTAGAATGCCACAGTACATCCTCTCTTGTTTCAGCATCATGAAACAACCTCTGCAATCTTGGTGTAATTGGAAAATGTCTCAGAACATTATGAGGAACCCTCTTCACAGCATCGCCATCTTTCCATCTTGATGATTTGCATTTCGGGCATTCACTTAAGTTGGCATAATCCTTCCGGAACAGAACACAATTATTCTTACAAACATGGATCATATCATATCCAATTCCAACTGCACGAAGGAAATTCTTCATTTTACTGTAGGTGTGTGGCAGCTCAGACGCATCTGGGAAAGATTTGCGGAAGCAGCCAACATCGCATCGAATGATTTGTTGGTCATCCGCTCAGATGTCTTCACCTGAAGAAAGGTGACCATAGCTGAGAATACTGACAGCTTATTTCCTGGGGTGACAACAACGTTGCATTGTTCCAACATGCGGGCCCACCGTTTTTCTTCTGCAGGTGAAAGTTCACGGAATGCACGAGCATTTAGTAGCATTGTTTCAATGTTGGTCAAACTCATGGCTCCGCCACCACCACCTCCTCCTCCTCTTCCACCGAGCATCAGCAGATCAAGATGGTGATCTGCTGCTTCCACGTAGTCAATAACATTGGCGTTCACAGCTTCACCATGATGAACCCACCTAGTATATGTGACCGACATCCCATACAAGTGTAGATGATTTTGCACAGTTGGTGAGGTCTTGTAACTGAATTCATACAACTGCTACAGGCAGAGCACATCTGATTTCGGACCACCGTACTCAGCTCGATAAAGTTCATGAAGTTTTCAACCCCTCGACATATGCAGCGGAGAATCTTGAGCAGAAGTTATCAAGTCCTGTCCATCATTAGACATACAAATTAGTTCTTCTACTAGATATTACAGGAAAAACATATATGCTTTTTATGAAGTCGAGAAAAAAAATACCTAGGTCGATGTCTAAAGCTATGGCAAGATATTTGGACGAGCAGATCTAAGTAACGAAATATATGTAAAGCTAATTCAGCAAACAGATTTGAGTGCTAAATTATGGCAGGCTGTTTCAGCGATCAATGAGCCCGAGCACACAGCCATCGAACTATCAAGGCCATCGCAGCAACAAAGATCGAGTATAAAGCGGTGTAGAGCTATTTCACCTAACAGATTGGCTACTAGACCATGGCAATCTCGTCACAATAAATATATGGCAGGATATTTTAGCAACTAATCGGCCTTGGCATGCCATCTCAGCTAAGCAGATTGAGTGCGAGCAGGCAAGAAAGCTTCTTAAGCGAGCATATTGACGATAAACTACTTGACAAACAATGAGATTAATAGTGTCTATCGGCTAACATTCAGCGCTACACCGACATGAACGGGGCCTCAGTCTAGAATGCGCGTACCGTGGGAGAAGCGGACCGCCGTGCGTCTCCACATGAACGTCGCCAACGGTGGTAGCGCTGACCACCGTGCGCCTCCACAAGAACATAGCCAGAGGTGGCGGCGCGGCTAGAGGACGGCAGTCTATGAGAGCGTACTGTGGGAGTGAGAGGATCGTCGTCGTCCCTCGACGAACACATGGCGCCGGCGTATTGGCTTGGCGGGAGGCGGCTTTGCGGAGCGAATGGAGTGGAGGGGGACGGGGAGGGGGTTTTGGGAATATTTGGCGAAGGCGGTTGAATCAAATTTGGGGGAATTTTTGTGTGTGTGGGGGGGAGGATTTTCGCGGTGGGCGGGGAGTTTGGCGCATGGTCGGTTTCTCCAAGTGCAGTCCCACGTGTCGGTGAAGAGGCAAGCAAGCGCGTTCCGTTTGCGTGAGCCGTGTGCAGGACCGAGCGTGTGTGGGGTGCAATGCGCCGCGACAGAGTGCTGTGAGTGTACCGCCTTTTTCCTTTTAAACTAGGTGCTTCACCCCTAAAAAAGGTTGTTTGCGCGATCCATCGATACTACTACTAGTAATCCGGTAATCCCGACTAAAGCGGCGCTGGCGGGTCTTTTCCAGCGATATCTTTGGGAGGTTGGCTTAGTTGGGTTTTTAGATTTTTCTCGGTTCAAAAAAGCAGAGTTGGTGATGATGGTGTGCCTGTCATCCTGCAATATAGGCCGTCCGATCTATATCTAACGGATAGGAAGGAAACTATGACAATTTACCCGCACTCCTCTCCACATTTGCAGATAAGGCTTTCCCTCGTTCATCCTTTTCTCCCACAAGATCTTGATCTTCCATGCACTAGTACTCCTACAATATGTATATTATTGTGAAAGTTCATATACACCGGCCGAGATTAATGCAAACATGGCAGATTTTCATTACATTTCGAACTTTTATAAGACAGAAAAATAAAAGAAACCCGACCCTAAACCTATTCTACAGCGGCGACCGACATCCTCCATCTGCGATCTCTATATGCAGGCGGGGTTCAAGACCCGTGAAGTGAAGGTGCGGTCTCCGGCGAGGAAGAGTAGAACACGGGATACGGACCGCCAGTTGGCACACCATGCCCTGCCGCCTCCCATGCCCTACTCATCCTCGGAGGAGTCCCGACCTCGGCGGTGCCGGACGTTGGGCGGCGACAAGTAGGGCGTGTGGTGGCGGTGCTCCGTCATCGGCCGCCAGCGTAGCCACCGCTTGCGGCGCGTCGCGTCCGGCTACGCCGCTATTGCATCGCGAGAGGCGACTTGAGCGAGGGAGGCGACCTCGAGCTTCATCCCGAAGACAAGATCTCCGCAGAGCGTTCGTGACTTGGCGGTCATGGCGGATGTGGTGTCGGTAGGAGGACGATGCGCTATGGTGTGGAGGTTAGCTGGGCGTTGCCGCTTTAAGTAGCGCATTCCGGTGAGGCCAAGCGTCCGGGTGCATCATTAAGTCGTCGGAGTTGGTTCCTCGGGCACCAATCCTCTTAACAACGACATACGAACGGACGGCATGAATGCGGGCAGCTGGCGCCGGCTGGGAACGCACCGCGCGACGGCGCGAGGGACGAGGGCTTTGGTGTTCCAGGGTAGTCAGCTGCGGTCTTGGCAACGTTGGAGATGCCCTTTGCTCAAATGCGATCCCCTCATGGCATTGAAAAAGCAAGACGACCCAGCATGGTCTCAGGTCCAGAGGATGCAGTTGGCCGCGCTACACCACTCCACGGACGCGTCGCGGCGCCCCGTGTATCCGCGACGAGCCGGGTGTTGGGGTGTGTTTGGATTGTGGCCAAAGTGCACCTTACCAAAAATTTGGTCATGACCCAAAGATTGGTCTTTGTTTGGATGGTTTCCATTTCTTTGGCATTCCAATGAACTCTAGCCAACTCTAGTTCATTTTTCTTGCCAATGTCAGCCAAATCATGGGCAACCAATACCTCAACCAAAATTTTGGCTACCCAATGCTTTGATGGGGCAACCTTGGGCACAAGCCAAACATACCGTTGGTCGTGCCACAGCACAAACGCCACCCTCGGCACACTGAAACCGACCGTGTCTATCGACGATATGAGCGTGTCGCTCACCGCAGTCGCCGTGTCCAGAGGCGGTGCTGGAGCTGCACCCCGTTGTTGGCCCCAAAGACCCACATGAATGGTTGTCGGTGGCAAGGAGGTAGTGGGCCAGCTCCTCCATTGGACTAGTCTGCGCTACGTCGTCCCGACGAGTGTGCCCCACATGTCGGTTTCCCTGTTTTCCCGACCATATTCGAGCGTGAGTGATCCGCGTTGCGCATTAGGCCTTTCACTATGTAGGCCAAGCGAGACAACTTATTGTTTATTTGAGCCGTTCAAGTATAATCATGTGGCGTTTGCTTATTTCTAATTCCTCTCCAACCCTCTTCTCCATCGATCATGTCGCCCTCCAGTCGATTCCATCCTCCCGCATGCCTCATTTGAACATTCCGCCGAGTATCATTCGCATGTACCCACCCTAGTCCTCTTTCAATAGATCTCCGGACCCCGATATGAAATCGAGAGGAGCGAGTGGGGCACGTGATACCTAAGGCGGATTCAAAATTTTGAACCGGTGATCATAGCATCCATAAATCATATATAAAGGGTATTCAATGTTCGTTTCATTTTGAGCGTACAATATACTCCCTCCTATCCTTTCTACCTTACATATAAGTTCTATGTGTAGTCAAAGTATCTCTACTATGATAAAAAGGTATCAACATTCAACAACGCCCAATCAATATTGTTAGATTAAATACGTACTCCTAGATTTGTACTCGAGATGGTTTCCAATTTGACTATTGACAAGATTAATAGTACTCCTTTCACATAGGTGAGTACTCTTAGGTTGTGCACCGTGACCAAGGAGGAGGGGAAAACGAGAGACATTAATGTTTATTTGCTAATTAATAGTATTGCATGCAATGAACTAACCACTGCATGTCATGTTTGATAGTCTCAGGTCATTAAAAGCATGCACATGCACCCTCATCTCTTATTGGTTCATATGTCAAGAAACAAGAAACGAGGTAGAAGTTAATGCACCGCGCCTACGTGTTTTGGGATTATTTGGTTTTCGTAAGATGACTTACACACCTAGACGGAGGAAGTACATGAGATGTATAATGTGAAAATTATATCATTGGAAGCTCCTTTCACATACGAAATTGACCATATGCTTTGTGTAAGTTGCATGTCATATATTATTACTCTAACATTTGGTCAAAGTTAGCCTTGAAAAATGCATTAGACCCTGTATGCTTTGTGTAAGTTGCATGTCATATATTATTACTCTAACATTTGTGTTAGTTGCATGTCATATATTATTACTCTAACATTTGGTCAAAGTAGTATAGTGGAAGTGGATCCCCTGACGTAGGTATCCCTGCCTTACCCTCCCTTTCGGTCACTTACTGGCGGACCCCATGCTCGCTAGGCCCCCACATGTCAGTTACTCAATGGGTTCAGCCACGTCAGGGGATCCTCATCCGTAGTATACTCCCTCTGTTTTTATTTACTCCGCATAAAACAGAGGGAGTAGTGGTATAATAAATGACGCTGGCGGGGAGGGAGGGGCGTTGATTTGCTCTCAAGCTGCGGTCCCTGGCGAGCTTAAAACGCAAGATGAAGCGCGTTCCATTCGGTGAGCGACGTGGAGGGTCCAGCGTGCCGGGCTGCAACGCGAACGCCACAAGAGTGATGTACAGTCAAAACCGATTGACCGGTCGTCACTGGAACCACTATTCACACCAGAACCTTCGCTGCTCGGCCTACGCCAGCCACTGCCCTAAAACCACACCAAATCTCCAGCCCATTCCCCCACCTTTCGATCCCTAGCCCACATCAAGCGCCCCTAGTTCGCGGAAAGCCATGGTGCGCCGCAAGATCACTTACTACAAGATGCTGACGCCGGAGCACCGCGCAGAAATCGCGGCGGCGGTCGGCGCCACAGACCTCCGTTCCCAAGCTCGCTTTGCGGCGGGCCAATCCCCGAGTTCTCTGGAGTCAAGCTACGAGGAGGAGGAAGCCGACCCAATGTTCACTGCGGAGGTCGCGGCGCAGAAGGCCCCCGATGGGTATGAGACGATGGACGTCGACTTTGTACCAGCGTCCGAGTCCCCCATGGTGCAGGCGGACCAGCGGTTCAACATGGCGATACTAAAGGAGGACCGGGAGGCAGAGGCTCAACTCAACGCGGAGCGCGCGCATGCCGCTGCCATCGAGGCTCTCCTGCAGGTGGAACCGGATGTCGTGGATGTGAACCGGGCGGCGGAGGCTCAACTTGAGGCAGAGCGCGCGGATGCCGCTGCCATCGAGGCCCTCCTGCAGGCGGAACCAGACATCCTGGACATGAACCGGGCGGCAGAGGATCGACTCGACGCAGAGGGCGCGGATGCCGCTCTCATCGACGCCCTCCTGCGGGCGGAACCGGAAGTCCTGGACTTGAACCGGGCGGCAGAGGCTCGACTCAACGCGGAGCGCGCGGATGCCGCTCTCATCGACGCCCTCCTGCAGGCGGAACCGGAAGTCCTGGACTTGAACCGGGCGGCGGAGGCTCGACTCGACGCGGAGCGCGTGGATGCCGCTGCCATCGAGGCCCTCCTGCAGGCGGAACCGGACGTCCTCGACTTGAACCGGGTTGTGCTCTCGTCCGTGCAGAGCGCCTGCACGCTCTGCTTGAACGAGTAGCTGGAGGCTGAGGACAACCACGGTGCGGAGACACACGTCGGCAGCGACGGCTGGTTCGCGCCGGCAGCCAAAGACGACGAGGCCGTCTCTTTCCGCGAGCAATGATAGTTTTTCTTTATGTTGTTGATTTTATTATTATGGATCTTTTGCTGTGTAAAAACATACTATTTGTTATGCAAGTCACCTGAGTCTACCATTTTAGGCGGTTGGATGAATATCCTACGTCTCCTAACCCTTCTTTCCTTCTTCCTCACCTCTTCTTCTTCCCCAATAGACTACCGCACGGGCCGTACGGATACTCCGGTTGGATAAACATACTCTATGAACGAAAATTATGTGTCAGCGATAGGATGGCTGAGTTTGGTTTGTTCACATGCGACAGCACGTGTCAGTGAAGGTGCATTCCCTTGGTTGGGTTTGCGGCGTGCAGGAGCGAAGTGTTAGGATGCGGTGCGACCGCGGCGTGCAGGAGCGACCGTGTGAGGTGCGGTGCGACCGCGAAAGTCGTGCGCAAGTGTACCTCCTTATCATTTTGAAAACTTTAGGAAAGCTTGGCAAAAATGTGTGGCGAAGTTTGGCAATGCAAGGCCTAGACCCAAACAGGATAAGTACGTACTACCTCTGTCCGGGTTTATTGGTCCCCATTGTATTTCGTGCCAAATTTTGACCATAGAGTAAACTAAGAAAATGTTCACGCATGTCACCAAACATTATATTTTTCAAAACTATGTTCAAATCTGAATCCAATGAGATAATTTTTCTTGACATGCATTAACATTTTGTTAGTTAAATCTTTAGTCAAAATTTGGCACAAACTATAAAGGGACCTATAAACCAGACGGAGGTAGTACGTACTAGGAGTACTAGTGCTAAAAAAGAAAGGCGGGGTTTTCCTTCGATACAAATCCTCGTTTCACGTGTCAATTAATGCGTATTTTTTTCTAGAAAGACCAAAGAGCTAACCATCTCACTCCTCATCGCTTGATTAATGCAGCGCCATGCAAACGAACCTTCTCACTTCCGCATGCATGCAGGGGATATTAATGTCCTTGGTTGCTAACCCCATCAATTTTGCCTCGATTAGTGTTAGTGGCCCTTTGCAAATTGTAATTTTGATATACTGGCCTTGTGTACAAAAAAATGGAGGTAGTAACTATATTTGAATTCCTTACCCATTGCGGTGACGTCTATGACTTTTTTTTTGTGGTTTGGCGAAGTGCGTTCGACGGAGAACACCATTGAGGGAGACCACGGTAAGTCGTTCGCAAGTGCCGCCTGCAAGCCGAGACAACCGCCTTATTTGCATCCAGGAAGTCCTATACTAGTACTACTACTAGGAGTACTAGTGTGGTGAGATGGTTTCTCGAAGAAGACGATGGAGAAGCGGAGTCAGCGAAGAGAGAAATGATAGTTGCTTCATCCGTGCTTTGTGATTTGATGCCTCACTGCTTTGTGATTTGTGATAGAAGGGACATGGGAGTAGACTCTATGCTCTATACTGTACTACTCCTACATGCGTCCAAGAATGGGAGAAAGAGGCGAGACGTTGCATTTTTATATTCCTTCAATCAATCAATCAGGGAGCTTCAGTTCCATCTTTTTGGCTTTGGCAACGCCGTCCACAATGGTTCCCACGATGGCAAAAGCTATTTTAACATTTGGCTACACATTGTGGATGCCCTTAACCGTACCACTTGGTTTTGCTCCTGTGTGCTATCTATACAAATCTCAATTATATTGATCTAAAAATTATAGAATCAAAGATTAGTAAAAGGAGGTGATTTTGCCGGCGGATGGCGGGGAGGTTTCTTATTTTGGAGGACATTATCTGGCGGTTTGCTAACTTGCGGTCCCACGTGTCGTTGCTTTACCAAGCTGATCCGCGTCCCACATGAGGCAGAACAACGCGAAGCAACACGTGGTTAAGTTGAAGAAGATGAGGAGAAGCGACCAAGCTGATCCGCGCCCCACATGAGGCGAGAACAACGGCGAAGCAACACGTGGTTAAGTTGAAGAAGATGAGGAGAAGCGGATTCAGCAACGAGTGAAATGATGGTTGCTTCGTCCCTCAACTTCTTTTTTAGCATATTACTTTGTCCCTCAACTTAACTGCGGGAAAGGTGCAGCTTTGTGATTTGACGCCTCATTGCTCATTACTACGCGGTGCCATGGTAGGGTGCTTCACCCGGCTGCTCTGCTTTGTATTCGGTATGTACGTGGACCCGGTAGCTTGATGTCCCACATGTCGTGAAAGGGACTAGAAGATTTATGAAAGCGGCGCCCACTCTTATGACGGAGGAGTAGGCGACACGACGGCCCGATGAACTGTCACTTGTCTTGTATAGTACTATAGTTTTGCTGTTTCGCATGATCCATCGATACAAACCCGATTAAGCAGAAAGGGCGGGATTTTTCCAGCGGTAGATAATCTTGGCCATACATTTCAAAGGCAATTTTAATGTATGCAAACTGAATAATTATAAGTAACAATATGATATCTAGTAAAACTAAAAACACATATGATTTATTGTGTTAGAGTGTAGTAGTAGTGCTGTATTGCATAGTTGTTAGATGTAACATGCGAGCGTGTAGAGATGTAGTTTTGGAGGGCCTCTGAGAGAAAAGCGTAATACGGTCACCGAACTTCAGAATAAGCTGATTACGGTCACTATATACGTTTTGCGGTGATTATCCGGTCACTTGCTCACAATTCAGCATCGGATTGCACTCTGTTGACCGGCCAAATAGTTTGCGTGGCGCCATGTTGACTAGTTAAATTGACCACGTTCCTTGTGGGTCCCACCTGTCAGTTTGCATAGGGAAAAGGTCAAATAAACACAAATTTACGCAGGCGCGACAAGGCTCCAACCCGTGCGCGGGAATCACCTGATTGTGTATGTGTCTGTCAGGGCCTGATGTATGCGCATGCACGGGTAGGTTGAGCACTTGAGCATGAGAGTGTGTGTTGGTCGTGTGGTGTACTGGTGTGTGCATGCATGCGTGCGTGTGTGCGTGTGAGTGTTGCGTGCGTGCGTGGCTGCGTGTGTACGTGTGAGTGTTGCGTGCGTGCGTGGGTGCATGTGTTTGTGTGAGTGTTGCGTGAATGGGTTCGTGTGCATGCGTGCGTGTGTGTATAATCACCACACCAGCTCCTGTGTGTTAAAACAGACGGCTCAGCATACCAATTCAAGGCCACCTTGTCCGCTGTGCCCGCGGTCATGACTTCGCACCACCGTCAAAATATTTTTTTGTCGTTTGTTTTCATTCTTACTAGCAAGATGTCCGTGTGTTGCACGTAACATCAAGATGCATTTGTATGACTTGTTTATCTTGTGAGAGAAAAGGATGAACGAGGGAAGGCCTTATTTGCAAATGGGGAGAGGTGTGTGGGTACCTTTTTGCAAAACTGCCATAGTTCCTTTCCTATCCGTTAGATATAAATCGGACGGCCTATATTGCAGGATGGCAGGCACACCATCATCACCAACTCTGTTTTTTTATAAGAGTGTATTTTAAGTATTTTATAATAGTGTAGATGTAGAGTAGATACAAGTCGATGTGGGCACGATGTTAGTGAGATAATGTGATGCAACACTAGAGGTGCCACGTGGAGCGTTCAAGCTGGTCAACTAGTCATGTCATGAGCAAATACATAGTTGTACGGTGAGTCCGTGATCGTATAATAACCACTAAACGTAAATGGTGACCGTAATGAGTGGATTATGAAGTCCAATGTATGTATCGTGCTTTCACTTCAAATACAATGATCGTCATTGCATATATCGCGAGAGAAAGATGAAACACGCGTGAATTTTCTGGGGCTTACTTTTAGGGGACATGGAGATAGTTTTGTGTGCATACGTGAAGGGGGCGTCAGGGGTATCACGATGGAGAGAGAGATGCTCTTCGTTTCTCTTTATTATGACTAACTTTGTATATAGTATAAAATATACAAATTCACGGTCTTGGAATAAATATCATTGTGGGCACAATGCAATGCAAATTAGCGTCAGTACTCCTCCATATAACTTTGTAATGTTGTATATATGTAGAAACTCTAAAATAATTTTTGGCCACACTTTATTCAAAAGGAATGTTGTATGCGAAATAAGCGTGAAGGAGGGCTTTTTAGATCAATGGGGTACGTGATGTAACATGTGTGAATGTGTAGTTGATGCATTTGGCGGGGCCTAGAGAGGTATGTGTGTGTATTACGTATTCGAGAGAGGCATGGATAGAGGGGCCGAGGGGGGGAGATATAGCACGAGAAATGAGGGTGGTCTAGAGAGAGAGAGAGAGAGACGAATATGACGTCACGACAAGAGATTCCATTCCCTTGAGTGTGTATATGCAAGGGGGAGGGAATAGATGCACCAGGAGAATTTTTCTGTGTGTGTTGTGTTTGTGTTGGTATGTTTGGGTGTGAGAAGATAATGAGACATGGGGGCAGAGGGTGTGTCACCGCATGAGGTCTGGTGGGTTGAGGTGAGGCCCTTTGTTCGGTTCCGTCCTGCGCCACATTGGTCGGCCCATGACACATTTAGGAAGACCCATGGATGACTAGTCGTACAAGACAAAGATAGCAGAATTGTGAATCTGTGTCCACTGACAAAGCCGGCTAGGATTTTTAACCCTAGGTTCTCGGACTAAGGTAACCCCTCTATCTCGGATATTACTATTCATCCAACCTAACTTTAAGGGGCATCCTACAGAATGCTCTGCTAGAATCATACTCGTCGATTAGGAAGAGAGGTTTGAGATAATGCGTGAGAGACAAGCGTAAAGATAATGTGCGTACATGAGACACGTAGACAGGTCCATGTATATAGAAAGGGTCGATGAGGATTGTGCGTGTGTATGTTTGTGAGAGGAAAAGTGCTTGTGATAAAGGTTAGTGAAAACAATTGTAAATGGTTACGAGAGGGAGGGAGGGTTATATCTAGAGAATGTGTGCGAGAAAGACACCTCGGGAGAGAGTGTGTGAGCATGTGTTAGAGACCATCGATGGAGAGTGAAACTACACGTAAAAGACTGCTCTACACATTGATTAAAGATATAAATTGTATCCAAATATTAGGATGGGATCATGATATTCGCAATTCGCGTAAGGAGCGGTCATTGATCCATCAGACATCTAGATTCTATCGAATTTGAGCATGTCTATGTTATTATTCGACACAATTGATCCACATAGTTAGTATTTTGAACTCCAGACAATGCATCGCTTTAGCAATCGAATATAAGCGTGAGTATAGTTCATGTTGTGTGTGTAAAGCACATTATACATCTGAAAGTTACACAATGGACATTTATAAATAGCTACCTATGAACTAGTATACATTTGAATTCAACCTAAGGTGGTTTAAAAATCGAATTCAACATGAAGTCCATTCAATTATTTGAATTTGATATCATGGCATTTGTAAACCATACCTAAACTATGGGGTACCAATCTTTGCTCTGATTTTGTACATAATAGCATATGTAGTCGTGTACAAAATAGATTCAAATTTAGCTCCTCCATTCCAAAATAATCGTAGTTATAGGATTTTCAAGTGTCAAAATTCAAAAGGAAGCGGATAATTTAATGAGGTTTTCAAACATACAAGGTCAAATATAACGTTGTCTATTTAGGTCAATCCTCATAGTTCAAGAGTACTCTAAACGTGAATGCTTGTGTTTCAAAATTTCGAACGAAGCGCCAAAAGAGCCTCTACTCGCCCGAAACCGTGTGAGACCAATGTTTGGTAGTACAAGGAAATTACTTTTCTAATAACTCCGAGCTGTGAAACCTACCAGCCCGACGTCCAAAGGTCTAAACCGGGGTAGGTTTATAGCTTCATCTAGACGCCACGCAACCGCCTCCAAAAACATTCATACACAATGGCCACCTAAGCACACATGCTTGTGGCGAAATCGCTCCGCCCACTATTTGGGACACTGGGATTACCATCCTACCCCGACCCATGAGAGGTCCGAAATTTAAGAGGGGGCAAAGTTTGTACTTTCCCCAAATTTCAAACAAGTGTGTCCCATCTTTCATTCAAAAAGCCAAAAACAAGCGCGTCCCTGACGAAACATGGTTCCCCCACCGTCCGATTCCCCATTCGTACTCCGTGGGCGCCAAAACTACCTCTCCACCAGCCGCGAAACCCGGCGTCCTCCGTCCGCCACCCCATCCCACCCATCAACTGCCGCCCTCCTCCATCACGCCAGAGCCGATACCCCGACGTCGTCGTCCACCGCAACCTCAACCGCAACGCGCTCCACGGCTAGTAGTTAAAGCCGAGGCCGAGCCATCCGTACCCGAGCCAGTTCAACCATGCCATCCTGCACCTCACCGCTGCCGCTCCAACTTCTCCACCCTCCACTGCACCGGAGTTGTTCCTGCTACGCCGTCCTTCGCCGCCTCGGATCTACTTCCCCTCCACTGACATACAGCCACGGCAACATAGTCAACAATTTGGCCATGGGTTCGTCCAAGCCTGCACCCTCCAGAACATCGGTTTCCCCGGTAAAAACAAGAAGATCGGCGCGACATGTGGAGGTGACCACACCGGCAACCAAAGAAGGTACTCCTCTTCCCTTATTCGTGCAAATCTTATGTCTCTGCTTGCACGGTATTCATCCCACAGAAGACACTAGTTGACCGCTCCTTCTTGATACTAGATGTTCCTAGTAACTCGCGATGCACAAGGTTTCTCCTCATATACTATTTCACCTTAGCTAGAGGTCCGTCGCCCCCCTGAATTTCAATTTCTGGCAGTTGATTCCCAATTAACGGAATCATTCCCAGCGTAACAGCGCTAATACGACTATTACGCCGGGAAGCAGCGCTTAGTGTTTATCTTAGGGCGTCTGCGGCCTAGAGCTCTGGCGCCCGATCTGGAGGTCGGCCGAGATTAAAGGATGGCTTGGGGCGCTGCCAAGCACGGCGGTGGTGTGAGGTCGATGGGAGGGGGGTGGCGGAGGCACGGTGCAGGCGGTGGTGGTTGGCGGTTCGTGAAAGATCGTCAACGATGGATGGTGGGAGGTAGACGAAGGCCATCTGCCCGTTCCTTATAGATCGGACGGTTCATTAAAAAATCGGTGACCTATTTATTTTCAATCATTGTTATCTTAGATATGACCACATGTGGTGGTGTCTTTGGAGGAGTACTGCATTTCTGTGCTCATATATTACAAAATCATACGGAGTAGAATCTAATTTTGTTTGCCATGCAATGTTGTAGAGCTATCATATGTCTCCTGTCATTTATTTTTAAGCCACCTGCTATCTGCTACTTTTACAGTGCACTAGTTCTGCACACACTTCACCCATACTCTCACTATTGTGTTTTTATGCAAGGCTATTTCAGACTCTCCTGCCGAAAGAGAGGTAGCAAAGAAAAGAGAGAAGTCGCTCCAGCTTGGTATACGGGTAGGCAAGACACGTTACAACGCTATAAAGGGTGCAGTGTCGCAGATGGAGGCGGTAAGCGTAGCTCGAGTTGATGACCTCGCCGCAATGAACCACCATCCTGGTGCTTGCTTTAACCCAGCGGTGTCATATGTGGTTGCATGTTGGTGTCTAGCTTGTATTGAAAGGCGAAGTCGGTCTTTATTAAGATAAGGAAATATATTTTTACATGAACCACCATCCGTGAGCACGGAAGACAAATAGCTAGTCGAGGACTTGCCGAGCGGTGACAAGCCCAGCAAAGACAGGCATCACCGAAGCCAACTAAAAGCCGCGATGGTGGCGAAGCAGCCCGCCTCCCACCAGGCTCTCGGGTCCTAGATGATCATGTTCACCACTCCAGCCGGATGTCTAGCTTGTTTTGCTTCCAATTTGGTTAAATTGCATCCGCTTAGCTTACACATTATACCTTTGAATATGACATGCCTTTCTGTTTTTGGTACATACTAGTACATCGTGTATTAACCATGTTCTTACATCAAACTAATGTTCTTGTGGATCCCTCATCAATCACTTATGACGAGGCAGGCAGGCAAGGGACTACTCCTCATTTAAAGAATGCAGCGTCGGCCTCCGACATGATTCTCAAGAAGCGAAATGCTAGATGAAGATAGTGAGCGTAGCTCAGTAGTTGATTACAGCATTTCCCTACACTAGCATTGCAGGTGCTTGCTCTAACTTGGCAGCGTGATATATGGTTGCATGTTGCATATGGTGTCTAGATTGTAATTCTTCCAATCTGGTTAAACTGCATGTGCTAGTCTGCTTAGCTTATACTCCTGTAAATGTGACATTATACCTGTTAATGTGACATGCCTTCCTGTATTTAGTACATAGTACATCTGTCTATTAAGCATGTCCTTACATAAAGCTATTGTTTTTTTGTATCCCGCATCAATCAATATGATGAGACACCTTTAGTATATGCAGTGCGATATTAGTTGCATCTTCCATATGATTTATAGCATGCGCTGCTTCTAATTTGTTGAAATTCCATTTATGATGGGACGCTTTTAACTTGGCATTCATATTGGTTGCATCTTTCATGTGGTGTCTAGCTTGCATTGCTTCTTAATTGCTGGAATGGTTTCTGCTTAGTTTACACAAACAGTTGTGAACATGCCATGTCGTCCTGTTTTTCGTACATATTCCATCCTGGTATCATGTGTTTGCCTTACATCAAAGTAGTGATTGTCAGTATCATGCATGAATGAGTTCTGAAGAGAGAATTTTATTGCTTTTTCTTGTCGGTTTTACTTGACAATTCAAAATCAATAAAGCGGAAGGAAGTTAGCAAGGCAGCGGATAAAGGTTCTCCCTCCAAACGGAGGGCCTCTACAGTTTCTACTCCTCCACACCCCCAAGATGATTTCCAAGACAACACATGCATAGACACTCAACAAAGCTGTGTTTATGATGAGAATGTCTCCCCTAGTGCAGCATCACTTGTGCTCCCTCTAACTTGGCACTGTTATATGTGGTTGCATGTTATGTGTGATGTCTAGCTTGTATTGCTTCTAATTTTGTTGAATTCCATCTGCTTACTTTACACATTATACTTGAATAAGACACGTGTTCCTGTTTCTAGAACATACAATATCTGTCTATCACACCATGTTCTTACATCAAATTACTACTGTTGTGTAACCTGCAACAATCACTTATCATAAGACACGTTTGACTTCGGAGTGTGATATAGGTTACATCTCACATTCTTTTCTAGCTTGTACTACTAATATGTTGAAATGGCACTTATGACGAGACAGTTTTAACTTGGTAGAGTGATATTATTTGCATCTTTCATATGGTGTCTAGCTTTCATTGCTTCTAATTTTTTGAAATGCCTTCTCCTTACTTTACACATCATAAGCTATGAATATGCAATGATGTGAATATGCAATGGCACTAATGATGAGAGACCTCTAACATGGTAGTGTGATGTTGTTTGCATCTTGCATATGATTTATTTCTTGTACTGATTCACATTTATTTAAACGCCATTTATGCTGAGACACTGTTAACTTGGCAGTGCGGTATTTGTAGCATCTTTCATATGGTGTCTACCTTCCATTCCATTGCTTCTAATTTGGTGAAATGTCTTCTTCTTAGTTTACACATCATAGTTCTGGTTATCTCTTCCGTCCTGTTTTTCATACATATTACATCCTCCTATCATGTGGTTGTCTAACATCAAAGTTTTATTCGTCTGCATCACACATCAATTTGTTCTAAAGAACTAAATTTTATTCGTTTTTCTTGTCGGCTTGACTTAACATGGCACAGAGAAAGAGGAAGAAATGGAGAATGGCAGGGAATGAGAAGCGGATGAATCCTGCAGATTCTGCTGGTACTGATGGTGCAATAGAAGGCGAAAGTCCAGCGGAAAATTCTACAAACACGGCATCCCATGCTACACGAACTGCAAAAAAAGCCAAACAGAAACAAATAGCTGCCACCAAACAAGCATAGACAACCCTAGTTCTTGCAACACCTACCACAGTACTACCGGTGCCACGACATACTCGTGCATCAAGCGAAGCTAGCAACACGTTCCCAAGCTCCCTTGCCACCGACACTACTTCCCAAGCACTCTTGACACAAGACGAGTTGGCAATATCAGATGAACCTTGTGAGCTTCAGCAGCAAGAAGGTAGTTGCTGGAGTCAACTTATAGTTGCATGCTTCTTTATATGTAGTCTCACAGTTTGATGTACACTAACACTTCCTATGTTTGTTGTTGGACTAGCACCTAGGCGCAAGAGGAAACAAACATCAGGGATAATGCTCGATAGGTTAACTAAATCTAGAGGAGGAAGAATGGAGATCCGTTTTGAGCTAGGTTTAAAAAGGCCACGTGATGCTCTGAGTCAGCCAAGTTAGTATCGAGGCAGCGGTTGCCGTTAGGTGTCATGTACGTATCCTCCCAACATGGATTGATGACAGGAATGACAAAGACGAAACCAGTTCAACACCTTCCTCGACCATTTATCGTAAGTATGGTTATGTATGGAAACTAGTAATATCGTCTTGCTCTGTCCCATACTTTCTAGGTTCTTGATAGTGAGACTCCGTAATTTTGAGCAGATGAGGTTCAAGTTGGATAGCCAAGATGATGCAACTGACAAGCTTGCACCCATGTTTTCAAGTCTGCTCTGACAAGATGTCGGTATAACTTGAGGAAAACTCACTTTGAAGGCAAGGCTAACGGTGAACTTTCCCAAACATCTCCGATGGAAAATATATCGATGAAGACCGGAGGGCCTTGTTAAACACCGGTGCGACCAAGTATCGGTACATTATATATATGTGATCAGATCACATGTTGAAGTCCTATTGACGCATGTGCCACACAAATCTATCTTCTTGTAGGTGAACTGTTCAAAGAACAAGGCCAACCATACGAAAGTGAAATTCCAACAGACGATAGGATCTCGTAGCTATATTGCACACTGCGAGGCTCTTGTAATTAGCTGTTGTTTCACTCTTTTCGCTGTACCATATTATCAGATCTATATTGACTTGTTCGAAATGCAGAGGAAAGCCCGCAAGGACCAAAAAGTACCTGAACCAAATGCTGTGGAAATCTTCAAGGACTTTCACACCAGCAAGAAGAAGGGCATGACTACACCAGTCAAAGCCGCTGTTGTAAGTCCTTAATCCTCATGCCTTTTAACTACTACTTACTCTGACTAGTGCCTTGAACCGCATGGTTTGCAGCCAATGTCTATTACTCTTTTCAATTTTATACACAATTGCCTTAGCGTATCATTGCACCTTACAAGGTTTAAAAGGGAGGAGTGATGTTCCTTTGATCTTGACCCATAATCTAGTTCCGTGCTGGACTTGCCCACACAACGTTACAATTGCCTGTTTGTCTATTCTCAGTTGTTTTGTGATATGAATGATGTCATACTATGCTTACCGTATTATAAACTTCGTCTCTTTATCCTTAGCCCTCAATACAATGTGAAGAAATAGACAATACATTAGCGATGGTACATGGTCTTATGTTTGGAACCTGGTTTTATTATGTACTTTGCAATAAAATACAACTAACATTTTACATGGGTTCACCAGAATAAGTTCTGTATATAGACCAAAGCTATTTTGTTTGGTTTTGCTGCCTCCTTAATATCTTATGTTCTGGTACTAGTAATGTAAAACCTCAACTTTTCAGCGAGCTATGGAAAAAATGGTGGAACCGCCACCTTCTGAAGGTGGCGAGGCAACTATAACCGCAATGTCGCTCTTGCTGCGGTGGGTCAATACCTGTCCACTAACGATTGCCAAAAGCATGTTCTGCATAATCTTGGGTTGGTTGTTAAGGCAATATCGTCCAAACTGCCTCATGATCAAGATATGCAAGCTCAAAGCAATGTTGTATCTGCGCTCCAGACACAAGTCCATTCCCTAACAGAGGCCCTTTGTGAAACAAGCAGAAACATTGCTCAATGTCGTCAAGATATGCATGGTTTTGAAACCAGACTATCAGACATTTGCTATGTTGTTCAGGAGCCTAGGGGAAATGAAGGCGAGGGTTATGGTGTTCCATCGGACAATACAGCATGAAAACGTAACAGTCAGGTCAAATGAACCGAGCTTCTGAACTTCTGGTGGTGCATTTATCTGCTAGACTGTTAAGTTTTATGCCAACCTTCCTTTTGTTATATAGTTTTAATTTGTTTTGGTGCAATACAAAATTTATTCTTAACATGCAGCCACCGGCTGAAGAAAACAACAAGCCATTTTTGTATAGTTTAGGGTGTTCCCTATATTTGCACTGGTGGCGATCTTTGATGCCGAGTGGATGTAATTTGTGCAATCGCCTTAATAGCCTAGCGTTAGTTTGGGCCTTATTTATTTCCTAGTCTTCTTTTTCCCTGGTTTGATACTGGCCGCAACTACCCATGGGCCATATATGTGCCGTAGGATCCATGGGTCTCCTACGGGCCGCCGATAAATGGGCCTGTAATCGGTGTTGGGGAACGTAGTAATTTCAAAAATTTCCTACGCACACGCAAGATCATGGTGATGCATAGCAACGAGAGGGGAGAGTGTGTCCATGTACCCTCGTAGACCGAAAGCGGAAGCGTTAACACAACGCGGTTGATGTAGTCGTACGTCTTCACAGCCCGACCGATCAAGCACCAAAACTACGACACCTCCGAGTTCTAGCACACGTTCAGCTCGATGACGTCCCTCGAACTCCGATCCAACCGAGTGTCGAGGGAGAGTTCCGTCAGCACGACGGCGTGGTGACGATCTTGATGTTCTACCGTCGCAGGGCTTCGCCTAAGCACCGCTACAATATTATCGAGGTGGACTATGGTGGAGGGGGGCACCGCACACGGCTAAGAGATCCAAGGGATCAATTGTTGTTGTTGTGCCTAGAGGTGCCCCCCTGTCCCCGTATATAAAGGAGCTAGGGGAGGGGGTCGGCCGGCCAGGAGGGGCGCGCCAGGAGGAGTCCTCCTCCCACCGGGAGTAGGACTCCCCCCCTTCCTTGTTGGAGTAGGAGAGAAGGATAGAGGGGGAGAGGAGGAAGGAAAAGGGGGCTGCACCCCTTGTCCAATTCGGACCAGAGGGGGGCTGCGCGCCTCCTTCCTTTCGGCCTCTCTCCTCTATCCCCGTATGGCCCAATAAGGCCCATATACTCCCCGGCGAATTCCCGTAACTCTCCGGTACTCCAAAAAATACCCGAATCACTCGGAACCTTTCCGAAGTCCGAATATAGTCGTCCAATATATCGATCTTTATGTCTCGACCATTTCGACACTCCTCGTCATGTCCCTGACCTCATCCGGGACTCCGAACTCCTTCGGTACATCAAAACTCATAAACTCATAATATAACTGTCATCGAAACCTTAAGCGTAAGGACCCTACGGGTTCGAGAACAATGTAGACATGACCGAGACACGTCTCCGGTCAATAACCAATAGCGGAACCTGGATGCTCATATTGGTTCCCACATATTCTACGAAGATCTTTATCAGTCAGACCGCATAACAACATATGTTGTTCCCTTTGTCATCGGTATGTTACTTGCCCGAGATTCGATCGTCGGTATCTCAATACCTAGTTCAATCTCGTTACCGGCAAGTCTCTTTACTCGTTCCGTAATACATCATCCCGCAACTAACTAATTAGTTCCAATGCTTGCAAGGCTTATAGTGATGTGCATTACCGAGTGGGCCCAGAGATACCTCTCCGACAATTGGAGTGACAAATCCTAATCTCGAAATACGCCAACCCAACATGTACCTTCAGAGACACCTGTAGAGCTCCTTTATAATCACCCATTTACGTTGTGACGTTTGGTAGCACACAAAGTGTTCCTCCGGTAAACGGGAGTTGCATAATCTCATAGTCATAGGAACATGTATAAGTCATGAAGAAAGCAATAGCAACATACTAAACGATCAAGTGCTAAGCTAATAGAATGGGTCAAGTCAATCACATCATTCTCCTAATGATGTGATCCCATTAATCAAATGACAACTCTTTTGTCCATGGCTAGGAAACATAACCATCTTTGATAAACGAGCTAGTTAAGTAGAGGCATACTAGTGACACTATGTTTGTCTATGTATTCACACATGTATTATGTTTCCGTTAATACAATTCTAGCATGAATAATAAACATTTATCATCATATAAAGAAATAAATAATAACTTTATTATTGCCTCTAGGGCATATTCCCTTCAGTCTCCCACTTGCACTAGAGTCAATAATCTAGTTCACATCATCATGTGATTCAACACCAATATTCACATCTGTATGTGATTAACACCCATAGTTCACATCTTCATGTGACCAACACCCAAAGGGTTTACTAGAGTCAATAATATAGTTCACATCGCTATGTGATTAACACCCAAAGAGTACTAAGGTATGATCATGTTTTGCTCGTGAGAGAAGTTTAGTCAGCAGATTACATCACATTGAGCCGTATGTATTTTGCAAATATTCTATGTCTACAATGCTCTGCACGGAGCTACTCTAGCTAATTGCTCCCACTTTCAATATGTATCCAGATTGAGACTTAGAGTCATCTGGATTGGTGTAAAAGCTTGCATCGACGTAACTCTTTACGACGAACTCTTTTATCATCTCCATAATCGAGAAACATCTCCTTAGTCCTCACTAAGGATATTCTTGATCGCTGTCCAGTGATCTACTCTTAGATCAAAATTGTATTCCTTTGCCAAACTCAGAGCAAGGTATACAATAGGTCTGGTACACAGCATAGCATGCTTTATAGAACCTATGACTGAGGCATAGGGAATGACTTTTCATTCTCTTTCTATTTTCTGCCATGGTCGGGTTTTGAGTCTTACCCAACTTCACACCTTTGTATCACAGGCAAGAACTCTTTCTTTGACTGTTCCATTTTGAACTACTTCAAAATCTTGTCAAGGTATGTACTCATTGAAAAATCTTATCAAGCGTCTTGATCTATCGCTATAGATCTTGATGCTCAATGTGTAAGTAGCTTTACTGAGGTCTTTCTTTTAAAGAACCCCTTTAAAACATTTCTTTATGATTTCCAGAAAAATTCTACATCATTTCTGATCAACAATATGTCACTCACATATACTTATCAGAAAGGCTGTAGTGCTCCCAATCACTTTCTTGTAAATACAGGCCTTTCCAAAAGTCTATATAAAACCATATGCTTTGATCAACTCATCAAAGCGTATATTCCAACTCCGAGATGCTTGCACCAGTCCATTGATGGATCGCTGGAGCTTGCACATTTTGTTAGAACCTTTAGGATTGACAAAACCTTCTGGTTGCATCATATACAACTCTTCTTTAAAAAATCCATTAAGGAATGCAGTTTTGACATCCATTTGCCAGATTTCATAAAATGTGGCAATTGCTAACATGATTCGGACAGACTTAAGCATCGATATGAGTGAGAAAATCTCATCGTATTCAACACCTTGAACTTGTCGAAAACCTTTTGCAACAAGTCGAGCTTTGTAGATAGTAACACTACTATCAGTGTCCGTCTTCCTCTCGAAGATCCATTTATTTAACTTGACTTGCTGATCATCGAGCAGGTCAACCAAAGTCCACACTTTGTTCTTATATATGGATCGTATCTCAGATTTTATGGCCTCAAGCCATTTTGCGGAATCTGGGCTCATCATCGCTTCCTCATAGTTCATAGGTTCATCATGGTCTAGTAACATGATTTCCAGAACAGGATTACCATACCACTCTGGTGCGGATCTTACTCTGGAAGACCTACGAGGTTCGGTAGTAAATTGATCTGAAGTTTCATTATCATCATCATTAGCTTCCTCACTAATTGGTGTAGGAATCACTATAACTGATTTCTGTGATTAACTACTTTCCAATTCAATAGAAGATACTATTACCTTATCAAGCTCTACTTTCCTCCCACTCACTTCTTTCAAGAGAAACTCCTTCTCTAGAAAGGATCCATTTTAGTAACGAATATCTTGCCTTTGAATCTGTGATAGAAGGTGTACCCAACAGTTTCCTTTGGGTACTCTATGAAGACACTGTAACATCCCAAAATTCTAAATTTTGGAATGTTATATTAGATAAATAACTATGCTTGTTGTCTGATTGTTGGTTTGATTGATTGAGTGAAACTGAGTGGAATTTGAAAAAAAATCTTTTGAAAGTTGAATGAGAGGGAATGAAATGACTTTCCCAAACTTTCCCCTTTGCCTTTTTGGATCTCAATGAATTCAAATTCATTCCAACACCAAACCCTAGAGTGAAGATGACATGACTTCTTCCATTTGGAATGAAAAGGGTTTTGAAAAGGTTTGAATTTCATTTGAGAATATTTCAAATTCAAAGCTTTATGCAACTCAATGATTTTCATGAGGGAAGATAAAATGACTTCTTCAATTATATGAAATATGAGTTGGAAGTTATAAAGTATCAAATTGAAAGTCATTTGAAAGTGCCATTTGGAGTTTCAGAAGATTTTGAGTTTTGGAATTTGAATTCAAACTTGGCAAGTGGGAATCATTTCAAAAACTATGCCTGATAAATACTTGAGCAAAAGTATGAGAGGAGTAAACATGACACTCCAAAAATATCAGAGGAAAACAATGCCAAAAGTTTTGAATTCAAATTTGAGTTTTATTTGAATTTGGAAAAAATGAATTTTTATAAACTTTGGATTTTGCCCCTGGAAAAATGTTCAAATGATAGGGAATATTCCCCTGATCATTTTGATATATATATGTCATATATAAATATTTATATCTCTCTCTGTTTTTATTTTTCAAAAAGAATTAAAATAGAAAAAGAAAAAAAAATGCCCTGGGCGCCGGCCAAGCCAACTGGCCCAACCAACCCAGGCGGCCCAGCCAGCGAGGCCCACCAGGCGCCAGCGAGCCAGGCCCAGCCGACCGCACCCCCTCGCCCGAACCTCCTTCGGCTCGGCCAACGAACCGCGCCGCCTCCCCCTCCATCTCACCGACAGGCGGGCCCCCACCTCCTTCAACCCCCCGCCCACGCCACCTCGCCGCGCCGCCGCTCGCCGGATCCCGAAGGATCCGGGATCCGATCCCCCTCCCGATTGCCTCCCTCGCCAAGTTGAGGCCCCGCCCTATATAAACCCCCTCCCCGCACCCCATTCCCCCTCGCCCCCTCGACGGAACCCTCTCTCCCTCCTCACGCACTCGCCGGAGCCCGAGCTCACCACCGCCGCCATTTCCCTCGCCGTCGTCGCCCTAGCCCTCCCCGAGCTCCACCGACTCCACCAGACCACCCCCCGAGCCCGTCTGCACTTGCTGAGCACCCGCCGACCTCCGACGAGCCGAGCCGCCCGGCCTTTTCGCCGCCCGAGCCGCCGCCGCCGACGAACTCCGGTAAGCCGCCGGAACCCCACCCCGCCGTCCGATCTAGCCCCGACGGTGTAGATTAGAACCCCCGAAGGGGTATGTTTCATTTAATAAAAAACCCGGTTCGGCCCGGTTTAGTCCGGTTTAGTTTAAGTTAGGGTTTTATTTTTTTGAACGGCCCGATTCGTTTAACCCTAGGGCCCGTTTAGCTATATTACGCTCAGTGCGTTAGTTAGGCCCATTTAGCCGTTTTTTCTTTATTTTCGTTTCTGTTTTAACAGAATAGTTTCCGATTTGAAAAATTCATATCTTTTATTCTACTTAATATTTTTAAGTGATTCTTTTTTTGTTGGTTTGCAAATTTCCTATAGTTTCTGTAGAAAATATAATTAGCTATGTTAAAATTATTTATAATTGCTTTATTTTAGATTTAGTCAGAATAGTAAATCTGCTATAAAATGAGTTAGGAAAATTATTTTTAATAATTCTTTTTGTCCCAACTTTGTTTTGACATTGCCTAACCGTAGGAATTAATTTGGGCATTTTAGGATTAATAAAAAATTAGTTTTAATCAGAATCTTGTTATTCTTAATTAGTTAACTAGATATTGTTTTCCTATTATTTTAATTAGTAAATAAATTTATTTTCACATGTGATTGATTATTCTAGGATAGTTTCTGCCACTTTATAGCATGAACTTTTATTTATAATAAATAAAACTTTTATTTTATTTTTCTTAATAGAATTTGAATTAGGCCTAATAGGAGTTTTATAATAGCTTTTAAATTGATTCTTTTTGCTCCTAGTTGCTTAATGCATTATTTTCTGTTAAGTTAACATAAACCCATGGTTAGGTTATGTTGAGAAAATTTTGTTATGTAAAACTAATTCTAGTTGTTGCTTGAAGTAGGAAAACTTTGAGTTGGATTTCTTCGAGTTTTCCTTTGGGTTTTGATTCGTTTGTTTTGATGTGTTATGTTACTATGCTATTGTGTTAAGTGATCATATGATATGTGCTTATTATGGTTATTGTTTGCCTCGGTAGAATTTCCGGAGTGCGAAGTTTGCTACCACGAGTCCCTAGTTTTCGAAGATCGTCAACAAGGCAAGTTCACTTTGACCATGCTTTCATACCTATGTTTTATTGCATTTAGTGGCACCTTTGCAACCACCCCTCAGTGGTGTTATTGAATCCTTGTAGTTGAGTAGTATGCATGAGGTAGGAACCCATCACCCTGTTACCAAGCCGGACGTTATTTATTTAAATGCTACGCTATAGTAGGCGGGGTTGGTATGAGTACTGGAGTGGTGTGAGAATGGAGGATCTCCGTCAATGGCGACAACTCCATGATGGAATCTGCAAGGACTACATCTTCAAGGCCTCAAGACTTCAAGACTCGAGACAAGAATTCAATACACACTCTTTGGGTGAAGGGCGGTTGACGGGCACCTGGAGAAACCAGTGGTTGGCGGGATGCATGGAGAAGCGCCATGACATCTTGCGGAAAGCTTCACCCAGACTCAAAGAGGCGGAAGAATACTTCATGCCCGAAGCTTACTGTGCAACCGCAAGTCATTATGGGCTCTGGCTTGGTTGACCTTAGCTGTGACTCTGGCTGGGGCGGTGCTAGCAGATGTAGAACTACGGTAGGATGGGATGAGTACGGACGGTGGTCGAGGAACTCTTGGAAGACCATGTTTGATCGTCTTGTTCTCAAACACCACGAAGTGCGAGAACGTAAAAGAGGATCGAATCTTGCGGGTAAAGTGTACAAACCTCTGCAGAGGGTTTAAACCTAATCGATTAGCCGTGTCCCGATTCACGGACAATTTGAGCATCTGGACTTGGATCTATCTGGAACTCTCAACACCAGATTGATAACTTAATTGTGGGCAACTTATGATGATTTTGGGCTATGAGACATCGGTTGGCGGAACCATGTCATGCTAGAAAATTCCATAGTACAGACTTCATTTATTCCTTTGATATAGGGAAAATAAAATCAGCTTTTACGCATAAACAAAACTCGATCTGAGCCCCAAAGCCATCTGCATATAGTATAGTTTATCATCTGTTTTCTCTTATTGTGATCTTGCGGTACATTCAATGTCTTGACCTACACGGCTGCAACGTATCATGTTGCAGATATTTCCTCGACGAGTAAGAGTTACGATCTGGGGTTACGGTCTACACTCAACCTGCCGATGGCGTTGATGGGACTCCACACCCGTTTGATTGTTTCGCTGAGTATTATGAGGTATATATCATTTTATGTTATTTATACATGTGATTGCACTTTGATATATACATTGATGTCTTGTGTGTGTGCCGACATCTTGATCCGAGGATGGCACTGCAACACGAGGCTTGACCGTCGAGGTCGGTCGCTCTGAACACACTTCTCCGATTTAGGTTCGAGCTTATCGAGGTTGAAACTTTTTCACATAAGCATCGCAGCCCCAAACTTTAACAAACGACAACTTTGGTTTCTTGCCAAACCACAGTTCATAAGCCGTCGTCTCAACGGATTTCGATGGTGCCCTATTTAAAGTGAATGCAACTGTCTCTAATACATAACCCCAAAACGATAGTGGTAAACCGATAAGAGACATCATAGGTCGTACAATATCCAATAAAGTGCGGTTACGACATTCGGACACACCGTTACACTGTGGTGTTCTAGGTGGCATGAGTTTGTGAAACTATTCCACATTATTTTAACTGAAGGCCAAACTCGTAACTCAAATATTCATCTCCACGATCAGATCGCAGAAACTTTATTTTCTTGTTACGATGATTTTCCACTTCACTCTGAAATCCTTTGAACCTTTCAACTATTTCAGACTTATGTTTCATCAAGTAGATATACCCATATCTGCTCAAATCATCTGTGAAGGTCAGAAAATAACGATACTTGCCACGAGCATTAATACTCATTGGTCTGCATACATCAGTATGTATTATTTCCAACAAGTCAGTATCTCGTTCCATTGTTCCGAAGAACGGAGTTTTATTCATCTTGCCCAAAAGGCACGGTTCGCAAGCATCAAATGATTCATAATCAAGTGATTCCAAAAACCCATCAACATGGAGTTTCTTCATGCGCTTTACATCGATATGACCCAAACGACAGTGCCACAAATAAGTTGCACTATCATTATCAACTTTGCATCTTTTGGCATCAATATTATGATTATGTGTATCACTATGATCGAGATCCAACAAACTATTTTCATTGGGTGTATGACCATCGAAGGCTTTATTCATGTAAACAGAATAACAATTATTCTCTGACTTTAAATGAATAACCGTATTGCAATAAACATGATCAAATCATATTCATGCTCAACGCAAACGCCAAATTACATTTATTTAGGTTTAACACTAATCCCGAAAGTATAGGGAGTGTGCGATGATGATCATATCAATCTTGGAACCACTTCCAACATACATCGTCACTTCACCCTCAACCAGTCTCTGTTTATTCTATAACTACTGTTTCAAGTTACTAATTTTTAGCAACCGAACAAGTATCAAATACTCAGGGGCTACTATAAACACTAGTAAGGTACACATTAATAACCTGTATATCAAATATACCCTTGTTGACTTTGCCATCCTTCTTATCCACCAAATATTTAGGGCATTTCCGCTTCCAGTGACCATTTCCTTTGCAGTGTAAGCACTCAGTTTCAGGCTTTGGTCCAGCTTTGGGCTTCTTCGCGGGAGTGACAACTTGCTTGTCATTCTACTTGAAGTTCCCTTTCTTTCCATTTGCCCTTTTCTTGAAACTAGTGGTCTTGTCAATCATCAACACTTGATGCTCTTTTTTGATTTCTACCTTCATTGATTTCAGCATCACGAAGAGCTCGAGAATCGTTTTCGTCATCCCTTGCGTTATAGTTCATCACGAAGTTCCAGTAACTTGGTGATGGTGACTAGAGAACTCTGCCAATCACTATCTTATCTGGAAGATTTACTCCCACTTGATTCAAGCGATTGTAGTACTCATACAATCTAAGTACTTGCTCACTAGTTGAGAAATTCTCCTCCATCTTTTAGGCGAAGTATTTGTCAAAAGGTCTCATACCTCTTGACACGGGCATGAGTCTGAAATACCAATTTCATCTCTTGAAACATCTTATATGTTCCATGATGTTTCAAAAACATTTTTGTGGTCCCGGTTCTAAGCCATAAAGCATGGTGCACAAAACTATCAAGTAGTCATCATATTGAGATAGCCAAACGTTCATAACGTCTGCATCTGCTCCTGCAATAGGTCTGTCACCTAGAGGTGCATCAAGGACATAATTCTTCTGTGCAGCAATGAGGATAAACCTCAGATCACGGACCAAGTCCGCATCGTTGATACTAACATTTTTCAACTTAGTTTTCTCGAGGAACACATATAAAACATAGGGAAGCTACAACGCGAGCTATTGATCTACAACATAATTTGCAAAATACTACCAGGACTAAGTTCATGATAAATTAAAGTTCAATTAATCATATTACTTAAGAACTCCCACTTAGATAGACATCCCTCTAGTCATCTAAGGAATCACGTGATCCAAATCAACTAAACCATGTCCGATCATCACGTGAGATGGAGTAGTTTCAATGGTGAACATCACTATGTTGATCATATCTACTATATGATTTACGCTCGACCTTTCGGTCTCCGTGTTCCAGGCCATATCTGTTATATGCTAGGCTCGTCAAGTTTAACCTGAGTATTCCGCGTGTGCAACTGTTTTGCACCCATTGTATTTGAACGTAGAGCCTATCACACCCGATCATCACGTGGTGTCTCACAATGAAGAACTTTCGCAACGGTGCATACTCAGGGAGAACACTTTTACTATGATAATTAGTGAGGGGTCATCTTATAATGCTACCGTCAATCAAAGCAAGATAAGATGTATAAAAGATAAACATCACATGCAATCAATACAAGTGATATGATATGGCCATCATCATCATGTGCTTGTGATCTCCATCTTCGAAGCACCGTCATGATCACCATTGTCACCGGCGCGACACCTTGATCTCCATCGTAGCATCGTTGTCGTCTCGCCAATCTTATGCTTCTACGACTATTGCTACCGCTTAGTGATAAAGTAAAGCATTACAGGGCGATTGCATTGCATACAATAAGCGACAACCATATGGCTCCTGCCGATTGCCGATAACTTCGGTTACAAAACATGATCATCTCATACAATAAAATTTAGCATCATGTCTTGACCATATCACATCACAACATGCCCTGCAAAAACAAGTTAGACGTCCTCTACTTTGTTGTTGCAAATTTTACGTGGCTGCTACGGGCTGAGCAAGAACCGTTCTTACCTACGCATCAAAACCACAACGATAGTTTGTCAAGTTGGTGCTGTTTTAACCTTCGCAAGGACCTGGCGTAGCCACACTTGGTTCAAATAAAGTGAGAGAGACAGACACCCGCCGGTCACCTTTAAGCAACTAGTGCTCGTGGCGGTGAAATCAGTCTCGCGTAAGCATACGCGTAATGTCGGTCCGGGTCGCTTCATCTCACAATACCACTGAACCGAAGTATGACATGCTGGTAAGCAGTATGACTTATATCGCCCACAACTCACTTGTGTTCTACTCGTGCATATGACATCTACGCATAAAACCAGGCTCGGATGCCACTGTTGGGGAACGTAGTAATTTCAAAAATTTCCTACGCACACGCAAGATCATGGTGATGCATAGCAACCAGAGGGGAGAGTGTGTCCACGTACCCTCATAGACCGAAAGCGGAAGCGTTAGCACAACGCGGTTGATGTAGTCGTACGTCTTCACGGCCCGACCGATCAAGCACCGAAACTACGGCACCTCCGAGTTCTAGCACACGTTCAGCTCGATGACGTCCCCCAAACTCCGATCCAGCCGAGTGTCGAGGGAGAGTTCCGTCAGCACGACGGCGTGGTGACGATCTTGATGTTCTACCGTCGCAGGGCTTCGCCTAAGCACCGCTACAATATTATTGAGGTGGACTATGGTGGAGGGGGGCACCGCACACGGCTAAGAGATCCAAGGGATCAATTGTTGTTGTTGTGCCTAGAGGTGCCCCCTGCCCCCGTATATAAAGGAGCCAGGGGGAGGGGGTCAGCCGTCCAGGAGGGGCGCGCCAGGAGGAGTCCTCCTCCCACCGGGAGTAGGACTCCCCCCCTTCCTTGTTGGAGTAGGAGAGAAGGAAAGAGGGGGAGAGGAGGAAGGAAAAGGGGGCTGCACCCCTTGTCCAATTCGGACCAGAGGGGGGCTGCGCGCCTCCTCCTTTCGGCCTCTCTCCTCTATTCCCTTATGGCCCAATAAGGCCCATATACCCCCCGACGAATTCCCGTAACTCCCCGGTACTCCGAAAAATACCCGAATCACTCGGAACCTTTCCGAAGTCCGAATATAGTCGTCCAATATATCGATCTTTACGTCTTGACCATTTCGAGACTCCTCGTCATGTCCCTGATCTCATCCGGGACTCCGAACGCCTTCGGTACATCAAAACTCATAAACTCATAGTATAACTGTCATCGAAACCTTAAGCGTGCGGACCCTACGGGTTCGAGAACAATGTAGACATGAACGAGACACGTCTCCGGTCAATAACCAATAGCGGAACCTGGATGCTCATATTTGTTCCCACATATTCTACGAAGATCTTTATCGGTCAGAACGCATAACAACATACGTTGTTCCCTTTGTCATCGGTATGTTACTTGCCCGAGATTCGATCGTTGGTATCTCAATACCTAGTTCAATCTCGTTACCGGCAAGTCTCTTTACTCATTCCGTAATACATCATCCCGCAACTAACTAATTAGTTGCAATGCATGCAAGGCTTATAGTGATGTGCATTACCGAGTGGGCCCAGAGATAACTCTCCGACAATTGGAGTGACAAATCCTAATCTCGAAATACGCCAACCCAACATGTACCTTCGGAGACACCTGTAGATCTCATTTATAATCACCCAGTTACGTTGTGACGTTTGGTAGCACACAAAGTGTTCCTCCGGTAAACAGGAGTTGCATAATCTCATAGTCACAGGAACATGTATAAGTCATGAAGAAAGCAATAGCAACATACTAAACGATCAAGTGCTAAGCTAACAGAATGGGTCAAGTCAATCACATCATTCTCCTAATGATGTGATCCCGTTAATCAAATGACAACTCTTTTGTCCATGGCTAGGAAACATAACCATCTTTGATAAACGAGCTATTCAAGTAGAGACATACTAGTGACACTATGCTTGTCTATGTATTCACACATGTATTACGTTTCCGGTTAATACAATTCTAGCATGAATAATAAACATTTATCATGATATAAAGAAATAAATAATAACTTTATTATTGCCTCTAGGGCATATTCCCTTCAATCGGTGGACCTCGGGCCGCCGATAAATGGGCCTCAGGCCGTCGGATAAATGGGTCTACATGGGCCGTAATCGGGCGTAATTGGTATCGGCTCAGCACGGTAACGGGCCGTTAACAGGCCGTAGGACTGCAAAAGCTTAATTTTGTCACAGGCATAACGGGTCGTTAATGGGCCAGAATATAGGACGGGCTGGCCAGAAACGGGCCGACTCTTGCCATGGGCCGAATTTGGCCCATTAGGGTAACATGCCGATGTGGGCCGACTCTTGCCATGGGCGTGTTGGCCTATTTGGGGAACATGCAAGAATGGGTCGACTCTTGCCATGGGCCAAATTTTGCCCATTAGGGAACAGGCGATGTGGGCGGAAGTAATCGAGGGCGAAAAGGAGCCCAAGAACGTATGGGCGTCAATAGGCGAAGCTAACACGGGTGGAAACAGCCCATGGTAAATCACGAATTCGTTAACGTGTACAAAGAAAATTACTGTTCATTATGGGCTAGAGTCCCGTGGGCTGTAAAGGGCGAAAGATGAAAGGACTCATATGGGCGAAAGGCGCGTGGGCTATACATGGGCCGAAAGTGAAATCGGCTGGTGTTATATTCGACGGGCCACATGACGTTTTTGGGCCGATTTCCTTTAGTGCCTAACGGGCCGTAAAATGGGCTATTGCGAAGAGACCGTTAACAGGCTTTTCATGGGCCAGCCCGTTAACTTTTGACCAAGTCAAACAGGCCAGCTTTGTAAGCTAAATGGGCCAGTGGTGGGCCGTGGCATGTGTCGACATATCATAGGCGCCTATCTGACCCACTGACGAGCTGACACGTGTTTCGTCCAGCCAATAAGAATTTTACACGTGGAAATTTCCCATTAGTCGGGGCTGTTAACAGGTTATCGGATCCAAAACCCGACCCGATAGCTTAAAGGCGTTCCGTTACGGTGGATGCCACGCATCGGTCACCCTTGACGAAAGCACTTCTGTGACGCGTGATTTATCGTCATGGAAGTGGACACTTCCGTGATGATAATTTTGGTAATGTCATGGAACACTTCTACGAAAGCACAGGTATCACTATCTTGATTCTGTCATAAATTTGTCATGGATGTACATGCATGACAAAAAACGCGACCTACTGTGACAAACACGTATCATCACGGAAGTGTATTTTTTTTGTAGTTGAGTGAGCATATAGTAAAGCTTGTTGGCTATGTTGATAGACTAGCTTCTCTGGAATTTGGAATTCCACCGACGCTCGGTATAGACATTGTGCTTGATTCACTTCCCCCATCTCATGATGGCTTTATCATGAATTACAACATGAATGGGATGGATAAAAGTTCAAATGAGTTGTTTGCTATGCTCAAAACTGCGAAAGCTGGAATGCAGAAGAATAAGACAGTGTTGATGGTCAACAAGACCACCAGTTTCCAGAAGAAAGGCAAGTCCAAGAAAAGAAATCTACTGAAGCCGGTAAGACCGAGTCTCAGAAGAAGAACAAGGAGCCTCTAAAGAGACTGAATTTTTCTACTATAAGCAAAAAGGACACTAGAAGCATAACTGCAAGAAGTATTTGGCGGATAAGAAGAACAGTTCTTTCGGTAAAGGTATAATCATTATACAAAGTTAATGTTATTCTACTTGTAAATTTTTGTATGTCATGAGTATTTGATACTGGTCGGTTGCTCTCATTTTGCAAACGGATGCAGGGACTACAGATAGCTCACAAGGAGATAAGAAATTAAGTCGTGATACAAGTCGGGAATGGTGATGGGATCGCTACTTAGGTACACTGTCAAAGTCTTGTCTTTGGTTTATCTTCAAGATTTATCTTACAACTAAAATAATAGTTATTTTGCTTCAGAGTTATGTAATGCATTATCCTATGGGTTATGCGATGAATATTTTTTGAAGTTTTAAACAATGGTTGTTCAGATTATTATGAGAATATGGAATATGGAATATGGAATCAGATTATTTGTCACAGCCCCAGATCAGCCCTAGAGCTTGTTTTGTAGCTAGTAGCATTGCATCCATGCATCATGTTTAATTTCCATGAAATTTGAAATGGGGATGATCAAGCCCTAGCACTAAAGCAATTCAAATAGGTTCAAATTCAAAAATATTTTCAAAAACCCAAATTGGTTTGCAAAAATATTCATGATTAATGGAAAAGGGTGAAACCCATATCCAGAGATGATGTATATTCTTCCAAGGCATTTTGGATTTTTGAATAAACCATATTGTATTTGAATTGGGGCATTTAAATACTATTAATATTTTAAATGCTCCAACAATTCTGAAAAATAGTTAAGGGCCTCTGTAATAATTCAATTAATGCCCACAATTATTTTCAGGATTTATTTAAATGGTTTAGTATTTTACTAAACTAAAACAAACTGAAAATAGAAAACAGAAATAAATAAAAATAGAGAGAGGAGAGAACTGCACTGGCGATTACTGCGCAGCCCACCTACAGCGTCCGAACCGCCCAACCTCCTCCCCCCCTGGCCGGCCCGGTTGGCCAGCCCAGCCCACCTACCCCCCGCTCATCGTCTTCCTCTGCTGCGGAAGGCGAGGCGAGGCATGGGTTGGCGATGCTGCTGCCACCTCCTGCTTGCTACTGAGGCCTCCCCTTCGATCTGATCCGCGTCTGGCGGCGCCACGCACTTCGGGCCCTCTCACTCTTCCCGTGCCCCTCTCCCTCCTCTCTCTCGCTTTGCGCCTCGTGCCCGAGCCGCCCGTCGCCGCCGCTTCGCCATAGCCGTGCCACCGCCCTCCTCGCCCATCCAACATGCCCCAAAGACTCGCCACTCCGTCCCGTCAACCCCACCGAGCCACGCAAGCCGGATTTCACCACAACCCGCCATCGACGCTTTCTTCAACCTCGGGACCGCGGCCATCACCGTCAAATTAAATGCGGCTCGGACCGTTCCCGACCTCGCTGAGCGCCCGTCGTCATCGCCGTGAGCCCTGCTCCAAACCCCTCTTCCTCCCCTTGCGTTCGTACACCCTAGCTCCATTCCCCGCCGTGCCCGAGAGCTCCTGCCGCCGGCCATGTCACCGCCGCCGCTACAATCACTGAGGTTTGCGCCTGACCGTTGCCCCGAGTTCATCTTGCTCCTAGGAGCCTAACACCACCACCAGCTCCTTCCCACGAGCTCCCTAGTGCCATGCCCGTTGAGGCCCGAGCTCCGGCCGCCGCCGCGAGCTCGCTTCCGGCGAACACCGGCCACCCCCGCACCTCCCGTTGGTCTCCCCAGATGCGCACGGGCACGGGCTCCCTCCTGGTGCCCTCAGCGCGCCCCAGCCGCGGCCCTAGCGCAACTCCGGCGAGCCACCGCCGCTCGGTTGGTCGCCGCCGGCCTAATTCCGGCAAGTGCCGACGTGGCCACCCTGTTAGCACTAATTAACCCCCCCTCTCTTTGACATGTGGGCCCCAGTACTGGATTAATTAGTTTAATTTCTTTGTTAGATTAGTACAAATCTCGGGGCCCGCCTCTCGGATTGACTTTGCCACGTCATCGTTGACCGGACCCACTAGTCGACCTCGACCTGCCTCGTTACATCGACGTGCGGGTCCCACGCGTCGAGTTTGACCTGGACCTGGCGCCTTTGACCTGCTTGACGTCACCTCGATGTCATCTTGGCGCAATTAACCTTTTTTCGGATTTGTTTATATTCAGGAAATTTCTAAATGCCCTAAACTTTAATAAATCATAGAAATTCAACCGTAACTCGGATTGAAATAATTTATATATGAAAATGATCAGAAAAATATGAAGAATCTGTTTATGCCATGATCATGCATGTTTGAACAAGTTAACATCACTGAATAGGATGAATCATGATTAGGGTAATTTATGGAATAGCATTTGGAGTTGGAGTTCAACCTTGTTTGAATTCCACTTCAACTAACTTGGATTATTATTGCATTAGGTGAATTCAGTACCTTAATATGACATGTCATTCATGTGAATGTGCATTGCATTGATTGTGTTCTCTCTTGTTTGCGGTAATTGTTCCTCCGGTGAGCGATGTACCGACGATGAGTTCGATGACACCGATGAAGAATTATATTATCTTGAAGTGCGGGCAAGCAAAACCCCTTGTTCATTCCGATACAATCCCACTCTCTCGCTCCTGCTCTATTTTACTGCATTAGGACAACAACGACTCATGTGTTACTTGCTGCGGTAGCTGAACCCTTGATCCTTTGCATGACTGTCATTCCACGTAATTAGATGAAACCCACTAGCATGAGTAGGAATTGTTTGAGCCATGTTGTGCCTACTCATTTATGCTTGTTGTCATGCCCGCTATTGCTTAGAGTCGAGTCGGTCGATTCATCGGGAATGAATTGGAATTGTTATGAACATGTCCTATTGTGTGTGAGCTAAGTGTGTGAACACGATTTGGTAAAGGTAGCGGTGAGAGGCCATGTAGGAGTACATGGTGGGTTGTCTCATTGCAGCCGTCCTCGTGAACTGAGTTCGTGTTTGTGATCCATGATACAGTTACTACCACGCATTGGGCCCGAAACCAATGGACCCTCTCGGCTTCTTGACCACCCTTGTCCTCGGTCAGGGAGTTGCAAGTAGTTTCGTGTTTGTAGCATCTTTGGGGCCGCACGCAACGCTGACCTTAGGGGTGGGTTGTGTTGCGGTAGGCACCGTGGGTTGTGTACCGAGTGCCCGTTTGGTATCTCGGGAACCCTGCACACATCGTTCGGGCTGTATGGGAAACCTCGGCGGACTCCTGCGGATGGAACCGAATAGGCGATAAACCTGGACTAGGGACTTGAGTGTTTAGGTAGGCCGTGGCCGACACCCACGTTGGGCTTCCGCTTGAAGGTTGCCGAGTACATGTCGTGTACGCGCGGTAAGTGGTGAGCGTGTGTGAAGAAGTACACCCTGCAGGGTTTAATATGATCTATTGAATAGCCGTGTCCACGGAGAAGGACTTCGGGTTGCCTATATCAGTTCATAGACAAGTGAAAGTGGATACTCTAAAATCGCAAGATAAGCGTGAGTGCTATGGATGGCGTTCTCGTAGGGAGACGGGAGCGGGTCCATAGTGGTGTATTGATGTGGTGAATATGTGGACTCGTGTGCCACCTCAAAAGAGTTACTCGCGATGTAGTTCAGGATAGCCACCGAGTCAAAGCTGGCTTGCTGCGGTCAAACTCCACCACCCCTTTTGATAACGATGCATATGTAGTTAGTTCTGATGTAAGTCTTGCTGAGTACAATTGTACTCACGTTTGCTTATTTTATGTTTTGCAGAGAGACGTCAGTCTCGCTAGTAGTTCCGCTTGGACTTCGACTTTTAGCTTGTTACCTCAGCTACGATCTTGTGCCCTCGGCAGGATCCGGTAGATAGTCAGGCTCCTCAGCCTTTTTTCATTTATAGTTGTCTGTACTCAGACATGTTTAGCTTCCGCTTGTGCTTTGACTTGTATACTCTGAGTGTTGGGTCATGAGACCCATGTTTGTAATATCTCGCTCCTCGGAGCCTAATGAATAATATCTGAGTCGTAGAGTTATGTTGTGATGCCACGTCGTATTTACACATATTAAGCATATTGTGTGTATGTCTGAAATGCTTGGTATGTGTGGGATCCGACAAACTAGTTGTTTATCCTTGGCAGCCTCTCATATGGGGAAATGTAGTCTCGTGCCTCCGAGCGATAGTAGTCCGCTACAGCCGGTTCACGAGTCCTGCTAGCCCAGACTACTGCTTGGACACTTGATCGGGCGGCATGTGTTTCACTTTGTTCCTATATACGTCCTTCGGGAAATGTCACGCGGTGTTATTCGAGTCTGCCTAGCCTGCTACAGCCGGGATACGGAGTCCTGTTAGCCAGTGCTACAGCCCGAATATATCGTTGATGACCGACATGCTCGATGTGATTCATGTATGCCTGTCCCCATAGGTTAGCGCCGCTTTGGGTTCACGACTAGCCATGTCGGCCGGGTTCTTCGTCATATGGATGCTAGCGACACTATCATATCGTGAGCCAAAAGACGCATAAGCGGTCCGGGCCATGGTAAGGCGACACCGTGGGAATACCGTGCGTGAGGCCGCAAAGTGATATGATGTGTTACATGCTAGATCGGTGTGACTTAGGATCGGGTCTGACAGCGTTGGTATCGAGCCTGTTGCTGTAGGATTACCAAGCCAAACTGGTGAAGTTGTGTCTAGAAATGCTTTAGCTATGTAAGGAATTGATTGTGTAAGGAGCGTAAGGCTCTTTTTACTCCTTATACCTCATGGCCTTCTGATCTGAGTCATCCTCTTCTCTTCTACGGGGTTTAAGAACTAGGCTTCTCATCTATCTATTAGGATGACGTGTTACTAATCCATAGACCTTAAGATTGTTGGTTCTAATCCCCAGTTTAGTTCCTACTATTTCTGCATGATAACTGTTGATCCTAGAATCTTGTTATGATGTTGTTGAGTAGTTATGCCACCATTTTCTGCAGGATGTCTCAAATCATTTTGAGCATTTACAGCCGTTATGCCGTCCGAGTCATCCTAGGTCTCTAAATAGTCTGATGCATTTGCAAATCCTTTCTTTCCGTTTCCGATGTCCTTTTGGGTCAGAATAAGCACACTAACCGGTGCGTTGAGGTAAATTATTGCCTTGACATATATGTTGGAACCATTATTATGACCCTAGGTGTTTAGGAAGTCACCTAGCAATTTAGCAATGCTTTTGTATCCCAAGTGTGATGATTCTGGCCATCATTTTCGAAAGCATCCCGTGATGCCATTTAGTAGTAGGTATTCTACTCCTGGGTTGCTGAACCCGAGATTCATCCTACTTCATGTTGTTAGTATTTGCTAGTGCCTTTAGGATATTAGTAACCTTGCGATAGTCCTCGAATTCCGTGGTATTCTCCTTCTTCCAAATACCATGAACTAATTATGGCAGCAGTTCTTTTGAACCAAAACATCACAATAAGAGTGCTCTTGAGGAGTACTCCATTCATATTGTGACTCTGCCAGTTCTACCTTCTCTGCATGGATTATCCGGAAGAAATGTTGAGCTTGCTCGACATACTAATCTGTGCATCCACAACTCAGAAAATTATATGTTCCTTGAGTTGTTCTCTTAAATGCCTTCTGACCTTCATCTATCAATTGATAGCCAAGGGTATGTGTGCATTCGTTTATCGATGCCTATTACTCATGTGGTCCGTCAAGTCATTCTATTCCGGAATGACTAGGAGAAACAAACTCTAGTACCTCATCCATATCCAGGATTGGGTCAAAGCAGTTGTATACCCGCAGATCAAAATGCCAATCCAGCTTTTGTTCTGTTCTACCCTGAAGTATTGCCATCTTATGTCAAGAATGTCATGGGGGTTGCACAACCTCTTAGGAATCCTTGACGCAGTGATACTTCTCGCCATCATTATTCATTCCTCGGTTCCGTGTTGATGCAACCGGAATGCCGACAAGTGAATTGTGATGTGTGAAATCAATACTCCGAGCAACTTGTTGTTTGGTAGTGAATGGACAATATTCTCAATCTTAGCGTGTTGGTTATTAAACCATCATCCTAAGATTGATCGTGCTACTTAGTCCCTATTTTCGGTGCACTCTTCGATTGATGAGTTAGGATCTTGTCAAGTCCTCACTCATTTGATAATATCGTCTTGCCCTGAAAAGCAAGATTGTTCTCGAGCTTAGTAACATATCGGTGGTTCGTGACTTTCCAAATATCTTCTTGGAAGTGTTACCGGGTTGCTCCCTGACTGTTATGTTGGGCTCGTGATCAAGTTGGGTTCTTGTGAACCACCCCTTCTCCAAGAATCTGTGTTGGATACCCCTGAGCTAGTCGGTTAAGCTAGACAACAACTTGGAGAGTTGGAAGATAAAAGCTTGCCTAACTTAGTTCGATCCAAAGGGATATTCTCGTGTAGTGTGTGTTGAAGAAAGATGATATCTTCATCGATTGGTCCCTGTGATCAGTTGCTGGATCTATTGTCCTATCAGCCCTTTGACTTGAGTGTGGGCAATCGTCAAGTCAAATCCGAACCAACGATATTCGTAATGTTGTCTTTCTCGTGGTTGATCCCTTGAGCATACACCATTATATCTTTTGGTCTGACCAATGCTATCACCGTGTTCACATGATGGTGGAAGTCCAGTGATATGGAAATTCCGATGAGTTGTTGTTGAGCCCATCAGTAGCATTTTGTCTTCCCCATGAGTCATGTGGAACACCAATGTAGTATTGGAAACTTGTGTAAGCAATGCCTTCGTGATCCGTTCATAAAGCCTATGCTTGGATGGAAGAAGTGACTTCCTCGAATTCATGTGCTTTAGGTGTAAGTTGCCGCCATGAATTTGAGAAAGGTTTGTTTCGTTTCCTCTGGAATCATCCCAAGCCACCATCATGCGTCGAAGTATTCTATGGCATGATAGACTGATCATCTTCATTTCATATGAATTCCATAGCACACCAAGCCACTGATTGATTTGTTCAAGGAGAAGAAGTTCCTTCTTAAGACCGCGGCTTATACAAGGACTTCGATATCCTCGATGATGGTTCCCCCACCCGAACTCGGTAGTGTTTTATTATAAGACTACCATGTGGTCATGCTTGTCTAGGACAACGTGTTCACATGATGGTAGCAAAACCAGCTCATGTTTTGGAGCTTGCTATCGTAGTTTATATCCCGAGGATCTCGCAACGCCATCTCGTCGAATTGTGTTGCAACCCTTCCTTTCAGACATGATGAGTCTGAAATATCCTAACACCAACCAGATCTGAATCTCAGGCAGATATGATGGTTGGAACATTCCAACAGTTACATTTCGTTTCCAGCTTGCACCGTCCTTGTGCCATTTCACTACCGGCTGCCTTCTTAGTAATTTCTGTTCAAGATCATCCTCAAAAGTGGACTTACCATGGGTCCCCTCCACCTCCGATGATAAGCAAAATTCATCCATTGAGTTGTCCTCAACAAGGTAGTCCACATCATCCATTCTAGTCCGGGTGTACCATTCCTTTGCACCCCACCTAATGATCGCTTGTGATTGCCTTTGGCTGGTATAAAGAGTTCCAATGATCTATGGATCAAAAGTAATTCTTTTTGCCACTTAAGGGAATAGTTCTTTGCGTCACCTTTCTCGAGGTGTTCCGTTACGGGATCATGGTAATTATGCTTCGCCACCTTGACACCATCCACCATCTTTATAAGCATGGAATTGTTGCCCACTAATCAAACCTCGTTGTTGTTCTTCCATCCCCCTCGATGTATTTTGTGTCTCAACTCGAGATGTGTCACCGTCTCAGTCCGTGAGTTGATCATGTTTACCTGATCTTCATGAAGATCGAATCATGTAGAGTTTCCCCCCCCCCTCTTTCCGTTGTCGTGTCGAGTAAAGATCTCGAAAGCAAAGACGTCAAGACCAAGATGATGGAGTGAGTCAACATCCTCGAGAAAGGCAATTGGATCATGAAGATTGTGATAGTTCGTGACTCCCCTTTTCCCTCTTACCTCACGTCTTGAATCTCGGGGCGAGATTCTTGTTTAGTGGGGGTGAGCTGTCACAGCCCCAGATCAGCCCTAGAGCTTGTTTTGTAGCTAGTAGCATTGCATCCATGCATCATGTTTAATTTCCATGAAATTTGAAATGGGGATGATCAAGCCCTAGCACTAAAGCAATTCAAATAGGTTCAAATTCAAAAATATTTTCAAAAACCCAAATTGGTTTGCAAAAATATTCATGATTAATGGAAAAGGGTGAAACCCATATCCAGAGATGATGTATATTCTTCCAAGGCATTTTGGATTTTTGAATAAACCATATTGTATTTGAATTGGGGCATTTAAATACTATTAATATTTTAAATGCTCCAACAATTCTGAAAAATAGTTAAGGGCCTCTGTAATAATTCAATTAATGCCCACAATTATTTTCAGGATTTATTTAAATGGTTTAGTATTTTACTAAACTAAAACAAACAGAAAATAGAAAACAGAAATAAATAAAAATAGAGAGAGGAGAGAACCGTACCTGGCCAGTTACCTGCGCAGCCCACCTACCTGGCGTCTGAACCGGCCCAACCTCCTCCCCCTGCTGGCCGGCCCGGTTGGCCAGCCCAGCCCACCTACCCCCACCGCTCATCGTCTTCCTCGCTGGAAGCAAGAGGCGAGGCGTGGCGGCCGGCGATGCTGCTGCCACCTCTGCCCTACAGCTGAGGCCTCCCCTTCGATCTGATCCGCGTCTGGCGACGCCACGCACCCCCCCTTGGCCCTCTCACTCTTCCCGTCCCCTCTCCCCTCCTCTCTCGCTCTGCGCCTCGTGCCCGAGAGCCGCCGTCGCCGCCGCTCGCCATAGCCGTGCCACCGGCCCTTCCTCGCCCATCCAACATGCCCCAAAGACTCGCCACTCCGTCCCCGTCAACCCCACCGAGCCACGCAAGCCGGATTTCACCACAACCCCGCCATCGACGCTTTCTTCAACCTCGGGACCGCCGGCCATCACCGTCAAATTCGTCGGCTCCGGACCGTCCCCGACCTCGCTGAGCGCCCGTCGTCATCGCCGTGAGCCCTGCTCCAAACCCTCTTCCTCCCCTTGCGTTCGACACCCTAGCTCCATTCCCGCCGTGCCGAGAGCTCCTGCCCGGCCATGTCACCGCCGCTATAATCACCGAGGTTGCGCTTGACCGTTGCCCCGAGTTCATCTTGCTCCTAGGAGCCTAACACCACCACCAGCTCCTTCCCACGAGCTCCCTAGTGCCATGCCCGTTGAGGCCCGAGCTCCGCCGCCCACAGCTTCGCTTCGGCGAACACCGCCACCCCCGCACCTCCGTTGGTCTCCCCAGATCGCGCAGGCACAGGCTCCCCTCTGGTGCCCTCGGTAGCGCCCTAGCCGCTGCCCTAAGCGCAACTCCGCGAGCCACCGCCGCTCGGTTGGTCGCCCCGCCTAATTCCGCAAGTGCCGGCGTGGCCACCCTGTTAGCACTAATTAACCCCCTCTCTCTTTGACATGTGGGCCCCAAAGACTGGATTAATTAGTTTAATTTCTTTGTTAGATTAGTACAAATCTCGGGGCCCGCCTCAAGATTGACTTTGCCACGTCATCGTTGGCCGGACCCACTAGTCGACCTCGACCTGCCTCGTTACATCGACGCGGGTCCCGCGTCAGTTTGACCTGGACCTGGCGCCTTTGACCTGCTGACGTCACCCGATGTCATGCTGACGCAATTAACCTTTTTTTCTGGATTTGTTTATATTCAGGAAATTTCAGAAATGCCCTAAACTTTAATAAATCATAGAAATTCAACCGTAACTCGGATTGAAATAATTTATATATGAAAAATGATCAGAAAAATATGAAGAATCTGTTTATGCCATGATCATGCATGTTTGAACAAGTTAACATCACTGAATAGGATGAATCATGATTAGGGTAATTTATGGAATAGCATTTGGAGTTGGAGTTCAACCTTGTTTGAATTCCACTTCAACTAACTTGGATTATTATTGCATTAGGTGAATTCAGTACCTTAATATGACATGTCATTCATGTGAATGTGCATTGCATTGATTGTGTTCTCTCTTGTTTGCGGTAATTGTTCCTCCGGTGAGCGATGTACCGACGATGAGTTCGATGACACCGATGAAGAATTATATTATCTTCAGAAGTGCCAGGCAAGCAAAACCCCCTTGTTCATTCCGATACAATCCCACTCTCTCGCTCCTGCTCTATTTTACTACATTAGGACAACAACGACTCATGTGTTACTTGCATGTAGCTGAACCCCTTGATCCTTTGCATGACCTGTCATTCCACAGTAATTAGATGAAACCCACTAGCATGAGTAGGAATTGTTTGAGCCATGTTGTGCCTACTCATTTATGCTTGTTGTCATGCCTGCTACTGCTTAGAGTCGAGTCAGGTCTGATTCATCGGGAATGAATTGGAATTGTTATGAACATGTCCTATTGTGTGTGAGCTAAGTGTGTGAACACGATTTGGTAAAGGTAGCGGTGAGAGGCCATGTAGGAGTACATGGTGGGTTGTCTCATTGCAGCCGTCCTCAGAACTGAGTTCGTGTTTGTGATCCATGATACTGATTACTACCACACATTGGGCCCGAAACCAATGGACCCTCTAAACTTCTTGACCACCCTTGTCCTCGGTCAAGGGAGTTGCAAGTAGTTTACGGTGTTTGTAGCATCTTTGGGGCACGCATAGCGCTGACCTTAGGGGTGGGTTGTGTTGCGGTAGGCACCGTGGGCCTGTGTACCGAGTGCCGTTTGGTATCTCGGGAACCCTGCACACATCGTTCGGGGCTGTATGGGAAACCTCGGCGGACTCCTGCGGATGGAACCCGAATAGGCGATAAACCTGGACTAGGGACTTGAGTGTTTAGGTAGGCCGTGGCCGACACCCACGTTGGGCTTCGCTTGAAGGTTGCCGAGTACATGTCGTGTAAACGGCGGTAAGTGGTGAGCGTGTGTGAAGAAGTACACCCTGCAGGGTTTAATATGATCTATTGAATAGCCGTGTCCACGGAGAAGGACTTCGGGTTGCCTATATCAGTTCATAGACAAGTGAAAGTGGATACTCTAAAATATGCAAGATAAGCGTGAGTGCTATGGATGGCATTCTCGTAGGGAGGCGGAGCGGGTCCATAGTGGTGTATTGATGTGGTGAATATGTGGACTCGTGTGCGCCACCTCAAAAGAGTTACTCATGATCGTAGTTCGGGATAGCCACCGAGTCAAAGCTGGCTTGCTGCGGTCAAACTCCACCACCCCCTTTTGATAACGATGCATATGTAGTTAGTTACGATGTAAGTCTTGCTGAGTACAATTGTACTCACGTTTGCTTATTTTATGTTTTGCAGAGAGGCGTCGGTCTCGCTAGTAGTTCCGCTTGGACTTGACGTTTAGCTTGTTACCTCAGCTATGATCTTGTGCCCTCGGCGGAGATCCGGTAGATAGTCGGGCTCCTCAGCCTTTTTCATTTATAGTTATGCGTACTCAGACATGTTTAGCTTCGCTTGTGCTTTGACTTGTATACTCGAGTGTTGGGTCATGAGACCCATGTTTGTAATATCTCGCTCCTCGGAGCCTAATGAATAATATCTGAGTCGTAGAGTTATGTTGTGATGCCACGTCGTATTTTTACATATTGAGCATATTGTGTGTATGTCTGAAATGCTTGGTATGTGTGGGATCCGACAAACTAGTTGTTTATCCTTGGCAGCCTCTCATATGGGGAAATGTAGTCTCGTGCCTCCGAGCGATAGTAGTCCGCTACTGCCCGGTTCACGAGTCCTGCTAGCCCAGCACTACTGCTTGGACACTTGACTAGCCGGCATGTGTTTCACCGTTCCTATGTCTGTCCTTCGGGAAATGTCACGCGGTGTTATTCGAGTCCTGCCTAGCTGCTACAGCCGGGATACCGGAGTCCTGTTAGCCAGTGCTACAGCCGAATATATCGTTGATGACCGACATGCTCGATGTGATTCATGTATGCCTGTCCCCATAGGTTAGCGCCGCTTTGGGTTCACGACTAGCCATGTCGGCCGGGTTCTTCGTCATATGGATGCTAGCGACACTATCATATACGTGAGCCAAAAGACGCAAACGGTCCCGGGCCATGGTAAGGCGACACCCGTGGGAATACCGTGCGTGAGGCCGCAAAGTGATATGATGTGTTACATGCTAGATCGGTGTGACTTAGGATCGGGGTCCTGACATTATTATGATAAATCTTGAAGTTTGTGGTCTATAACATTAAAGCTAAATGTCTTGAGAAGACTGATAATACCACTTGTGTGTGGCACTGCTTGGTTATATCGGATAGTTAAAAATTCATAAGATGAAGTATAAATGTCTTTTATTTGAAACGATTAAATGCATTATGATGTATAAAGTCTGGTGGATATAACAGGGCACGATGAATATTTATACTTCATCAAAGATATGAGTAAATATGATTTACATGATAAAAACTTAATTTTTTTGAAACTTTGAACAGTAGGAGCACCTCCCACTGTTATTTTTGTATTAACATAATATAGTACAAATTACATGGTGTCTATACAAGTGTCATCACCCCATTTTGGGGTGTGATAGGATGCTAGTGTACAGAAGAAAGGATTATAGGGATGAGGTGTTTGTGCTTTTCCTTGACCCTATAGGCAAGGAGAGAGAAGTCTGTCTAACCAAGAAAGTTTTGTTGGAACAATCCCTCTGAAGTGTTTATTGTTTCGTTCCTTCCATAAACTCCAAGCCGCAAGCAAGAACATCTCGATGAAAAGAGGCCTATTCCAGCGTTGTTTGGCCATAACCACGTTCTGAAGGCGTGACATTCCTTGTGGCCAGGATAGGCCCAGACTTGCCCAACAATCAATGCTGAAGCGACACTCAAAGAACAAGTGCTCCAAAGTTTCTTCGATTTGCAGTCCACATAAGATACAATTGTGGTCATCACCAATATTGTAGTGTCGTCTTTTGAGCATATTCCTTGTATTCAGGCGATCAACCAGCAGCAACCACCCGAAAACTTTGATTTTAATTGTTGATCTTGATTTCCAAATCCAACCAAAGGCTTCATATGCTCGAATATCTCTGAAGTAGAATTCATAGTATTTATGTGCTGAGAATTGATCAGATCCCCATGCATATATCCAAACATCTATCTCATCAGATAGGGTAATCGTGGACAAGTCGGATTGCATCAATCTAACTTCAGCGTGGGCTTGCTCAGAAAGAGGAAGGTGGAACGCCTCCCGAAGAGCTGTGGTGGACAAGAAATCTCCGACAGAGATGTCTTCATTAATGGTGTAGGAGAATGCGCGAGGGTAACTTTCCGCAATAATGTTGTCCGCCCAGGAGTCCTTCCAGAAGAGGACATTCCTGCCATTTGCTACCTGAACATGGGTGATTCCTCTATAAATGGGAATTAGCTTTGCAACATCACGCCACCAGAATGAATCACACGTGTCAGAGGCGTGAGGAATGCGGTTAGAGTAATATGTGTCCCAGATGAGATGGACCCAAGGCACGTCCCACCTATTATAGAATTTATGTAAGTATTTGAGTGGTAGGGCATCTCCTTGTGTTCTTAGATCAATCACACCTAGGCCACCGCATTCCTTGGGTCGGCATACCATGCTCCAGGCAGCCAGGGAGCTGCATTTATCACCTTGTTCAGTTTTTTTAGTCCACAAACATTTCCTCCTAATCTTGTCCAGTAGTTCAATGATCTTAGTTGGCAATATGAGCGTACATAGAACAAAAATGATCAACGAAGTGATCACAGAGTTGAGCAGAGATAATTTGCCGTTGTAGGATATCATGTTGAGAGTGGCAGTTAGTCTTCTTTCCATGGAGCAAACTAGAGGCATAAGTTCAACAATTGTTGTTCGTGTAGTTCCAAGAGGGAGCCCCAAGTAGGTAAATGGCAACTTGCCAATGACACATCCAAAAATGTTAGCAATTTCCTGAGTTTTCGCCAGGTCACAATTCATTGTGATGAGAGTGGATTTGTGAAAGTTTATTTTCAACCCAATGGACGTGGCATAGTCATTTAAGATGTCCTTGACGGTTGTAGCTTGCTGGGTGCATGCTGGCATGACCAATATGGTGTCGTCGGCGTATTGAATTACAGGGTAATCATTTTGGTGCTGTGACGGGAACGGCAGATGAATCAAGTTACGTGCGAAAGCATCATTTATGGCAGCCTGCAAAAGGTCGGCTGCAAGAACAAAGATTAGTGGGGAGAGGGGGTCTCCCTGTCTTACACCGCATTTGCAATAAAATTGCCGACCTGGAGTGCCATTAAGAAGGACCGAAGATTTGCCCGAGGATAAGATGCATCCGATCCATCCCAGCCATTTGTCATTGAATCCCATGTTTTTCATAATTTCAATCATGGCCTCATGTTCGATCGTATCAAATGCTTTGGCAAAATCTAACTTTAGGAGCATGATTTCCTTTCTTGAAGATTGGCATTGGTATATGTACTCATAGGCCCATGCGAGACAGTCTTGTATCGTCCGTCCTTTAAGAAATCCATATTGATTCTTGTGCACAATTTTTAGGATGACATTTTGGAGTCTATTAGCCAAGATTTTTTGTGACCACCTTGAGACAACAATTTAGGAGTGTGATCGGTCGATAGTCATTGATAGACTCTGGAGAGCTTGTTTTGGGGATGAGGGTGATGAAACCATCATTAATACTTTCCAAATTGAGCTCCCCACTGTGAAATTGGTTGCACAAGTTATAAAAGTCTTGCTTGATGATTGGCCAGCACCGTTTTAAGAATAGACCATTGAAGCCATCCGGGCCAGGGGCTCTGTCCGTGGGCATTTCTTTGATAACTTTGTCAATTTCTTCATTTGTAAAACGAATGGTGAGCTCATCGAGTCCATTGCACTTCTTGATTATTCTGGCTAGGTTGAACTTCATATTGCAGGGCCGTGATGATCCTATCCTTTCTTTAAACGTTTGAAAAATTATAGACTCCTTTCCTGCATGGTCCTCGACCACAGTGCCATCAAGTGTTGCTAGGGTGGCAATGTTGTTCTTCCTATATCTTTCGGAGGCCAAGGCCTGGAAGAATTTGGACGGTTCATCTCCAAACCGAACCCATCTTATGGTGCATCGCTTTTTCCAATAAGCTTGTTGATACCGCAGTAATCTTATGATGTGCCCCTTGAGAATTCTTCTAAAATTAACTTCAGTAACACTTAAAGTCCTTTTATTTTCAAGCTCATCAATCTCACAAAGGGCTTAGTTTGAATTCTCAATAGCCACAGAGAGTTTGGATATGCCTTTACTCCAATATTTAAGATCACGTCTCAGGGTTTTGAATTTACGGCACAAAATGGTGGCAGTATTTGAGGAGTGTACTGGCTTGGCCCAAGAAGTTTCAACAATTTGCATGAAACCCGGATGTTGCACCCAGAAAGATTCAAAGCAAAATAGTTTTGATTTGGGTATATTCGTTTCAATAGTAACCACACAAGGGATATGATCGAAGACTGGCTTACCGAGTGGTTTGACCAAAGTTTTTGGGTATGATGTGGTCCAATTAGTACTCGTGAAGAACCAATCCAATTGCTCTAAAAGAGGGTCAAGCTGCATATTACTCCAGATGAATGAGCGTCCCTTGATCGGTAATTCAATGAGGCTTTGACCGCGGATGAAATCATTAAATGTGTTCATGTCATTAATGCTGCCTCCTGGTTTATTACGATTATTAGGTGCACGTATGAAATTAAAGTCCCCCACGAATAGCCAATCTTCATTTGATGGAATGTTAAGAGAACACAACCAGTGAATGAAGTGTTCCCTCTGCTCACCTTGGCAAGGGCCATATACATTAACCAACGTCCAACATTGTGCTGATTGTGTTGATTTGAAACGTGTGACCAGTGCAAAATCTTCAGATAGCAGCATATCAGCAGAGAAAATAGTGCTATACCAAATAGTGACAATACCCCCCGAAGCCCCACAAGAAGGTACAAATGCAAATTGGTCAAAGCGACGAGGGCGGCAAGATTTGATAAACGGCAAATCAAAAGATGGTTTCTTGGTTTCTTGCAAACATATCACCACACAGCCACTAGAGGTAATTGCATTGGAAAGCGCTAGTTGCTTGTCCCCAGAGTTTAACCCACGAACGTTCCAACATAAAACATTCCAGTTTACCAAAAGATTCATTGCTTAAGGAAATAAAAGGATCTGCAAATGAGAAGCTAGGTCGAGGCCGGGGGCTCCTCCTCCCGTGAAGCCATCAGTGCTTCGTCAATGAGTTCTTCAGAAGGTATTACACAGAGCACAGTGCCAATCTACTGGATCATCCTGATAGGCGTAGGTGGTGGGATCTGCTCGGCATCCTCAACCTCCCTAATAGTAAGAGCAGAGGGAACCACCCTGGGTTTAACCTTTGAAGTTTTTTCCTTGCTGTCAGAGATTTGATGAACTTTGAAACCATCATACTTGTTGGTGCGAGCACTCCTACGCAGGGAAATAGCACATTCAGGCACCACAGATTTTCCTTTGCGTGTTAGGACTGTAGAAGAGCCAGCAAATTCAGCAGCCGTTGGAGGAGCCTTCTGAAGTTGATCCACATGAACAAGCTGCATGTCCATTGGAGCAGTCAGGACATCTTCAGAAACTGTAGCTGGATCTACTAAGTCCTCATTAAGCTCCTGGTTAATAGCTTCAGAAAGATCTTCAATAATAACATTTGAAGAAGATGCATTGGCAGTTGTTTTGGAAGCAGAGACCACTATCAGAGAGCCCTCATTTTCAGATATTGTAATTCTAAAGGTGACTGGATCTTGCTGAAATCCATAGTGATCATTCCATGGCCCAAAAGAAGCCACAATGGGCTTAATAGTAGCAGCAAGATATGTATTTAACTTGAACATAGGAATGCAGTCCCTAATAAGCATAGCAGGTATGAAATCGCCTTGAGTGGACACATCCAGATGTAGGCCAGCAGTAGAGAGATTCAAAGACAACTCCAATATATTGTTGGGCAGAATAGCAGATGCAAAGCTGATGGGTAGAGCAAGCTGATTGTGTTCAGGAGTAACCAAAGCAGAGTCATCAGGACTAGACCCAGGTGAGACCAAATCAGTGACATCATTGCTGACTGAAGGAACTCCAGTGGCATCCTGTGGCCAGAACTGATTCATCAGGTTAACAGGCACAAGCACATAAGAGTCAAAAATGGTTGCACTGGAATCAGAGCTTGAAGGAACAGAGATGGAGTCATTCCAGGCAGCCCTAGGGCTGTCATGCAGATTATGTGGTGGCACAACACCATGATCTACCTGAAGTCCCTCTCCAGCCAACCATTGTTGGAAATTGTATAGAACAAGAGGTGCTTGTGGAGGGGGGGGTGGCCACACACCCCACTCAGGGTGAATCTCAATGTCATTCCCTTCATCAACAACCACATTTTCATCCTCATTGGCTGCAGCATCAGCCACAACATTCTGAGCCATCCAGTTGTGAAGCTGTTGTTGATACAATTGTTCAGCATTTAGACCTGCACCATGAAGCGGATGAGGAATACCATCGGGGGGTGGTGGATCTTCTCCAGCCGGCGGAACCTCCGGCAGGTGAGCATTCCAATCATTACTCCTCAGCATAGTAACAGCAACAGTCCAGCATTGCCTAGCCCCTCCTATCTGACGGATAACAAGACTTTTGGGCACTAAGCGAAGATGTATAACTCTGACTTTAACAAGCACCAGCCTCCTATCTCCTCTAGGATTATTCCAATCTACTAGAGCACCAAAAGAATCTACTGATTTGTGTATGTAGTGTTGCGTCTGGTAATCGTAGGGGAAACCAGCATACAGAATCCAGACCTCCGGACCAAAAGTTGTCAGGCGCATGTTGAGAGCAGCATCGTGAGGAACAAAAGAGATAACAGTATGCTCCTCAACCCCATTTTCATCAAGCTCAAAGGTGGTGCCAACCACAGCATCCCGGATGACAGAAGAAGCAAACCCAAACAAACCAACTCCTAGAGCGTGATCCGAAATTTCAGAAGGGAAATATTGTGATTCATGGAGCAAACCTTCAATGATGTTCCGCAGATCAGCCTTCTGGTGAAAGGGGATGGATCTGTTGGCCTCCGCAATGGCCAAGAAATCGTGGCGTAGTGGCGGGATTGGGCCGACAACCATGTCCGCCCGCACCTTGCGGTCGGCCGGACCAAGCTCGATGGTCATACCAGGCGGGAGGTAGGGGACGATGTTGAGTGGGTAGTTCGCCATTGGAGCGGTGGAGGAGCCGGAGCAGAGGCGTGCCCAGACTGCAAGAAGGAAGAATGCGTATCGTCAGCCTCGCGAATTGATTTTGGAATCCAGACTCCTCGGTGCTTGTGCAAAAGTTTCTGGCAGGCATCCACCAAATGACCATCGTGACCACAAGATGAGCATCGCACGGCTGAGCGGCGTTGGGTGGCAGGTGGGTGCTGAGAGGACGTGGCATTTAATTTTTGTGATAAAATCCCAGACAAGACACGATCATTATCTTCCCCACGATGCTTTCCATGAACCCCAACATTAGAATCTTTGACCAAAGTAGGTGTATCAATTACTGATAAGCCAAAATTTTGTGCACGAATCGGGTTTCCAAAATAAATATCTAGCCCCCGAGTATCCACATTTACCAATTAGGTGGCCCAAAAGCCCACAAGCCCCACAATATAATTTGGTCGGGCACTCAAAGAAAACATGGGCCGTAGAGGTAAAAATGGTGCATGCAGGAGATGTCAGACCGGTGAGCTGGGCACCTGACTAATCTGCAAACACATATGAGGGCTTTGGGAGCAGACCTGGCAAGCTTTATTCGGACAATTAGCCACCCGATGATCAATGCCATTGCAATCACTGCAAATGACTAATTTATTATGAATAAATTCGGGGTGGGGACCGATACCAATTTCCATATAGAAGCAATTTTTTCCTCCGAAACACCCATGCGGTAATGGTCCAGAATGTGCAGCAAGATAAATCCAGGAATTGGGTCCCAAGCATTAAGTTGGAATTTATGTCCCTCAAATCGCCGTTGATTAGTATCCACCAAGTCAGCCGACCGACCAGACAAATCCACATTAATGTGACCGAAAGTCAGGGAATTAGCCAATAAAGGCTCATTACTAGGGATTGTACTGTCCTTACCCAAAGATTCATGTCGGCCAACCGGAGGCTGCCGGAGAGTGACCGGCGGCGAGCACGGAAGATTGTCCACACCATTAATCTCCGCCGTAAACCCAGCTTTCGCAAGAACATTCAGAGATGAAGCCTCAATCACATGACCCCGGTCAGTTGTAAAACGGTGTAAGGACTTGCATGGAATAGGTGATCTGGTACTGATCTCAAGGTTTGGCTGATCCGAGTGCCAAGATAGAGTGGTATGCATTGTAGGGTGCAATCCTGGTCGAAAGAGGCTAAAATGACAGACAAAATCAATCCATACTCGGTCCTTGAGACCATAGATGAAATGACCAACCCGATTAGAGGCAACCGAGAACTGAAAACGATGACCATCCAAATGCTTAACATGCAATCCCGTGGGAATACCTCCAATGGAACATTGTAGAGCCAATGCAACAGATTCCTCATTGAGAGTGAAGGAGGCCGAAGAGAAGCTAACCACTAAAAAGAATTCTTTGCAACCACCAGAGGGAGAGAAGTGAACCGTAGAACCAAAGCGTTGACACACCTGAGCCGCGACCGCAAGGCCGGGGGAGAAATCCCAATGTAGAAGACCATCCATGATGATCTAGATCCTTAGGCACCATTGTTGGGTGGGAGGAGGGAGGTGGGAGGCACCATATTTACCCTTAGGCATAATGAAAGGTTTAAAGAAATTCAGGATCAAGATATAATATCATTATGACAAAAGATAAAAAAGATCTCCTCTATCATGAAGAAATATATCTAATTCATAAGTTTAGCAAATTATTATTACCGACCTGCTCTTTTTTTGGGGATTTAATCATCAAACAACAAAATATACAATTAATGGATGCACCATATAAAAGTCTGATAAAACTATAAAGAGTTATAGAATATTTTAGACCAAATGCTTGGTTGTAGGGTTTTGTGTTCCTGTTAGATAACTCAATGGACAAAATGTTTGCCAGAATATTTGTTTATCGAGAGAAAGTTTTCTCGCTAAATGAGTAAGTGGGAAAATGATACAGTTTATTAAGATTATTGAATATTTGGCTCAAGTAAAACAAGACTAAACCAGAAAGGTTCTGGAATAGTTTGCTTATAAAACTGAGCAAAGAATCTACTACATAAGATGTAGAAGCTTCAGTTAAGACTGTAAAAATGCAAAGGTCAGGAAAAGATTATCGAATCTACTAAATATTTCATTTTATCAGAAGATGAAACCTATGCAATACGAGGAAGCAGTGGTGACGCCCATCTAGAGAGGTATTACTTAAACCATTGAAATCCAAAGTAAAGTCCAAGAAACAAGTTTTGAACTTGACGAAATCTTCAGAAGGTGTATAAATGGATCTTCAAGTGTTCATGGATAGTGATCCTGGAAATATTATACAAAAGAGTTTTGTATAGAAGGAAGAATTGATCTTATCAAATCTTCATTTTAGTAGCAACACTAGAAGTATAAATGGATTACAATGATGAGTGTTATTTATAACAAACAAAACTATTTTGAAAGAGGTTTCAAAAGGGATGTATATAAGATACAATTAAAAAGTTTTGTTAGGGATACCGGATGATATATATATTTCAAGTCATGAGTATGATTTGGGGTAATATATCAAATAGCTAAAATTTGATAAAAGAATTGGAGAATTTGAAGTTCACCAAGAAACTTGCAAATACAAGAAGTTCAGTGGGAGTTCTATAACATTTCTAATTTTACATATGTATGACATATCACTTGATCAGAAATAATATTAGCATAAAAGATTAAGATCATGTTTCTAAAATACATAGAATTATTAGATGACAATCTATACAGATGGATTGAAAAACATTTGATTATGCTAAAACATATTGAACTGACCCAAACTTGTTTGTTGTGATTTGGATTAATATCGTCTGTATTCAATTGTAATAACATGGAGTGTTAAAATGTGATATTGCTCCTTATACCATGATAGAATCACTGTCACTTCTTACCATACGGTGGGCTTTTGGGTTGCTCAAACGTCACCTGTAACACTGTTATCATAACGACAACTTACAGGCTCATCGGAAAGTTTGACAAGGGACCGGATAGCTCGAGAGTGGGATTTGCTCCATCGACGATGGAGTGATATTCTTAGGGCCCTCTCGGTGTGACGGCATCAATCATCGTCTGGCCAGACACACGTGACTTCATCACGGTGTTGTCGGAACATAATAACGAGATAGAAGAACAAAACCGGTAACAAGGATTTCGATATAGTGAGCATGGTCATGACTCAGGAGGACTTGCTGAAAAGCTCTTGAACTGACTCTTTCCGATATTATGATAAATTGCAACTTCTTCCATGACTGGGATCATAGTTTGTTAGTTTTCAATGAAGTTTTTGATTCATATTTTACCTTGTGAATGAATTGTTACTTTAGCATAAGAAATTATATGACAATATATGTTCTTGTTCTAAAGATGATCATGATGCCCTCATGTCTGTATTTTATTCTATCGACACCTCTATCTCTAATCATGTGGACATATTTTTGAATTTCGGCTTTTGCTTGAGGACAAGAGAGGTCTAAGCTTGGGGGAGTTAATACGTCCATTTTGCATCATGCTTTTTTATTGATATTTATTGCATTATGGGATGTTATTGCACATTATATCTCAATACTTATGCCTTTTCTCTCTTATTTTACAAGATTTACACGAAGAGGGAGAATGCCGACAGCTGGAATTCTGGACTAGAAAAGGAGCAAATCTGAGAGTTCTATTCTGCACAACTCCAAAAGTCCTGAAACTTCACGGAGAATTATTTTGGAATATATGAAAAATATTGGGCGAAGAAAGCACCAGAGGGGACCACCAGCCATCCACAAGGGTGGCTAGGGCGCGCCCCCTGTCTTGTGGGCCCCCTGGCAGGCCCCCGGTGCCCATCTTCTGCTATATGATGTGTTTTGACCTGGGAAAAATCAAGAGGAAGCTTTCGGGACGAAGCGCCACCGTCTCGAGGAGGAACTTGGGCAGAACCAATCTAGGGCTTCGGTGGAGTTGTTCTGCTGGGGAAACTTCCCTCCAGGAGGGGGAAATCATCACCATCGTCATCGCCAACGATCCTCTCATCGAGAGGGGGTCAATATCCATAAACGTCTTCACCGGCACCATCTCCTCTCAAACCCTAGTTCATCTCTTGTATCCAATATTTATCTCAAAACCTCAGATTGGTACCTATGGGTTGCTAGTAGTGTTGATTACTCCTTGTAGTTGACGCTAGTTGGTTTATCCAGTGGAAGGTCATATGTTCAAATCCTTAATGATAATTATTACTCCTCTAATTATGAACATGAATATGCTTTGTGAGTAGTTATGTTTGTTCCTGGGGACATGGGAGAAGTCTTATTATAAGTAATCATGTGAATTTGGTATTCATTCGATATTTTGATGAGATGTATGTTGTCTCTCCTCTAGTGGTGTTATGTGAACGTCAACTACATGACACTTCACCATAATTTGGGCCTAGGGGAAGGCATTGGGAAGTAATAAGTAGATGATGGGTTGATGAGTGACAGAAGCTTAAACCCTAGTTTATGCTTTGCTTTGTAAGGGGCTGATTTGGATCCATATGTTTCATGTTATGGTTAGATTTATCTTAATTCTTATTTCGTAGTTGTGGATGCTTGCGAGAGGGGTTAATCATAAGTGGGAGGCTTGTCCAAGTAAGGACAACACCAATGCAACGGTCCACCCACATATCAAATTGTCAAAGTAACGAACGCGAATCATATGAGCATGATGAAAACTAGCTTGACAGTAATTCCCATTTGTCCTCTGGAGCGCTTTGCATTATATAAGAGTTCATCCAGGCTTGTCCTTTGATACAAAAAGGATTGGGACACCTTGCTGCACCTTAGTTGCTTTTGTTACTTGTTACCTGTTACGAATTATCTTATCACACAACTACCCGTTACCGATAATTTCAGTGCTTGCAGAGAATATCTTGTTGAAAACTGCTTGTCATTTCCTTCTACACTCTTACTTACCAGAAGGACTATGATAGATCCCTTATATTTGTGGGTCATCATCCCCAGCATTGTCTTCAGAAGTCAATGATTTCTGGCTAGAGACCTGACCCTACTACAGAAGTTAATTCTTGTTAACCACCCATATCTTAAGGGGTGGCTTCGAAGCAATGAGTCTAAGTGCAACATCTGAGAACATTGGCTTTGGATCCCTAGCAAATAGTTTTGCAGGAGGTGAATAGTACTCAAAGGAATATGTAGAAAAATTCTTTGATTTATGAACAAAGCGGTTTGATGAAACACGCTCATATTCATGAGTCTGATGATAGTTTCCCTGCAAAACATTAGCGTTAGGATGATCTTGTGTGGTCCCTTGTCTGTATGAAGCCTTTGGGCCATATGAAGCCTTTGATCTGGGATCTGGGTGGTGTCATGGTGACATTCACGGGAAGCTTCTCAAGACGACTTTTAGGAACCCATTGTTAGTGTCAAAACCGGCGGATCTTGGGTAGGGGGTCCCGAACTTTGCGTCTAAGGCTAATGGTAACAGGAGGCGCGGGACACGATGTTTACCCAGGTTCGGGCCCTCTCGATGGAGGTAATACCCTACTTCCTGCTTGATTGATCTTGATGATATGAGTATTACAAGAGTTGATCTACCACGAGATCGTAGAGGCTAAACCCTAGAAGCTAGCCTATGATTATGATTGTTCTCGTCCTACTAACTAAACCCTCCGGTTTATATAGACACCGGAGGGGGATATGGTTACACAGAATTGGTTACAGAGAAGGAAATCTATATATCCGAATTGTCAAGCTTGCCTTCCATGCAAAGGAGAGCCATCCGGACACGGGACAGATTCTTCTCCAAATTCTCCAAAGTATCTGTTGTAGCGAGCAGTGTCCGGCTTCCCATCAATATTGCACTCCTCGGCTTCTATGCTTCAATAATGGCTATCTCCACGTGTCGAGCGGATGTGAGAAGTCAGGGCATTTTTTCATTTTCCACGCTGACCATGCAAGTAAATCGTCTATTTAAAGAGTTGAGGATCCTCAGATCCAAATCACACCATCTCCTCCCAGTGAGTATCCATCAGGGCACGCCCGGAAAAATCCATTCCATCATGGCCGGTCGTCGCAGCTCCTCCTCTTGCTCCCATAGCACCAAGCCAGGCGATTGGGAGAAGTGTTCCGTTCCTCATAGCCGATTGGTAGAGCTGCAGACCCAGGGGTTTCTCCCGCCCGCCTACATGGTCCCTGTCCAAGCCGGACTAGCCACTTATAATGGCGGGGAGCAAGCGGAGAGTTCCCCCAACCCATCCAAGGGGGAGTGGGTATGCTTTTTGCCCTATTTGCTAAGGGGACTTGGATTTCCAATCCATCCATTCCTCCACGGGCTCCTGGAGTTCTACGGTCTCCAGCTGCACAATTTTACTCCAGCCTCCATACTGCATATCGCGGGTTATGTCGCCTTCTGCGAGCTATTTCTGGGTTGCGAAGCTCATTTCGAGCTATGGAAGAGGCTATTATGCCTCGTACCCCGTACTCAGGAGGGGTCGATATATCAAGTGGGCGGAGCCGAGATATGGCGCATCGCCGAGACCGGATACATGTCCGGTACTCCGAAGAAGGCATCCGAAGACTGGCCTTCGGAGTGGTTTTATATGGAGGACGTCCCTCTTCCGGACCCTATTCGGTTGGGCCTTCCCGAGTTTGCAAATGCTCCGTTGAAGAAACGCCACAGCTGGCGCCCCCGGAGCCCCCAAGAGGAAGATAACAGAGAGATCGTTTTCCTTATGGACAGGATAAAGACACTGGCCAAATCAGGACTAACAATAATTGAGGTTATGTCCATATGTATAATGCGGGGAGTGCAGCCACTTCAATATCGGGGGAAACCCATGTGGCACTACAATGGAGAAGACGATGCCACCCTCTGCGGCCGCAAAGGCCCGGACTCCGCCGCCGCTCTGGCGAAAATATTGTCCGATTTGTTCAAAGGAGAAGAAGAGGAGTTCATCCGTATCAAGCCGCGGGATGGATTCTCCATGCACAACCCCCCAAGCTGGGTGAGCTGCTATCTTTTATTCTAGTCTTTCCCGTATTTTTTAGCACAAATGTTTACCTTGTCAATTCATAGCAGGAACTGCGAAGAGCTATGAGGGAGGTTCACAGCCCGTCTCCACAGCCAGAGGACCCCAACCGGGCCCTCGACCCCGGACTCAAAGAAGATCCGGACACATTTGTGGAGCTCGTCGATGGGACATTTTATCTGTTAAGCTGCGATGGTGCGTTGGTGGCCATCATAGCTAATTACCCTGGCCTACTCCCCGTATCACATGTAAGTAAGACCGGAGTCCCAACTTCCAAAAAGGAATCCCTCTTTGCGCCTTACCCACCGCACATGTATTGCATTTTACAGGGAAGGCCATCAGGACGCGATGCTGAACCCGTGGTGTCTCGTCAACAAGGGGCACCGAAGCCAGGTAGGCTTAAAAGGAAGGCGGTCAGGACCGAGACGCCATTGCAAAGGTATGTTTAAAAACCTGCCACGGAATTATCATCGTTAAAATACAACAATGTCCGTTGTCTCCTGGCAGAAAAAGCGCTTGCCGGACTATATCCGGAGAGCCTGCCGGCCACGCCTCCACCAGCTGGATTCCGAGGCCGGACTAAAGGCTGGAGGTCAATGCAGGGATAACGCCGGGCGATCCTCCTACAGAGGATGTAGATAGATTCTCCACTACAAACTCCGAAGTGGAGAGCACCATGAATCATAGGTGTTGACGGGCCACACTACGCGACCCTAATTTCTCTAAAGAGGCGTTCAATGCCTTCAACTCTGGGGAAGCGTACATCCAGGCTGCTCAAGATGGCCTCGCCAGAGCCACAGACCAGTACGTAAAGGATATGGGTAAGAAAATTTGATAAGTATGTATATCAGTAGCCCCTGAGACTTGAAACAGTGTGCACAACTGATTTAAGGATCCTCATGTGCATAGGTTCTGACAGAGAAGAATACCCAGCTGTCTAAAGAGCTGGAGGAGTGCAAAGCCCAACCGCGGGCCGCAATTGCTGGAATGGAGGAGTCCACGAAGGCCCCATCTGGTAATACTTGTTTTGATCGAAAATAATGTAATGGCATGTATCAGTTAGTATTCGGCATGAATGCAAATCTAACAATATATTCTGCAGACAATCCCGGAGGCAATCCAGAGATCGTACCAGAGGATGAGCGACATGCTCAATGACAGCTGAAGGCTGGCGAGCGTGTGCTTACAAAGGTTATACGGGAGAAAAATAATCTCCAGGACGCGAACACCCGACTGGACGTCGAATTAAAGGATGTTCGGGCCCAACTTGCTGACTCCGTGAAGGAGAATAAGAGGCTTCGATGCGGAATATTTAGTAAGTGCTCTAACGAACCACTATAAAGTTCGGGAAGAAGCGTGCTAACAGAATTATGTCTGTAGGTATGTTAATAGGTCGTCCCGAAGAGGAGATGCCCGGATCTGCAGGCGATCTTCTGCAGGAGCTCTCACAACTGCACGAACAAGTTCAGCAGGTGATGCAGGGCATTGCCCAGGCCTTGTGGCCATCTGCCTCCCTGCCCGGAGGCATATGGGAGCTTGTGGAGATGCTCAAGGGAGCACGATGGCGCTTCCTATTATGGAAGATATCGGCATGCCGACAAGGTGCAAGGGAAGCCTGGGCCGTGGTGAAGACGTGATACACCAAGGCTGACCCGAACCACATGGCCGAGGTCGGACCTGTAGGGTCAGATGGGAAAGAAATCCCTGTAAGTCTGGTATATGACCAGGTAGCATTAGCCACTAAGTATACCCAAGAGGACTTTAGGCTAGACAGCATGTTGGATGGTATAGAAGAAGAATTTAGTCAGTCTAAGTGATTTTATACTTTGAAGGACACATTTTGTCCCTAGCCGGATTGTAAATCATTTGTCTTGGCGGACCTTTTCGCTTCAACCTCTGGACCCGACCGTCCGGAGTGTATCCGAATACCCGCTCAGTTATGTGAAAACCGGGGCACGCGTGGAAACCAGGCGTAGGGGTCATAAGTGCTTGAACAGATAAGTACCCAACTAGCTATGTTATATTACATGGGTAGTAAGAAACATCTTCCAGGGAGAATTGTTCCGTTAAGGGTTCCTTTCCCTAGGTGTGCATGCATTAATGTGCATGTCTGAACTGCGAAAAATGACGCAGGATATAAGCGTCTGGGGGCATGTTTTGCAACAAGTAAAGGACATCTTTTGTTCACCGACCGAATATTCCCTTAAGAACGCTAGCTTTCGGCTTCACCCAGTCTGAGGTACACATCCAGCTGACCCTGCAGTAACAATCGCAGAGGTGCTCCCCTTATGCCCTAGCCGAATTAATGGGAACGTAGGGCATAAACACAAGAGCCAGGCAACCCAGCTTGGCCAAAACTTAAGTCATATCGATGCATATAGAGGTGAAAAAAGGCACATATGGGGAAATGACGCATATGTGGTGGGCATAAAGCCCAGAAGATAATTATATTAAGCTTCTGTATAAGAAGCCCCCAGGTATATTGAGCGCGCATAGCACGGCAGGAGTGTGCGGTCAAAGCATACTTGAAGCTTTTAAGGCTATATATATAAAAAGGAGAGAGAGAGAGAGGATATAATTTAAAAAGGAAGACGGAGGTAAGGAGACAAACACAGAGTTCGGCACTAGGCGTAGAATCTTTTTAGTCTGGCCGCGTTCCATGGGTTCGGCTCGAGTCGATTATCTGATGCATCACGCAGTACGCTCCTCCGGTGAGAACTTTATCAATGATGAAGGGACCCTCCCATTTGGGCTTGAGCTTGTCCTTTTTCTTCTCTGGTAGGCGTAGAACGAGTTTGCCAATGTTATAAGTTTTGGCCCGTACTTCTCTGCTTTGTTACCTTCGAGCCTGCTATAGATAAAATGCGGAACGGGCCTTTGTGACGTCTTGCTCCTCCTCCAGGGCATCTAAGCTGTCCTGCCGATCTAGCTCGGCTTCTCTCTCGTCGTACATGCACACTCGAGGTGAGTCATGGATGATATCACAGAGTAGCACTGCCTCTGTGCCGTACACCATAAAAAATGGTGTGAATCCGGTTGTGCGATTTGGTGTGGTCCACGGCCCCCATAGTACGGAGTCGAGCTCCTCAACCCAGTGCGTATCTGATTCCTTCAAGGATCGCACTAGTATGGGTTTAATGCCGCTCATAATAAGACCATTCACTCATTCGACTTGACCATTTGTTTGGGGGTGATAGACGGACGCATAGTCGAGCTTTATGCCCATTTTTCCGCACCAAGTTTTCACCTCGTCGGCTGTGAAGTTTGAGCCGCTATCGGTGATGATGCTATGGGGGACACCGTAACGGTGTATGACCCCGGATATGAAGTCTATCACTGGTCCGGACTCGGCCTTTTAATTGGTTTGGCTTCTATCCATTTGGTGAATTTATCAACCATGACAAGCAAGTATTTCTTTTTAGGGCTTTGTCCTTTAAGGGTCCAACCATATCGAGCCCCCAAACCGCAAAGGGCCAAGTTATGGGTATTGTTTGGAGAGCAGTAGGTGGCATATGGCTTTGATTTGCAAAAAACTGGTAACCGACGCAATGTTGGACAAGGTCCTGTGCGTCTTCCCTAGCTGTCGGCCAATAGAAACCTGCACGGAAGGCCTTGCTTACAAGCGCCCGAGCTGCGACATGGTGACCGCCGAGTCCGGCATGAATTTCGGCCAAGAGCTGCTGCCCTTCCTCTTCGGAGATGCACCTCTGGATCACTCCCGCTGCGCTTTTCTTATAAAGCTCTCCCTCGTGGACTTTGTAGCCTTTAGAGCACCGCACAATGCAACGTGCCTCATTTTGGTCCTCAGGGAGTTCTTGCCTATTTAAGTAGGCTAAGAAGGGTTCTGTCCACAGGGCGATGATAGCCATAACCGCGTGGGCCGAAGGTGTTATTTCGGTGGCGGAGCCTCCGATTACGTTAGAGTGTTCGGGATCTGCGGTTGTGTGCGGATCCGGACTGGTATTGCCGGTCTCCCCTTCCCACACCATGGATGGCTCGAACAACCTTTTCAAAAAGATATTAGGTGGGACGGGGTCGCGTTTAGCGCTGATGTGGGTGAGAATATCCGCCGCTTGGTTGTTTTCTCGGACCACATGGTGGAATTCGAGCCCCTCGAACCGAGCTGACATTTTGAGGACGGCGTTGCGGTAGGCCACCATTTTTGGGTCCTTGGCATCAAAGTCTCCATTTATTTGAGATATTGCGAGATTTGAATCGCCACACACTTCTAGGCGTTGAATGCCCATGGAGACTGCCATCCGAATACCATGCAACAAGGCCTCATATTCGGCTGCATTGTTGGAGTCTGTGTATAGTATTTGGAGTACGTATTGGACTGTATCTCCGGTGGGGGATGTCAGGACAACGCCTGCCCCTAGACCAGCTAGCATCTTAGAGACGTCAAAGTGCATGATCCAATTGTAGTACGTGTCGTACTCTTTAGGGAGTTCGGCTTCTGTCCATTCGGCGACGAAGTCAGCCAGTACTTGCGACTTAATGGCTCGCAGTGGTTTGTATGTTATGTCGAACGGGAGGAGCTCGATAGCCCATTTAGCAATCTGGCCCGTGGCATCGCGGTTATTTATTATGTCATTGAGTGGTACTTCTGAGGCCACCGTGATTGAACACTCTTGAAAGTAGTGTCGTAATTTTCGGGATGCCATGAAGACAGCGTATGCTATCTTTTGATAATGTGGGTATCGTGACTTGCATGGGTGAGGACAGTGGATACGTAGTATACTGGCTTTTGAAGCGGGAACTTATGTCCATCTGTCTCTCGTTCGACGACGAGCATTACGCTTACAACCTGGTGTGTTGCAGCTATATATAGCAGCATGGGTTCGCTGACATTTGGCGTGGCCAGGATTGGATTGGTGCCCAAGAGGGCTTTTATTTCCTCCAGTCCGGCCATAGCCGCATCCGTCCACTCGAAGTGTTCGGTGCGTCGAAGAAGGCGATAAAGAGGTAGTGCTTTTTATCCTAATCGGGAGATAAAGCGGCTTAAGGCGACCACACATCCAGTTAATTTCTAGATTTGCTTGAGGTCTGTTAGAGTAGCCAACTGTGACAGGGCTTGGATTTTAGCCGGGTTTGCTTCGATTCCTCTATTGGAAACGATAAAGCCCAAGAGCTTTCTGGCAGGTACGCTGAAAACACATTTTTCCGGGTTGAGTTTGATGTCATATGTTAGGAGATTGTCGAACGTAAGCCTCAAGTCGTCTATTAAAGATTCGACGTGTCTGGTTTTGATGACCACATCGTCTACATATGCCTCCACTGTTTTGTCGATCTGTGTTTCCAGGCATGTCTGAATCATGCGTTGATAGGTTGCACCGGCATTTTTGAGCCCGAAAGGCATTGTGTTAAAACAGAAGGGGCCGTATGGAGTGATAAATGCCGTTGCGGCTTGATCGGACTCCGCCATCTTGATTTGATGGTATCCTGAGTATGCGTCAAGGAAACACAATGAGTGGTGTCCTGCGGTAGTGTTGATGATTTGATCGATGCGGGGGAGGGGGAAATTATCCTTGGGGCAAGCCTTATTGAGGTCCTTGAAATCGACGCATAGGCGCCAGGATTTGTCCTTCTTTGGTACCATCACCAGGTTTGCTAGCCAGTCCGGATGTTTTATTTCTCTGATGAATCCGGCCTCGAGTAGTTTGGCTAGCTCTTCTCCCATGGCTTGTCGCTTGGGTTCTGAAAAGCGCCGAAGAGTCAGCTTGACCGGCTTGTATCCCTTTAGTATGTTTAGGCTATGCTTGGCCAGCCTGCGTGGGATACCTGGCATGTCTGAAGGATGCCAGGCGAAGATGTCCCAATTCTCGCACAAGAACTCTCGTAGTGCGGCGTCTATTGTGGGGTTTAGCTGTGCCCCAATTGATGCTGTTTTTGTAGGGTCCGTTGGGTGGACCTGGAATTTGACTATTTCGACTGCTGGTTTAAAAGAGGTGGACTTGGGTCATTTGTCGAGTGTCACGTCGTCCCTGACCACTATGGAGCGTAGCGCAGTTAACTCTTCGGCCGCGAGGGCTTCGGATAATGCCTCAAGGGCTAGTGCGGCGGTTTTATTTTCGGCGCGAAGTGCTATGTCCAGATCACTGGCTAGAGTGATGATTCCATTGGGCCCAGGCATCTTAAGCTTCATGTACCCGTAATGGGGTATAGCTTGGAAGCTTGTGAATGCATCCCGCCCTAAAAGGGTGTGGTATCCACTGTTAAATAGGGCCACTTGGAATGTGATTTCTTCAGACCTATAATTCTCCCGCGTGCCGAATAACACATCTAGTGTAATTTTTCCCGCGCATCATGCCTCCCGACTAGGGATGATTCCTCTGAAGGTCGTGCTGCTTTGCTCAATGCAGCTCTTATCTATTTCCATTTTGTTAAGAGTTTCCTCATAGATGAGGTTTAATCCGTTGCCGCCGTCCATGAGCACTTTAGTAAGCCGGAAGCCGTCCACAATTAGACTAAGGACCAAAGCGGCTGGTTCTCGGACTGTTCGGAATTGAGGTTCGTCACTGGAATTGAAGGTTATGGCCGTATCGTTCAACGGATTTATTGTTGCGACGTGGCAGACTTCGGCGAGGCTGCGGAGTGCTCGCTTGCGCCTATTGTTTGAGGTGAAAGTCTCGAAGACTGTCAGTATTGTATTGTTATTCTCCGTGGGATGGTGCTCTGCGGTATTGTTGATGAGGAGGTCCTCGCCGCTCTTGGCCACCTGCCGGAGTATCCAACATGCTCTAAGGCTGTGTGTTGGTATGATGCCCGGTGTGCTATGAATTTTGCATGGCCTGTTGAGCCATCCCTCGAGTACGGTTCCACGCCCTGTAGAGGGCTTTGGCTTCTTTGTGATTGGATTGGGTGACTTGCGAGAGCGCACCCTTTTAGTTCGGACGAGGGGTTTAGTTAGAGCCGGAGGATCCCAGAATTTTGTTTGGGTTTTCCAGGCGCTTTCCATCGCGTAGTACTTCTGTACTATGGCCGCCAAGTCCGTGAAGTGTGCTATGTCACGGCGACTTATGGCATTGAGAATTCCCGTTGTCCGTGCAATTTTTTCAAAAGAATGAGACTGCGTCTTCCTCGCGATAGTCCTTGACCTTGCTCATTACAAGGAGGAATCTGGCCTAGAAGTGATGTACTATCTCATGGGGCTCTTGTCTAATGTGGGAAAGATCACTTGTGTCTGGGTGGGTGGGTAGCTTTAAGTCCAAATCCTGACCCGATCTGAGACCCAGGGGCAAAGGAGCTCCCGAGCTTGGCGGCTCGGACTCCGGGATGTTACCCAATATTTGTGGCCCGTTGCCCGATTCTAAGTTCGGAGCCTGGGCCATGTCCTCCCATAGACGGGTGTCCGGCTTGCAGAGCTCGGGAATCCAGACATAGTTTGTCCTCAAAATAAAGGAAGAATCGTTGTTCTGTTCCTCCACCACCGCTATCTGATGGGTGACCGGCGAAGAGTTAATCTTCCTTTGGTCGGGTTTAAGCCCGATCCGATCATAGTCCCTAGCGACTCCCAGGGCGGCGATGCGATCCAAGAGATCGCTCAGGGAGGAGAGCTCCATTGGATCCATCTGCTCGGTGAATTCCGAGCTGACGTGGAGGCTGTTCTTCATGACCTGAGAAGTCATCGACAACGTGGCAGCCGAACGGGCGGTCATGACGAAACCTCCCAGCCGGAGAGTCTGGCCTACAACCAGGGTTCCTCCATAGGTGATGTTGTCCTTGACAACAAGGCGAGTCATCAAGCCTTATCGGGACGACACAGTGGAACTCTCAATGAATGCACCAATGTCGGTGTCAAAACCGGCGGATCTCGGGTAGGGGGTCCCGAACTGTGTGTCTAAGGCTAATGGTAACAGGAGGCGGGGGACACGATGTTTACCCAGGTTCGGGCCCTCTCGATGGAGGTAATACCCTACTTCCTGCTTGATTGATCTTGATGATATGAGTATTACAAGAGTTGATCTACGACGAGATCGTAGAGGCTAAACCCTAGAAGCTAGCCTAAGATTATGATTGTTCTCGTCCTATGGACTAAACCCTCCAGTTTATATAGACACAGGAGGGGGCTAGGGTTACATAGAGTCGGTTACAGAGAAGGAAATCTATATATCCGAATTGTCAAGCTTGACCTCCACGCAAAGGAGAGTCCCATCCGGACACGGGACGAAGTCTTTAATCTTGTATCTTCATAGTCCAACAGTCCGGCCAAAGTATATAGTCCGGATGTCTGAGGACCCCTTAATCCTGGACTCCCTCACCCATATCTTCTTCATAGGTGACCCATTCCTGCAGTTAGTTCCAATAAACCTCGCAAACACTTCACCGTTTTGATTCTTGAACAGTTTATAGTTTGAGTCAAATGACTCATCAATGATAATAGGGTTAGCACAAGTGAAGCCAGATAAGGTGGATGGATCCATTGACGTACCCTTTGTAGCAACCCATGTGGTTTTGGGGGACTGCTCAGGCTTCCAGTAAGAACCATCAGCATTCATTTTCCTCTCGAAACCAACACCCTCTTTCCTAGGGTTTCGATTCAGAATCCGTTTCTTGAGGACTTCACATAGTGTTTCATGCCCCTTGAGGCTTTTGTACATGCCTGTTTCAAGCAATGTCTTAAACCTGTCATTCTCATCAGCAATAATAGTGGCATCCTCAGAAGAGGGGTTAGTTACCACATCAACAGTTGAAGATATTGCAACTTCAGAAGCAGTAGAACATTCAGCAACAGAGATAGCGTTGTCACGCTCAAGATATTTTAAGCAAGGTGGCACAAAATCTTCCTGAGCGGAACTGATCTGTTGAGCGAGTAGTGAATCATTTTCCTTTTGAAGATCTTCATGAGATGCTCTCAGTTTCTCTAGATCTTGCTTCCTTTGAATATAATCGTAGGAAAGCTTCTCATGAGTAGCTGAGAGGGTTTCATGATGAATCTCAAGTTCCTCGTACTTAACACGAAGATTTTTTATGTCTTCGATTAAGGACTGAGTTCAATTCATTTCCTCGTCCAATAGGTCATCGCTTTTGTCTAGCAATTTTTGAATATTTTCCATGGTTGTTTGTTGTTCAGTTGCAATTTTAGCAAGTGTCTTATAGTTTGGTTTGGATTCACATTCAGAATCATCTTCACTAGAGGTCTGAAAGTAAGCATCGCGTGAGTTTACCTTGGCACCTCATGCCATGAAGCAGTAGGTAGGAGCAGATTCGTCCTCATCATCGGCTTCAGCGTCGGCGGCATGACCATTGTCTTCTATGTTGAAGATGGACTTGAAGAAGAATGCCGAAGCTAGAGCCAGGCTTGCCACGCCTGAATCAGACTCCTCCTCAGACTCCATCTCCACCTCCTCAGAAGTAGACTCCTCCTCAGACTCCATCTCTGCCTCCTCAGAAGCAGACTCCTCCTCTGAATCCATCTCCTTGCCAATGAATGCACGTGCCTTGCCAGATGAGCTCTTCTTGTGGGATGAGGAATTTGAATAAGACTTTGAGGATTTCTTCTTCTTGTTGTCATCAGAATCATATTCCTTGCTCTTCTTCTTTTTCTTGGCTTCCTTGTCCCATTGAGGACATTCAAATATATAGTGGCTTGGCTTCTTGCATTCGTGGCATGTTCTCTTCTTGTAGTCATGAGAGTAAGCCTCATCATTCTTTGAGCTGGATCTTGAAGACTTTCCGAAGCGATTCTTCTTGGAGAACTTCTGGAAATTTCTCACAAGCATTGCTAGTTCTTTGCCAATGTCTTCAGGATCATCAGAACTACAGTCAGATTCTTCTTCAGATGAGGAAACAACTTTTGCCTTCAAAGCACGGGTTCGGCCATAATTGGGGCCATAAATATCTCTCTTCTCAGACAGCTGGAACTCATGTGTGTTGAGCCTCTCAAGTATGTCAGATGGGTCAAGATCCTAGAAGTCAGGACGTTCTTGGATCATCAAGGCTAGAGTGTCAAATGAGCTATTAAGCGATCTCAGTAGCTTCTTCACAACTTCATGCTTGGTGATCTCAGTAGCTCCAAGAGCACGCAACTCATTGGTGATATCAGTAAGACGATCAAAGGTGTGTTGGGCGTTCTCATTGTCAAGCCGGTTGAAGAGATTGCGAAGCACATCAATCCTTGAGTCTCCCTAAGTTGAGACGCCTTCATTGACCTTGGACAGCCAGTCTCAGACTAGCTTCATAGATTCTAGTGCACTCACACGGCCATACTGTCCTTTGGTCAGATGACCATAGACGATGTTCTTCGCGGTTGAGTCCAATTGCGCGAATCTCTTCATATCAGTGGCGGTGACACCTTCACCAACTTTGGGGACACCAGTCTTGACGACATAATAGAGGTCGTTGTCAATGGCTTGAAGATGCATGTGCATCTTATTCTTCTAGTAGGGGTAATCAGTGTCATCAAAGACAGGGCACGCAGCGGAGACCTTGATTATCCCTACAAACGACATAGCTAAAACTCCAGGTGGTTAAACTAAATCAGACAGAACAAGGGACCACCTTGCTATGATACCAATTGGAAATGCTAGTATCAACTAGAGGGGTGAATAGGCGATTTTTATGGAAGTCTTCGAGAAATGCGAGATCTTCGAAGACTAAAAACCAAACAACACCTATATGATATGCAGCAAAAAATAAGCTACACTAAACAGGAGATAGTTGAGTAGACAGTACAATGAAAGCACGAAGACTAGTAGCAACTAGGTAGAGCAGATCGGAAAAGGAAGACAATATGAAGCCAAGCACATGGAAGTCTTCACACAATGAAGTTAAACAGATCAGGCAAGCAAGCAATGACTTCATGAAGACAAACTGAAATGTAAAGGAGGTAGGGTGTCGTGGATTTGTCACGGCAGATGTCCTTAGTATCAGTACTTAGTTGTGAGGCCAACACATCTATGTGGTAGCTTGAGAGGGGTTGAGTGGGACGAGAGACACGAGGTTTTACCCTGGTTCGGCCCCTCAAGGTGGAGGTAAAATCCTACATGCTGCTTCATTGATATTCCTGATGATGATGTTCACGATTACAAGGGTGCTCTTTTGCTACCTCTATCTCGAGAGATATTGACTTGTCTGTCTCAACTTGTGAAACTTGTCCCTCTTGGGGTGCCCTATCCCTCCTTTTATAAGTTGGAGGGGCGGGTTACATGAGGAGTCCTAATAGGACTTGGACTACTCTTATTACAAGTGGAATCCTAGTCTTACTTCCCTTGTAAGAGAATATTCCTTATGCGTTAAACCGGCCCACCATAACATGAGTCGGCCTTCCATGAGCCGCCTTCTGGGCCACCGGTTCTTGTTGATCCTCTGACACGCCTGCCGAGTCACCAATGAGTCACCACGCCCAGCCGGGTCATTAGTGAGTCGCTAGGTGAGGGCGGGTCACCAGTGAGTCACCAAGTCACGGTCCGGTCATACCTTGGGGTATATCCCCGACATTAGCCCCCAGCTTAATTTGTATATATCCATGTTAAACTCATCCTGCAAAATAAGCACAAGAACATATTTGATAGGTTGTGCTCCGGGTTAAAAGTTTTTTCTGAACCGACACCTGATCATCCTTAAATCCTTGTCATTACCTTCTTCTGGAAAGTCCAGGTCAATAGACCAACTTCATAGCCAATTTGCTTGGAGAAGAAATATTGTAAAAAAGAATCCATTTGAGTCGGCCTTCAATGCTCTGACTTGACAAAAATATTGGTCTTGAAATATTCAACTGATATTCAGCCGGCTTGGAAATGTAGAACTTGCCAAGTTATGATTTCCAAAATCGTCGGGTTATAAAAACTGATGATTCCGGGTCATGATTGTTATAGACGGCGGGTCATGATTGTTGCCAACGCCGGGTCACACAATTGATCTTCCTGGTTTGCTCAAAACTGAGAATTTGAAGACATTCCTCCTTTATATGCATATCACCTGTAGCCCCCAAGTCTTAAGAAGAAAACATAGTGATATCTTAAGACTTGCTTTAATATAAATGTTGCAACTTGGAGAAATCCGGGTTGTTCATGTAAGCCACCAATCATAAACTGCACATTTTGAACTTCCCATGTGTAGCCCCCAAGTGCCAGGTCATTATGCAATAATGAGCAGGGCCTTTGTAGATATGATCATGTAGACTTGAGCAACAACGTGTAGCCCCCAAGGGCCGACTCAGTAAGATAATACTCAGCTGGGACTTTATATATACTTCATTGAAAATAACATCATATGATGTAGCCCCCACCGTGGGGCTTGAACCCACGACCATAAGGTTAAGAGCCTTGTGCTCTACCAACTGAGCAGTGGACCCTTCAATATAATGGATTAAGGCTTGTGTACTTTGAATTTTTGACAGGAGCAATTAGTAGCCCCCAAGGGCCGGCTCATTACGATGTGATGAGTCAGGTCTTCAATAAGGCGAGTAAAAAATGACCTTGCATTAGCCCCCAAGTATCATGGTGCATGCTTGCAGCGACATGGGACTTCCATATTTGATATAATCATGGTTTGAATAATGTATCCCCAAGTGTCGGGTCGTAAGCCTACATCGACTCGGGACTATTCCTTCCACTATATATAAAATCATATCCATTGTCTAGATAATATTGTCGAAACTCTTGCGTATCAATATTAGACCATGCTCTCTGCTGTGAGCTGGTATTTTTGGATGAAGGAATAATGGCCATTGCTCTGAAGCAGATTTGAAAACCTCAATCATAATACTTGTTATTGATAACCATAATAAAAATACAGCCATGTTGGCTATTAAAGATTGGAATAATATAATCCGGTATGAAAAACTCAATCATTCAATACTATAATAAAAATCCAGCCAAGTTTGGCTATTAAAGATTTGAATACTTTATTTGTTGATAATAAATCCGGAGTTCAATACTCGGCGGCTCTTGGCCGATGGCAGCTTAACGCGCATTTATTGTAAGTCGGGATTTTTATAACCCAAGGGCTTATAGCCTTTTTAAAAATCAAGAACGGATAACCCTTTTGAAACACCAATTGTAATCTTTGATGATGGTCTTAATCATTTATGTAAGTCATAGCTCTGCATGTCCTGCACAAAGTTTAAACAACATATGCCCTGGCGACTTAACGTCAAAAGCCAGGGCGGGTAACAACCCAAATATAATATAGTCTTATGCGATTATGGAAAAGACTAGAATTAAGACCATTCAAGCCTAAACATACTGGCGACTTAAAGGCAAAAGCCAGGGCGGGTCATCAAACCTCACATATTCATATAACCAGGAAAACATACCTGTAGAATTAATTTATACTGCCAGCTTATATTGCCACATCCAGTGAGGGTGACAACCCAAAGATTTATAAGCACATGATTCCAATTGCGCAATCCAAAGTATGCTGGCGACTTAACTCCATAGCCAGGGCGGGTTATCAAACCCCAAATATTCATACCATTATTGAAAAATATACCTGGATATTGACATCATGGTGATACCTCAATAATTATAATCCATCGCGGGTATTGACTCGTAGACATGCAATATCATAATTTTGATTACTCAAGGCAAAGATATCCTGGCGACTTAACATCCGCTATCAAGGCGGTTATCAAACCCAAAGATGCTCAATGATGAGTCAGATAATCAAGGCTACATGGCCTACGAAATCGGTTCATATTGCCGGCTTACAGCGCCATATGCAGTAAGGGTAACAACCTAGAAACTTAGAGCGCATAACTCCAAGTGCACAATCAAAATACACTGGCAACTTATCGTCCAAAGCCAGACTGGGTTATCAAAACCCCAGATATGCTCAAATATGAGTCATAAGGATTAAGGCTACATGGCATGAGTCGTTCTTAAACAATATGTCAATATGGTACAAAAAATATGAACCCAAACAATGTTTAAATAAAAATAACAAACCGGAAAAAACAAGGCTTTCATAGGCTGCCAAACCTGAACATCAAGTGTTGTTCAAAGGGCCGCACAGCCACTAAGTTAATCCATTATTCAAACCTATAAATCGGGCCTCACATGACCAATCGCCATTTTAACTTTGACAAGTTCAGAGTCTTTATAAGATTGACTGTCAAGAATACAGCGGGTCATTCCAGGATTACCTGGGCGGAGTGGCCAACATACAAAGGCAGGATAACCTAGAGTTTTGGTGAATACACCTGACGTCCAAGCCGATCAAAAGGGTAAATATAGCTATGTTCATTGAACAGGAAGCCCCCAAGTGACCTACCATCAGCCATCAAGGTAGGTTACCTATGTTTGAACTGCACATTGTAGCAAGTTCCCTTTGGTAACCTTTAAACCTGGGCAGAAAGCCCCCAAATCATTTGCAACAAGGTGTATAAGCCGGATCAAAGGGTAGTCATAGCTATGCACAGTGAGCAGGTGAAAGGATCGAGATGGACCTAGAGGGGGGGTGAATAGGTACTATTACAAATTTTAATTGTTACTTAGCAATTTTAGGCAATAATGCGAAATATGAAGTTGAGCCTAACAATTGCAAGAGTGAAGCTATGAGCTAAGCAAGGTAAACAAGTAACACGAGTAGGAGAGTAAACAAGCTCAATATGATATGAGTAAAGACTAAGAGACAAGTAACGACAAGTAGGGAGTTAGGGTTAGGGATAACCGCAACTCCGAGAGACGAGGATGTATGCCAATGTTCAGTTCCTTGGAGGGAAGCTACGTCACCGTTAGAGAGGTGGGTGTTACCATGAAGGCACACCAATGCCACGAAGGCTCACCCTATTCTCCCTTTGAGACAACACCACGAAGGCATTTCTCAACCACTAGTGGTAGACCTTGGGGTGGTCTCCAAACCCTCACAAACTTTCCGGGGGTAATCACAAAGAACGATTCCTCTCCGAAATACTCCTACCGCCTAGGAGTCTCCAACCTCCAAGAGTAACAAGAACGATGGGGAAAAGCTCAAGACTTGCTCAAATCACGAATTCCTTTGGTGCAAAGAAGGGGAAGGAGTGGATCTATCACTTGGGTGGACAACTTTTCTCAAATGCTCTCAAATCCCTTAGGGATCTAAGATTTGGTGTTGGAGTGTGAGAGAGAGAGAGTGAAATGTGTTCTAGGGTTTGCTCAAAGTGAATGGTCAACCCTTTCCCATGGGGGAAAAGGGCTATATATAGTTTGTGAGTAAAAGTGACTGTTGTAGTGCAAATGACAGGGTAGGCCGGACATCTAGGGCAGAGGTCGGACATCCGGCCTAGTGTAGCACAACAAGCGAAAAGCAGACGACAGAGGATGAAGTAGAGGGGCCGGACATCCGGGGGAAAGCCCGGACATCCGGGATGAAGCCCGGACATCCGGAAAATGCATGCAAACCTACTAGAGTCTAGCTAGCAGGGAGCCGGACATCCGAGTCAAAGTCCGGACATCTGGGGTGCAACCAGGATATCCAGCGAAAACGTGCACACCTACTGGTGTTTGGATAGCAGTGAGCCGGACATCCTGCGCGCGGCCCGTACTTCCAGCCGGCAGCCTGGACATCGGGCATGGGAGCAAAACAGAACATATGCACCAGAATATTTTTGTGTGACCCTAAGATTTTGAAGCTAGGAATTATTGTGGCTTGAGCAAGTCTTTCACTAACTCTACCGATCCCCTCTTAATAGTGCGGGATCCTATACTTAAGAAATCAAATGATGCAATCTTTTTAATACTTCTTGCTTGAGTAAACTTTGGGTAAAAACAACTTCGTATGTTCACGATCCACACACATTTTGATGAACCGGAGACTAACACCTGAGATTTACTTGACAAACATAGTTAGTCCCCTACATGTATATTGTCATCAACATCAAAACATGATGTAAGGGCAAGATTGCACTTTCAATCTCCCCCTTTTTGTTTGTTGATGACAATCATACATGTAGTATCATATATGCAATAAATAAATCTTTCATTGTAAATCATGAGAGCATAATACAGTATATGTTCCTATTTGCCTTAGCTCCCCCTCATTGAGTGCGTGGGATGATTATGTTAGGATGTACATGGTAGCATATGTAACTCAAAAAAGATAAGAAAGTATGACACGCACATATGAGCAACAACAACCCATAGCCATAAGGTTAACAACATAGTCTCGAATGATTAAGCACCATATGTAGCATACATAAGAGTTTGAATAATAGTGCACACACATGATCAACATATAGCATGATCCAAACCCAAACTAAGATACTACTTCTCCCCCTTTGATCGCAACATGCAAAAAGGGGTGAAGAACCATAAGAATACAATAGAAATCACTCCTGGCGGATGCCATCATTATCATCAAAGAACTCGGCGAACTCGTCATGAGACGGGAATCCGAAGGTGGAAGGGGATGGAGCCGCCGGAATAGGATCATCATCACTCACGGGACTCCCATGGTCGCAAAGGTGTTGCTTGAGTTGGTTCTTGGAGATGATGAAGCGCTTCTGAACATCATGGTTTTGCTGACAGTTGAAAGTGATAGCCTTCATAATAGCAGACTGAGCCTTGCTCAAGAACCAAGATGTCCATGAGGTGCGATCGAGGAGGAAGGCACAGAGGAGCCTGTGGGCTGAGACGCACCAGCAGACTTCCTAGACTGCCGAGGAGCAGCGATGGTGCATGAGCAGACATGCGCATATGAGGAGGTGGTTTCCAAATAGCATGCACCTCCGCCTTTGCAACCTCAAACGGAGCAGTGTGATCAATCAGCACCTGAATGAACAGAGCATGAGGGAATTGGCGCGACTGAAGAAAGCTGGAAAGACGGATCTCATGCCAAATGTAATGAGACGTGTCAAGAGGCTCGGTAGGCTTCTCTTGCATAAATCATCAAGTCAATGTAGTAGTTGCGAGCCCTTGAGTGACCTCCCTTCTTTGGATAGAGAGTGCGAAGCACACACTGATAGAGAATGTAGTAAGGAGACTTGAAGATGGATACCTCATTGGGCGGATACACACGTTCCTCCTCCATGAGCTGAGTGATAGGCTTAACAAGAGGCATGCAATTATCAAGCCCCTTGGGCTTATGCAGTGGATCCAGACTGTGGATTTTGTGTCCAACACCGGAGAGGCCCAAAATCTAAACAAAACGCTCATAGGTGATGCTCAGCACGGTATCATCGGTCATCCAGGTGAGAGTGTTGTCAGGGCCAAAGAAGCAGGTGGCATAGAACTAAAGGATGGCAGATTCATTCCAATCACACCTGAAGGTCATTGCTTGACCGAGAGTCATATCATCAATGATCTTGACTGGGTTATCAAGGAACATGGCAGGATTATCCCACAAGAACTTAAGATCCAGGCACTTGTGATCAGCAAGTCGACGACCGCGGGCGAAGCTAGAGTAGAGTTCATGCCGCATGCGAGTACGAAAACGAGCATCCTCAACATCAGCCCTCATTTCAGATTGATTGATATCCCTTCGAAACTCAAGGTATGGACCAACCCCCACGGTCTTGAAATTGTGAATGGGGCGATCCCCGCTGTTAGGGATCTCCATGGAGATGTGGCGACCACGAGCAACAGGCATAGCAGACCCTCGGACTTGAGGCACGGGCCTCCTCCGGGTGCCCGGCTTTGACTGACCGACGGAACTCCTAGGGGCAATGTGAAGGAAATATGCCCTAGAGGCAATAATAAAGTTATTATTTATTTCCTTATTCCATGACAAATGTTTATTATTCATGCTAGAATTGTATTAACTGGAAACTTAGTACATGTGTGAATACATAGACAAAACATATTGTCCCTAGTATGCCTCTACTTGACTAGCTAGTTAATCAAAGATGGTTATGTTTCCTAACCATATACATGTTCTATCATTTGATGAACGAGATCACATCATGAGGAGAATGATGTGATGGACATGACCCATCTGTTAGCTTAGCATTATGATCATTTCAGTTTCATTGCTAATGCTTTCTTGATGTAAACCTAGTATAAGGGAAGGGGGAATGGTGTGACATGTGTAGTAGCGGGATAGCATGGGTGCGGGCGGGGGAGCAGACTATTTGGAAGATACATCGAGTGCGTGTGGGAGAGGGGTGTGAGAGAGAGAGAGAGAGAGAGAGAGAGAGAGAGCGACGGAGAGAGAGAGAGAGAGAGAGGAAGAGAGGGGGTGATAGAGGGGTCGTTTGTGTCCATAAATGGCGTATGGATAGGGAGACAATGTTGATGATGTTCAAAATTGGCCTATGTACGGATACTCAAGGGAAGCGAGTCATCGTGTGTGTGATAGGGACTTCATGAGAGATCTCGAATAGATGGTGTAGAGAACAATGTGCGAGATTGAGAATGATGATACATTAGGGAGCTATGGAAAGAGTCACGACATATATGTATACAGGGAAGGAGCTGGGGCGGGTCCGCATGTGGGAGAGATAGAAAGAGGAGAGTGGTGCACAAGGAGACAAAGTGTGCTTGTTTGCAGTGGGGGTGGTGTGTGAGGTGAGTGTGCGAGAACCACATAACTAGGGAGATAGACGTTTGGGGCGAGGTTTTGTGTGTATGGGAAAGATACACTCTACATAGTGCTTGTGCTTGGGAAAGATTGGTGCCGGGAGACCTAGAGAGTGGGGGAAGAGATGTGTGCATGCCCGAGAGACAAAGTGATAGAGACCTATATTGGGGTCCGGACTTTAGCAGATAGAGGGGTGTTAATGTGCTCGTGTGTTGGTGTTTGGGGGAGAGAACAACTTCTGTGCGTGTGGGGGCGACAAGGGGGAGGGGGGGTTGGCTTTAGATATAGAGTGAGGTGTTTATATTTGAGGGACTTAAGCGTAACTGAGATATATATGGTCAATGGTGTGTGCACTCATGGTTCATCAATTTGGTTCACAGTTTGGACTATGAGATAATGATACTTTTGAACATGCGTGATATACCTTGATGTACCATAATTACAAAACTAAGATTGGAATTTGGAATTCGACTCCATCGTTAGCTTTTGTAATTCATTTAAATGGAGGTACATTTTTTAAGCTGGGATTTTGTGATTTCAAATTCATATATCAAACCTAGAGATATACACATACGGGCATGTTCAAACTTTATAATCATCCACTTTATTCATACACAAACACATTTTTGCTTTTGTCATCATATTTATAATCATCCATGATATTCCTGGTTTACCCCTGCCACATGAACGGAAAAGGGCTCCATTGTTTTCCCCTCTTTGCCCACAACATTCTTTCCCGGAGCCCCTTCCCGTCTCCGACCCCCCAACCACGGCAAGTCGCCGAATCTAGTCCTCCGCCGCAGTGGCGGACTTCACACCCCGCCGGATCTACCTTCCGCACCTTGGAACCCCCAGCTGCCAACTCACCACTTCACCGGAGCCGCTTCAACGACTGGCTTGTCCACCGCTCCAGATCTCCTTGACCGCCATCATGGTCCACCGCACCGGATCTGCTTAACCGGCGCCTGTCGGTGTCAAAACCGGTGGATCTCAGGTAGGGGGTCCCGATCTGTGCGTCTTAGGCTGATGGTAACATGAAGCAAGGGACACAATGTTTACCCAGGTTCGGGCCCTCTCGATGGAGGTAAAACCCTACTTCCTTCTTGATTAATATTGAAGATATGAGTAGTACAAGAGTAGATCTACCACGAGATCGTAGAGGCTAAACCCTAAGAGCTAGCCTATGATGGTATGATTGTAATTGTGATCGACCTTCTAAGGACCAAACTCTCCGATTTATATAGACACCGGAGGGGTCTAGGGTTTACATGGAGTCGGTTACAAGGAAGGAAACACAATATCCGGATCGCCAAGCTTGTCTTCCACGCAAAGGAGAGTCCCATCCAGACACGGGCCGAAGTCTTGAGTCTTGCATCTTCACGCTTGAATAGTCCGGACGATGTATACAGTCCGGCTGTCCGGATACCCCCTAATCCAGGACTCCCTCAGTAGCCCCTGAACCAGGCTTCAATGACGATGAGTCCGGCGCGCAGTCTTGTCTTCGGCATTGCAAGGCGGGTTCCTTCTCCGAATACTCGAAAGTAATTATCGAACACGTAGACCGTGTCCGGATTCGCAAAATGATCTTGACATACCGTTGTAGAGAGAGAATGATATTTCACAAATGCAATCTGCTGACAACTTTTTAGACAACGCGACATGTCATTAACGTCGGGTTATTATTCGAACCTTTTTCCTACAACCAGCCACAGCGCATATTGCGAGGCGGTTTCCTTGACACGTCTTGTCAAAGCAGAGATCGTGTCCCCTTATCACGGGATTCTCATCAATACGGGTATGGGTAATCCCACCATGCCATCAATCGTGGCGCTTGGGAGGTGAGCGATTCCCAACGGGCAAGTGGGGAGGCGCACCACTTCCGTCGCCTCTATAAAGGGACAAGAGTTCCCCATTTTTACCCACGCCTTCTTCCTCCTTTGCGCACTCTTGCCCCCCTCGAGCTCCAGCGCCCTATCCCAAGTCTTCTGCGCACGGCTAAACATGTCCGGAGCAGGAGGCAAGTGGGTGGCTTCCACCGTGAAGGAGAAGGATATCGCGAATCTTCGGGCGGCCGGATACTTGGACGCAGACATAGCGCACCGGCTACCGGACGACGGGTAGGTCATTCCAACCCCAGGACCCCACGAGAGGGTCGTGTTTCTCGCCCACTTCGTCCGTGGACTGGGGTTTCCACTTCACCCCTTCCTCCGTGGGCTCATGTTCTACTACGGGCTAGATTTCCATGATCTAGCCCCGAACTTCGTCCTCAACATCTCGACGTTCATCGTCGTATGCGAGGCCTTCCTCCGCATCAAGCCTCATTTCGGCTTGTGGCTGTAAATCTTCTGCGTGAAGCCGAATATTGTGTGCGGCCAGCAAGCGGAGTGCGGAGGAGCCATGGTGGGCAAGATGCCAAACATCACCTGGCTTGACGGCTCCTTTGCGGAAACCGTGAAGGGGTGGCAGTCGGGGTGGTTCTACATCACCGAGCCGCGCAGCGCCAACTGGGCGGCGGCCCCCGAGTTCCGATCCGGAACCCCCATGCGGCACACCTCCTGGGAAAAGAAGGGCCTGTCCTGGGGCGAATGTATAGAGCTGACCGGACTCCAAAACTGCATCAAGAGCATGAAGGACAAGAACATCAAGCTTGTCAACGTGATCCAGGTCATGCTCGTTCGCAGGATTCTGCCGTGCCAAAGGCGGGCATTCAATCTGTGCGAGTTCATCCCGGCCAAACACTAGACGCTTCAGAGGCTCTACGGCATGAAGCACAAAGACAAGGGGAAGGCGTTGTTCAAGGCCTCCGAAGTACCTCCTCCCACATCCGAGGACCGTGGGCTCCACACCGCGTGGCCTCCTAGTCAGTTGAGTTTTCAGGCTACCACCGGATTCGGTTCTTCCCAATATATTCATGGGGGAGCCTTAAGTAATTGTGCATATTTGTTCAGGATTATGTGGAGACAGCGGAGCAGATTGACTGTCCGGCTCCGCTGCCAGAAAGCCCAGCTGATGCTCTCCTGACAGAGATGCTGGTCCCGGCGCCCTACAAGGTGCCGGAGAAGAAGGCCGATAAGAAGGCCCCAGGGATCCGAAAGGGTCTCCGACGTAAGGTTGCGCCAGAAGCCTCGTCCGAAGACGACGAGGCACACTCCTCCCCTGAAGGGGAGGAAGAAGAAGAAGGGACCACCCCACCCGGAGAGGGTGAGGGGCCCGAGAAGGCGGGCCAGGGGGCCGGGAAAGGCCCTCGGCACAAGGCCGTCATACCCACGTCGTCGGATGACGACAAGACAGATTCCTCCCGCGGAGCCGGGGGGAAGCAAGAAGAAACTCTACCTCCCCGCACTAGGGAGGAGAAAAAGAGGAAAGCCGCCCCGGAGGGGGAGGCTGGGTCGTCCAAGAAGGGAAAGGTGTCCCTTCCGGACAACTCCGCCACAGCCGCCCATAGCGAGGAGGGGTGGCTGCCCAGGGGAAAGCCCCTAGCGCAATCGTAAGTATCCGCACTCCGTTATGATTTTACTTCACGGTCTATTTATAACGCCGAACATATAATCATTCCGTCCAGGGCTCATCCCGAGGTATCTTCTTCGGACGGATCCCTGAGCGATTCAGAGATGAACTCACTCCCGACGGCCACTACTCCTCAACGCGCAGATGACACGGAGGTGTTGTCCTGAAGGCTCCTAGAGCGGGGGGAGGTGATTCTGGAGACGCCCCAAGGCGGAATCCCAGATGTCGGACACGCGGGGTTCAAAATCCCCGCGGATCGTGTAGGTGAGAGCCACAACAGGTCGGGCTCTCAGCCGAACACTGTTCCGGAACCATCAATTGTTCCGGACTCAGGCGGGCAGCCCCTCGTTAGGGAGGGCGAGCCGTCTGTGTCGAGGACTTCTGTTGCACCCGAGGCGCCAGACTGTCTGCTGGAAGCGCTTCGCGGCACTTCCATGGATGAAGAGCACCGTACTCTTATGAGTGCGGTGATTCAGAAGGTTTCGTCCGCCAAGAGCGGGCTAACCGAAGCTTGCACCAGCCTCCTAACAGGCTTTGAGGTAAGTAATAAAAATATGTGAAATTACCACCCGATAGGTAGTAGCCCCTGATACTCTGTTTGGTGTTCGGAAAGAAAAACCAAACGGAGGGTCAATTATAATCTGCAGGAGTCTAATAATAAGTGTGAATGTGAATAAGTAGGTTGTGCTGCTTGCCGCTGCTGTCCACACATCCGAGATCGCCGAACTAAAACGGGATCTGGAGCAGGCACAGGGAGAGCTCGACCTCACGAAGAGGCAGCTCGAAGAGAGCATAGGTGAGTGATTCCTCATTCTCACATAATGAAGGGTATATAAAATTAGTTATTCTAACAACGAAGCGTCGTGATTTTTTAACAGGGGCCACCACCGAAGTGGCCTCTCTGAAGAAAGCGTTGTCCGAGGCCGAATACAAGGCGGCCTTGGAACGCACAGAGCGCGAGAAGCAAGATGCCAGAGTCAGCGAGGTACAACAAGAGCTCCAGGAGCTCGACAAAAAGCTCGAGTCTGTGGAGCATGAGCTTAAGGGGAAAGAGGCCGAGCTTGCGAAGGCCCTTGCTAGTATAAAAGACGCCAAGGCCGAAGTCGAGAAGGCACAACAAGAGATCTAGGAGGCCAAAAGATAGCGGCGGGTAAGAAATTCTTTATGCAAAGCAAACATGTGGAGGAGGCGTTTCTTTTACTTACCCGAGTTCAGAGCTTTCCAGGGGCATTCACAGATCTTCCACGCAGCGTATCAGATGCCGCGGAGTTCTACCGTGCCCAGGAGGGGAGCTCAACAAAGAAGTTGTTCTGGTCCCAGTATGCTAGGGCCGAACATCCAATGCCTCTGAGTGACCAACTGAAGCAGTTGGTCGAACTCCACAGGGCGGCCGAAGCGGCTATGAAAGATTTCATAGTCCGGATGTGGCCTGGTGAGCCCCTGCCGGCTAGCTACTTCAGCTTGATCAAGCGGATGGTGAATGCCTGTCCGCGGCTCGAAGTCATCAAGCGATCCGTTTGCATTGAAGGTGCCCGCCGGGCCTTTGCCCGCGCGAAGGTGCATTGGGGCAAGCTGGATGCAGAGAAGCTGGTGAAGGACGGGCTGCCGGAGGGCAAGGCACATCGCTATCCGGAGAAGTATTACGATGGCGTTATGAAGGGCGCTCGTCTCATGGCCGATGAATGTACCAAGGACACAATTTTAGAATGAATTCACTTCTGCCATGTGTGTAATCTAAGGACGAAGTTACTTGCGCTATGTAGCACTTTTGTTATTTAAAATATTACCTTCTGTGCGGCTGTTTATAAAATTCTGAAAGTAGGCTACTGTCGGGCTTCCGCCCCACGTAACTAGTCTTTGGGGTGTTCGTGGAAAACTCGGACACTCTTTATCCAAATGTTTGGTCCCTTAAGGAGGTGTCTGGCGCAGCGAACAATGCAATCGGACTATGCGGCTTTATACTTTCTCTTAGCCATAGAAGTCTACAATTTTAAATTTTGGCGAAGACCCTAGAATCCGGAAGGCCGAATTGGGGCGCTATATACGCCTAGATCGGACGAAGCCGATTTATCGCCTAAAGCGGAAAAATCTTTAAGGATTTTAAGACCTCTCGAACAGCGACCAGCTCTCGCTACATCATGCCGGTCAGTTGTCGGCTTTCTCTACTGAGGTGCTCGTCCGGAAGAACCGGGACACAATCGCAGTAGTTCTCCCTGCACTACCTTAGTCGATATAACGGAACGTAAGGTACCAAAACAAGGGAGCCGGGCTAACCCAACTGTAGACCCAAGACATAATTCGGAGCTGATGCATATAGTGCTATAAGTTTGGGGTGCCGCACTGTTAAAAGTGTTCGGACTTGTCTTGCCGTATTATGGGGCACCATAAGAAGCCCCTGGCAAACTGAACGTACCAAGGTGTACGGATGCCATATCAAATGAACATTTGTGAGAAAAAAATGCTCAAATAAGACTGATAAGCTGACGCTATATGTGATATCCCATTGATGAATAATACGTTTAAGCGTATGTTTACAATGAATGCATTAAGCAGAGATAAATAGGACTATTTGACATGTCCTATCTAGGGACAGGTCACGTACAAATAGATAAAACAGGTATAACGATCGTAAATAGATTCCACCTGGGTGTTTCTTTCTGTGCGCAAAGCCTGTTACCTCCTTGGTTTTCTCTCCTATGTAAGTCCGGCAATCCGGCTCTTCTGAAGAGGCTGCACTAAAGCAATGTCCTGAAAAGTAAAAGGGAAAGATTATGAAGGTATGTTGTGGTGATACCGCACTGTTGACTGAGTCACTGCTGCGCCTCCACCTGTGCCCATGGTATTTTGAGTGCGTAATTGTGTATGTGTGGCATGAATGCTGCTTTAATGGGGTTTGAGCGGAGGCCGGACTGCTAATCGCACTCTTGGCGTGCCTGATGATCCTGTTGCGGGGCGCTCCGGACTCGCTTGACGGTGTCATCGCCGGATTGGTGGTTTGCCGGAGGAGGCCGCATTGTACTTCTGCCGCGAGGACTGCAGTATGCTCTTCTGTACAGAGAGAGCGGCCCATGTTTCCGTTGACTATTATGACCCCGCGCGGGCCTGGCATCTTGAGCTTGAGGTATGCATAGTGTGGTACCGCATTGAATCTAGCGAATACGGTTCGTCCGAGCAGTGCATGGTAACCACTACGGAAAGGGACGATATCGAAGATTAACTCTTCGCTTCGGAAGTTGTCCGGAGATCCGAAGACCACTTCCAATGTTATGGAGCCCGTACAACGGGCCTCTACTCCAGGAATTACACCTTTAATGGTGGTTTTGGTGGGCTTGATCCTTGAGGGGTCGATGCCCATTTTGCACACTGTGTCCTGATAAAGCAGGTTCAGGCTACTGCCGCCATCCATAAGGACTCGCGTGAGGTGAAATCCGTCGATGATCGGGTCTAAGACCAATGCGGCTGAGCCACCGTGACAGATGCTAGTAGGATGATCCCTACGATCAAAGGTGATCGGACAAGATGACCATGGGTTGAACTTGGGGGCGACTGGCTCCATCGCATAGACGTCCCGTAGTGCTCGCCTGCTCCCGCTTGGGGATGTGAGTGGCGAGATCATGTTGACCGCTTTCACCGGGGAAATTTCTTCGTCCCCGTGTTCGGACGCCGGGGCTCCTCGTCATCGCTGCCAGCAGCCCTTGTCCTTGTTTTCAGCGCTTATTTTGCCGGTCTGTTTGAATACCCACCGCCTCTCTGGTGGTGTGGTTGGCTGGCTTGTCCGGGGTGCCATGAATTTGGCACGAGCGCCCAAAGATATCGGTCCGCATGGATAGTCCCTGATTGTTTCTTTTGAACGGCTTCTTCCGCTGACCGGACTTGGATCCGCTGAATCCGGCGTTTACTGCCGTGTCTTCAATGTTGTCGCCGTTGTTCCATCGCTTATGTCTGTTGCGTCGTGGCTTGCCATTATTGTCGCGGACATCCGAAGTGCCGGAATGTGGAGTGGTGCCGCTGCGAGCCAACCAGCTGTCCTCGCCTGTGCAAAAGCGGGTCATTAGTGTTGTGAGGGCTGCCATGGACTTGGGTTTTTCCTGGCCGAGGTGTCGAGCAAGCCACTCGTCACGGATATTATGCTTAAAAGCCGCCAGGGCTTCGCGTCCGGACAGTCGAGTATTTGGTTCTTTTTAGTTAGGAACCGAGTCCAGAATTTCTTGGCTGACTCTCCAGGCTGTTGAGTAATGTGGCTCAAGTCATCGACGTCCGGCGGTCGCACATATGTGCCCTGGAAGTTATCGAGGAATGCGTCTTTCAGGTTTTCCTAACTGCTAATGGAATTTGCTAGCAGGTTGTTTAGCCAGTGCCGGGCTGGCCCTTTGAGCTTAAGGGAAGATACTTGATGGCGTGTAGATCGTCTCCGCGGGCCATGTGAATGTGGAGAAGGAAATCTTCGATCCATACTGCGGGGTCTGTTGTGCCATCGTATGATTCGATGTTTACGGGTTTCAACCCTTCTGGGAATTCATGATCCATCACTTCGTCAGTGAAGCAGAGGGGGTGTGCGGCGCCTCTGTGCCGGGCTATGTGGCTAGGCAGTTCAAATTGGTCTGGGTTGCTGTGTTCGGCCCGGCCGGACTTGTTGATGATGTATCCGGCGTGACGGTCATTGTCGCGCGCTGGGGCGCGTCCACGCAATCCATAGATCGATCTTGGCTGTCCTGCTTTGTTTTCCAGAATATCTTGCAGGTCCTGCCTGTTGCCCCGGGCCATAGTGTATTGGCGTGGGGTTGCGGGCTGGTATTCGGTCTGATATCCCGTTTTATCCCGGCCACGGGGTGGCTGGTCAGCCGTTTGGCACCCGAGTCCGTGTTCCTCGGCTGCCAGGACTTCAGTCCATCTATATGTGAGCAGGTCTTGATCAGCCTGGAGTTGCTGCTGCTTCTTCTTCACGCTCCTCGTAGTGGCAATAAGCCGGTGCTTGAAGCGCTCCTGCTCCACAGGATCCTCAGGCACGCCGAACTCGTCGCCGCCGAGGCTAATCTCGTCTTCGGAGGGGGCATATAGTTGTCCTCCTCCGGATATCTGTCAGTCGTCTGTTCGTTTGGGATGACCTGCTCATCTTCCTGTTCGTCCTGCTCAAAGGCGGGCTGGTCAGGGTTATATTCCTCTTCAGCACCATCCGGATTGCTTTCATCTCCGGGGCCGGTATTGCTATGGCGGGGCTTGGAGCGGCGCCAACGACGCCCATGCTTTGCATTTCTCCCTGAGGGGTTATCCTCCGTTGCCTCGTCGCCATTGGTTTCCTTTGGAGTGTCCACCATTGTATATATCATATGAGGAGGTGGCCGTCCACCGCCCTGTGAGCGGTGTCTCCTGTAATTCTCCTGCATCGTCGTCGATACCGTCAATGTCTTCGGAGTCGAAGTCAAGCACGTCGATTATATCATTGACCGTGGCAATGAAGTGGGTGGTGGGTGGGCAGCAAATTCCTTTGTCGCCTGCTTCCCACTCAAGCCGGACATAGTTCGGCCCAGAGCCTCCTGACAAAAACAGAGACTTTAATGAGTTCAGCATGTCGCCAAAGGGTGAGTGCTGGAAGATATCCGCAGCGGTAAACTCCATTACCGGAGCCCAACCTGGCTTGGCTAGCTCGAGGGTGTGCGGACCGGAACCAACAACGGGATACGAGTCCGGGGGCCCGAGATTACAGGCTTCCACAGAGGTGAGACCTGTGTTCGACTCCACCGCCGATGAGTGTGCGGCCTGCGGGGCGGGGTCCACCCCTCCGTCCTTAGGCAACACAACCTGCTCCAGATTTAGATCTGAGGCTACTGCAGGGGTGATATCCCGAGCTTCGTCCGACAGCAGGTCTAAGCCGTGCTCATCGTAACTGTTCGGTGCTCCTGGCGCGGGCCCAACTCCATCGAAGATCAAGTCTCTGCGAATATCCGCTGTGTAGTTCAAGTTTCCGAACCTGATCTGGTGGCCGGGGGCGTAGCTATCGATCTGCTCTAGATGGCCAACCGAATTGGCCCGCAGTGTGAAGCCGCCGAACACGAAGATCTGTCCGAGGAGAAAAGTCTCCCCCTAGACCGTGTTGTTGATGATTGAAGGTGCCATCAAGCCTTGCAGTGACGACACAGAGGAACTCTCAATGAAAGCACCAATGTTGGTGTCAAAACCGGCGGATGTCGGGTAGGGGGTCCCGATCTGTGCGTCTTAGGCTGATAGTAACAGGAAGCAAGGGACACAATGTTTACCCAGGTTCGGGCCGTCTCGATGGAGGTAGAACCCTACTTCCTTCTTGATTAATATTGAAGATATGAGTAGTACAAGAGTAGGTCTACCACGACATCGTAGAGGCTAACCCCTAAGAGCTAGCCTATAATGGTATGATTGTAATTGTGATCGGCCTTCTAAGGACCAACCTCTCCGGTTTATATAGACACCAGAGAGGGCTAGGGTTTACATGGAGTCGGTTACAAGGAAGGAAACACAATATCCGGATCGCCAAGCTTGTCTTCCACGCAAAGGAGAGTCCCATCCGGACACGAGCCGAAGTCTTGATTCTTGTATCTTCACGCTTCAATAGTCCGGACGATGTATACAGTCCGGCTGTCCGGATACCCCCTAATCCAGGACTCCCTCAGCGCCCTCATCCACCATAGTGTAGGCCCTTCACTAAGTCCCTCGTCCGCCCCATCGCTGGCCCTTCATACAAGCCCTCATCTGCCGCAACAGATCCGCCTCACCGAAAGCACTGTATAACACGCCCAACGAAGCCTTCGTCCACTGCGTCGGACCCGCTCCATGGACGCCATATTCAACTCCACCGGCCCTGCTTTATCGACATCGCAACCTCATCAGGTTATTTCGATCTGTACTCCTTCGGTTTTTCTCTTTATCATGCAACTGTTCACTTACCACAGATGAGCTTTATTGTATGTCGACAAGCACCGCAACCGTAGCACCGGAGACGCTTCAGCGACGACGACAGTCGGCCCAAACTCAACTGAAACACGACCACCATCGACGATCCTTAGCTATCAAGTATGACAACAATACCCATACGCCGCCGAGAATCAGGTACTATTATCCAACGGGCGGCGCCTACGTTCACTTTCTTAGCATAAGCACCGCACCTTTGAATTTCTTCAGGGCATCATTCAATTTTTCATGAGACGCGTTATTCTACTTGCACCTGTAGGGCCATACTTCTAGCAGTGGACATGTTACATGTGCTAAATTACATACCAGTGCACATATAGTTAATATGCTTTAGTTTTGTCCTAAATATTATTGTACTTCCTAGATATCACTGCCTACTATTTTACTTCTTGCATGCTATATTTATGATAATGGTTTTGTTCTGATGCCACCTCTTGGTTACATCAGACTGCTTAATGTTCTCTCTGCTTAATTACACATCAACAAACTAGCATGTGGTTCCGCTGCTTTTTGTTCGTTTTACCCTACATTTTCTGATGCTGGCTATTACATCACTGCTCCGAGCCTCTGTTCATTACTTGTTTGTGTGTTATTGATCTTCCCAAGTGGCATGACTAATTTGATGCTTCTATTAATTATGGAGCTGCCAACCCCATCAAGCAAAATATTTGTTCTTTTGGGGCTGGCACCTCGAACAAGTATAAAAATAGAGGAAAGCAGATATATTGTCGTGTATGCACACACCCTTCTTTCATTAATTTAGATGAACCATTGATGATCAATTCGGACCAGTGCATGCGATTAAAATTAATTTTACCTAAATGGAGGGTGCAGAATAAACTACAACAATTAGATTTGCAACCACGGGATGCTGACGATATCTTCAAAGAACATTGCAAGAGCAGCGAGGCTTCACGGCAACATATGGTAAGCCAGTGTGTTTTAGTACATGTGAAATGGAATGCGTGTGGGCTGCTTTCTTGGCTTGTGCCCTCAACCTATAATCCTACAGAATTACAAATAGTTCAGTTGTCTGCTTTGCTGTATTGCTTGATTCGAATGCTTGTTTGTTACTTCTAACGCTATACCTGAATTGGCCAATATGTCAGCAATGCCTGTTGTACTATCGTAAAGAAATGCATGCCTAGTTCATTTGAGTCCTTAACTTTTCCTCTGAACTTCATCACAAGACTGTCTTCGTAGTTTGTATGAGGCCACATTGTTAAGTGCTTTCTCAGATTATTTCAACTGCTTAGATGCCTTGGCAACTTAAATATAGCGGTGGTACACTCCCTTTCAACTAGGGATGTCAACTGGGTCCCGTTTAATACCGATTAAAGTCCACTAGTGGTATGATAGTTCAAAAGAGTTTTTGTTTTTTGAGGAAAATGAACTAGGGAGCTAGCAAAAACTAACTAGATGGGACTGGCGGATGTCATTTATTTGCCACTTACATCCCTAGTTTCATCTTACCATTTTAATTTATTTTTGGCTGATGCTGCTTCGAACCATTTAAATATAGCTTGCCATGCTCGACAATAATTCATATGTCATTTACCATGTAATCTTACTGCCTGGATCATGCGATAACTATCTCTTACTTATGTCCAGTGGAAACCTTTCAGGATGCCATTCACACTAGGACACAATGTACAACCCCAGAATCTATTTGTGGAAGCAGTGCGCCATCCATGTTACAAGATGGTAGCAGTTTAGAGGCAACAGCGCCGGAGAGCAGTCTGAGCACATATATTATAATTCTTGAGGCTCTACTAGAGGCAGAAAGAGATGGTGTGGCTGCCATGAATGAGGTAATCTTTATCTTGAGGCTGGAAATTATGCAAGCAACCCAAGAATTGGAGGAAGTAAGAATGTTGCATTTGAAGACGAAGGAGGTCCTGCTGTTTTTGTTATCTGAAGCCCAGGGTAATCCCGGTTCTTCTTTAGATACCAGTTGAAATTGTCATTAGATCATTGTACTTGCATGTTGTGTCATGTCTCCGAATGGATTATGTTGTAAGACCCCCTATGTTGTCCATGTGTTGTAATGATCCAAATTTTTTAGGCGAGGTAATCCTCAGTACTTGTACGATTGACATAAGGTGAACTGGTTTTCATGTGAGCATATTGTATTGGATGAAATAACTGTTTGACTCAAAGTGTATCCAACCTACTCAATTCGAAGGTCACAGCATTTCTAAATCATAATCATATATAAAGGTGGAATAAATCTTTGTTGTGGTTTTGAGGAAATAAATAACAAAACATAGAATTATCTGTGGATATTCGTAATTGAATACAAATTGGATTTGAATTTAGTTTGCCAGGGCCCAGGGCAAACATGAATGCTAATTCTCCCAAGTTTTGAACGAAGCGGCTAAACACCCACTATAATTTGTGGGCTGCCTGAAGCAAGTGTTTGCGAGATGGAAATTACTGTCTACCCCTGACACTTGACATCCTTATCGACTGGATTTACACTGTTGTCGATAGGGGTAGACTGGTAACTTCAATCAGACGTGACACGACGGCCTCTGAGCCCATTAAGACATGGTGGGCGCCAAACGTGGGCGGTAAAACACATTTGATTCAAGCTCGTCCGAAATACATGTGTCTCTCCCTCCATTCCCCATTCATACACGGTGGGAAGCAAAACAAACTCTCCTCGTCCGAAATCGATGTAGGCTAATATTTTAAATAGGGGCAGATGTGTAACTTCCCTCAGACGTGACACAACTGCCCTTCCTGTCAGCCTCGTTCATACACCGTGGGCGCCAACCGTGGGCGGCAAAACACCCTCTCCTCGCCCGAAATAGTTACCGACAAATATTTGGGAGATGCGAGATTACCGTCCTATCCCCAACCGACGTGATGTCCGAAATTTTAAACGGGGGATAAGTTCGTAACTTTCCCACATTTCATAGAAGCGCGTCCCAAAGTTCGAGATCCCCCCTCCCGCCCCATTTCCCCATTCATACACCGTCAGCGCCACGACAACCTCCCCACTGCGGCCAACCTCCTCCGTCCGCCACCCCAACCTCCACCTTGCCGGAGCCACTACTCCTACCCCGTCGTCCACTGCAAGAGATGGACGTCTCTCATCCACGGTGCTAGACCAGGATCCTTTCATCTATCCTCTCACTTCATCGGCGCCATCCTCCACCTTGTCGTTGCTGCTCCTACGACCGCCTCGTCCACGGCAATAGGAATTATCCCCTGACCCGGCCGTCTGCCGTCTAAAGTCTTCTTCCCCGCTGCGGACAGACATCAAACCCGCAACACCCTCAACGTATCAGCGGAGGCCTACATGGCATCGCAAGAGAGGTGGTACTCTTCCATATGTGCTTAAGTTATTGATCTCACCCAGAAAATAGATCGTTATTTGTTTACTGTACTTTTCTTGTCCGTACCAAATCGTAGTGGCTAGTTGAAAGCAAACATTGGTTGCGAAGTAGCTTTGTCCAGTTTGCACCTTCAGATCTGCCATGGCACATGCACTATACTCGTAAAGCTTATGCTTTCCCCCCTTTATATTCACTACCATCATCGTAGGTGCTTCGTGTCGTGCTAACACTGCTCCTCAAGACCTCAACCCAAAGCTTACGTGTTGAAATATGAATCTGATATGATGCTCATATCACTAAAATAGAGAATGTTTAATTGGTCACCTAATGTTCCTTTATTCATTTCGAAAAGCATGTGCGCCACCCATTGGTCCAGCTAGTTCCACTTTCCTGATTTTACTCTTGATGCTTAGGGTTTTCCCCATTTATCTACTCTACTATGATCTGCGTAGGTGCTTTATGTCGTACTAGCATTACTTCACCCTTCAAGCTAAACAAAACAACACTCATAATTCCAAAGTTTAGTTGTTCAAATATGATTGTGATATGATATTGATATTAATTAACAGACACATTTAATTGGTTAGCTAAAGGTCCCACTTGAGTTTCCAAATGCATGTCGCGACATATAGAGAGACAATAGAATTGCATTTCTTTGTCACTTGTTTGTCACGACCGGTTTTCCAATAAAATGCTTATTGAGAAAACGACCTTTTGAGTCCAGTACGAGGAAAATTTCCTCCTGACTGGTAGAAAAAATCTTGATACAATAAGCCAGTAGCATTAGAATATATTACAGGGTCGAGCTGGGATGCTCAACCATTTATTACAAGCACGCCAATAATTATACATAATGGCGGATATGACACAATGGTGTGGTGGCATACTACTTGACTCGAGGCAAAGTGGTGGTGGAATAACACGATGGAGTGGATAATATGACTCCTAAGCTGGCGGCTCATCGGCGCCGAGGTGAGGCTCGATGAATTATTTGGGTAGCGGAACCGATATACACAAGTGACCAAATCCAGGTCGCACGAGACCGACCGATTCCTCTAGGCGTCGGACTCGCTATTGAACTCTTCATCCATGAGATCGCCGTCAACATCTCGCCAAATCAACAAGCCGTGAGTACTTTGAAAGTACTCGCAAGACAGTTCGGACATAAGATAGAACAAATGCATGCATGAATGCGTCATGAGCAATTCGTAATGTACATTCAAATGATGATCTTGCATGACATTATTTAGCAATTAGGGAGTCAGGCGGTAGTCCTCCCGAAATCCACAGAAATAACTGAAAGCCGATCGGGTGTCTGAAGCGACGCCTCGAAGGGTGAACAAATAAATAAAACATGCCGCAGTCGGGCATCTAAGCGACACCACATAAAGGGCTTATATTGAAAGTAATAGACATATGTGCCACAGTCGGACGTCGAAGCGACATCACAGAAAGGACTTATATTGAAAGTAAATAATATACGTGCCACAGTCAGACGTCTGAGCGACATCGCAGAAAGGGCTTATATCCAAAGTAAAATAACAAGCGTGCCACAGTCGGACGTCTGAGCGACATCGCAGAAAGGGCTTATATCAAAGTAAATAACAAATGTGCCACAGTCGGACGTCTGAGCGACATCGCAGAAAGGGCTTATATCAAAGTAAATAACAAGTGTGCCACAATCAGACGTCTGAGCGACATCGCAGGAAGGGCTTATATTCATTGTTCATATCTGTTAAACTTGCAAGAATAATGCTCAAATAAAAAATATTCAACACATGATAATAAACGGGTTAGTCCATCCATAGGAATAAACATTTAACCGGACTTGACACTCATGTGGTTCTCTAGAGTTTCTGTCACCGAGACGGACACTTGACAAGATAAGATGAACACAGTACTTGGACATGGATAAGATGATTTCAATGATTATTGACTCTGCAGAGTTTGTACTAAATTACCCACAGCCAACGGATTTCCGTAGTCACGAAGGACTAGATCCTTTTACGGTATTTCGGAGGAAACACATCTAACCAGTACACACCCATCCCACCTCACGATGCCAGGAATCACCCTAGACAGCGTTCAAGAAAACTTTGAGACGGGGAGATCACAATCTCGAATAGCATGGGATCAAATTTATATACGCGCGCTCTAAGGGGTGCCCCCCTCTTGGTCGAACCGGAAACACCCATGCCCCCTGACCGGATGATAGGCTTTAATTCAGGGCCATGGAACCCTCATCCCGGCCTCTCGATTTGGTGTGTACTAGGAAAACGGTTTGCAACTTACTAAGCCGTATCCCGTGCGGAAAACATGTGGTAGTACGGAAAGGGAAAACGGACAGGAACTGGGCTGTTTCATGTTGACACTGGGTCAAACGGTCTGGCATAAGACTGGCATGCTACAACACTGCCATCTTACCCATTCTCATGCCATCTCATGGCCATGCAAACTCATATCCAACAACTTATGGATTATCGAAATTCACTTGCCTCAACTTTGCATGTAATATAACCTTCATCGAGATGCTCCAAAAACATGCCATGGAACTACTTAATGCAAACATGCCAGGACACTCATCATATCAAAAGTTTAAACATGCTTGCCTGGTTCGGAGTAGTCGGAGTCTAGCTCGGTGAAGTTCGCGGTTCCGTCACCTCCTCCGGTATCTACGGTATACAGAAATACACACACTATCGTAAATACCGTGAGGTGCACAAAAATATCCCAAATATTTTTCAAATAAATATGATAAAAAAACTAGACAAAATTTTAAAGAGGACAGAAAAAGAATCAATCAAAAATCCTTTTCTGTTTAAAAGTTATAAGGATTTTAATCCAGGGACCTTTCTGTAATGAAACAGAAACTTCTCAGGGGGCTGAACAGAAAAGACCAGAAAAATGTTTCAGACTGAAAGCCTATTTGCCCGAATATGTTTTCAGAAAGCGGTTAAAAAAAAGAACAGAGAGGCTGACGGGCGGGTCCCACCCGTCAGGTTTGAATTTTCAAACGGAGAAAACAGAGCTCGTCGGCGCCCGAGAGCTGCGGTGGTTGCCTGCGGCGATCCACGACGAGGCAGGGGGATCGGGTGTTACCTCCGTGCTCAGCATGACCTTCTGCATCGGTGAGTGGTGGTGGTCGTCGTCGGCGAGCACTACGTCGACGGCGGCCCTGGCTCCGGCGGACGGCGGCTCGGGTGGAGCTGGGTCTCGTCGGGGAGGGCTGCGAAGGTCAAATCAAATCATGGGTTAGCTTACTGGGTGCTTGAGGAGGTTACTGACGAGGTTTTGGTGCCGGGGATGGGCTCACCGGAGTGGATCGAGGTGGTGGCCGAGGCGGATCGGGGCGGCCGGTGTTGGGGGAGGAGACCTCCTCGAGGTCCTCCTAGTGGCCTGGCGGGGTGTTGGTGAGGTGTTGAGGTGGTGCGTGCTCGAGAACGAGCTCGGGGCTTCCTTTTATAGGCGATCCGATGCGGTGGCCGTGAATGGAGATCTCCGGCGATGGTTACGGTAGCGCAGAGCTTGGTCGGGGTGTTTTGGGCGTTGGGCGTCAACGTGGAGTCCCACTGGTTCCGTTTAGGCGCTAAACGAGTTCGGATTAGGTGCTCTGGGTGTGTTTGACGGAACGGGGCGGCGCAGGCCTGTCGGCGGCAGAGAGCGCGCCCTGTGCTTGCCGGGCCACGGCGACGGTGCTGTGAGGTGTGCTAGCGTGCGCGAGGCCACGCGGAGGGCAAGGGAGCATTGGGCGGCGCAGAACGGCATAACGAGCTGGCACGGGCTCTCGCTGGTCGCCATGGGTGGCTCTGCCACCGTAGAGGCTGCTGGCGTTGGCGATGCTCGCCGCCACCGACACGTGCACCCGTCCAAGAGGGCGTGCGGTGCTCGCCAGGAGAAGGGGTCAGGCGAACGCGCAGGAGCGACTGGTGATCGGTGACAAGTCACTGACGAAAACGACACTGAAGAAAACTCTGAATCTCTGAACTTTCTGAAAGTGCACAAGAACAATGCCGGCCAGGTGTTCGACGAAATGATTTTGGCATGTGGGGAATTTTCCTAGGGCTGATTTTTGGTGGGGTGGGCTCTCACTGCATCTGGGGGCTGCCTGAATTTTGGTAGAATTTTTTGAGAAGAGAAGATATGAATTTCACCAAATTTGACAAATCTGGTCCAAACTTGCAGAGGTTGAAACTTGAAAATTTTGAATAGAGGAAGAGTGGATCTTGATGGATCTAGGTTGTGGGTGCTAAAGACTATCCAGAGGAGTTGGTTTGAGTTCAAAACTCAAAAGGAGTTAGGTACTTGCTTTGAAAATCATCTAGGCTCAAAATAAATGACATAATAGTTTTGGGAGAAAAATTAAATGAAATAAAATCCAAACATGGGTTGGTCTTGTAGGAACAGAATGTTTGGATTGCCCCAAAGTGGAAGGAGGGGTTTATTTGGGAAGACCTACCACATGAGGCATGGTAAAACCATGGAAGGTTTCAATATAAGAGAAGTCCCAAAACTCCTAGGGTTTCTTTTTAAAAGAAAAAATAAATCCCCATTTTTTTTTGAGAAGGGGACAATCAGAAGAAAGGTTTTTAATAACCAAACACCAGGGTTGAAGAAGACATCAAAAATGAAATCCTTGTCAAGGGAGAAGTTTCGAGAGAGAGGTTTTTTGAAGAATTTAAATGACCTTCTTCAAATCCAACAAAGTTTTTGTTGAAAACCAAACAAAAAAATTTGAGTGTCACAACACCTACCCCCTTAGGAAAAATCTCGTCCCCGAGATTTCAGCTGATCCTCAAACAAGTGTGGGTGCTCTGTCCGAAGAAAATCCTCCCTTTCCCAAGTGGCTTCACTCTCGGTGTGATTGCTCCACTGAACTCTGAAAACTTGATGGTTTTCTGTCGGGTCCTCCTTTCAGACTCCTCCAAGATTTTTATTGGATGCTCCGGATAGGTGAGGTCTGGCTGCACATCAATACCTTCATGGGGTACCTGCTTCTCTGGGTTGCTTACGCACTTCCTCAACTGCGAGACGTGGAACACGTCGTGGACATTGGATAATTCTTCGGGTAAGTCTAGCTGGTAGGCTACCGTGCCTCTCCGTGCCACTATACAGAATGGTCCGATGATTCTTGGTGCTAGCTTTCCCTTAATCTTGAATCGTTGTAGGCCCCTCATAGGAGATACTCGCAGGTATACAAACTCACCGGGTTCAAAACTGACTCCCCGATGTTTTTGATCGTAATAACTCTTCTGTCGACTTTGGGCTGTCTTGAGTCGATCCCTAATTACTTTAACTTTATCTTCAGCCTCCTTGAGCATGTCTGGGCCAAAGATATGGCTGTCTCCGGTTTCTAACCAATTTAGCGGGGTACGCCATCTTCGCCCGTACAGAGCTTCAAATGGTGCCATTTGCAGGCTGGCTTGGTAACTGTTGTTGTATGCGAACTCTGCGTAAGGCAAGCTTTCTTCCCAACTAGTTCCATAGGTGAGGACACATGGTCTTAGCATGTCTTCTAGAATTTGGTTTACGCGTTCAGTTTGTCCATCAGTCTGGGGGTGGTATGTTGTACTAAACGCCAGTTGAGTTCCCAGAGCTTGTTGTAAGTGATCCCAAAATCGGGAGATAAATTGAGTGCCTCTGTCTGATATTATTGTCTTTGGAACTCCATGTAAGCAGACGATATGGGAGAGATAAAGCCTGGCAAGCTTCTGAGTGGTGTGGGTTGTCTTCACGGGGATGAAGTGTGCCACCTTAGTCAGTCTATCTGTGATAACCCATATGGCATCATTTCCGTGCCGTGACCGAGGTAGCCCAACAATAAAATCCATTCCAATCTCGTCCCATTTCCACTCGGGTATTTTATTTGGTTGTAAAAGTACGGCCGGTTTCTAGTGCTCGGCCTTGATGCGTTGACAAGAGTCACAACATGCGATGAACGTGGCTATGTCCCTTTTCAGACCGTGCCACCAAAAAATTTCCTGAATATCCTTGTACATTTTTGTTCCTCCATGATGGATTGAATACGGGGCGGTGTGGCCTTCAGCTAAGATTTGCTGTTTAAGGTCCTCGATATTTGGTACGCAAAGTCTATCTCCGTACCACAATATTCCTTGCTCATCGATAACGAATTCTGAGGCCTTGCCCAAACTCACTTTCCGTTTAATGCCTTCAATGCTGGGGTGCCCATGCTGAGCCTCTTTGACCTTTCCTATCAGGGTAGGCTGTATTTCTAAATTTGACACATTGCCTTGGGTGACCACCATCAAATTGAGCTTAGCAAACTCCTGCCGAAATTCGGGTCTCAGGTTTGGTAGGCTGCCGTTGTTCGGACTGGGGTTTCGACTTAAAGCATCTGCCACTACATTTGCTTTTCCTGGATGGTAGTGGATTCCAACATCATAATCCTTCACTAATTCCAACCAGCGTCGTTGCCGTAAATTCAGTTCCGGTTGTGTGAAAATATACTTGAGGCTATTATGGTCCGTGTATATTTCACAACGATTTCCAAGTAAAAAGTGTCTCCATTCCTTGAGTGCATGAATAACTGCTGCTAACTCTAGGTCATGAGTAGGATAATTTTCCTCATGCTTGCGAAGTTGTCTGGAGACATATGCGACTACCTTGCCTTCTTGCATCAACATGCATCCGAGGCCCTTCCGGGATGCATCACAATACACCTCAAAATTCTTGTGTATGTCTGGCACAATTAATACTGGTGTTGTCGTTAATTTCCTTTTTAGTTCTTGGAAACTTTTCTCACAAGCTTCCGTCCATTCAAACTTCTTGTCTTTCTTGAGTAGCTGCGTCATTGGCTTTGCTATGGTGGAGAATCCTTCAATAAATCTTCGGTAGTAACCTGCCATTCCCAGGAAACTTCGTACGTCCGTTACGCTAGCTGGTGGTTTCCAGCCAAGTATGGCCTTGACTTTTTCCGGGTCTACGGCAATACCTTCTTGGGTTAGTACGTGGCCCAGAAAACCTACTTGCCTTCGCCAAAATTCACACTTGCTGAATTTAGCGTACAATTGATGTTTCCTGAGTTCTCCTAGTACAATTCGGAGATTTTCAGCGTGCTCTTCTGGTGTCTTGGAGTATATCAGAATATCGTCGATAAATACCACAACAAACTTGTCCATAAACTTCATAAATACTTTGTTCATGAGGTGAACAAAATATGCGGGGGCGTTCGTTAGTCCAAATGGCATTACTGTGAACTCATATAATCCGTATCTGGAGGTGAATGCCGTCTTGGGGATATCTTCTGTTCGTACTTTTAATTGATGGTATCCCGACCTCAAGTCAATTTTTGAGAATACCTTGGCCTGAGTGAGCTGATCAAATAAATCATTTATCCATGGCATCGGGTATTTGTTCTTGATTGTGACCATGTTAAGCGCTCGATAGTCTATACACAATCTCGGTGTTCCATCCTTCTTTTGGCAAATAAAATTGGTGAACCCCAAGGTGAGGAGCTGGCTCAGATATATCCTTTGTCCAAGAATTCTTTTATTTGTTTCTTTAGTTCTACCAATTCAGATGGTGCCATTCTGTATGGTTTCTTGTATATGGGGGCGGTTCCGGGTGCTAGCTCAATGCTGAATTCTATCTCTCGGTCGGTGGCATGCCCGGTAGTTCTTCGAAATACGCCGAAATTCACACACCATCGAACCTTGCTTAATTAAGAAATATCCACCTTGTTCAATCTCGGTTGCCGGGATATTTTTCTTTCTTTGGCTGAAACTTTTATTGTCTTCCCGTGGTGGTGGGTGAGAATTACGGTCCGGTTGAAGCAGTCAATAAAACCTTTGTTGGTGGTTAACCAATCCATCCCTAAGATAACATCCAGTCCAATATTTTCCAATACAATAAGGTTGGCGTGAAACTTCAATCCTTCCAACTCAATAACCACACCTTGGCAATAACTCTGGGTAACTTGCTTAATCCCATGGGACTTGACGATCATGGATTTTTCCAAGGGAAGCATCGAAAAATTATTTTGCAAGGCAAAAGTTTTCGAAATGAATGAGTGGGAAGCTCCAGAATCAAACAAAACCATGGCAGGTATTGTGTTGACAGGAAACGTACCGAGTACGATATCTGGGGCATTCTGTGCTTCCTCTTTGGTCAAGTGGTTCAGATGACCCTTCCTGTGGTTGTTATTGGGGTTGAAATTGTTGCGCTTTGGCGCCGAATTATTGCCACCATTGTTCGGCTTTGGGGTCGAGTTCCTTGGCTTGGGGCACTGCTTGGCATAGTGCCCTTCTTCTCCACAAGCGTAGCAAGTAACGCCTGGGCGGTATGTGAACTCCTTGTCCCTTGCATGGAAATTCTTGATTGGGCGTGAGACGTTGGTCGTGGGTTTGTGTGTCCCACTTTTCTGAAAATCTGTCTTGCTTCCGTGGTTGCGAGCATGATTAGTCTAGTCCCTTTTTTGCTTGCGGAAATCCTCCAAGCTGCGTCTCTCATTTTCCAAGGTAACGGCCTTATCCACCAGCGTTTGAAAATATGGGAAGGTGTGCACAACCAGCTAGCATTTAAGCGCGGGCGCCAGACCGTCTAGGAATTTTTCCATCTTCTTGCTTTCAGACATACGCTCCTCGTTGGCATAGCGAGACAACAGAGTAAAATGACCGTTGTATTCTGACACCGTCATGGTCCTTTGTTTGAGGTCATCAAATTCTCTCTTCTTGATCTTCATAAGACTTTTAGGAATATGTGCCCCACGAAAACCTTCTTTGAACTCCTCCCAGGTTATATTATTTTCGTTGGGGTGCATGTGTAGGAAATTTTCCTACCACGATGCAGCTGCTCTAGTGAGATAGTGCGGTGCATATAGCACTTTCTCAAGATCTGAAAAGTGTGCAATAATTAATTTCTTTCCATGTCTCGAAGCCAGTCCTCGTCCTCAAGAGGTTTGTCAGTATGAGAAAATGTTTGGGGACGGGTCTTCTGTAGCTCAGATAACTTGGATTGCTGCTGATACTGTCCACGGTGATTTCCCATATTGATGACTTGGTTCATCATTTCCTGATGTTGTTGCTGACTTTTCTCATAAAGACGGCACATTAGGGAAAGTGCGGTTTCACTGTCCTGTTGACTTGACTGCCCCTGTGTCAAATTGTTGCTTGGTCGTGTGCCATAATTTTGCTCTGGCGGAGTTGGCATGGAGCGCGTCCAAGGACGAGACATTTTGCTCTCTGGGGATATATTTTGTAAAACCCATAAGAAAAGAAATTGAGTCGCAAAAGTCAATAAATTCATGAAGACGGGAAAAGTCTTAAATGCTCCAAGATTTTTTTCAAGAGAATAAACGTTTGCGCATGGAGAAGGACTGCTCATTACATATCTTACACGCAAGCAGTAATTATACAATACATCACTCAGGATATGCGTACATATTCCTGACATGTTATTTAGGCTAGTGCACTTCTCCCAGTTCCTACATGATGCGCAAACAAGCTACTTCTCACAACCTATGTACATATAAACATATCATACAAGTCGGTACATCGCATGGCGGCTAAGCGTACTCAGTCGGAGATGGTAAGGATTTCCCTTGGCCTGCCGAGGGTGAGGCACAGTGAGGCTGGGGACTCAACCTCCTCCTCGCTAATAGGCTCCAGACGTGAAGCGCTGCGCTGAGTTGATGGAGCGGGCATCCTATGCGGAACAACGCGAACAGGAGTGGGCGCAAAGGTTGGTGCAGAACGAATTGGAGTGGGCACAATGACTTGGTTGAACTCCTCGGTGGTAGGCAGGCGACGAGCAGTGGCGAGAGTAGTAGGTGCAAAAGATGCTGATGACGAGACGAAAGTCACTGGCGGTGCGGTGTGCAGGAGCTCCCTCCTGCTGGCGGCACAGCCATGGACTGAGTCCATGCGGGCAGCCACAAGGTCGTCCACCAGGTTGTCGAAGGCTGCCTCCAAAGCCCGGAGATACTCGATAAGCATCTCAAAAGCCTCGTCTCGTTCTCCTCTGGGGCAAGAGAACGCGAGTGACAGGTGTATGGCACGTGACATGGAAGGTAGCGTAACGACGAGTCTTCATCGAAGGAAGGACATCCCTGAGACGAGCTATCGCCTCACGGGCTGCCATCTACATCGCATGCTTCTCCGTAGGCATGGCTCTCCCCAAGAACCGAAAGCGGCGTAACTCAACACGCCCTCCCTTGAATTGCACCGTGGCTTGGTGCATGGTCAGACTATCGTTGACCTTGTGCTGAGAGAGTGTGAAGACTGGGCGCATAGATGGCCCCATCGCGACTTGGACGATGAAGGAGAGAAGCTTGACGAACCCATCAGGCATGTTGGCGAACATCTATGACTCGCAGTCATTGCTAGCCATCTACAAAAGTAGGCAAAAATTCTGAGTGGTCAGATCATAAATTTATGTTGATTGTCAGAAAATGACTACATTTGCAAAAATATGAATTAGCTCTATTATGCTAATAACCTATTAGTGATCGCACCTAGTGGTTGCCTACAGTCAGCCTGGCTCTGATACCAAGCTTGTCACGACCGGTTTTCCAATAAAATGCTTATTGAGAAAACGACCTTTTGAGTCCAGTACAAGGAAAATTTCCTCCTGACTGGTAGACAAAATCTTGATACAATAAGCCAGTAGCATTAGAATATATTACAGGGTCGAGCTGGCATGCTCAACCATTTATTACAAGCACGCCAATAATTATACATAATGGCGGATATGACACAATGGTGTGGTGGCATACTACTGACTCGAGGCAAAGTGGTGGTGGAATAACACAGTGGAGTGGATAATATGACTCCTAAACTGGCGGCTCATCGAGCGTCGAGGTGAGGCTCGATGAATTATTTGGGTAGCGGAACCGGATATACACAGTGACCAAATCCAGGGTCGCACGAGACTGACTGGGATTCCTCTAGGCATCAGACTCGCTATTGAACTCTTCATCCATGAGATCGCCTTCGTCAACATCTGGCCAAATCAACAAGCCAGGTGAGTACTTTGAAAGTACTCGCAAGACAGTTCAGACATAAGATATAACAAATGCATGCATGAATGCATCATGAGCAATTCGTAATGTACATTCAAATGATGATCTTGCACGACATTATTTAGCAATAAGGGAGTCAGGCGGTAGTCCTCCCAAAATCCACAGAAATAACTGAAAGCCGATCGGGTGTCTGAAGCGACGCCTCGAAGGGTGAACAAATAAATAAAACATGCCGCAGTCGGGCGTCTAAGCGACACCACATAAAGGGCTTATATTGAAAGTAATAGACATACGTGCCACAGTCGGATGTCGAAGCGACATCACAGAAAGGGCTTATATTGAAAGTAAATAATATACGTGCCACAGTCGGACGTCTAAGCGACATCGCAGAAAGGGCTTATATCCAAAGTAAAATAACAAGCCTGCCACAGTCGGACGTCTGAGCGACATCGCAGAAAGGGCTTATATCAAAGTAAATAACAAATGTGCCACAGTCGGACGTCTGAGCGACATCGCAGAAAGGGCTTATATCAAAGTAAATAACAAGTGTGCCACAGTCGGACGTCTGAGCGACATCGCAGGAAGGGCTTACATTCATTGTTCATATCTGTTAAACTTGCAAGAATAATGCTCAAAACAAATATTCAACACATGATAATAAACGGGTTAGTCCATCCATAGGAATAAACATTTAACCGGACTTGACACTCATGTGGTTCTCTGGAGTTTCTGTCATCGAGACTGACACTTGACAAGATAAGATGAACACAGTACTTGGACATGGATAAGATGATTTCAAGGATTATTGACTCTGCAGAGTTTGTACTAAATTACCCACAGCCAACGGATTTTCGTAGTCATGAAGGACTAGTTCCGTTTATGGTATTTCAGAGGAAACACATCTAACCAGTACACACCCATCCCACATCACGATGCCAGGAATCACCCTAGACAGCGTTCAAGAAAACTTTGAGACGGGGAGATCACAATCTTGAATAGCATGGGATCAAATTTATATACGCGCGCTCTAAGGGGTGCCCCCCTCTCGGTCCCAACCGGAAACACCCATGCCCCCTGACCGGATGATAGGCTTTAATCCAGGGCCATGGAACCCTCATCCCGGCCTCTCGATTTGGTGTGTACCAGGAAAACGGTTTGCAACTTACTAAGCCGTATCCCTTGCGGAAAACATGTGGTAGTACGGAAAGGGAAAACGGACGGGAACTGGGCTGTTTCATGTTGACACTGGGTCAAACGGTCTGGCATAAGACTGGCATGCTACAACACTGCCATCTTACCCATTCTCATGCCATCTCATGGCCATGCAAACTCATATCCAACGACTTATGGATTATCGAAATTCACTTGCCTCAACTTTGCATGTAATATAACCTTCATCGAGATGCTCCAAAAACATGCCATGGAACTACTTAATGCAAACATGCCAGGACACTAATCATATCAAAAGTTCGAACATGCTTGCCTGGTTCGGAGTAGTCGGAGTCTAGCTCGGTGAAGTTCGCGGTTCCGTCACCTCCTCCGGTATCTACGGTATACAGAAATACACGCACTATCGTAAATACCGCGAGGTGCACAAAAATATCCCAAATATTTTTCAAATAAATCTGATAAAAAACTAGACAAAATTTTAAAGAGGACAGAAAAAGAATCAATCAAAAATCCTGTTCTGTTTAAAAGTTATAAGGATTTTAATCCAGGGACCTTTCTGTAATGAAACAGAAACTTCTCAGGGGGCTGAACAGAAAAGACTAGAAAAACGTTTCAGACTGAAAGCGTATTTTCCCGAATACGTCTTCAGAAAGCGGTTAAAAAAAAGAACAGAGAGGCTGACGGGCGGGTCCCACCCGTCAGGTTTGAATTTTCAAACGGAGAAAACAGAGCTCGTCGGCGCCCGAGAGCTACGGTCGTCGCCGGCGGCGATCCACGGCGAGGCAAGGGGACCGGGTGTTACCTCCGTGCTCAACGTGACCTTCCGCGTTGGTGAGTGGTGGTGGTGGTCGCCGGCGAGCACTACGTCGACGGCAGCCCTGGCTCCGGCGGACGTCGGCTCGGGTGGAGCTGGGTCTCGTCGGGGAGGGCTGCGAAGGTCAAATCAAATCATGGGTTAGCTTACTGGGTGCTCAAGGAGGTTATTGACGAGGTTTGGGTGCCGGGGATGGGCTCACCGGAGTGGATCGAGGTGGTGGCCGAGGCGGATCGGGGCGGCCGGTGTTGGGGGAGGAGACCTCCTCGAGGTCCTCCTAGTGGCCTGGCGGGGTGTTGGTGAGGTGTAGAGGTGGTGCGTGCTCAAGAACGAGCTCGGGCCTTCCTTTTATAGGCGATCTGAGGCGGTGGCCATGAACGGAGATCTCCGGCGGTGGTTACGGCGGCGCAGAGCTTGGTCAGGGTGTTTTGGGCGTTGGGCGTCAACGTGGAGTCCCACTGGTTCCGTTTAGGCGCTAAACGAGTTCGGATTAGGTGCTCTTGGTGGGTTCGACGGAACGGTGCGGCGCGGGCCTGTCGGCGGCAGAGAGCGCGCCCTGTGCTTGCCGGGCCACGGCGACGGTGCTGCTGAGGTGTCTTGGCGTGCGCGAGGCCACGCGGAGGGCAAGGGAGCATTAGGCGGCGCAGAACGGCGAACGAGCTGGCACGGGCTCGCTGGCCGCCACGGGTGGCTCGCCACCGCAGAGGCTGCTGGCGTTGGCGATGCTCGCCGCCATCGACACCTGCACCCGCCCAAGAGGGCGGCGGTGCTTTGGCCAGGGAGAAGTGGCCGTGCGCAACGCGCCAGGGCGCACGGGTGATCGGTGACAAGTCACCGATTTAAAACGACATCAAGAAAACTCAATCTCTGAACTTTACGAAGTGCACAGGAACAATGCCGCCAGGTGTTTGTGAAATGATTTTGGCATGTGGGGAATTTTCCTAGGGCTGATTTTTGGTGGGTGGCCTCTCACTTTGCATCCTGGGGCTGCCTGAATTTTGGTAGAATTTTGGACAAGAGAAGATATGAATTTCACCAAATTTGACAAATCTGGTCCAAACTTGCAGAGGTTGAAACTTGAAAATTTTGAAAAGAGGAAGAGTGGATCTTGATGGATCTAGGTTGTGGGTGCTAAAGACTATCCAAAGGAGTTGGTTCGAGTTCAAAACTCAAAAGGAATTAGGTACTTGCTTTGAAAATCATCTAGGCTCAAAATAAATGACAGAATAATTTTGGAAGAAAAATTAAATGAAATAAAATCCAAACATGGGTTGGTCTTGTAGGAACAGAATGTTTGGATTTCCCCAAAGTGGAAGGAGGGGTTTATTTGGGAATACCTACCACATGAGGCATGGTAAAACCATGGAAGGTTTCAATATAAGAGAAGTCCCAAAACTCCTAGGGTTTCTTTTTAAAAGAAAAAATAAATCCCAATTTTTTTTTGAGAAGGGGACAATCAGAAGAAAGGTTTTTAATAACCAAACACCAGGGTTGAAGAAGACATCAAAAATGAAATCCTTGTCAAGGGAGAAGTTTTGAGAGAGAGGTTTTTGGAAGAATTTAAATGACCTCCTTCAAATCCAACAAAGTTTTTGTTGAAAACCAAACAAAAAATTTTGAGTGTCACATTGTTGACTGTACTTTCTTGTCCATACCAAATCTTAGTTGTTATTTCAAAGTAGAGATCGGTTTCTAACTACCCTTTGCGCGGTTTGCAGCTTCAGATCTGCCATCCCACTGCCACGATCAACACTATACCCATCATGCTTACGGTTCCCCCATTTTATGATAACCACGATCAGCCTACGTGGTTCGTGTCGTAATAGCACTGCTCCACCCATCGAGCTAAACAAGCTTAGTTGTACAAATTCATATATGATATTATCCTGATATTAGTAAAACCGAGAGATGTTTAATTGGTCAGCTAAATGTTCCTACTGTAGTTTCGAAGTGCATGTGAGCCACATATGGAGAGACCGGAAGGAATAGTATTTCTCTGTGCGCTCTGGTTCATCATGGGTGGCCAACCGACATTGTATTAAAAGACTTGTAATATCTTCAATCTGCTTGCTCTTCTGCTCTTCTTTAAGATGATCCTATTCTCTTGCGGATGATTGGTCAGGTCGAGTTGTTCTCCCTTAGTATATTTTGAATCTGTCAGGTCAGGTCGACTTCTTCTTCTTTACTATATGTTGAAGCTATCATCTGCGAAGTGTCATCACTTCTAGAGCTCTCATATTTTGAGTAGTAGGGCACATTATATTAATGCACACACCAAATTATACCATGCATGGAATCTCTTAAAAGAATTGCAGAGATAGCACAAAGGGGTTTACAGGGAGGCAGTATTGGATTAGAATCACTTCTGCATTACAAAGATAATCTCACTTGTTTTTATGTTTTCATGCATTTCAGATATTGAACATTATCAAAATGAATATGAGAATGGGCGCACGAGAGGAATATTGCACAACAATCGACTGGCTAACAAACTTGGCATGGTGGAGGATGGCCTATCTTATTCACCCATCAAGGTGCTTGCTCTAACTTGGCAAGGTTGTATTGGTCGCACATATTTTGCATCTGACCTCTTGCATTACTTCTACTTTGTTACACCATCTTCTTAGTTTAAGTATCATATATGAGTATATGCCATACCTATCCATTTTCTGTACCTATTCCATGTGTCGTCATAGTATGTTTTTCCAGTCAAATGTTTCTTTCGTAATAGATGTCCAAAAGGAAGAGGGTGAGTGCAGATCCTCAAGGAGTACAAACTAGGTATTTGGAAAAGGTAGTGATACTTGATACGTCTCCAACGTATCTATAATTTTTTATTGTTCCATGCTATTATATTAACTGTTCTGGATATTTATGGGCTTTACTTTACACTTTTATATCATTTTGGGACTAACCTACTAACCGGAGGCCCAGCCCAAATTGTTGTTTTTTGCCTATTTCAGTGTTTCAAAGAAAAGGAATATCAAACGGAGTCCAAACGGAATGAAACCTTTGGGAGCGATCTATTTGGAACAAACACAATCTAGGAGACTTGGAGTGAACGTCAAGAAGCAGCCGAGGCGGCCACGAGGGTGCCAGGAGCGCCCTAGGGGGGTGCCCCCCCCCCCCTCGTGGGCCTCTTGTGGCTCCATCGACCAACTTCTTCCTCCTATATATATCTATGTACCCCGAAAACATCTAGGAGCACCACGAAACCCTATTTCCACCGCCGTAACCTTCTGTACCCGTGAGATCCCATCTTGGAGCCTTTCCGGCGCTCTGCCAGAGGGGGAATCGATCACGGAGGGCTTCTACATCATCGCAAGGCCTCTCCGATGAGTTGTGAGTAGTTTACCACAGACCTTCGGGTCCATAGTTATTAGCTAGATGGCTTCTTCTCTCTCTTTGAATCTCAATACAAAGTTCTCCTCGATCTTCTTGGAGATCTATTCGATGTAACTCTTTTTGCGGTGTGTTTGTCGAGATCCGATGAATTGTGGGTTTATGATCAAGTTTATCTATGAGAAATATTTGAATCTCCTCTGAATTATTTTATGTATGATTGGTTATTGAGGGAGTCCCGGACTAGGGGGTGTCCGGATAGCCGGACTATCATCACGGTCGGACTCCAAGACTATGAAGATACAAGATTGAAGACTTCGTCCCGTGTCCGGATGGGACTTTCCTTGGCGTGGAAGGCAAGCTTGGCAATACGGATATGTAGATCTCCTACCATTGTAACCGACTCTGTGTAACCCTAACCTATCCGGTGTCTATATAAACCGGAGGGTTTTAGTCCGTAGGACGAACAACAATCATACCATAGGCTAGCTTCTAGGGTTTAGCCTCCTTGATCTCGTGGTAGATCTACTCTTTTACTACCCATATCATCAATATTAATCAAGCAGGAATAGGGTATTACCTCCATCGAGAGGGCCGAACCTGGGTAAAACATCGTGTCCCTTGTCTCCTGTTACCATCCGCCTAGACGCCTGATTCGGGACCCCTACCCGAGATCCGACAATTTTGACACCGACATTGGTGCTTTCATTGAGAGTTCCTCTGTGTCATCACCGATAGGCCCGATGGCTCCTTCGATCATCAACAACGACGCGGTCCAGGGTGAGACTTTTCTCCCCGGACAGATCTTCGTGTTCGGCGGCTTTGCACTGCGGGCCAATTCGCTTGGCCATCTGGAGCAGATCGAAAGCTACGCCCCTAGCCATCAGGTCAGATTTGGAAGTTTGAACTATACGGCCGACATCCGCGGAGACTTGATATTTTACGGATTCGAGCCTCAGCCAAGCGTGCCGCACTGTCTCGATGGGCATGATCTAGCTCTGCAGCGAGCAGTGCCACGAGGCCGCACCAAACATCCGCTCCGACCCTTAATCCGGAGCCGGATTCCCTGATCGAGGACGAGTGGTTGGACACCGCCTCGGGGGCTACAATCTCTACGGCGATTGAGCCGAACTCTATCCCTGTCCTTTGCGAAGACCTTGACTCCAGGGTGCCGGACTCCTCTCCGGACTCCGAACCCTCCGCGCCCCTACCAATCGAATCCGATTGGGCGCCCGTTATGGAGTTCACTGCCGCGGACATCTTTCAGCACTCGCCCTTTGGTGACATCCTGAATTCGCTAAAGTCTCTCTCTTTATCCAGAGAGCCCTGGCCGGACTGCGGACAGGAAGGTTGGGATACGGACGACGAAATTCAACGCCCACCCACCACCCACTTTGTAGCCACTGTCGATGATTTAACCGACATGCTCGACTTCGACTCCGAAGACGTCGACGGTATGGACGGCGCGCGGAGATGACTAAGACCCAGCGCCTACGAGGCACCGGAAAGCCACCTCGTCATATGACATATACATGGTGGACATCCCAAAAGATGGGAACAGCGATGGAACAACGGAGGATGACCCCTCAAGAAACAGCCAAGCGCCGGCGTCGTGGCGCCGCTCTAAATCCCGCCACAATAAAAGCGGTGATTCCGCACGGAGATAATAACACCGGACAGTCTCAAGAGAACCCCTCCAGCAGGACTCGGTGCGGGGAGCAGGAGAAGCAAGTCCGCACGACGGTCTGCGGGCAGAAAAGAGAGGTCGAGGACGATAATTATGCGCCTCCCTCCGAAGATGAGGCAAGCCTCGACGACGACGAATTTGTCGTGCCTGAGGATCCCGCCGAACAGGAGCGTTTCAAACACAGGCTTATAGCCACGGCAAGCATCCTCAGGAAAAAGCAGGAACAGCTTAGAGCTGATCAAGACCTGCTAGCTGACAAATGGACTGAAGTCCTTGTAGACGAAGAGTATGAACTCGAACGCCCCTCCAAAAGCTACCCCAAATGCAGGCCGTTGCCTCGATCAAAAGAGGAAGCACCCAAGTCACCAGCGCACGACATGGCAGACCGGCCACCCCGTGGCCGCGACAGAGAAGCCTCTCGGCCCTCCGCTCAAGCCACCCCCCGCCGCCGCTCAAAAAGTACCAAGGCATGGGAAAACGCGCCGGATTTGCGAGATATATTGGAGGATAAGGCAAAACACACAAGATCGATCTACGGATCGCAGGGGCGCCCAACGACGCGGGATGATTACCGTCGCGCCGGATACAGCAAACCCGGCCGGGCCGAACACTGTATACAAAGCTCATATGAGCTACGTCGTGATATAGCTCAATACAGAGGCGCCACACACTCACTATGCTTCACAGATGAAGTAATGGATCATCAAATCCCCGAGGGCTTCAAACCCGTAAACATCGAATCATACGATGTTACCACAGATCCTGCGGTCTGGATCGAGGACTATCTCCTCCATATCCACATGGCCCATGGTGATGATCTACATGCCATCAAATACCTCCCTCAAGCTTAAAGGACCAGCTCGGCATTGGCTCAACAGCTTGCCGGCAGAATCAATTGGTTGTTGGGAGGACACAGAAGCCGCATTCCTTGATAACTTCCGGGGCACATATATGCGACCACCAGACGCCGATGACCTTAGCCACATAATTCAGCAGCCAGAAGAATTGGCCAGACAATTCTGGACACGGTTCCTAACAAAGAAAAATCAAATCGTTGACTGTCCGGATGCCGAGGCCCTTGCAGCCTTCAAACATAACATCCGCGACGAGTGGCTTGCCCGACACCTAGGACAGGAAAAGCCAAAATCCATGGCAGCCCTCACAACACTCATGAACCGCTTTTGTGCGGGAGAGGACAGCTGGCTAGCTCGAAGCAACAACTTGGCCCAACATCCGGATAGTTCGGATACCAAGGACATCAATGGCAGGTCGCGTCGCAACAAGAACAAGCGCCGATTGCGGTGATAATCTGAAGATCGACCGTCAATGCCGGATTCATAGGTTCTAAACCGGTCGCGGAAGAAGCCATTCAAAAGAAATACCCGGGCCCGCCCAACTTGGACCGAATACTCGATCGCATGCGGATACATGGCACTTCAAAACCAGCCAATCACACCAACAGGGATTGTTGGGTGTTCAAGCGAGCAGCAAGTTAAGTGCGAACTCAATGACAAGGGTTGCATAGCGATGACGAGGAAGAGCCCGGCCGCCCGAACAATAGAGGACAGAAGGGTTTTCCCACACAAGTGCGGACGGTGAACATGATATCGCAACCCACATACCCAAAAGGGAGCGAAGCGTGCACTAAGGGCGTATATGCGATGGAGCCATCGCCCCAAAGTTCAACCCATGGTCTTCCTGCCCGATCACCTTGATCGAAGGACCACCCACTAGCATTCGTCACGGCAGTTTCGCCGCATTGGTTCTTGACCCAATTATTGACGGATTTCACCTAACGAGTCCCGATGGGCGGCGGCAAAGAGCCTGAACCTGCTTTATCGGGATACGGTCGCAAAATGAGCATAGACCCTCAAGGATTAAACCTACAAAGATGACCTTTAAAGGCGTCATACCGGGTGTAGAGGCCGGTTATGCGGGCTCGATTACACTCGAAGTGGTCTTGGATCCCGGATAACTTCCGAAGCGAAGAGTTAATCTTCGACATCGTCCCATTCCGCAGGGGCTATCATGCACTTCTCGGACGAACCGCATTTGCAAAGTTCAATGCGGTGCCGCACTACGCATACCTCAAGCTCAAGATGCCAGGCCCTCGAGGAGTAATCACGGTCAATGGAAACACCGAACGCTGTCTCTGAACGGAGGAGCACACGGCGGCCCTCGCGGCGGAGGTGCAAAGCAGCCTCTCACGACAATCCTCGAGTCCGGCCACTAAGCGTCCGGACACCGCCAAGCGCGTCCGGAGTAACCTACAACAAGACCACCTGGCACGATTCAAGCACGCGTAGCAATCTGGCCCCAACCCCCGCCCTCGCAAAACTGCAAAGCTAGTATTACGCGTACATAATTACGCTCTGGAGATACCATGGGCATATGGGGAGGGGCAAGACCACGGCACGCCAAGAATGCGGCTCGACCGCACCAGGGGCTCCCGTTTGTGTCATTTCTTTTTCCTTTTTCCTTTTTTCTTCCTTTTTCTTACTTTCAGGACTCCGTCTTTGAGAAGTCATGTCCGGCACTTGAATCGCCGAACTCACGATGCAACAGCCAGGGCAGCAGAACGCCACGTCGAGTGTTCAGGTGGTCTCTATTACGAGCATTATACCTGTTTTACATACCATCCCGCAGCTTACCCCTGGAGGGGGACATGTTAGATAGTCCCATCCCTTGCTTATCGCACTATTTGTATCGTTCTGCTTTCATTGCAGTACCTTTTTGAATAAACAATACATAGCTTTTTGCCTATTATTGCACTCTTTTATTTATCCATATATATGTTTGTTTCATGACATGTTGCACCCGTACACTTTGGTACGGCCAATACACCAGGGGCTTGAGTATCCCAAAACTATGGTGTGATAAGTCCGAACACTTTCACAAGTGTGGCACCCCGAACTTATAGCATTATATGAATTGGCTCTGAATCATGTCTTGGGTCAATAGTTGGGTTTGCCGGCTCCGTGTTTTGGTACCTTACGTTCCGCTATATCGGCTAAGGTAGCACGGAGAACCACTGCGATTGTGCCCAGTTGAGCTGGGTCGAGCACCTCGATGGAGAAAGCTAAAACTGACCGTCATGATAGGGCGAGAGCGGTCGCTGTTCGAGAGGTTTTTGGGTCCCTAAAGACTTATGCCGCTTAGAGAGAGGAACGGAATTGTCGGCCAAGGCGTGGATAGCGCCCCAAACTCGGTCTTCGAATACTAGGGGCTTCGCCGAAATTTAAAATTATAGTATTCTATGGCTAAGTGAGAGTGTTCAAGCATTATAAGTCTGGTTGCCTTGTTCGTTGTGTTGAGCGCCTCCCTAGATGGACCCAAGAATGGGAACAAGAGTGCTCAAGTTTATCCCGAACACCCCAGCACTCGTGGCATGGGGGCTGAAGCCAACGACTTGCCATCTCCCAAATTTGATAAACGGCCCCACAGAAGGTAATATATTTAATTAATAAGCGTTGCTTAGCGCATATGAACAAGTTTTCAGCGTACAGGATAACAAATGCGAGCCTATTCAAAAATTACATCTTTGGAGCACTCATCCGCTATTCGGTGGGCACCCTTCAGGAGGCCCTCATAGTACATTTCGGGTGTGCGATGCTCATGGCCCTTCGGTGGCCCGTCCGTCACAAGCTTCTCCGCATCCAGCTTGCCCCAGTGCACTTTAGCATGGGCAAGGGCCCGACGGACACCTTCAATGCAGATGGAGCGCTTGATGACTTCAATCCGCGGACAGGCATCCACCAACCGCTGCACCAAGCCGAAGTAGCTCCCGGGCATGGCCTCCAATGGCCACAGCCGCGCTATAAGGCCCTTCATGGCCTGTTCGGCAACCTTGTGGAGCTCGACCAGCTACTTCAGCTGGTCGCTCAGGGGCACCGGACCTTCGGCCTCAGCATACTGAGACCAAAACACCTTTTTCGTCGAGCTCCCCTCCTTGGCGCGGTAGAATGCGGCAGCATCAAACACACTACGGGGAAAATCTGCGAATGCTCCTGGAGAGCTCCGAATCCGGGTAAGTAATAGGTAATTCACTTTCACATGCTTGCTTTGCATAAAGAATGCCTTACCCGCCGCTATCTTCTTTAACGACTCAATTTCTTGGAGGGCTTTTTGGGCCTCGGCCTTAGCAGCTTTGGCACTCTCAAGAGCCGAGGCGAGCTCGGACTCTCGAGTCTTGAGTCACGCTCCAAACTCGTGTCTTTCCACGAGCTTGGAGCTCTTGCCGCATCTTGGCCAGCTGCGCCTCCCCTTCTCTCACTCGGTGCGTTCCGCAGCCGCTTTGTTTTCGACCCACGGACACGCTTCCTTGTGGTCGCCACCTCGTTCGTGGCCCTGTAGTACCCAAGTTATTCCTGTTATTTTTTACAACCAAAACCTTTTCTATAAGGTATTTCTTTAATAAGGTATTACCTACCTTCCTTGTCCTCGAGCTGCTTCTTGTCTTGTCCGAGCTCGTTCTTGGACCGCTCGAGGTTCTGCTTCAATGCATTGACCTCCATGATCGGTCTGGCAGAGGTCGGCAGCGTAGCCTGCATTCCCATATTGACATACTTATGTTAGACTCCTGCGTATATCTTTTTAGATCCTTAGTCCGGCTTTTCTTTCCGAACACGAACTAAGCATCGAGGGCTACTGTCTATGCAGTAATATTTTTACATATTCTAAACTTACCTCAAATCCTGTTAGAAGGCTGGTACGAGCTTGGTCATCCGCTCTTGGCGGACTGAACTGTCGGATCACCGCACTCATAACGATGCGGTGCTCCTCCTGATGGAAGCGCTGTTCAGCGCCTCCGAAGCTATCCGGTGCCTCGGTTGGGACGGAGGACACTGGCGTCTTACCCTTCTTATGAAGGATCCGCTGGCGGACTTGAACGCTGATGGTTCCGGCATGGAGTCGGGACGAGGGTCGGGCTTAGAGCCTGAGGGGTCTTGCCCCCAGCGCTGAGTCGGGAGGTTGCCTTGTGGCACCTCCTACGCTACCTCCTCTTGACCAAGCACCCCTTGGGGCCCCGCCGCGGCGTCGTCCGCACCGTGAGGCGAGGAGGTGGTCGGAAGCGAAGTACTCTCCATTTCCGACGAGCCCAGGAACCCGCTCGATGAATCGGCGAACTCGCCCTTGGGCGGGCTACACGATTGTTCGACATTAGAGAACACTCTGGAATAATAAAAAGCCATGGGTATCCAGACACTTACGATCTCGCCAGGGGCTTGGCCCTTGTAGGCCAATCCTCCTCGTCGCCGTCTACGTTGGTGGAGAAGTCCGGAGGAAGGGTTCTTCCCTTCTAGGACCCTCCGGCCTCCCCAGTTGGGGTGACCTTCCTTTTCTTCTCCTCCCCCGCTGGGGGAGGAGCTTCTTCTTCCTCCTCCTTGTCCCCAGGAGAAGATTCTACATCAGAATCTGACAGCACCTGGCGTCGGGAGCTCCTTCGAGTTCCCGTGGCCTCCTTCTTGGCCTTCTTCTCCAGCACCACATGGGGCGCCGAAGCCAGCAGCCCCGTCAATCGGGCGTCCTCCGGGTCTTTCGGCAAAGGAGCCGGACAGTTAATCTGTCCGGACGTCTTCAGCCATTCCTGTCAAAGATTAGGGAGTTTTAGATCCCACATAGAGTCAATCTATGAAAAAAGAGTCCCGTAAAGGGTAAAATAACTTACCTCGCCGGCTGGATGCCGCGAGCTGTATCCGCGATCCTTGTTAGCGGATGTTGGGGCTTCAGCGCCCTTGAACAACACCTTCCAGGCATCTTCGTACGTAGTGTCGAAGAGCCGGCTCAAGGTTCGATGCTGTGCCGGATCGAACTCCCACAAGTTAAAGGCCCGTTGTTGGCATGGGAGAATCCGACGGATGATCATCACCTGGATTACGTCGACAAGCCTGAGATTCTTGTCCACCAGGTTTCAGACGCATGTTTGGAGTCCGGATAGCTCTTCCGAATTCCCCCACGTCAGGCCCGTCTCCTTCCATGACGAGAGTCGTGTGGGGAAGCCGGATCTGAATTCGTGGGCCGCCACCCATTCGGGGTCGCGTGGCTCGGTGATGTAGAACCACCCCGATTGCCACCCCTTTATGGTCTCCACAAAGGCGCCCTCGAGCCATAGGACCTTGGCCATCTTGCCAACCATGGCGCCTCCGACTCCGGCAGCGGCCGCCCACTACCTTGGCCGGACGTTGAAGATCTTCGCCATAAGCGAAGTGGGGCTGGATGCAGAGGAAAGCCTCGCACACGACGATAAACGCCGAGATGTTGAGGATGAAATTTGGGGCCAGGTCATGGAAGTCTAGGCCGTATTAGAACATGAACCCCGGACAAATGGGTGAAGTGGAAAACCTAGTCCGCGGAGGAAGTGGGGGAGAAACACTACCCTCTCATGGGGCCCGGGGGTTGGAATAAGCTGCCCCGCATCAGGCAGCCTGTGCGCAATGTCGCCGGACAAGTATCCGGCCTCCCGCAGTCTTGTGATGTGCCCCTCCGTGATGGAGGAGGCCATCCACCTGCCTCCCGCTCCTGACATGGTTGGAGAAGGCTGAGGTGGGATGTGCGGACTTGGGCGCTAGAGCTCGAGTACGCGGAAATGGATAAGCAAAGGAGGAAGAAGGCGTAGGTGAAAAGGTGGATCCTTATCCCCTTATATGGATGGACGAAGCTATGCGTCCCCCACCAGCCTGGTAAAACTCGCTTATCTCCCAAGCGCCGTAATCAATGGCGCGGATGGGTTACCCACGTCCGTATTGATGAGAATCCCGGAATAAGGGGGCACGATCTATGCTTTGATAAGACGTGCCAGGGAAACCGCCTCGCTAAATGCGCTAAGGTGGAACGGTAAAAAACGATTCATATAATGGCCTGGCCATGGTGTGATGTCATGCCGCAGAATACGTCAACAGATCTGTGCAAAGGTTATTCTCTCTACGGTGTTATGTGGAACTTGTTTTGCAGAGCCGGACACTATCCTTCTATGAAGTATTCGGAGGAGGAACCCGCCTTGCAATGCCGAAGACAATATGCGCGCCGGACTCGTCGTCATTGAAGCCTGGTTCAGGGGCTACTGAGGGAGTCCCGGACTAGGGGGTGTCCGGATAGCCGGACTATCATCACGGCCAGACTCCAAGACTATGAAGATACAAGATTGAAGACTTCGTCCCGTGTCCGGATGGGACTTTCCTTGGCGTGGAAGGCAAGCTTGGCGATACGGATATGTAGATCTCCTACCATTATAACCGACTCTGTGTAACCCTAACCTATCCGGTGTCTATATAAACCGGAGGGTTTTAGTGTTGGGGAACGTAGTAATTTCAAAAATTTTCCTACGATCACGCAAGACCATGGTGATGCATAGCAACGAGATGAGAGTGTTGTCTACGTACCCTCGTAGACCAGCAGCGAAGCGTTGGCATAGCGTAGAGGAAGTAGTCGTACTTCTTCCCGATCCAACCGATCCAAGTACCGAGCGTCGGCACCTCCGAGTTCTGCACACGTTCAGCTCGATGGCGTCCCTCGAACTCCGATCCAGCCGAGTGTTGAGGAGAGTTTCGTCGACCTGACGGTGTGGTGGCGATGATGATGTTCCACGGCGCAGGGCTTCGCCTAAGCTCCATAGCGGTATATTCGAGGTGTAGTTTGGTGGAAGGGGCACCGCACACGGCTAAGGAGCGATCTCAATGATCAACTTGTGTGTCATGGGGTGCCCTCTGCCCTGTATATAAAGGAGGGAAGGGAGGGCTGGCGGCCACCAAGGGCTGCGCTGGGAGTCCTACTCCCACCGGAGTAGGATTCCCCCCAATCCTAGTCCAACTAGGATTGGCCAAGTGGGAAGGAGAGAGAGGCGCCACCCCTTCTCCTAGTCCTAATAGGACTAGGGAAGGGGGAAGGTCTGACCAGCACTTGGGCCCCTTTCCTCCTTTCCACTAAGGCCCATCAAGGCCCATTGACCCCGGAGGTTCCGGTAACCCCGGTACTCGGTAAAATTCCCAATTTCACCGGAGTGATTCGGAGTCAAACATAGGCTTCAATATATCAATCTTTATGTCTCGACCATTTGAGACTCCTCGTCATGTCCGTGATCTCATCAGGGACTCGAACAACCTTGGTACATCAATATCATATAAACTCATAATAAGCATCATCGAAGCGTTAAGCGTGCGGACCCTACGGGTTCGAGAACTATGTAGACATGACCGAGACACCTCTCGGTCAATAACCAATAGCGGGACCTGGATGCCCATATTGGTTCCTACATATTCTCGAAGATCTTTATCGGTCGGACCGCATAACAACATCGTTGTTCCTTTGTCATCGGTATGTTACTTGCCCGAGATTCGATCGTCGGTATCAATACCTAGTTCAATCTCGTTCTTGGCAAGTCTCTTTTCTCGTTCCGTAATACATCATCTCACAACTAACACATTTAGTTGCAATGCTTGCAAGGCTTATGTGATGTGCATTACCGAGAGGGCCCAGAGATACCTCTCCGACAATCGGAGTGACAAATCCTAATCTCGAAATATGCCAACCCAACATGTACCTTGGAGACACCTGTAATGTACCTTTATAATCACCCGATTCGTTGTGACGTTTGGTAGCACCAAAGTGTTCCTCGGGCAAGCGGAGTTGCATAATCTCATAGTCATAGGAACATGTATAAGTCATGAAGAAAAGCACTAGCAACAAACTATACGATCAGGTGCTATGCTAATGGAATGGGTCATGTCAATCAGATCATTCAACCAATGATGTGATCCCGTTAATCAAATAACAACTCCTTGTTCATGGTTAGGAAACATAACCATCTTTGATTAACGAGCTAGTCAAGTAGAGGCATACTAGTGACACTCTGTAGGTTTATGTATTCACACATGTATTATGTTTCGGTTAATACAATTCTAGCATGAATAATAAACATTTATCATGATATAAGGAAATAAATAATAACATTATTATTGCCTCTAGGGCATATTTCCTTGATCTCCCACTTGCACTAGAGTCAATAATCTAGATTACACAAGTAATGATTCTAACACCCATGGAGTCTTGGTGCTGATCATGTTTTGCTCGTGGAAGAGGCTTAGTCAGCGGTCGCAACATTCAGATCCGTATGTATCTTGCATATCTCTATGTCTCCCCACGGACCAAATCCGGATGGAGTTGAGGCGTCTTTTGATGTGCTTGGTTCTCTTGTGAAATCTGGATTCCTTTGCCAAGGCAATTGCACGATATTGTCACAAAAGATTTTCATTGGACCCGATACACTAGGTACAACACCTAGATCGGTTATGAACTCCTTCATCCAGACTCCTTCATTAGCTGCTTCGAAGCAGCTATGTACTCAACTTCACATGTAGATCCCTAGCGGCGCTTTGTTTGGAACTGCACCAACCGACAGCTCCACCGTTTAATGTAAATCGTATCCGGTTTGCGATTTAGAATCGTCCGGATCAGTGTCAAAGCTTGCATCGGCGTAACCGTTCTGACGAGCTCTTTGTCACCGCCATAAATGAGAAACATATCCTTAGTTCTTCTCAAGTACTTAAGGATGTTCTTGACCGCTGTCGATGATCCACTCTGGATTACTTTGGTACTGCTGCTAAACTTACTGACAAGGCACACATCAGGTCTGGTACACAGCATTGCATACATGATAGAGCCTATGGCTGAAGCATAGGAACATCTTTCATTTCTCTCTATCTTCTGCGGTGGTCGGGCATTGAGTCTTACTCAACTTCACACCTTGTAATACCGGCAAGAACCCTTTCTTTGCTGATCCATTTGAACTTTTCAAAACTTTATCAAGGTATGTGCTTTGTGAAAGTCCTATTAAGCGTCTTGATCTATCTCTATAGATCTTAATGCCCAATATGTAAGCAGCTTCACGAGGTCTTTCATCGAAAACTCTTATTCAAGTATCCCTTTATGCTATCCAGAAATTCTATATCATTTCCGATCAATAATATGTCATCCACATATAATATCGAAATGCTCTGAGCTCCACTCACTTTCTTGTAAATACAGGCTTCTCCAAAAGTGCATATAAAACCAAATCTTTGATCACACTATCAAAGCGTTTATTCCAACTCGAGAGGCTTGCACCAGTCCATAAATGGATCATTGGAGCTTGCACACTTTGTTAGCTCCTTTGGATCGACAAAACCTTCGGTTGCATCATATACAACTCTTCTTCCGAAATCCATTCAGAATGCAGTTTTAACATCCATTTGCCAAATTTCATAATCATAAAATCGGCAATTGCTAACATGATTCAGACGGACTTAAGCATCGCTTCGGGTGAGAAGGTCTCATCGTAGTCAATCCCTTGAACTTGTCGAAAACCTTTTGCAACAAGTCGAGCTTTATAGACGATAACATTACCATCAGCGTCAGTCTTCTTCTTGAAGATCCATTTATTCTCAATTGCTTGCCGATCATCGGGCAAGTCAACCAAAATCCATACTTTGTTCTCATACATGGATCCCATCTCAGATTTCATGGCCTCAAGCCATTTTGTGGAATCTGGGCTCACCATCGCTTCTTCATAGTTAGTAGGTTCATCATGTTCCGATAACATGACTTCCAAAATAGGATTACCGTACCACTCAGTGCGGATCTTGCTCTGGTTGATCTCTGAAGTTCTGTAGAAACTTGATCTGAAGTTTCATGATCATCATCATTAGCTTCCTCCTATTTGGTGTAGGTGTCACGAAACTGTTTTCGTGATGTACTACTTCTCAATAAGGGAGTAGATACTGATTATCTCATCAAGTTCTACTTTCCTCCCACTCACTTCTTTCGTGAGAAACTCTTTCTCCAAAAGTTTCGAATTTAGCAACAAAATCTTGCCTTCGGATCTGTGATAGAAGGTGTACCCAACTGTCTCCTTTGGGTATCCTATGAAGACACATTTCTCGATTTGGGTTCGAGCTTATCAGGTTGAAGCTTTTTCACATAAGCATCGCAGCCCCAAACTTTCGAAGCGACAACTTTGGTTTCTTGCCAAACCACAGTTCATAAGGCGTCGTCTCAGCAGTTTAGATGGTGCCCTATTTAAAGTGAATGTAGCCGTCTCTAAAGCATAACCCCAAAGCGATAGCGGTAAATCAGTAAGAGACATCATAGATCGCACCATATCTAATAAAATACGATTCGACGTTCGGACACACCATTACGTTGTGGTGTTCGGTGGCGTAAGTTCTTGAAACTATTCGCATTGTTTCAAATGTAGGCCAAACTCGTAACTCAAATATTCTCCTCCACGATCAGATCGTAGAAACTTTATTTTCTTGTTACGATGATTTTCCACTTCACTCTGAAATTCTTTGAACTTTTCAAATGTTTCAGACTTGTGTTTCATTAAGTAGATATACCCATATCTGCTCAAATCATCTGTGAAGGTGAGAAAATAACGATATCCGCCATACGAGCCTCAACATTCATTGGACCACATACATCGGTATGTATGATTTCCAATAAATCTGTTGCTCTCTCCATAGTTCGGAGAAGCGGTGTTTTAGTCATCTTGCCCATAAGGCACGGTTACTTAAGTGCCAAGTGATTCATAATCAAGTGACTCCAAAAGTCCATCGGTATGGAGTTTCTTCATGCGCTTTACACCGATATGACCTAAGCGGCGGTGCCACAAATAAGTTGCACCATCATTATCAACTCTGCATCTTTTGGTTTCAACATTATGAATATGTGTATCACTACTATCAAGATTAAGTAAAACAAACCATTCTTCAATGGTGCATGACCATAAAAGATATTATTCATATAAATAGAACAACCATTATTCTCGATTTAAATGAATAACCGTCTCGCATCAAACAAGATCCAGATATAATGTTCATGCTCAACGCTGGTACTAAATAACAATTATTTAGGTCTAATACTAATCCGAAGGTAGATGTAGAGGTAGCGTGCCGATTGCGATCACATCGACTTTGGAACCATTTCCCACGCGCATTGTCACCTCGTCCTTAGCCAATCTTCGCAATCCGTAGCCCTGTTTGAGTTGCAAATATTAGCAAGAACCAGTATCAAATACCAGTGCTCTGCGAGTATTAGTAAGGTACACATCAATAACATGTATATCACATATACCTTTGTTAACCTTGCCATCCTTCTTATCCGCCAAATACTTGGGGCAGTTCCGCTTCGGTGACCAGCCTGCTTGCAATAGAAGCACTCAGTTTCAGGCTTAGGACCAGACTTGGGTTTCTTCTCTTGATCGACAACTTGCTTGCCGCTCTTTTGAAGTTTCCTTTTCTTTCCTTTGCCCTTTTCTTGAAACTAGTGGTTTTGTTAACCATCAACACTTGATGCTCCTTTTGATTTCTACCTCCATGCTTTCAGCATCGCGAAGAGCTCGGGCATTGTTTTGGTCATCCCTTGCATATTATAGTTCATCACGAAGCTCTTGTAGCTTGGTGGCGTGATTGGAGAATTCATCAATGGCGCAATCATCCGGAAGATTAACTCCCAGTTGAATCAAGTGATTGTTATATCCGGACATTACGAGTATATGCTCCTTGTGAACCGTTCTCCTCCATCTTACAGCTATAGAACTTATTGGAGACTTCATATCTCTCAATCCGGGCATTCGCTTGGAATATTAACTTCAACTCTGGAACATCTCATATGCTCCATGGTGTTCAAAACGACGTTGAAGTCGGTTCTAAGCCGTAAAGCATGGCACCTTGAACTATAGAGTAGTCATCAGCTTTGCTTTGCCAGACGTTCATAACTTCGGCGCAGCCCTTGCACCAGGCCTGGCACCTAACGGTGCTTCGGGGCGTAATTCTTCCGTGCAGCAATAAGGATAATCCTCAAATTCGGACCCAGTCCGTGTAATTGCTGCCATCATCTTTCAACTTTGCTTTCTCAAGGAACGCATTAAAATTCAACGGAACAACACACGAGCCATCTATCTACACATCATAGACAAGCAAGATACTATCGGTACTAAGTTCATGATAAATTTAAGTTCAATTAATCATATTACTTAAGAACTCCCACTTAGAAAAATATCCTCAATTCTCTAAGTGATTGCGTGATCCATATCAACTACACCATGACCGATCATCACGTGTGATGGAGTAGTTTCAATGGTGAACATCAATATGTTGATCATATCTACTATATGATTCACGCTCGACCTTTCGGTCTCCGTGTTCGAGGTCATATCTTATATGCATAGCTCGTCAAGTATAACCTGAGTATTCGCGTGTGCAACTGTTTTGCACCGTTGTATTTGAGCGTAGAGCCTATCACACCCGATCATCACGTGGTGTCTCAAAGACGAAGAACTTTCATAGCGGTGCATACTCGGGAGAACACTTCTTGATAATTTAGTAAGGATCATCTTATAATGCTACCGTCAATCAAAGCAAAATAAGATGCATAAAGGATTAACATCACATGCAATCAATATAAGTGATATGATATGGCCATCATCATCTTGTGCTTGTGATCTCCATCTCGAAGCACCGTCATGATCACCATCGTCACCGGCGCGACACCTTGATCTCCATCGTAGCATCGTTGTCGTCTCGCCAACTATTGCTTCTCGACTATCGCTACTCCTTAGTGATAAAGTAAAGCAATTACATGGCGTTGCATTTCATACAATAAGCGACAACCATATGGCTCCTGCCGATTGCCGATAACTCGGTTACAAAACATGATCATCTCATACAATAAAATATAGCATCACGTCTTGACCATATCACATCACAACATGCCCTGCAAAAACAAGTTAGGCGTCCTCTACTTTGTTGTTGCAAGTTTTACGTGGCTGCTACGGGCTGAGCAAGAACCGTTCTTACCTCGCATCAAAACCACAGCGATACTTCGTCAAATAGACTCCGTTTAACCTTCTCAAGGACCGGGCGTAGCCACACTCAGTTCAACTAAAGTGAGAGAGCAGACACGCCGGTCACCTTTAAGCAGCGAGTGCTCACGGCGGTGAAACCAGTCTCGCGTAAGCGTCTGCGTAATGTCGGTCCGGGCGCTTCATCTCACAATACCGCTGAACCAAAGTATGACATGCTGGTAGGTAGTATGACTTGTATCGCCCACAACTCACTTGTGTTCTACTCGTGCATATGACATCAACGCATAAAACCAGGCTCGGATGCCCTTTGTTGGGGAGCGTAGTAATTTCAAAAATTTCCTACGATCACGCAAGACCATGGTGATGCATAGCAGCGAGATGAGAGTGTTGTCTCGTACCCTCGTGAGACCAACAGCGAGCGTTGGCATAGCGTAGAGGAAGTAGTCGTACTTCTTCCCGATCCAACCGATCCAAGTACGAGCGTCGGCACCTCCGAGTTCTGCACGTTCAGCTCGATGGCGTCCCTCGAACTCCGATCCAGCCGAGTGTTGAGGAGAGTTTCGTCGACCGACGGCGTGGTGGCGATGATGATGTTCCACCGGCGCGAGGGCTTCGCCTAAGCTCCATAGCGGTATATTCGAGGTGTAGTTTGGTGGAAGGGGCACCGCACACGGCTGAGAGCGATCTCAATGATCAACTTGTGTGTCATGGGGTGCCCTCTGCCCTGTATATAAAGGAGGGAAGGGAGGGGCTGGCGGCCACCAAGGGCTGCGCTGGGAGTCCTACTCCCACCGGAGTAGGATTCTCCCCAATCCTAGTCCAACTAGGATTGGCCAAGTGGGAAGGGAGAGAGGCCACCCCTTCTCCTAGTCCTAATAGGACTAGGGAAGGGGGAAGGTCTGACCAGCACTTGGGCCCCTTTCCTCCTTTCCACTAAGGCCCATCAAGGCCCATTGACCCCGGGAGGTTCAGTAACCCCGGTACTCGGTAAAATTCCCAATTTCACCGGAGTGATTCGGAGTCAAACATAGGCTTCCAATATATCAATCTTTATGTCTCGACCATTTGAGACTCCTCGTCATGTCCGTGATCTCATCCGGGACTCGAACAACCTTGGTACATCAATATCATATAAACTCATAATAGCATCATCGAAGCGTTAAGCGTGCGGACCCTACGGGTTCGAGAACTATGTAGACATGACCGAGACACCTCTCGGTCAATAACCAATAGCGGGACCTGGATGCCCATATTGGTTCCTACATATTCTCGAAGATCTTTATCGGTCGGACCGCATAACAACATCGTTGTTCCCTTTGTCATCGGTATGTTACTTGCCGAGATTCGATCGTCGGTATCAATACCTAGTTCAATCTCGTTCTTGGCAAGTCTCTTTTCTCGTTCCGTAATACATCATCTCACAACTAACACATTTAGTTGCAATGCTTGCAAGGCTTATGTGATGTGCATTACCGAGAGGCCGGAGATACCTCTCCGACAATCGGAGTGACAAATCCTAATCTCGAAATATGCCAACCCAACATGTACCTTGGAGACACCTGTAATGTACCTTTATAATCACCCGATTCACGTTGTGACGTTTGGTAGCACCAAAGTGTTCCTCGGGCAAGCAGGAGTTGCATAATCTCATAGTCATAGGAACATGTATAAGTCATGAAGAAAAGCACTAGCAACAAACTATACGATCGGTGCTATGCTAATGGAATGGGTCATGTCAATCAGATCATTCAACCAATGATGTGATCCCGTTAATCAAATAACAACTCCTTGTTCATGGTTAGGAAACATAACCATCTTTGATTAACGAGCTAGTCAAGTAGAGGCATACTAGTGACACTCTGTAGGTTTATGTATTCACACATGTATTATGTTTCCGGTTAATACAATTCTAGCATGAATAATAAACATTTATCATGATATAAGGAAATAAATAATAACATTATTATTGCCTCTAGGGCATATTTCCTTCAATAAGTCATGAAGAAAAGCACTAGCAACAAACTATACGATCAGGTGCTATGCTAATGGAATGGGTCATGTCAATCAGATCATTCAACTAATGATGTGATCCCATTAATCAAATAACAACTCCTTGTTCATGGTTAGGAAACATAACCATCTTTGATTAACGAGCTAGTCAAGTAGAGGCATACTAGTGACACTCTGAGGTTTATGTATTCACACATGTATTATGTTTCCGGTTAATACAATTCTAGCATGAATAATAAACATTTATCATGATATAAGGAAATAAATAATAACATTATTATTGCCTCTAGGGCATATTTCCTTCATCTCCCACTTGCACTAGAGTCAATAATCTAGATTACACAAAGTAATGATTCTAACACCCATGGAGTCTTGGTGCTGATCATGTTTTGCTCGTGGAAGAGGCTTAGTCAACGGGTGCGCAACATTCAGATCCGTATGTATCTTGCATATCTCTATGTCTCCCACGGACCAAATCCCGGATGGAGTTGAAGCGTCTTTTGATGTGCTTGGTTCTCTTGTGAAATCTGGATTCCTTTGCCAAGGCAATTGCACCGATATTGTCACAAAAGATTTTCATTGGACCCGATACACTAGGTACAACACCTAGATCGGTTATGAACTCCTTCATCCAGCCTCCTTCATTAGCTGCTTCCAAGCAGCTATGTACTCAACTTCACATGTAGATCCCATAACGACGCTTTGTTTGGAACTGCACCAACCGACAGCTCCACCGTTTAATGTAAATACGTATCCGGTTTGCGATTTAGAATCGTCTCGGATCAGTGTCAAAGCTTGCATCGACGTAACCGTTCATTGACGAGCTCTTTGTCACCGCCATAAATGAGAAACATATCCTTAGTTCTTCTCAAGTACTTAAGGATGTTCTTGACCGCTGTCGATGATCCACTCTGGATTACTTTGGTACCTGCCTGCTAAACTTACAGACAAGGCACACATCAGGTCTGGTACACAGCATTGCATACATGATAGAGCCTATGGCTGAAGCATAGGAACATCTTTCATTTCTCTCTATCTTCTGCGGTGGTCGGGCATTGAGTCTTACTCAACTTCACACCTTGTAATACCGGCAAGAACCCTTTCTTTGCCTGATCCATTTTGAACTTTTTCAAAACTTTATCAAGGTATGTGCTTTGTGAAAGTCCTATTAAGCGTCTTGATCTATCTCTATAGATCTTAATGCCCAATATGTAAGCAGCTTCACCGAGGTCTTTCATCGAAAAACTCTTATTCAAGTATCCCTTTATGCTATCCAGAAATTCTATATCATTTCCGATCAATAATATGTCATCCACATATAATATCAGAAATGCTACAGAGCTCCCACTCACTTTCTTGTAAATACAGGCTTCTCCAAAAGTCTGTATAAAACCAAATGCTTTGATCACACTATCAAAAACGTTTATTCCAACTCCGAGAGGCTTGCACCAGTCCATAAATGGATCGCTGGAGCTTGCACACTTTGTTAGCTCCCTTTGGATCGACAAAACCTTCTGGTTGCATCATATACAACTCTTCTTCCAGAAATCCATTCAGGAATGCAGTTTTAACATCCATTTGCCAAATTTCATAATCATAAAATGCGGCAATTGCTAACATGATTCGGACGGACTTAAGCATCGCTACTGGTGAGAAGGTCTCATCGTAGTCAATCCCTTGAACTTGTCGAAAACCTTTTGCAACAAGTCGAGCTTTATAGACAGTAACATTACCATCGCGTCAGTCTTCTTCTTGAAGATCCATTTATTCTCAATTGCTTGCCGATCATCGGGCAAGTCAACCAAAGTCCATACTTTGTTCTCATACATGGATCCCATCTCAGATTTCATGGCCTCAAGCCATTTTGTGGAATCTGGGCTCACCATCGCTTCTTCATAGTTCGTAGGTTCATCATGTTCGATAACATGACTTCCAAAATAGGATTACCGTACCACTCTGGTGCGGATCTTGCTCTGGTTGATCTACGAAGTTCTGTAGAAACTTGATCTGAAGTTTCATGATCATCATCATTAGCTTCCTCCCTATTTGGTGTAGGTGTCACAGAAACTGTTTTCTGTGATGTACTACTTCTCAATAAGGGAGTAGATCTGATTATCTCATCAAGTTCTACTTTCCTCCCACTCACTTCTTTCGTGAGAAACTCTTTCTCCAAAAGTTTCGAATTTAGCAACAAAAATCTTGCCTTCGGATCTGTGATAGAAGGTGTACCCAACTGTCTCCTTTGGGTATCCTATGAAGACACATTTCTCGATTTGGGTTCGAGCTTATCAGGTTGAAGCTTTTTCACATAAGCTTCATGAGCCCCAAACTTTCGAAGCGACAACTTTGGTTTCTTGCCAAACCACAGTTCATAAGGCGTCGTCTCAGCGGATTTAGATGGTGCCCTAATTAAAGTGAATGTAGCCGTCTCTAAAGCATAACCCCAAAGCGATAGCGGTAAATCAGTAAGAGACATCATAGATCGCACCATATCTAATAAAGTACGATTACGACGTTCGGACACACCATTACGTTGTGGTGTTCGGTGGCGTAAGTTGTGAAACTATTCGCATTGTTTCAAATGTAGGCCAAACTCGTAACTCAAATATTCTCCTCCACGATCAGATCGTAGAAACTTTATTTTCTTGTTACGATGATTTTCCACTTCACTCTGAAATTCTTTGAACTTTTCAAATGTTTCAGACTTGTGTTTCATTAAGTAGATATACCCATATCTGCTCAAATCATCTGTGAAGGTGAGAAAATAACGATATCCGCCACGAGCCTCAACATTCATTGGACCACATACATCGGTATGTATGATTTCCAATAAATCTGTTGCTCTCTCCATAGTTCGGAGAACGGTGTTTTAGTCATCTTGCCCATAAGGCATGGTTACTTAAGTGCCAAGTGATTCATAATCAAGTGACTCCAAAAGTCCATCAAGTATGGAGTTTCTTCATGCGCTTTACACGATATGACCTAAGCGGCGAGTGCCACAAATAAGTTGCACCATCATTATCAACTCTGCATCTTTTGGTTTCAACATTATGAATATGTGTATCACTACTATCAAGATTAAGTAAAACAAACCATTCTTCAATGGTGCATGACCATAAAAGATATTATTCATATAAATAGAACAACCATTATTCTCTGATTTAAATGAATAACCGTCTCGCATCAAACAAGATCCAGATATAATGTTCATGCTCAACGCTGGTACTAAATAACAATTATTTAGGTCTAATACTAATCCGAAGGTAGATGTAGAGGTAGCGTGCCACTGCGATCACATCGACTTTGGAACCATTTCCCCAGCGCATTGTCACCTCGTCCTTAGCCAATCTTCGCAATCCGTAGCCCTGTTTGAGTTGCAAATATTAGCAAGAACCAGTATCAAATACCAGTGCTCTGCGAGTATTAGTAAGGTACACATCAATAACATGTATATCACATATACCTTTGTTAACCTTGCCATCCTTCTTATCCGCCAAATACTTGGGGCAGTTCCGCTTCAAATGACCAGCCTGCTTGCAATAGAAGCACTCGGTTTCAGCTTAGGACCAGACTTGGGTTTCTTCTCTTGATCGACAACTTGCTTGCCGCTCTTTTGAAGTTTCCTTTTCTTTCCTTTGCCCTTTTCTTGAAACTAGTGGTTTTGTTAACCATCAACACTTGATGCTCCTTTTGATTTCTACCTCCATGCTTTCAAAGATCGCGAAGAGCTCGGCATTGTTTTGGTCATCCCTTGCATATTATAGTTCATCACGAAGCTCTTGTAGCTTGGTGGCGTGATTGGAGAATTCTGTCAATGACGCAGTCATCCGGAAGATTAACTCCCAGTTGAATCAAGTGATTGTTATATCCGACATTACGAGTATATGCTCCTTGTGTAACCGTTCTCCTCCATCTTACAGCTATAGAACTTATTGGAGACTTCATATCTCTCAATCCGGGCATTCGCTTGGAATATTAACTTCAACTCTGGAACATCTCATATGCCCCATGGTGTTCAAAACAGCGTTGAAGTCCCGGTTCTAAGCCGTAAAGCATGGCACACTGAACTATAGAGTAGTCATCGACTTTGCTTTGCGGGACGTTCATAACTTCGGCGCAGCCCTTGCACCAGGCCTGGCACCTAACGGTGCTTCCGGGGCGTAATTCTTCGTGCAGCAATAAGGATAATCCTCAAATTCGGACCCAGTCCGTGTAATTGCTGCCATCATCTTTCAACTTTGCTTTCTCAAGGAACGCATTAAAATTCAACGGAACAACGGTGGCATCCGAGCCTGGTTTTATGCGTTGATGTCATATGCTGAGTAGAACACAAGTGAGTTGTGGGCGATACAAGTCATACTACCTACCAGCATGTCATACTTTGGTTCAGCGGTATTGTGAGATGAAGCGGCCGGACCGACATTTACGCGTACGCTTACGCGAGACTGGTTTCACGCGTCCGGTAGGACGAACAACAATCATACCATAGGCTAGCTTCTAGGGTTTAGCCTCCTTGATCTCGTGGTAGATCTACTCTTGTACTACCCATATCATCAATATTAATCAAGTAGGAGTAGGGTATTACCTCCATTGAGAGGGCCCGAACCTGGGTAAAAACATCGTGTTCCTTGTCTCCTGTTACCATCCGCCTAGACGCACAGTTCAGGACCCCCTACCCGAGATCCGCCGGTTTTGACACCGACAGTTATCTTTGCAAGTCTCTTCGAATTATCAGTTTGTATTGGCCTACTAGATTGATCTTTCTTGCAATGGGAGAAGTGCTTAGCTTTGGGTTCAATCTTGCGGTGTCCTTCCCGGTGGATGCAGGGCAGCAAGGCACGTATTGTATTGTTGCCATCGAGGATAAAAAGATGGGGTTTATATCATATTGTTTGAGTTTATCCATCTACATCATGTCATCTTGCCTAATGTGTTACTCTGTTCTTATGAACTTAATACTCTAGATGCATGCTGGATAGCGGTCGATGTGTGGAGTAATAGTAGTAGATGCAAGCAGGAGTCGGTCTACTTGTTGCGGACGTGAAGGCTATATACATGATCATGCCTAGATAATCTCATAACTATGCACTTTTCTATCAATTGCTCGACAGTAATTTGTTCATCCACCGTAATACTTATGCTATCTTGAGAGAAGCCACTAGTGAAACCTATGGCCCCTGGGTCTATTTTCCATCATATAAGTTTTCGATCTACTTTATTTTGCAATCTTTACTTTTCAATCTATACCATAAAAATACCAAAAATATTTATCTTATCTTATCATCTCTATCAGATCTTACTTTCACGAGTGGCCGTGAAGGGATTGACAACCCCTTTATCGCGTTGGTTGCGAGGTTCTTGTTTGTTTGTGTAGGTACGAGGGACGTGTGTGGAGCCTCCTACTGGATTGATACCTTGGTTCTCAAAAACTAAGGGAAATACTTACGCTACTTTGTTGCATCACCCTTTCCTCTTCAAGGGAAAACCAACGTAGTGCTCAAGAGGTAGCAAGAAGGATTTCTGGCGCCGTTGCCGGGGAGGTCTTTGTTCAAGTCACGACATACCAAGTACCCATCACAAACTCATCTCCCTCACATTACATTATTTTCCATTTGCCTCTCGTTTTCCTCTCCCCCACTTCACCCTTGCCGTTTTATTCGCCCTCTCTTTTTCGTTCACCTCTTTTTCGTTTGCTCCTCCTACTTATTGCCAATATGTCTGAAACTGAGGAGGTTATCATTGATAAAGACAATAGTAATAACATGGGAAATTTTGATGCTTTTGATGATCCTGTTGAAGAACCCACTATCTTACATACTAAAAAGTTTCGAATCGGTAGTGGTAATATTATTGGAAAAGGGGTTATTCAAGATTACTTTACTTGTGCCGGTGCTTTACTTTCTATGGGTGGTTCTATTCTTCATAAAACTAGTAGTCTTGTGGATGCTATCGCCTTGCTTATAGTTGAGCTTGAAAGGCAGTTTATGCACATGCATCCTTGCATACAAAGGATTTTCCTAGAATTTTCCAATATTGAGCATTCTTCTGTTAATCCGCAGCTACTATCTTTTTGGCACATGAGTTCAGATTTATAATAAAAGAAGCCAAGGAAATTTTTGCGCACTATAAGGTGGACGCTGGCCATCCTCCCATAGAGGCAATCCTCTTCAATAAAGAGGACATAATGCGTTTACAATCTCTAGATTATGTTGCCTTTAATGGAAACCTTAGAAAAAGGTTCCTACCAATGTTCTAGTTGACAGAATTTCCGAACTTAATAATGATTTTGCAATTCGAAACAATGAGTTAGGATATTCTCTTGAGTATAGGCTCACGACTTTCTACCAAAACAATGCTTATAATGATGAATTAGTTGTGCAATATGAAGGGCCAAAGGAGGAAACCATACCTCCCGAGCTTGATCTTGGGGACTTCTGTCCCATTAAATTTAGCCCTTTTGATTAGTTTTGCTTGCCACGAAGAAAACTTGCTGCCGAACGTAGGGAATATGAGATGAGTTTTCGTGATTTATCTTATTATTATGGCAATACTTAGATCTATTCTCGCTTTTATGCCTAGCTAGGGGCGTTAAACGATAGTGCTTGTTGGGAGGCAACCTAATTTTATTTTTGTTACTTGCTTTTTGTTCCTGTTTAGCAATAAATTATTCATCTAGCCTCTATTTAGATGTGGTTTTATGTTTTAATTAGTGTTTTTCCAAGTATAACCTATAGGATAACCTACGGTGATAGTTAATTTGATCTTGCTGAAAAAACAGAAACTTTTGCACGCATGAGAATAATTTTAATAAATCACAGAAACGTGATTTTTAGTTGGTTCTTTTTGCAGTAGATCAGTAGACAAACTTCCCAGTATTTTGGTAGGATTTTTAGAGTTCCAGAAGTATTCTAAAGTTCTGATTACTCTGATCATTACTTTTTGATGATTCTGTTTTTCATGTGTTGTTTGCTTATTTTGATGAATTTATGGCTAGTATCGGGGGGTATGAACCATAGAGAAGTTGGAATACAGTAGGTTTAACACCAATATAAAAAAATAATGAGTTCATTACAGTACCTTAAGTGGTGGTTTTTCTTTCTTGCACTAACGGAGCTTATGAGATTTCCTGTTGAGTTTTGTGTTGTGGAGTGTTCAAGTTTTGGGTAAAGATTTGATGGACTATAGAATAAGGAGTGGCAAGGGCCTAAGCTTGGGGATACCCATGGCACCCCAATATAATTCAAGGACAACCAAAAGCCTAAGCTTGGGGATTCCCCAGAAGGCATCCCCTCTTTCGTCTTCGTTTATCGGTAACTTTACTTGGAGCTATATTTTTATTCACCACATGATATGTGTTTTGCTTGGAGCGTCTTGTATGATATGAGTCTTTGCTTTTTAAGTTTACCACAATCATCCTTTCTGTACACACCTTTTGGGAGTGACACAACATGATTCGTAATTTATTAGAATACTCTATGTGCTTCACTTATATCTTTTGAGCTAGATAATTTTTGCTCTAGTGCTTCACTTATATCTTTTTAGAGCACGGCGGTGGTTTTATTTTGTAGAAATTATTGATCTCTCATGCTTCACTTATATAATTATGAGAGTCATTCAGAACAGCATGGTATTTGCTATGGTTATAAAATTGGTCCTAGAATGATGGGCATCCAAGTTGGGTATAATAAAAACTATCATATAAAGTGAATTGGATGCTATGATCAATTTGACGCTTGATAATTGTTTTGAGATATAGAGGTGGTGATATTACAGTCATGCTAGTTGGGTAATTGTGAATTTAAGAAATACTTGTGTTGAAGTTGGCAAGTCCTGTAGCATGCACGTATGGTAAAAGTTGTGTAACAAATTTGTAGCATGGGGTGCTCTTTTGATTGCCTTCCTTATGAGTGGAGGTCGGGATCGCGCGATGGTTAACTCCTACCAACCCTTACCCTAGGAGCATGCGTAGTAGTACTTTGCTTCGAGGGCTAATAAACTTTTGCAATAAGTATATGAGGTCTTTATGACTAATGTGAGTCCATGGATTATCGACTCTTACCCTTCCATCATTGCTAGCCTCTACGGTACGTGCATTGCCCTTTCTCACCTTGAGAGTTGGTGCAAACTTAGCGGTGCATCAAACCCCGTGATACGATACGCTCTATCACACATATACCTCCTTATATCTTCCTCAAAACAGCCACCGTACCTACCTATTATGGCATTTCCATAGCCATTCCGAGATATATTGCCATGCAACTTTCCACCGTTCCGTTCATCATGACACATTTCATCATTGTCATATTGCTTTTGCATTATCATGTAGTTGACATCGTATTTGTGGCAAAGCCACCTTCATAATTCTTTCATACATGTCGCTCTTGATTCATTGCATATTTCGGTACATCGCCGGAGGCATTCATATAGAGTCATATCTTGTTCTAGTATCGAGTTGTAATTCATGAGTTGTAAATAAATAGAAGTATGATCATCATTATTAGAGCATTGTCCCCTAAAAAAGGGAGAAAGGCCAAATAAAAAAAAAAGAAAGGCCAAATAAAAAAAGAAAGGCCAAATAAAAAAAGGCCCCCCAAAAAAAGGGGGACAATGTTACTATTTTTTTCCACACTTGTGCTTCAAAGTAGCACCATGTTCTTCATATAGAGAGTCTCCTATGTTGTGACTTTCATATACTAGTGGGGATTTTTTATTATAGAACTTGGCTTGTATATTCCAACGATGGGCTTCCTCAAAATTCCCTAGGTCTTCGTGAGCAAGCAAGTTGGATGCACACCCACTTAGTTTCTTTTGTTGAGCTTTCATAAATTTATAGCTCTAGTGCATCCGTTGCATGGCAATCCCTACTCCTCATGTTGACATCAATTGATGGGCATCTCCATAGCCCGTTGATTAGCCTCGTCAATGTGAGACTTTCTCTTTTTTTATCTTCTCCACACAACCTCCATCATCATATTCTATTCCACCCATAGTGCTATATACATGGCTTACGCTCATGTATTGTGTGAGAGTTAAAAAGCTGAAGCGCGTTAAAAAGTATGAACCAATTGCTTGGCTGAAACCAGGGTTGTGCATGATGGGAGTATTTTGTGTGACAAAAATGAAACATAGCCTAACTATATGATTTTGTAGGGATAAACTTTCTTTAGCCATGTTATTTTGAGAAGATATGATTACTTTGTTAGTATGCTTGAAGTATTATTATTTTTATGTCACTATGAACTTTTATCTTGAATCATTTGGATCTAAGCATTCATGCCACAATAAAGAAAATTACATTGACAAATATGCTAGGTAGCATTCCACATCAAAAATTCTGTTTTTATCATTTACCTACTCGAGGACGAGCAGGAATTAAGCTTGGGGATGCTTGATACGTCTCCAACGTATCTATAATTTTTGATTGTTCCATGCTATTATATTACCCGTTCTGGATGTTTATGGGCTTTACTTTACACTTTTATATCATTGTTGGGACTAACCTACTAACCGGAGGCCCAGCCCAAATTGTTGCTTTTTTTTGCCTATTTCAGTGTTTCGAAGAAAAGGAATATCAAATGGAGTCCAAACGGAATGAAACCTTCGGGAGCGATCTTTTTGGAACAAACGCAATCCAGGAGACTTGGAGTGGACATCAAGAAGCAGCCAAGGCGGCCACAAGGGTGCCAGGCGCGCCCTAGGGGGGTGGGCGCGCCCCCCACCCTCGTGGGCCCCTCGTGGCTCCACCGACCTACTTCTTCCTCCTATATATATCTACGTACCCCGAAAACATCTAGGAGCACCACGAAACCCTATTTCCACCACCGTAACCTTATGTACCCGTGAGATCCCATCTTGGAGCCTTTTCAGGTGCTCCGCCGGAGGGGAATCGATCATGGAGGGCTTCTACATCATCGCCAAGGCCTCCCGATGAGTTGTGAGTAGTTTACCACAGACCTTCGGGTCCATAGTTATTAGCTAGATGGCTTCTTCTCTCTCTTTGAATCTCAATACAAAGTTCTCCTCGATCTTCTTGGAGATCTATTCGATGTGACTCTTTTTGCGGTGTATTTGTCGAGATCCGATGAATTGTGGGTTTATGATCAAGTTTATCTATGAGAAATATTTGAATCACCTCTGAATTCTTTTTTGTATGATTGGTTATATTTGCAAGTCTCTTCGAATTATCAGTTTGGTTTGGCCTACTAGATTGATCTTTCTTGCAATGGGAGAAGTGCTTAGCTTTGGGTTCAATCTTGCGGTGTCCTTTCCCAGTGACAGCAGAGACAGCAAGGCACATATTGTATTGTTGCCATCGAGGATAAAAAGATGGGGTTTATATCATATTGTTTGAGTTTATCCCTCTACATCATGTCATCTTGCCTAATGCGTTACTCTGTTCTTATGAACTTAATACTCTAGATGCATGCTGGAGAACGGTCAATGTGTGGAGTAATAGTAGTAGATGCAGGTAGGAGTCGGTCTACTTGTTGCGAACGTGATGCCTATATACATGATCATGCCTAGATAATCTCATAACTATGCACTTTCCTATCAATTGCTCGACAGTAATTTGTTCACCCACCGTAATACTTATGCTATCTTGAGAGAAGCCACTAGTGAAACCTATGGCCCCCGGGTCTATTTTCCATCATATAAGTTTCTGATCTACTTTATTTTGCAATCTATATCATAAAAATACCAAAAATATTTATCTTATCTTATTATCTCTATCAGATCTCACTTTCACAATTGGCTGTGAAGGGATTGACAACCCCTTAATCGCGTTGGTTGTGAGGTTCTTGTTTGTTTGTGTAGGTACGTGGGACGTGTGTGGAACCTCCTACTAGATTGATACCTTGGTTCTCAAAAACTAAGGGAAATACTTACGCTACTTTGCTGCATCACCCTTTCCTCTTCAAGGGAAAACCAACGCAGTGCTCAAGAGGTAGCAATACCTGTTAAATCAGATAGATCAGCAGCCACAGAAAACACAGGCCCAACTGTACCACACTTTACCCCTACTCCAGTGGCCAAACCCCTATTAGAACTGCTGAGAGCCCAGCGTCAGGTACTGTCTATGATATCAATTCAAAATTTGAACTCCAAAATTTTTGCATGTGCCTTACCTTCTCTCTTGTATGAAAACTAATTTCAGATGAATCTCCTTGCTCAAAGGATCATACGGTCTCACAACAATACTGGGCTCTGCATTGCTCTTGTCAGTACCTCTCTCCCTTTTGCCTTGTAACGTTGTACTTAATTAATTGCTATTTGATTATGTATCATCGATCAAGCTTTTGAACTTCATTATCCTCTATTTCTGCCAATATTATTTGGTCTATATTTACTCTTTGCAAAATGTAGAATAATGGCAACACTTATAAAGAATTTTCTTTGGGGAATTTATTTAATTATCCTTCCATCAACATGGGGAAGGGCTTTGTCCAGCCCGTGTTAACATGTAATGTAAGTTCATCCTTCTCAAGCCTTCAAACTTTGTTCTAGTATAGATTTGGATAGGCATCATTTCCTCCACTGCTATTTACATCTGATTGGATGTTTGCAACAACTACCAGTTTTAAATTGTAGTTGTAAAAACATGTTCCTTATGCAGAACAGATCCATTTATTTGCTTATATAATTGTGAAACCTGTTACGTGTATCCTTGTTTCTCTTTCAGAGTCATATCTCTTATGCCAGGAAGAACTTTAGGGAAGATAGTGAGCCAAACCATCTTGAGGACAGTGAGATGACCCCAAGGTCCTGTCTTGATGAAGACAGTGAGTTGAAGCTACTCACCAGCAGGTGTGAGACAACCTCTGTGCAGTCACTGCCTCAATCAGTTCGACTTCTTCAGTCTCAACTTAAAGCAGAAAGGCTTGCTTCAGCTCAGCTCCGACTTGAAGTCAAAGATGTAATGAAGATGTCAGAGGACTGCCTTGTGCACTATCATGCCATACAGCTAGGGATGAAGCATCTATCATTGACACAACTGGGGTCTAATCAGCTTCTTCGGCTGTTTGCGGGGCCCGACCAGGCCAGGCCTAGTGCCTTCTGAAGTGCTCTCAGTTTTGTATATTCTTTTGTCGGCGTGTTTATTTGCACTGGTGACGAACTTTGATGCCCAGTGGATGTAATATGTGTAATAGTCGTGATAGCCTAGCGTAAGTTTCCTGCTTATTTATTTCCTTGTTGTCTTGTTTATTTGTTTCCTTGTAGTCAGTGCAGTTCTTTTTCCGCGGTTTTCTAGTGGCCGCAATAACCTATTTTTTTAAAACTAGGCTACAATAACCATGGGCTACATATTTACTGTAGTGACACTGGGCCTCCTACGAGCCGTAGAAACAATGGGCCTTCTATGGGTTGTATAATCAATGGGCCTTACACGGGCTGTAGAAACAATGGGCCTTCTGCGAGCCGTAGAAACAATGGGCCTTCTATGGGCCGTATCATCAATGGGCCTTATACGGGCCGTATGATCGATTGGCCAAACATGGGCCAATAACAGACCACATTATGGCCGTAAACGGGCTAGAGTTGGAATCGTCCTGTCGGTGTACCAGAGTAGGGGTACCCTGGTATCCCGAACTCGTGCACGGGCAGTTGCAGCACCCCGCGGCAGGGCTTGCCTAGTGACCGCCAAGTTCCTCCCGCGGCTCCTTTGGAGCCATTCAAGAACAAAGTATTCAAGGCCCCGGCAAGAGGAGCTTGCTGGGAAGGCCACTCAAGGCACGAAGGAAACAAGACCCCGACAAGAGGAGCTTGCCGGGAAGGCTCGGTGAGCGACAAGCTTCCGAGTGCGACAAGGGTTCAGCCGCGGCAAGGCGCTTGCCGCGGCAGGCAACCTCTCTTCATCTCCGCTCCAGCTCATCCGCCAACGATGTCGCGTGGGGCTATTCCTGCACGCAGCGTGTCAAAGGGCTGTGCAGCCAGCGGGGAGCAGCGATAAGCGGCGCTGACAAGAAGGCCATCGTGGCGAACGGTGGTGCTCCTGACGGTCCCTGTTGCACTGTTTTAGGCGACATGGACGGGCATTTAATGCCTTTGTCCCTTGCCGTCAGAGTTAGGTAGATTGCACTGTACCAAGTAGTTGCACCAACCGCAACTCATTTTTACATTTTTGCCCTCGTCTACGTTGCCACCTGTGGTGACCCCTTGAGACTATAAAAGGAGGCCCATGTGCAACGCAGAAAGGGTTTGGTTCGGCTCAGTTAGGATTCAACACATTCGAGACTAGAGACATTCAAGCTAGGCTTTGTAGCTCTCATTGCTCCCTAGCAAGAACAAAATACAATCAACCAAGCAGCAGTAGGAGTATTATCTCTCCGGAGAGCTCCGAAGCTGGGTAAGCTGCTCGTGTGCATCGCCTCGATCTGCTCTTCGTGCAATCTCCGCCCCCCACCGAACCACAAGGGACTCGGTCCGCCAGGTCCCATAGGTGTTCGTAGGTTACGATCAGCCTCCCCGACATCTTTGGCGCGCCAGGTAGGGGCGTCGAGGCTGTGTGAACCTGATCCGGCGTTCACACGAGCAACACCTTCATCATCTTCATCAACATGCCACCGAAGAAGAAGGCTTCGGCGGCAGCGGAGCCGTCCGCGTCAAACCCACCACCACCGGAGCTGACGAGTGGTGGGGAAGACGCTGGCGGAGGAACGGGCGTCATCGAGGGAGCCCACGACGCTGCCAGGTCCAAGGACAAGGCGGCGCAGACCTCGGCGTCCGGATACGTACCGCGTCCATCTCAAGAGACGCGAGACCGACAGCGTCATGGTGCTCGCAGCGCCATACGCTCGTTGGATCAAGGCCAAGCTGGAGGATCCCGAAGCCCTCGAGACCAGCATGCACGCCAGCATGCTGGTACGAGCGGAGTACGATCGCCTGGACGGGATGCTGCTCCTTCTAACTTGGTTAGGAGTCCGAGCATATCCCGTTCCTCGCACCGTACGCCATTGCCACCCACCACTCCAGCAGAAGCCTTGGCGAGAGCTCAACTTCTTCTAGACTACCCTCCAACGGCCGACAAGGTCGACGAATGGAGGGCCACCATCCAGAGTCTCATCGGCTTTGCCAACGGCGATACTCCGCGGCAACCAACTGCGTCCTTGCCGCGACGAGACGACAAGGCACGAGCCGGTGGCGACGAAACCTATGGGGGTGCAACCACCATGCACTCTCCATCCCGAAGGCCAAGATCGCCAGCTCCTCGGATCCACCTCGACAGCGACTCCACCGCGTCATCGGATCCACGAGCTCGGCGTGATCAGCGCCAAGTTCTTCAAGAACGGCAACAAGAAGACGCTCAAACTCGCGTCGAGCGCCGAAGAGAAGCGCGGTGTCAATCTGACCAGCGCGCTGGGCCTGCTGTTGACATGCGAGCGCCAGGGGAACCAGGTGACTTGCCGTACGCGGTAGGTTGCCCTGCGTTCACTCGTGAGCTGCGGCAAGTCCAGTGGCCCGACAAGAAAAATTTCAAGCCAGATGTGCCAGAGAAGTATGACGGCAGGACACACCCATCGGAGTTCCTCAGCATCTACACCATCGCGGTGCAAGCTGCAGGGGGACGAGACGACAAGATCCTCACCAACTACTTCCCGCTGGTACTGAAGCCCAATGTCAGATCTTGGCTCATGCACTTGCCGGACGGATCCATATCTTCTTGGGCAGATCTATGCCATCAGTTTTGTCGGCGCCTTCACAGGCGGCCACAAGCCTCATGGCCAAGAGAGTGACCTTCACCTGCTCGCCCAGAAGGAAGGAGAATCCTGCGCAAGTTCATTCGAGAGATTCAGCCGTGCGCCATAACATCCCAGATGTCCACCCCGCTTGGTGATCAGCGCGTTTCATCAGAACATGCGGAACCGCAGGATGAGGGAGGAGATGGCGATGTGCAAAGTCAAGGACGTCAGTGAGTTGTATGCTCTGGCCGACAAGTGTGCACGTGCTGAGGAAGGGAGGAGACTCCCAGGAGAGAATGCAGAAGCAGGATCTGACAGTGAGGAGACCGCCCCGGCAAAGAAAAGTCGGCGGCGGAATAACTGAAGGAAGAAAAGCAAAGAGGTACTAGTTGTCGAGCAGTCCGGTAACGGAGGTGGCGCCAAGAAGGCCAAGGTTGGTGGCTCCTGCAAGGAGGTTGCCGCTGACACCGACCGCCAGCCTGTGGCGGCCGCCGACAAGCAGGACAGCTCCATCAAACAGTACTGCAAGATTCACCGCACCAAGGGCCACGACCTCCAGAGCTGCAAGAAGGTCGAGCAGCTTGTTGAACAGCAGAAGGCTGAGTACGAGCGGCGAGACAAGGAGAAGGCCAGGAAGGTCTGGGGCAGCTAGCAAGAAGCGACCGCCGGGAGGACGCCGCGGCAAGGCCAAGCAGCGGCAAGGAGACAGACCTCCAGCGGCCGCGGCAGAGGATGAAGACGGCGATGACGATGAAGATATGGAAGGCGATGAAGCTGATGAGCAAGAGTTTCAGAAAGCCATGGAGGTCCTCTGCGTTGGCGGTGGTGCTTTCTCGCATACCTCACACCGCCAGCTCAAGCAATGGATGCGGGAGGTTAATGCAGCAGAACCATCCGTAGAGTCACGCAAGCCCTTGAAATGGTCCAGCACGCCTATCATCTTTGATATTGAGGACCACCCTGATCGCATAACCGCGGTCGGGTGCTTGCCGATGTTGGTCTCACCAACTATCCGCAACCTCAAGGTCACCAAGATGCTAGTTGACGGCGGGGCCGGCTTAAACCTGATCTCATCCGTAGTGCTCCAGAAGCTTCAGATCCCTGACAGCGAGCTCGAAGAGACTGGCACTTTCCAAGGAATTAACCCAGGAAGGAGCAAGCCGAAGGGGAAGATCACGTTGCCGGTAACATTTGGCAGCGAGCTAAACTTCAGGACTGAGAGGGTCACGTTCGACGTTGCTGATTTCCCATTGCCTTATAATGGGATACTTGGCCGTCCAGCACTTGCCAAGTTCATGGCAGCCTGTCATTATGCATACAACTTAATCAAGATGCCCGACCCGATAAGTGTCATTTCTGTCCATGGTGACAAGAAAGATGCTCTTATCTACGCCGACAAGATTTACCGGGAAGCAGCAGCTGCGACAGATAGCAAATCACTTGCCGCTGAAGCTCCCGGAGGGAAGAAGAAGACCACTTTGTCCGGCAAGAGCTCTGATGCCCACTCCGCAAGCGCATTCTCTTGAGTGCTGCGCTACCGCCGAGGACGCACCATCGAGCTCCACCGCAAGTGCAAGAAGATGATGGCAGCTCCACCAAGACCAAGAAGGTGCTCGCCAAGGAGAACGGCACTGGTGGTACCTTCACCATCAGTGCCACTCTAGACCCTAAATAGGAAGGCGGCTCGTTGCTTTTCCGCGGCGAATGTCGATGTGTTTGCATGGCAACCGTCGACATCCCGGTGTTCCAGAAAGTAATTGAGCACCACCTAGCTGTCTGTCCTCATGCGCGGCCCGTCAAGTAGAAAGTCAGGAAGCAGGCAGTGGAGCGCCAAGAATTCATAGCAGAGGAGATCAAGAAGTTGGAAGCAGCAGGCCTTGTTAGAGGAGTGCTCCATCCCACGTGGTTGGCCAATCCGGTAGTTGTACGAAAGGCATATGGGAAATGGAGACTCTGTATCGACTTCACAGATGTTAATAAAGCTTGTCCCAAAGACCCATTTCCCTTGCCGCGTATCGACCAGATTGTTGACTCCACGGCCGGATGTGATTTGCTCTCATTTCTTGATGCATATTCAGGATATCATCAGATCTTCATGGCAGAAGAAGATGAGGAGAAAACCGCATTCATTACCCCATGTGGCACATACTGCTTTATACGGATGCCTTTTGGGTTGAAGAATGCTGGTTCAACGTTTGCAAGAGTAGTCCATGACGCTTTTGAGCCGCAAATGCACAAAAATGTAGAAGCCTACATGGATGACATAGTGGTCAAGAGCAAGGACAAAGCAACTCTGGTTCAGGATTTAGATGAGACCTTTGCAAATATGCGCAAGATCAACCTCAAGCTCAACCCCGAGAAGTGCGTGTTTGGAGTTCCTTCTGGCAAGCTTCTCGGGTTCTTCGTGTCTCAGCGAGGAATTGAAGCCAATCCCGACAAGATCAAGGCCATTGAGCAGATTGAAGCACCAAAGCGCGTCAAGGATGTACGAAGACTTGCGGTTGCGTGGCTGCTCTCAAAGAGGTTTATCTCTAGGTTCTGTTGGCGCGCCCGCCATTTTTCAAGATTTTGAAAAGGCAGGCCCAATGAAATGGACTCGGCGGAGGCTGCGCTGCAGACTTAAAGAGGTACCTGTCCTCCACTCCAATACTTGTCGCACCTAGGCCACAAGAGAAGTTGTTGCTGTATATAGCGGCAACCAATCAAGTGGTTAGTGCTGCGTTAGTAGCGGAAAGGAGGCAGATGATGAGCCGCAACCGAGGCAGATGCATCCAGCGACAAGCGGGGGGCTTCACGACAAGCTCTGGTCCCGACAAGGACGGATCTCGCGAGGATTGCGAGAAGATGCAGAAAAGGATGGTGCAGCGCCCAGTCTACTTTGTCGGTTCCCTTCTGCAGGGGCTAGGTCAAGGTACTCGGTGTGCGAAATTGCTTTCGGCCTCCTCATGGCCTCGAGAAAGCTGCGCCATTACTTCCAAGCACATGAGATAACAGTCGTCACTCGCTTTCCGCTGAAGAGGATATTGCAAAATCCAGAAGCAACAGGCAGGATCGTCGAGTGGGCGCTGGAACTGTCAAGCTTTGGCCTCAAGTTTGAAAGCACTTCAACTATCCAAAGCAGAGCACTGGCAGAGTTCATAGCAGAATGGACGCCAACGCAAGATGAAGAAATTCCAGAGACGAGCATCCCCGTCAAGGAGGCAAGTAAAGAGTGGCTGATGTATTTTGATGGTGCTTTCTCGCTGCAAGGCGCCGGTGCCGGCGTGCTGCTTATTGCACCCACCGGAGAGCACCTCAAGTACATAGTCCAAATGCACTTTCCCAAAGAGCAAGCAACAAATAATACTGCAGAGTATGAAGGCTTGCTTGCCGGACTCAGAATTGCAGTAGACCTTGGGATCAAGAAGCTCATTGTCAGGGGTGACTCGCAGCTTGTCGTCCGCCAAGTAAACAAAGATTATCAGAGTCCGTTGATGGAAGCCTACGTCGATGAAGTGAGAAAGCTAGAAGAGCACTTTGACGGCCTAAAAATGGAACATGTTCCAAGAGCTCAGAACGATATTGCCGATGGCCTGTCAAAGTGCGCCGCACTCAAGTTACCTGTGGAACCAAGAATTTTTGTGCTCAAGTTGACTCAACCAACTGTAACGCCATCAACCGGACAGAGCAAGAAGAGAAAGTTGGTTTCTGGTGACTACTTTCCGGCAGAACTCCCTGAAGCCGCCGCCAAGAAGGTCCCCAAAATCAACGCAGATATCGCTGAGGAGCATTCTGCTCCGACAAGCCTAAGGGTTTGTTTCGTTGAAGCAGACGCTCCCGACAAGTTTTGCTCCGGCAAGCTTGCCGGGGATCATCAAGCTCCGGCTGAGCCGCAGGTTCTTGCCGTAGAAGCTGATGTTCCTGCAGCAGCAGATGTGCCTTTAGTCCTTGTTGTCGAGCCGCAAGCTCCAGCATGGGCGCAACAGATCGTCCATTTCCTTCAGACAGGAGAACTTCCCGAAGAACAAGAAGAAGCGGAAAGAGTAGCCCGGCAGTCAAGTATATACCAGTTTGTCGACAACATCCTATACAGAAGAAGACTCAACGGTGTGAAATTGAAGTGTATTCATCGGGAAGATGGACAGAAGCTGTTGGCAGAGATTCACGGAGGCATATGTGGTCACCACATTACAAGAAGAGCACTTGCCGCAAAGCTTTCCGGCAAGGTTTCTTCCGCCGACAGCCCTCCGGATGCAACCGCACAAGTAACCAAGTGTGAAGCGTGCAGGCCCATTCCAAGCAGATACACCAGCCAGCTCAAGCTCTCCGCATAATCCCTTTATCCTGGCCATTTTTGGTGCTGGGCTCGACATCTCGGCCCCTTCCCCGAAGCTGTCGGGGCTTTGCGTACTTGTACGTCAGAATTGACAAGTTCACAAAGTGGCCGGAAGTGGAAGCAGTGAGGAAGGTGACAGCACGATCGGCAATCAATCAAGTTCTTCAGTCAATTGTTTGCCGTTTTGGGATTCCTAACAGGATCATCACCAACAACGACACCCAATTCACGAGTCGCACCTTCATGCAGTACGTCCAAGATCTTGGCGCTAAGGTGTGCTTCGCTTCTGTTGCTCACCCGAGAAGCAACGGTCAAGCGGAGAGGGCAAATGCTGAAGTGCTGCGAGGGCTCAAGACCAGAATTTTTGACAGGCTGCACAAGTGCGGAAGAAACTGGATTGAGGAGCTGCCGGTGGTTCTTTGGTCGATCAGACGACACCAAATCGAGCCACCGCCGACACCTTCGCCTAGTCTATGGAGCAGAGGCAGTTCTCCCCACGGAACTCAGATACGGGTCACCTCGAGTACTCGCTATGATGAGCTTGAGCAAGAGCAGCTGCGATAAGATGACGCGCTGCTCCTTGAGGAGGATCATCTTGAGGCTCTTGACGAGCTGCTCGTTACCAGCAAGCTTTGCACCGCTACCACAGCCGCAGTTAGTGCCGAAGCTTCGAGGAAGGCGACCTTGTTCTTGGTAGCGCTCAATCCGCCAAGAATTCCAACAAGTTGACGCCGAAGTGGGAAGGCCCTTATCGGGTGAAACGAGTCACTAGGCCTGGTGCTGTCCGCCTAGAGACCGAAGATGGCGTTCCGGTGTGAAACTCCTGGAACATAGAGCATCTTCGTAAGTTTTACCCATAGGGCGCGGTTGCCGGAACCCGTTCCGGCAACCACCCTTTTGTACAAGTCTTGCCGACGTTGCATGTAATCCTTTGTACAAAGCCGGGCGCAGACCCCGTGCATCAGTAAAGCTCATGTGTTGCGCACAACTTGTCAATTTTATGCTTTCATCATTATTTTGCATGTGCTATCTGACATTTTGTGCAGCATCCACACCCGGTAAGCGATAACGAGCCACAAGGCTCCATAACTTTATTTTCTCTTCTTTCTTCTCAAAAGAAAGGAAGGTTCATCCACCCACAAGTTAGCCGGGGGGGGGGGGAGGAGAAGATAATGGTGTGGGCCACCAAGTGTCGCTCGAGAAAGTATCACCTTGCCGGGAAGCAAACGACAGAAAAGCTAAGTTGCTAAGTTTAAGCAATCAGTTTTTAAATTTTTAAGTTATCTTCCTCGAAAGATAGTACTTTGTATGGAAAACCTGTGCACGGAGGAACCAACTCGTGGCTAGTTTGCGCCCTTACTTTGTTTCGAGTCCGCTCAACAACTTAAGTGTGCTGCAACTAGTTGCGACAAGGTTGCTTGTCGGAGGCGGCATCGCCAAAGAGCTCTTGACGACGCTCGCACTCGGCCTTCATGGCAAAGGTGCCCGCGCCGATAAGTTCCCTAAAAGCGTAAGGCACAAACATACAAAGGAAGGAATCAAGTAAAGGAAATAACATTGCAATCGTTGCCTAAGAAAGAGTATATTACAAAAATAACTTGTCGCAGATCTAATAAATTGTTCTCCTAAACATGATCAGCAGCGACAAGGGAAAGATAAACTTGGCGGCCTAGACCACGCGGTCGCCATCATCCCTCTTGACCCCGCTCACCCTGTCCACAATGGGTGCGACAAGGGCCTTGAGCGCTTCAACGCCGCGATCGGCGGCAGGGACTTGAGGACGTTGGCGAAGCTGACGCCTGGATTGCGGAAGGCCACCTTCATCAACACCTTTTGAAGGGCCCCGGCACAGATTTGGCGCGACTCATCGGCCAGTTGCTTTGGGATCTCCTCCCGGAGCCGCTGGAGAGCCGTCACCACGCCCTTGAGGAACATGCTGAGCTTGGCGCTGGGTTGAAGGCGCTCGTCGGTGGAGTAACCGAGATCCACCATCCCCAGCTCCATCAGCTCCTTGTCGATGGCGGCGGCAGATTCACAAGACTTTCCGCCCAAAGGCATCACGTTCTCTCCGAAGGTATCTCTGGCGGTCGCGGCGTTCGCCAAACAGCTCTTCGTTGGCCTTGATCTTCTCCAACAAACCCACTTCCCGCTCCTTGGCGCCGCCCAGCGTCTCCGCTAAGGTGGACAGCTTCAGCTCAAGATCCGCCTTTGAGTCCTTGGCGGCGCCGAGCCTTGATCCTCTTAGCGAGACGGCCCTGCAACTCGCCAAGAGTGTAGGCGTCCTTCAAGGCTTCGCGCTTCAGTGCGACGACCTCCTCGCCGCTCTTCTGGAGGGTGGCCTCCAGCTGCGTCACCCTCGTCTCCAACTCCTTCTTGGCGGCCTCGGCGGCTGCGGCAGCATCCTTTGCTTCCTTGAGAGCTCCGCCAATTGATTGCTCGCGCGCGGCAAGATCTTCCTCATAGCTGTCGAGGTTGATCTGCCGCTGCGCCAGCTCACCTTCGGCGAGATAGCTTCGCCCGCAAGCCTTGCTGCTCCTCGACCTCGGCCTTCTCCAGGATGAAGGCCGTGCGCTCCTCAGCAAGTTGCTCCCGCGCTTCTGCTACGTCCCGGAGGGTTTCTTGGTTGGCGCGCCGGAGCTCTTCTGCGCGCTTCTCCATGTCAGCTCCCGCCCTCGCGACAAGTGCTTCCCGAGACTCCAGTTTGGCTTGTCGGGCGCGGTAGAGCGACAGCAGCTTCTTCAGCAGCTGCTCCTCCTCAGACTCGCCACTGCTGCTGCTTGGCGCATCAACTAGCGACAATCCAGCGGAGGCGAGCAGCTCTTCGTCGAAGGTCTCTCCCTCGACCGGCGCCCTGGAGCTCGACGCCCATGGGAGCTTGATGAAAACGTCGTCGCCGCCCTTCAGATAGGCGCCGGGCTGGGGCTCTTCGGAGCCCGTCGCTGCATCGGTGGCGGAGGGATCGGCGGTCGGTGTAGCGTCCCGCGCCTCGCGGCCTCGTGGTCATCAAGACGATCGCTGGATTCTCCCCAGCCTTTTGCGGCAGCAGCCTTTGGCGGCCTCCTCGCCGACGGACCCATCGGCGCCGCCTCTTCCTCCATGTTGGCGGCGTCGTCATTGTTGCCGCCAAGACGCCCTCCTCGCCGCAACCTCAGTTTCCATCGGCTCTCCGCGATGGATCTCGACGATCGAAAAAGAAAGAACAATCAAGCAAATGTTCAAAAGCGTAATGTAAGAAAAGGAACCTAAGGGAAATTTTCAAGCAAGGAGATTACCTGCGATGGGATCCGTGGCCGCGGTCTCCACCACCGGAGGATCTCCGGCGCTGTCCCTTGTCGGAGAGGCCTCCCTTGCCGGAGAGCGCTCCCTTGCCGGAGAATTCTCCCTTGGCGGCGTAGTTGAAGGCATGTAACTCGGGAGTGACCTCCGGGGCCTCCTGATGAGGCTGCTCCGCTCCTACACAAATCGACAAGTCAGATATCAGAGAAGAGGGAGCACCCATGCACACCTGACCGTAAGAAATAAACCAAATACTTACGCTGGGGGCCAGCTGGGGCTGCTCGAGGAAGGATTGCCGATCCGCAAGGGGTCTCAGACGCGCCTGCCGCCATGGGGGATCGTCTTCGATGACAACCACCGGGTCTTGGCTCTTCGACGCCTCCGAGCCAGCGTCCTGAAAAAGGAAAGAGTTCAGAATGAAGCAAATCAGATACAAGACAAAGCAGCAAATTGAAGGGTTACAAGTAACAGCAGCAAGATCTTACTCTTGTTCTTCTTCCTCGGAGCTGAGAGCGGAGAAGTCGAATTCCGCTCCGCCTCCGGTACGACGAGCAGGAAGGGTAGGCTCCCTCGGACGCTTGGCGGGTGCGGGAGCCGTGGTCCCAGAAGGCCCCGCTCCAGTTGCTGTGGTGGCGTGAGGCGCTCCCGCGGCAACAGAGCTTGTCGCTGTGGAGCGCCGCGCCGGGCGAGACGGCTGTTGGCCCGTCCCGCCGCCCGCCACTTCCCCGGTCTATGGAGGCGCCTTCTTGGGGCCGCTGGCTCCTCGCTGCAAGCTACCAAGGTGGAGGGAGGCGCCCCGCAGGCCTGCTCGCTCAGCTTCAAGCTCGGCCTGCTCCTCCGCGCCGCAAGGTCCTCTCGGTCGGCAAGGCTTGCCGCCTCTCGCTGCCTCGGCCTCCTCCACGGTGAACCCGACCACCACCGGGCGGCAGCTTCCGCCGCCTCCAGCCTAGTGGCGCGCGCTGCAGCTCGGGTCGGTGGTGTCTCGGTGAGTCACTTCGCTTGTCGGCGCGGATCGGCACTTCTTCCAAGCTGTCAAAGAACTGCTGCACGACGCCGTCGGCAGGTTTTGCTGTTGGAACGATCCCATGGGAATCGCACAACGGCATCATCGCTGGATGCGGTCAAGCAAGAGTTGTTGCACAAAGGGACGACCCTCGGCAACATGAACCACTCGGGGTGATCAGCGCCATGCTTGAACAGCTCCAAGCAGCATTGCATCCAGCTCCAAGACGGTGAAGTTCCAGCTGAGGCCCGGCGCAGCCTCATGATGTCCGCCAGATTTTGGAACTCCTGTGCAGGTCTCCTCCTCTCCCGCAAAGGGAGCGCGCGGCGGCGAAGGAAATCCGCGCCAACAGCACCTACAAGTGAGCCCGGCATGCCCGAGGCGCAAGATACGGTCACGGCAATCTTCAACTTGGCATCCTCCGCGCCAAGTTGCTCCAATCATTGCCGCAAGACTATGGGAGTTTGCGCAGGCAGTGAAAGGCTGCGGTTCTCCTCTATGATCCAACACCAATCGGCTCTCCACTCCTCCCACTTGCTGCGGAGTTCTCCTTCCAGATATGCTTCTTTCTTGCCGATCCCGGAGATCCAAGCAATCCTCCGCAAGTGGCTCTCTCTCTCAACGCTGGGCATGAAGTAGTGGCGGAAAAGGGCTACATTTGGGTGGACTCACAAAGTTCTCGCAGAGGTGTGCGAAACCGCCATGGTCGACAGCGCCGGAGGTGAAATCAAGGAGGCGGAGGCCGAGGTGTTCATGATGTCGCAAAAGAATTCGGAGAAGGGGGGCAGAGCCCAGAGAAGAAAAGCGCCAAGAAGGGATACCCGGCAGAGACCTTCTCGACGCGGCGGCGGAGATCACCCTTGCGCTGGTGCGCCTGCGTCTCCGCCGACTGAAGAGGTAGTACCCCTCCGCAGCTCCTTGCGCCGGCAGGGGGTCAAGGTGGCCGCGCCTTCCCAGAAGGCCATGAGCCATCTGCGCCGGCCGACTTCATGCCTTTCCCTTGTCGGCTTTGAGCCATGGCGGAGGTGGTGGAGAGTCCGACAGCTGGTGGCGCCGAGTGGCGATGAAGCGGAGCGCCGCCTCTTCGGACTTGAGCGTAAGGGGGAGCGGCGGTGGTTTTGAGATGTGACAGAATGGCGAGGTGGGCGCCTTGCCCCTGTTTCCCTGCTTATAAGGAGGGAGAGGGGCGGACGCCCGCTTTTTCCAATTAAAGAAAGCCCCCACGATCTCTCCCCACGACGCCGCAGTCGACACGTGTTGTTCGTGGGAGACGTGGTGGGTCCGGAGCGAATAACTGCGCAATCTAGGCAACGCGTGCCCGTGCACTGTTTTGGGCCTGGCCCAACAGAGCTCGGCGCTGCAGGTGGCCCAGCCTGGGGCTCTGCCGGTGTACTGAGTAGGGGTACCACGGTATCCCGAACTCGCACGGCAATTGCAGCACCAGCGGCAGGCTTGCCTAGTGACCGCTAAGTTCCTCCCTGCTGCTCCTTTGGAGCCATTCAAGAACAAAGATTCAAGGCCCCTGCAAGAGGAGCTTGCCGGAAGGCCACTCAAGGCACGAAGGAAACAAGACCCCGGCAAGAGGAGCTTGCCGGGAAGGCTCGGTGAGCGACAAGCTTCCGAGTGCGACAAGGGTTCAGCCGCGGCAAGGCGCTTGCCGCAGCAGGCAACCTCTCCTCATCTCCACTCCAGCTCATCCGCCAACGTGTTGCCGTGGGGCTATTCCAGGCACGCGTGTCAAAGGGCTGTGCAGCCAGCGGGGAGCAGCGATAAGCGGCGCTGACAAGAAGGCCATCATGGCGAACGGTGGTGCTCCTGACCGTCCCTGTTGCACTGTTTTAGGCGACATGGACGGGCATTTAATGCCTTTGTCCCTTGCCGTCAGAGTTAGGTAGATTGCACTGTACCAAGTAGTTGAACCAACCGCAACTCATTTTTACATTTTGCCTCGCTTCACGCTACAACTGTGGTGACCCCTTGAGCCTATAAAAGGAGGCCCATGTGCAACGTAGAAAGGGTTCGGTTCGGCTCAGTTAGGATTCGACACATTCGAGACTAGAGACATTCAAGCTAGGCTTTGTAGCTCTCATTGCTCCCTAGCAAGAACAGAATACAATCAACCAAGCAGCAGTAGGAGTATTATCTCTCCGGAGAGCTCCGAAGCTGGGTAAGCTGCTCGTGTGCATCGCCGACCGCTCTTCGGTAATCTCCGCCCCACCGAACCACAAGGGACTCGGTCCGCCAGGTCCCATAGGTGTTCGTGGGTTACGATTAGCCTCCCCGACACGTCCGTTCATGGGCCGAGCATAACGGGCCGTCGTTAATAGGCCGTATTTGATGACGCTATGAAAACGGCTCAACGTATTAACAGGCCACAAACAGGCCGACTGTAACCACGGGCTGAATTTGGCCCACAAGTAGAAAATGACAGTAATGGGTCATAAGTAACCGAATGCTGGAAATGAGCCCAAGAATAAATGGGCCCTGAGAAGGCTGAAAGATAACATGGGCTGCAAACGGCCCAATGGATTAATGGGCCGTTAATGGGTATAAAGTGATACACTGTTCATTACGGGCCAGTTTCACCACGGGTCGTTAATCGACCAAGAGTTACAAAGGGCCTCATATGGGTCGAAAGACGTCATGGGCCATACATGGGCCGGAACTTAAAATTGGCTGGAATCATATTGGACGGCCCAGATGACGCTACTGAGCCTAATTCGGATAGGTCGTAACGGGCCTTGGGTTAGCGGGCTGTAAATGGGCTATATGTGAACATGCCGTGAACAAGCTTCAGGTCGCCCGCCACCTTTGACCAAGTCAAACGGGCCGCCTTTTCACGTGAATGCGCCTTGTTGGGTCGTACACGGTCGACGATCATAGGCGCCTTCGGTCCAATGAGTGGATGACATCTATCCCAACGATGAGCTGACACGCAGTTTCTCCACCAATGATGATTTTACACATGGAAAATCCCCATTGGTTGGGGCTGTTAACGGGTTATCGGATCCAAAACCGGACCCGATAGCTTAACGGTGTTCCGTTACGGTGGATTCCACGTGTCGGTCACCCTTGACAAAAGCACTTCTGTGACACGCGATTTATCTTCATGGAAGTGGACACTTCTGTGATCATAATTTTGGTAATGTCATGGAAGACTTCTACGACAGCAAAGGTATGACTATGTTGATTCTATCACAAAATCGTCATGGATGTACATGCATGACAGAAAACGTGACCTACTGTGACAAACACGTATCATCACGGAAGTGTATTTTTTTGGTAGTGCTTTCTCCATACAAAAGTTTTGCAATTGACCCTTGGCAATTTCATATTGAGCAAGCCGGAGAGTGGAAGTACCGGTCTTGGTCCTCACAATGCTATTCCATAATTCCTTGGCACTTGTGATATGTATATATGGTCTCCTTTGCTTGTCAGTCATACCTCTTCTTATGCACATGGTTGCTGTGTCATTGAGATTCTTGTCATAAACCTCACTTGGAGTAAGATTCTTCGGGTCAATAGCTTGGTAGCCATACTTCAAGATCTCCAACATCTCATCATTTCCATATCAAAGGTGATCCTAAATAGCAGCTCTCCACAAAGCAAAACCGATAGTGTCATCAAGTAAAGGAGGTTTTCCTTGAGGGTTATACTTAGGTTTCTCTATTTGAGGTCTTGCATAAAGCCAAGGAACACTGGAGTGTTCATTACTAGGAGGTTGTTGGCCAAGTGAGGGAATAGGCACAGCTGGCCTCGAGGCCGCACCACTAGAAAGTGGTGCAAGCATCGTGCTTAGTGTGGCTATCCTCATTTGGACCAAGGCCTCAAGAGAGGCATCATGCTCCTCCTTTTGCTTAGCAAGAGCTTGTTCCAGATCCTTTGAAGTGAAGGACTTGGCTTCCGTCGAAGCCTCCCCCCCCCCCCCGGTACTCTTCGGATCAGCAACAAGGGAGTCCCATTGGGGTTCATCTCGCTCTAGGGCGGTTAAGCCACAAGAATAGAGCACGAGGCTCTCATACCAATTGAAAGCATCGAGATGGACCTAGAGGGGGGGGGTGAATAGGTACAATTACAAATTTTAATTGTTACTTAGCAATTTTAGGCAATAATGCGGAATATGAAGTTGAGCCTAACAATTGCAAGAGTGAAGCTATGAGCTAAGCAAGGTAAACAAGTAACACAAGTAGGAGAGTAAACAAGCTCAATATGATATAAGTAAAGACTAAGAGACAAGTAATCACAAGTAGGGAGTTAGGGTTAGGGATAACCGCAACTCCGAGAGACGAGGATGTATGACGATATTCAGTTCCTTGGAGGGAACCTACGTCACCGTTAGAGAGGTGGGTGTTACCATGAAGGCACACCAACGCCACGAAGGCTCACCCTATTCTTCCTTTGAGACAACACCACGAAGGCGTTTCTCAACCACTAGTGGTAGACCTTGGGGTGGTTTCCAAACCCTCACAAACTTTCTAGGGTAATCACAAAAAACGATTCCTCTCCGAAAGGCTCCTACTGCCTAGGAGTCTCCAACCTCCAATAGTAACAAGAACGATGGGGAAAAACTCAAGACTTGCTCAAATCACGAATTCCTTTGGTGCAAAGAAGGGGAAGGAATGGATCTATCACTTGGGTGGACAACTTTTCTCAAATGCTCTCAAATCCCTTAGGGATCTAAGATTTGGTGTTGGAGTGTGAGAGAGAGAGAGTGAAATGTGTTCTAGGGTTTGCTCAAAGTGAATGGTCAACCCTTTCCCGTGGGGAAAAGGGCTATATATAGTGTGTGAGTAAAAGTGACTGTTGTAGTGCAAATGACAGGGTAGGCCGGACATCTGGGGCAGAGGCCGGACATCCGGCTTAGTGTAGCACAACGAGCGAAAAGCAGATGGCAGAGGATGAAGCGGAGGGGACGGACATCCAGGGCAAAGCCCGAACATCTGGCAACACTGCAAGGCCCAGACATCCGAGGTGAAGCCCGGACATCCGGCAAATGCGTGCAAACCTACTGGAGTCTGGCTAGTAGGGAGCTAGACATCCGGGGTAAAGTCCTGGACATCCGGCGTGGCTGGAAGTCCCGAACATCCAGGGTGCAGCTCGGACATCCGATGAAAATGTGCACACCTACTGGTGTTTGGATAGCAGTGAGCCGGACATCCAGTGAGTGGGCCGGATATCCGGCGCGCGGCCCGGCCGTCCGGCCGGCAGCCCGCATATCCAACATGGGAGCAAAACAGAACATATGCACAAGAATATTTTTGTGTGACCCTAAGATTTTGAAGCTAGGAATTACTGTGGATTGAGCAAGTCTTTCACTAACCCTACCGATCCCCTCTTAATAGTGCGGGATCCTATACTCAAGAAATCAAATGATGCAATCTTTTTGATACTTCTTGCTTGAGTAAACTTTGGGTAAAATCAACTTCGTATGTTCATGATCCACACACATTTTGATGAACTGGAGACCAACACCTGAGATTTACTTGACAAACATAGTTAGTCCCCTACATGTATATTGTCATCAACATCAAAACATGATGTAAGGGCAAGATTGCACTTTCAGCAGGAAGCCCCTTGTAATTTGAAATGAGGCGTGCAAGCCGGATCAAGAGGGTAGTCACAGCTATGCTCAATAAACAGGAAGCCCCCAAGTAATTTGCAATAAGATAAGCCAATAAGGCAGGATACCCATGTTTGAACCACTCATCATGGCAGCAAGTTCTCTTTGGCAACCTTTTTTTTCTGAGAACTCAAACTTTGCAAGAGATAAATTTCTTCTTGAGCCAGGATTTTAAGCCGGATATTGAGAGCTTCAAAGCTTTGTGGGAGACAGATTCCCCATGAACTGGATTTTGAACCGGAATCTTTCCTGATAAGCCGGAATTCTTCTATTGAGCTGGAACTCTGTGATTGCCAGACACTTCTTTTTAAGCCGGAATTTTTCTGACGGCCTTGAAATTTTCACCAATAGGGCAGTAGCCTCCAGGGTCGGGTTATTTTTCCCTCCAACGACCCGAGGTTCTTGAATATTGCTGAGACTGGCAACATTTGTTGTGTCATGTGCATGTAGCCCCCGAGTCTTAAGACGACTCGAGGAGTTGGCTTAAGATTCACCATACTTGACCGTGATATAAATTGGCATAGAATTTAAACAGCGGAACGCTGAAATTTAGGTAAACCAGAAGCTTGAAGCGAGTCGATGATCCTCGCAATACGTGTTGTATACTTCCGGTATGAGTCATTCAACTAACTCCGCGGCATGACGGTCACTTTTGCAGTAAACCATTTGTCCTGCATTAAGGAATTTGCAAGCTAGAGTAATATGTAATATAAAAATATACTAGATGGATTTCACCTGATATGTTAGGGCGGAAATTAACCTTGTGGAGTTGATGATCACTATGGTGAAACTGAAGTTAATCATGGGCGAGTCGGACGCGGGAGCAGGCAGATGAGTCGGCCACGATGTTGTAAGCCGGTGCGGATGGGTGAGTCAATCACAGGCGTGGTAAGCCACGCGAACAGCGAGTCAATCGCGAGCACAGTAAGCCACAAAGACGGTGAGTCAATCACGGGCATGGTAAGCCACACGGACGACGAGTCAACCGTGAGCGTAGTAAGCCGCGCAGATGGTGAATCAATCGCGAGCGCAGACAGGCGAGTCAACCACGTCACGTCGATATAGACTGGGTTGTAGAAGCCGCGGCTTGCACATACATTCATTGAGCATTATGGCATAGTCAGATGCTAGCGCATGATAATTTTGGCATGAGTTATATATTCACGACCATCGCTCTTGTAGTGAACAATTATTCTGCATCTAAAAATATCACAAGCCAGAGTACTTGTTCTTTAAATAATAAAAACAAATCAAAAAAATTGACTAGACAGAATTCACCTGATTTGTCCAAATGATAGATGATCCGTATATAGCAGATGTAGATAACCTCCAGTAATCTCAACAACAATTTAATCAATCTCTTAAGGCCTCGGCGGGAGCGGTGGTTCATAGCGATGAAAACGGCTCAAAGTGAGACCGCGAACGCCCCCAAGGTTACACCCGGATGTTAAAATAGAGGCGGCTCGTAGGTAACGCGCGGCGGCTCAGAATAAGATGAACGGGGTGGTTCAGCCCGAGGTTACAGTGATGACGGCGAGCCGACGGCTTTGAAGCGCGATCGCAGCAGGTCCGGAGCAGGGCGGCTCAGGATGAGATCCCCCTAAGTCGGAACTCTTTGGCAATTCGGACGGAACCTTTCATCGAGGCGGTCGGAACTTTTTTGGCAGTTTGGAACCTTTCGTTGAGGCGGTCGGAACTCTTTGGCAATTCGGATGGAACTTTTCGTCGAGGCGGTCGGAACTCTTTGGCGATTCGGACGGAACTTTTCGTTGAGGCGGTCGGAACTTTTCAATGAGCCGTCCAGAACTTTCTCACGACCGCCTCAACGAGCCGGCAGAACCTTCCGACGAGCTGGCCAGAACTTTTCAATGAGTCGGGCGGAACTTTCTGATGAGCCGGGCGGAACTTTTCGTCGAGCCAGGCGGAACTTTTCAACGAGCTGGCGGAACTTCTCGATCCCTGGGAAAGTACCCTCCAAGAACTCAACACCACCGTGCGCAGTCCCCAGGGTGGGCGCCAACTATCGTGAATTTGTCACGGCAGATGTCCTTAGTGTCAGGACTTAGTCGTGAGGCCAACGCATCTATGTGGTAGCTTGAGAGGGGTTGAGTGGGACGAGAGACACGATGTTTTACCCAGGTTCGGCCCCTCACGGTGGAGGTAAAAGCCTACATCCTGCTTCATTAATATTGATGATGATGATGTTCACGATTACAAGGGTGCTCTTTTGTTACCTCTATCTCATGAGTTATTGACTTGTCTGTCTTAACTTGTGAAACTTGTCCCTCTTGGGGTACCCTGTCCCTCCTTGTATAAGTTGGACGGGCGGGTTACATGAGGAGTCCTAGTAGGACTAGGACTACTCTTATTACAAGTGGAATCCTAGTCTTGCTTCCTTTGTAAGAGAATATTCCTTATGCCTTAAACCGGCCCACCATAACACGAGTCGGCCTTCCATGAGCCGCCTTCTGGGCCACCGGTTCTTGACGCTCCTCTGACCCGCCTGTCGGGTCACCAATGAGTCATCGCGCACGGTCGGGTCATCAGTGAGTCGCTAGGTGAGGGCGGGTCACCAGTGATTCACCAAGTCATGTCGGGTCATATATTCGGCCTGGTCATATCGCGGGGTATATCCCCGACATAGGGGTATAGAACCAGGTTCTTGGTGAAGACAAGGATTTGGTAAACCAGTTCCAGTTGTTGTGACAACTTTACTTCTGGTTAGGGAGGCTGAGATTGAACTCAGAAGACCATGTCCTCACCTTATTCCCCTTGAGCTAAGGACACTTAGTCCTCGCCCAATCACTCTGTTAAGTTTTCAAGGTAGACTTCCAAACCTTCATAGACTCCATTCGCCGGTGATCCACAATGACTCTTGGATCCTCCGAACATGAAGCCTAACCAGCTAGAGGATACACAGTCCTCAAGTGTAATAAGTCTTCAGATCACGCGGACAGAAAGACTTCAGTGATGCCTAACACTCTTTGGCTCTGGGTGTTTTGGGATTTGTTCTCACAAGGGTTCTCTCTCAAAGGATTCGTAGGTGGGTTGCTCTTAAACGACAAAAGCCGTGCACTAACTTTGAGCAGCCACCAATTTATGGTGTAGGGGTGGGCTATTTATAGCCAGGAGGCAACCCAACTTGATATGTCTGAAACGACCCTGGGTCACTAAGGAACCGACACGTGTCCAACGATCCGATTTCAAACACACGCGGCAGCTTGGCTTGAGCTACAAGCAAAGCTGACTTATCCAACTTCAGATAAGATTTGTTCTCATTGTCTTCATTTGAAGACATAGGATTTGGGTTGAGCATCACTTTAGTTTTCTGACTTTTTTCACTTGGACCCCACTTAATAGTTAGACGGTTCCTATGACTCAAGAAGAAGAAAATGAAACTACGAAAGAAACTATGCCTTCGCACTCCATAGTCTTCAAGTGAATGTCTTCACACGTCATTGTCTTCGACGTGAATGTCTTCACGAACCACCATTGTCTTCAATGTCTTCATAATTTTTTACGGCTCATCTCTGGTAGGTAAACTGAATCAATGAGGGACTTCTACACGTGTGATCCTGTAATTCTCACAAACACATTAGTCCCTCAACCATGTTTGTCGTCAATACTCCAAAACCAACTAGGGGTGGCACTAGATGCACTTACAATCCCCGCCAGCTAGACGCCCCACAGACGCTAACAGCGGGCCCCACAATGGGTCAAAGTGTGGGTCAACACAGGATTAACGGGAATTAGCCACTGGGTTCACTGACATGTGGGTCCCATCGCCGTGTTTGACTGGACCGCCCCGTTAATCGGCCGATGTCACTCTGAAGCAATCCGACGTGAAGAGCTATTTTAGGATTATTTCTAATTCAAAAATGACTTTGAAATTGCAGAAAATGTTACAAACTTCTAAAAATCATAGAAAAAATAACCATAAGTCCAAATAAAATAATTTATATATGAAAAATTATCAAAAAATATGAAGAATCTGTATATGCCATTTTCATGCATGTTAGAACAACTTTTGGCTACTGTTTAGGGAAAATCAAATAAATGACATTTAAATAACCACATGTCGAGTTTGAATTTGAACCTTTGGTTCAAACCAACTGCATTTAATTTGGTTGCTAAATGCATTAGCTCAAACAATACTCATTTTTCCATGTCATGATCATGCATCACATTGTTGCATTGCAATGATTGTGCTCCTTCTCTGTTTGTCGGTGTTTGTTCCTTCTTAGTAGAAGACGATTCCAACATTGTGATCATTGGCACCAATGAAGAGCTATACTATCTTCAGAAGTGCCAGGCAAGAAACTCCCTCCTTGATCACTTCGATACAATCCCACGCTCTCGCTCTTGCTCTCTTTTACTACATTAGGACAAGAACGATTCAACTTTTACATGTTGTGGTAGTTGAACCCATTCCTCTGCATCACCTGTCTTTTCCACAATAAATAGTTAAAACCTCCTAGCATGAGAAGGACTTGCTTGATAAATGTTGTGCCTACTCATCCATGCTTTCTTGTTATGCCTGCTATGCTTAGAGTTGTGTCGGTTTTGATCCATCTGGGTGATGAATGTGAATGCATCTGTTCATGTCCTACTGTGTGAGAGCTATGTGTGTGAACATGATTTGGTAAAGGTAGCAATATTACGTTCTACGGAAGGGTGCGTCGACTGCAAATATAAAATTTTCCTAGGCGCAGAACAACCGGGAACATGCTAAGGGAGATGAATCACAGATCTTTACCACTAGACGCACAGTGCCGTGCAGCGGAAGTAGAGTTGAGGCAGCGCGTTCCCGGAGTCGTTTCCTCCTTGTTGGTCTCCCATGTAGCCGGTCGGATCCCGCGAACAGGTTCGCCGGAGCGGCGCAAGTGCACCGCCTCTAACGGTATCCGAGCGTGCAAGAGGAACGTCGTGCGGTGGACTGCTAGGTCCGATCACACAACCGGCGGCGAGTGGAAGTGTCTATTCGCAACACATGCAAACCCTAGTGACAGCACCGAAGTGATCAACTGAATAAGTGTGTCGCACCTCCACTATTTATAGGCATCCGTTGCGGGCTCAACACTTGGGCCTTGCACGGATCCTAAAGCCCAAAGTCTACTCGGTTGCGTTCCAAGTCCAGCTCAGATCATATCCGACCAGTGTCCTCTGAACCGACCTCGTAGGTTCCTTCCCTTAAGCGCGCGACCCCTTAGGTTCAAGTCGGCTTGGTCACAGTTCGGATCACCTCCGACCTGCAAAGTTGGTAGCGGCCTCTAGCAAGGTGTGCCGACCACCAAGCAGACTATGAAGCTGGTTAGGCGAACTGTATAACGTGTCACGCTTCTGTTCCCTTTGCCTCACGATATATGTTGTTGGGCTCAAGGCGAGACTGTCATCCTTGTGCTACCCCGACCTCTTTCTCGTTCCAGTGATACCGACCACAACTGGATTATCTCATAATCCTTGTCGCATGGCCATGCTTATCATGGTCGGATCACACGAGGGGCCCAGAGTATATCTCTCCTGATCGGAGGGGCAAATCCCATCTTGCTCGACTATGTCTCGCAGCATGGGACCGGACAAACCAGAAACCTACCTTTGTAATTACCCAGTCATGAAGTAGCGTTTGGTCGGCCCAAAGCAAGTCTGTCACCATCCCGAGTACATGCGTCAGCTCAGTCCTTAGTGTTGGGGAACGTTGCATAAAATAAAAAATTTCCTACGTTCACCAAGATCCATCTATGAGTTCATCTAGCAACGAGAGAGAGAGAGAGATGCATCTACATACCACTTGTAGATCGCGTGCGGAAGCGTTCAAGAGAACAGGGTTGAGGGAGTCGTTCTCGTCGTGATCCAAATCACCGGAGATCCTAGCGCCGAACGGACGGCACCTCCGCGTTCAACACACATACGGTCAGCGTGACGTCTCCTCCGTCTTGATCCAGCAAGGGGGAAGGAGAGCTTGATGTAGATCCAGCAGCACGACGGCGTGGTGGTGGATGCAGCAGTCACCGCAGCAGGGCTTCGCCGAGCTTCTACGAGAGGGAGAGGTGTAGCAGGGGAGAGGGAGGCGCCAAGATGCAGGGTGCGGCTGCCCTCCCTCCCCCCCCCCTTTATATAGACCCGATGACCGAAATAGCACTTCCTATATATAATTCTTTACCTCCGGACCATTCCGGAACTCCTCGTGACATTTGGGATCTCATCCGGGACTCCGAACAACATTCGGTTTGCTGCATACTCATATTCATACAACCCTAGCATCACCGAGCCTTAAGTGTGTAGACCCTACGGGTTCGGGAGACACGTAGACATGACCGAGACGGCTCTCCGGTCAATAACCAACAGCGGGATCTGGATACCCATGTTGGCTCCCACATGCTCCTCGATGATCTCATCAGATGAACCACGATGTCGAGGATTCAAGCAACCCCGTATACTATTCCCTTTGTCAAACGGTATGTTACTTGCCCGAGATTCGATCGTTGGTATCCCAATACCTCGCTCAATCTCGTTATCGCAAGTCACTTTACTCGCACTGTAATGCATGATCCCGTGACCATACACTTGGTCACTTTGAGCTCATTATGATGATGCACTACCGAAAGTGGGCCCAGTGATACCTCTCGTAATACTGATGACAAATCCTAGCCTCGATCCGTGTCAACCCAATGACACTTTGGAGATACCTGTAGTGCACCTTTATAGTCACCCAGCCACGTTGTGACGTTTGGTACACCCAAAGCACTCCTACGGTATCCGGAGTTACACGATCTCATGGTCTAAGGAAGAGATACTTGACATTGGAAAAGCTCTAGCAAAACGAACTACACGATCTTGTGCTATGCTTAGGATTGGGTCTTGTCGATCACATCATTCTCCTAATGACGTGATCCCGTTATCAATGACATCCAATGTCCATAGTCAGGAAACCATGACTATCTATTGATCAACGAGCTAGTCAACTAGAGGCTCACTAGGGACATGTTGTGGTCTAAGTATTCACACGTGTATTACGATTTTCGGATAATACAATTATAGCATGAATAAAAGACAATTATCACGAACAAGGAAATATAATAATAATCCTTTTATTATTGCCTCTAGGGCATATTTCCAACTGTCTCCCACTTGCACTAGAGTCAATAATCTAGTTACATTGTGATGAATCGAACACCCATAGAGTTCTGGTGTTGATCATGTTTTGCTCATGAAGAGGTTTAGTCAACGGATCTCGACATTCAGATCCGTATGTACTTTGCAAATTTCTATGTCTCCATCTTGAACATTTTCACGAATGGAGTTGAAGCGACGCTTGATGTGCTCGGTCTTCTTGTGAAACCTGGGCTCCTTGGCAAGTGCAATAGCTCCGGTGTTGTCACGAAGAGTTTGATTGGCCCCGACGCATTGGGTATGACTCCTAGGTCGGTGATGAACTCCTTCACCCAAATAGCTTCATGCGCTGCCTCCGAGGCGTGCCATGTACTCCGCTTCACACGTAGATCCCGCCATGACGCTCGCTTGCAGCTGCACCAGCCATCGCTCCACCATTCAACATATACACGTATCCGCTTTGTGACTTAGAGTCATCCAGATCTGTGTCGAAGCTAGTGTCGACGTAACCCTTTACGACGAGCTCTTTGTCACCTCCATAAACGAGAAACATGTCCTTAGTCCTTTTCAGGTACTTCAGGATATTCTTGACCGCTGTCTAGTGTTCCTTGCCGGGATTACTTTGGTACCTTCCTACCAAACTTACGGCAAGGTTTACATCAGGTCTGGTACACAGCATGGCATACATAATAGAACCTATGGCTGATGCATAGGGGATGACACTCATCTCTTCTATATCTTCTGCCGTGGTCGGACATTGAGCCGAGCTCAATTTCACACCTTGTAATACAGGCAAGAACCCTTTCTTGGACTGATCCATTTTGAACTTCTTCAATATCTTATCAAGGTATGTGCTTTGTGAAAGACCTATGAGGCGTCTCGATCTATCTCTATAGATCTTGATGCCTAATATATAAGCAGCTTCTCCAAGGTCCTTCATTGAAAAACTTTTATTCAAGTAGGCCTTAATGCTGTCCAAGAGTTCTATATCATTTCCCATCAAAAGTATGTCATCTACATATAATATGAGAAATGCTACAGAGCTCCCACTCACTTTCTTGTAAACGCAGGCTTCTCCATAAGTCTTCATAAACCCAAAAGCTTTGATCATCTCATCAAAGCGAATGTTCCAACTCCGAGATGCTTGCACCAGACCATAAATGGATCGCTGGAGCTTGCACACCTTGTTAGCGTTCTTAGGGTCAACAAAACCTTCCAGCTGCATCATATACAGTTCTTCATTAAGATAGCCGTTAAGGAATGTCGTTTTGACGTCCATTTGCCATATCTCATAATCATAGTATGCCGCAATTGCTAACATGATTCGGACGGACTTCAGCTTCGCTATGGGAGCGAAAGTCTCATCGTAGTCAATCCCTTGAACTTGCCGATAACCTTTAGCGACAAGTCGAGCTTTATAGATGGTAACATTACCATCCGCGTCCGTCTTCTTCTTAAAGATCCATTTGTTTTCTATCGTCACGATCATCGGGCAAGTCTGTCAAAGTCCATACTTTGTTTTCATACATGGATCCTATCTCGGATTGCATGGCTTCAAGCCATTTGTTGGAATATGGGCCCGCCATTGCTTCTTCATAGTTCGAAGGTTCACCGTTGTCTAACAACATGATTTCCATGACAGGGTTGCCATACCACTCTGGTGTAGAACGTGTCCTTGTGGACCTACGAAGTTTAGTAGCAACTTGATCCGAAGTACCTTGATCATCATCATTAATTTCCTCTCCAGTCGGTGTAGGCACCATAGAAACATTTTCCTGAGCTGCACAACTTTCCTGTTCAAGAGGTAGTACTTCATCGAGTTCTACTTTCCTCCCACTTACTCCTTTCAAGAGAAACTCTTTTTCAAGAAAGGATCCGTTCTTGGCAACAAAATCTTGCCTTCGGATCTAAGGTAGAAGGTATACCCAATGGTTTCCTTAGGGTATCCTATGAAGACGCATTTTACGACTTGGGTTCGAGCTTTTCAGGTTGAAGTTTCTTGACATAAGCATCGCATCCCCAAACTTTTAGAAACGATAGCTTAGGTTTCTTCCCAAACCATAATTCATACAAAGTGTCGCCTCAATGGATTTAGACGGTGCCCTATTAAAAGTGAATGTAGCTGTCTCTAGAGCGTATCCCCAAAATGATAGCGGTAAATCGGTAAGAGACATCATAGATCGCACCATATCCAATAGAGTGCGACACGACGCTCGGACACACCGTTACTACCGAGGTGTTCCAGCGGCATGAGTTGTGAAACGATTCCACATTTCCTTAAGTGTGTACCAAATTCGTGACTTAAATATTCTCCTCCACGATCTGATCAGAAGAACTTTATTTTTCGGTCACGTTGATTCTCTACCTCATTCTGAAATTCCTTGAACTTTTCAAAGGTCTCAGACTTGTGTTTCATCAAGTAGACATACCCATATCTACTCAACTCATCGGTGAGAGTGAGAACATAACGATATCCTCCATGAGCCTCAACGCCATTGGACCGCACATCGGTATGTATGATTTCCAATAAGTTGGTTGCTCGCTCCATTGTTCCGGAGAACGGAGTCTTGGTCATTTTGCCCATGAGGCATGGTTCGCATGTGTCAAATGATTCATAATCGAGAGACTCTAAAAGTCCATCAGAATGGACTTCTTCATGCACTTGACACCAATGTGACCAAGGCGGCAGTGCCACAAGTATGTGGGACTATCGTTATCAACTTTACATCTTTTGGTATTCACACTATGAATATGTGTAACATCACGTTCGATATTCATTAAGAATAAACCATTAACCATCGGAGCATGACCATAAAACATATCTCTCATATAAATAGAACAACCATTATTCTCGGATTTAAATGAGTAGCCTCTCAAGATTAAACAAGATCCCGATACAATGTTCATGCTCAAACTTGGCACTAAATAACAATTATTGAGGTTTAAAACTAATCCCGTAGGTAAATGTAGAGGTAGCGTCGACGGCGATCACATCGACCTTGGAACCATTCCCGACGCCAAGATCGTCACCTTGTCCTTTCCAGCCTCCGCTTATTCCGTAGCTCCCGCCGTGAGTTACAAATATGAGCAACGGCACCGTATCAAATACCGGGAGTTACTACGAGTAATCGGTAAGGTACACATCAATTACATGTATATCAAATATACCTTTAGTGTTGCCGCCTTCTTGTGCGCTAAGTATTTGGGGCAGTTCCGCTTCAAAGGACCCTTCCTTTGCAATAAAAACACTGTCTCGTGCTTGGGTCCATTCTTTGACTTCTTCCCTAAGAATCTGGCTTACGGGCGCGGTAACATCTTTGTCGTCCTTCTTGAAGTTCTTCTTACCCTTGCCCTTCTTGAACTTAGTGGTTTTATTAACCATCAACACTTGATGTTCTTTCTTGATTTCTACCTCAGCTGACTTCAGCATTGAAAATACTTCAGGAATAGTTTTCACCATCCCCTGCATAATTGTAGTTCATCACAAAGCTCTTGTAGCTCGGTGGGAGCGATGAAGGTTTTGTCAATGACCGCCTCGTCCGGAGGTTAATGTCCAATGGGAAAGCGGTTGTGCAACCCGGACATTTTGAGTATGTGCTCACCGATGTAACTATTTTCCTCCATCTTACAACTATAGAACTTTTCGAGACTTCATATCTCTCGACCCGGGCATGAGCTTGGAAAACCATTTTCAGCTCCTCGAACATCTCATATGCTCCGTGTTGCTCAAAACGCTTTTGGAGCCCCGGTTCTAAGATGTAAAGCATGCCGCACCGAACGAGGGAGTAATCATCAAGACGAGACTGCCAAGCATTCATAATGTCTTGGTTCTTCGATGGGTGCTTCACCTAGCGGTGCTTCTAGGACATATTGTTTCTTGGCTGCTATAAGGATGATCTCGTGTTCGCATCCAGTCCGGATAGTTGCTGCCATCGTCTTTCATCTTGGTTTTCTCTAGGAACGCGTTGAAGTTCATGGTGACATGAGCGTTGGCCATTTGATCTACAAGACATTTTGCAAAGAGTTTAGACTAATGTTCATGATAATTAAGTTCATCTAATCAAATTATTTAATGAACTCCCACTCAGATTTGACATCCCTCTAGTCATCTAAGTGTTACATGATCCGAGTCGACTAGGCCGTGTCCGATCATCACGTGAGATGGACTAGTCATCGTCGGTGAACATCTCCATGTTGATCGTATCTTCCATATGACTCATGTTCGACCTTTCGGTCTCTTGTGTTTCGAGGCCATGTCTGTACATGCTAGGCTCGTCAAGTTAACCCTAAGTGTTTTGCATGTGTAAAACTGTCTTACACCCGTTGTATGTGAACGTAAGGATCTATCACACCGATCATCACGTGGTGCTCAAACCATTTAACTTTAGCAACGGTGCACGTTAGGGGAACACTTTCTTGAAATTATTATAAGGGATCATCTTATTTACTACCGCCGTTCTAAGTAAACAAGATGCATGAAACATAATAAACATCACATGCAATTATATAAAGTAGTGACATGATATGGCCAATATCATATAGCTCCTTTGATCTTCATCTTCGGGGCTCCATGATCATCTTGTCACCGGCATGACACCATGATCTCCATCATCGTGTCTCCATGAAGTTGCTCGCCAACTATTACTTCTACTACGATGGCTAACATGTTTAACAATAAAGTAAAGTAATTTACATGGCATTGAATCAATGACACGCAGGTCATACAATAATTAAGACAACTCCTATGGCTCCTGCCGGTTGTCGTACTCATCGACATGCAAGTCGTGATTCCTATTATAAGAACGTGATCTCATACATCACAATATATCATTCATCATTCATCACAACTTCTGGCCATATCACATCACATGACAATTGCTGCAAAAACAAGTTAGACGTCCTCTAATTGTTGTTGCATCTTTTACGTGGCTGCAATTGGGTTCTAGCAAGAACGTTTTCTTACCTATGAATAACCACAACGTGATTTGTCAACTTCTATTTACCCTTCATAAGGAACCTTTTCGTCGAATCCGCTCCAACTAAAGTGGGAGAGACAGACACCGCTAGCCACCTTATGCAACTAGTGCATGTCATTCGGTGGAACCTGTCTCACGAAGCGCACGTAAGGTCGGTCCGGCCGCTTCATCCCACAATACCGCTGAAGCAAAATAAGACTAGTAACGGCAAGAAAGTTGACAACATCTACGCCCACAACTGATTTGTGTTCTACCCGTGCAATAGAGAACTACGCATAGATCTAGCTCATGATGCCACTGTTGGGGAACGTTGCATAAAATAAAAAATTTCCTATGTTCACCAAGATCCATCTATGAGTTCATCTAGCAATGAGAGAGAGAGAGAGAGATGCATCTACATACCACTTGTAGATCGCGTGCGGAAGCGTTCAAGAGAACGGGGTTGAGGGAGTCGTTCTCGTCGTGATCCAAATCACCGGAGATCCTAGCGCCGAACGGACGGCACCTCCGCGTTCAACACACGTACGGTCAGCGTGACGTCTCCTCCGTCTTGATCCAGCAAGGGGGAAGGAGAGGTTGATGAATATCCAGCAGCACGACGGCGTGGTGGTGGATGCAGCGAGCCATCGCAGCAGGCTTCGCCGAGTTTCATGAGAGGAGAGGTGTAGCGGGGAGAGGAGGCGCCAAGATGCGGTGCGGCTTCCCCCTCCCCCTTTATATAGGCCCCCTGGGGCGCCGCCCTCTAGATCTCATCTAGATGGGGCGGCGCCAAGGGGGAGGCTTGCCCCCCAAGGCAAGTGGGCGCCCCCATCCTAGGGTTTCCAACCCTAGGCGCAGGGGGGGGCCCAAGTGGGGGGCGCACCAGCTCACCAGGCTGGTTCCTCCCACTTCAGCCCACGGGCCCTCCGGATAGGTGGCCCCACCGGTGGACCCGGGACCCTTCCGGTGGTCCCGGTACAATACCGGTAACCCCCGAAATTCTCCTGATGGCCGAAATAGCACTTCCTATATATAATTCTTTACCTTCGGACCATTCCGGAACTCCTCGTGACGTCCGGGATCTCATCCGGGATTCCTAACAACATTCGGTTTGCTGCATACTCATATTCATACAACCCTAGCATCACCGAACCTTAAGTGTGTAGACCCTACGGGTTCGGGAGACACGTAGACATGACCGAGACGGCTCTCCGGTCAATAACGAACAACGGGATCTGGATACCCATGTTGGCTCCCACATGCTCCTCGATGATCTCATCGGATGAACCACGATGTCGAGAATTCAAGCAACCCCGTATACTATTCCCTTTGTCAGACGGTATGTTACTTGCCCGAGATTCGATCGTCGGTATCCCAATACCTTGTTCAATCTCGTTACGGCAAGTCACTTTACTCGCACCGTAATGCATGATCCCATGACCGGACACTTGGTCACTTTGAGCTCATTATGATGATGCACTACCGAGTGGGCCCGATGATACCTCTCCGTAATATGGAGTGACAAATCCCGATCTCGATCGCGTCAACCCAACAGACACTTTCGAGATACGTGTAGTGCACCTTTATAGTCACCCGCCACGTTGTGACGCTTGGTACACCCAAAGCACTCCTACGGTATCCGGGAGTTACACGATCTCATGGTCTAAGGAAGAGATACTTGACATTGGAAAAGCTCTAGCAAAACGAACTACACGATCTTGTGCTATTCTTAGGATTGGGTCTTGTCCATCACATCATTCTCCTAATGACGTGATCCCGTTATCAATGACATCCAATGTCCATAGTCAGGAAACCATGACTATCTATTAATCAACGAGCTAGTCAACTAGAGGCTCACTAGGGACATGTTGTGGTCTAAGTATTCACACGTGTATTACGATTTCCGGATAATACAATTATAGCATGAATAAAAGACAATTATCACGAACAAGGAAATATAATAATAATCCTTTTATTATTGCCTCTAGGGCATATTTCCAACACTTAGGACATAGAACGTATGTTGTACTAGAGACTCACAGATGACATATCACTATGTCTCATAGTTGGGCCTGTTTGACTCAGATCTTATCTCGACTCAGATCTTATGCGACCAGATCCTTCGGAGTCCATATTATACAGTTAGCATCCAATGCTCCATGGCTAGTGATACCGAGCCATCCACCGTGTCATATGCTAGTCTAGTCCGATGTATGCCCACACGTCACTTGCGACTCGGGACAATTTAGGATGTATCATACAACACAAGATCTCATGGACAAGTCACGTACTTGCCAACAAGTATCATTGATTACATCCAAGGACTATCATTATTCATAAACACATAGGAAATATCATCATACATGATTGCCTATAGGGCATATCTCCAAAAGTCTCCCACTTGCACTAGAGTCAATCAAATAGACATCGAATGCCCATAGCTCTAACGTGCCCCTCATGCTTGGGTTGTGGAAGCGACTTAGTCAACGGATCCACAACATTTGCATCCGTGTGAATTTTGCATAACTCTACATCACCATTCTTTACGATTTTTTGTATCAGGTGATATTTCTGATCTATGTGTCTGACCTTGTGGTGATTCCTCGGCTCCTTGGCTAGTGAGATGGCACCAGAATTATCACAATAAAGGTCCAACGGTTTTACCGAGGCTGGGAAAATACCAAAATCATCCAAAAAATTCCGAATCCAAACACCTTCCTTTGCAGCTTCACAAGCCGCAATGTATTTGGCTTCTATGGTAGAATCGGCCACTGTATCTTGCTTGGAACTCATCCAGCTCACTGCTCCTCCATTCATGACGTACATGAATCCAGACTGTGATCGACAGTCATCTCTATCGGTTTGGAAACTAGCATCGGCGTAACCCCTTACGACGAGCTCTGCCTCACCTTCATAAACTAGGAACATCTCTTTAGTCCTTTTCAGATACTTCAAAATAGTCTTTACCGCTGCCCAGTGACTCACACTTGGGTTGGCCTGGTATCTACTTGTTAGGCTTATTGCAAAAGCAACATCAAGCCGTGTACATATCATGGCATACATGATGGATCCGATTGCCGAGTCATATGGAATCCTACTCACCCTACTTCGCTCATCAGATGTCGAAGGACTCTGAGTCTTGCTTAGCCTTATACCATGTGAGAGTGGCAAGAACCCTTTATTTGCCTCACTCATGTTGAACCGCTTCAACACTTTATCTATGTACGTGCTCTAGCTTAAGCCGAGTAGCCTCCTCGATCTATCTCTATAGATCTTTATGCCTAAAATATACACTGCCTCACCAACACTACAAAAAAATACACTTCCGTGATGATACGTGTTTGTCACAGTAGGTCGCGTTTTTTGTCATGCATGTACATCCATGACGATTTTATGACTGAATCAAGATAGTCATACTTGTGCTATCGTAGAAGTGTTCCATGACATTACCGAAATTATCATCACGGAAGTGTCCACTTCCATGACGATAAATCGCGCGTCACAGAAGTGCTTTCATCAAGGGTGACCGACACATGGCATCCACCATAACGGAACGCTGTTAAGCTATCGGGTTGGGTTTTGGATCCGATAACCCGTTAACTGCCCGGACGAATGGGAAATTTCCACGAGTAAAATTCGTATTGGCCGGATGAAACACGTGTCAGCTTGTCAGTGGGTCAGACATGCGCCTATGATATGTCGACACGTGCGTCGGCCCACCACTGGCCAGTTTAGCTTACAAAGTCGGCCCGTTTGACTTGGTTAAAAGTTAACGGGCTGGCCCATGAAAAGCCAGTTAATGGTCTCTTCGCAAATAGCCTAGTTTACGGCCCGGTAAATCACGTCCCGTTAGGCCCTAACGGAAATCGGCCCAACAACGTCATGTGGGTCATCGGATATAACACCAGCCCGTTTCACTTTTGGCCCATGTATGGCCCATGAAGTCTTTCGGCCCATATGAGGCCTTCGTATCTTTAGGCCCTTTAGAGGCCCACAGTGACTCTAGCCCATAATGAACAGTAAATTTCTTTGTATCCGTTAACGGTCCGTGATTCAGATGGGTCGTTTCCAGCCCGTGTTAGCTTTCGGCCTATTGACAACCCATACATTCTTGGGCTCCTTTCCGGCCCTGGATTACTACCGGCCCATTACTGGCATGTTCCCCTAATGGGCCAAATTCGGCCCGTGGCAAGAGTTGGCTATTAAGGCGATTGCACAGATTACATCCACTCGGCATCAAAGATCGCCACCAGTGCAAATATAGGGAACACCCTACACTATACAAAAATGGCTTGCTGTTTTCTTCAGCCGGTGGCTGCACATTAAGAACAAATTTTGTATCGCACCAAAACAAATTACCACTATAAAACAAAAGGAAGGTTGGCATAAAAGTTAACAGTCTAGCAGATAAATGCACCACCAGAAGTTCAGAAGCTCAGTTCATTTGACCTGACTATTATGATTTCATGCTGTATTGTCCGATGGAGCACCATAACCTTTGCCTTCATTTCTCCTAGGCTCCTGAACAACATAGCAAATGTCTGATAGTCTGGTTTGGTTTCAAAACTATGCATATTTTGATGGCATCAAACAATGTCTCTCCTTGTTTCACGAGGGTCTCTGTTAGGGAATGGACTTGTGTCTGGAGCGCAGATACAACATTGTTTTGAGCTTGCATATCTTACTCATGAGGCAGTTTGGACGAGATTGCCTTAACAACCAACCCAAGATACGCAGTGCGTGCTTTTGGCATCGTTAGTGGATGTGTATCGACCCATCGCAGCAAGAGCTGACATTGTGGTTATAGTTGCTGCTACGTCTTGAGCTTGCATTGGTTTTCCTTAAAGAGGAAAGGGTGATGCAGGAATAGTACCGTAAGTATTTCCCTCAGATTTTGAGAACCAAGGTATCAATCCAGTAGGAGGCTCCTCAAAAGTCCCATGCACCTACACAAACAAACAAGAACTCGCAACAAACGCAATAAAGGGGTTGTCAATCCTTCACGGCCACTTCATGAAAGTGAGATCGATAGAGATAATATGATAAGATAAATATATTTTGGTATTTTATAATATAGATTGGAAAAGTAAAGATGCAAATAAAAGTAGATTGAAAGCTTATATCATAAGAGATAGACCGGGGCCATAGGTTTCACTAGTGGCTTCTCTCAAGATAGCATAAGTATTACGGTGGGTAAACAAATTCTTGTCGAGCAATTGGTAGAAAAGCGAATAATTATGAGATTATCTAGGCATGATCATGTATATAGGCATCACGTCTGTGACAAGTAGACCGACTCCTGCCTGCATCTACTACTATTACTCCACACATCGACCGCTATCCAAAGATGCATCTAGAGTATTAAGTTCATAAAGAACAGAGTAACGCATTAAGAAAGATGACATGATGTAGAGGGATAAACTCATGCAATATGATATAAACCCGATCTTTTTATCCTCGATGGCAACAATACAATGCGTGCCTTGCTGCCCCTGCTGTCACTGGGAAAGGACACCGCAAGGTTGAACCCAAAGCTAAGCACTTCTCCCATTGCAAGAAAGATCAATCTAGTAGGGCAAACCAAACTGATAATTCGAAGAGACTTGCCAAGATAACTTAATCACACATAAAAGAATTCAGAGGAGATTCAAATATTTCTCATAGATAAACTAGATCATAAACCCACAATTCATCGGATCTCGACAAACACACCGCAAAAAGAGTTACATCGAATAGATCTCCAAGAAGATCGAGGAGAACATGGTATTGAGATCCAAAAAGAGAGAAGAAGCCATCTAGCTAATAACTATGGACCCGAAGGTTTGTGGTAAACTACTCACAACTCATCGGAGAGCCCATGGAGATGATGTAGAGGCCCTCCATGGTCGATTCCCCTTCCGGCGGGGCGCCGTCGAAGGCTCCAAGATGGGATCTCGCGGATACATAAGGTTACAGCGGTGGAAATAGGTTTCCATGGTCGCTTCTGATGTTTTCGGGGTACATGGATATATGTAGGAGGAAGAAGTAGGTCGGTGGACGCTTGAGGGGGCCATGAGGGTGGGGGCGCTCCCACCTGTAGGGGGCGCGCCGGGCACCCTCGTGGCCGCCTAGCTTGTTTCTTGACTTACACTTCAAGTCCTCTGGATCACGTTTGTTCCAAAAAGATCGCTCCCGAAGGTTTCATTCCGTTTGGACTCCGTTTGATATTCCTTTTCTTCGAAACACTGAAATAGGCAAAAAAAACATCAATTAGCGTTGGGCCTCCGGTTAGTAGGTTAGTCCCAAAAATGATATAAAAGTGTAAATTAAAGCCCATAAACATCAAAAACGGGTAAAATAATAGCATGGAACAATCAATAATTATAGATACGTTGGAGACGTATCAGTTGCCTCGCCACCTTCAGAAGGTGGCAGTTCCACCATTTTTTCCATAGCTCGCTGAAAAGTTGAGTTTTTACATTAGTAGTACCAGAACATAAGATATTAAGGAGGCGACAAAACCAAACAAAATAGCTTTGGTCTATATACAAAACTTATTCTGGTGAACCCATGTAAAATATTAGTTATATTTTATTGCAAAGTACATAATAAAACCAGGTTCCAAACATATGACCATGTACCATCGCTAATGTGTTGTCTATTTCTTCACATTGTATTAAGGGCTAAGGATAAAGAGACGAAGTTTATAATATGGTAAGCATTGTATGACATCATTCATATCACAAAACAACTGAGAACAGACAAACAGGCAATTGTAACATTGTGTGGGCAAGTCCAGCACGGAACTAGATTACAGGTCAAGATCAAAGGAACATCACTCCTCTCTTTTCAACCTTGTAAGGTGCAATGCTATGCTTAGACAATTGTGTATAAAATTGAAAAGAGTAATAGACATTGGCTGCAAACCATGCAGTTCAAGGTACAAGTCAGAGTAAGTAGAAGTTAAAAGGCATGAGGATTAAGGACTTACAACAGCGGCTTTGACTGGTGTAGTCATGCCCTTCTTCTTATTGGTGTGACAGTCCTTGAAGATTTCCACGACATTTGGTTCAGGTACTTTTTGGTCCCTGCAGGCTTTCCTCTACATTTGGAACAAGTCAATATAGATCTGATAATATGGTACAACGAAAAGAGTGAAACAGCAGCTAATTACAAGAGCCTCGCAGTGTGCAATATAGCTCCGAGATCCTGTCGTCTGTTGGAATTTCACTTTCGTATGGTTGGCCTTGTTCTTTGAACAGTTCACCTACAAGAAGATAGATTTGTGTGACACAAGCGTAAATAGGACTTCAACATGTGATCTGATCACATATATATATGTACCTAATACTTCGGATCAAACCAGTGTTTAACGAGGCCCCTCCAGTATTCATCCGATATATTTTCCACTGGAGATGTTTGGGAAAGTTCACTGTTAGCCTTGCCTTCAAAGTGAGTTTTCATCAAGTTATACCGATACTGTCGCAGAGCAGACTTCAAAACATGGGTGCAAGCTTGTCTGGTTGCATCATCTTGGCTATCCAACTTGAACCTCATCTGTTGGAAATTATGGGAGTCTCATTACCAGTAACCTAGAAAGTATGGGACAGAGCAAGATGATATTACTAGTTTTCATACCTAACCATACTTATAGATAAATGATTGAGGAAGGTGTTGAACCGGGTTTCGTCTTTGTCATTCCTATACTTAATCCATGTTGGGAGGATACATACATGACACCTAACGGCAACCGCTGCCTCTGATACTAACATGGCTGACTCTGTAGCATCACGTGGCCTTTTTTAACCTGCCTCAAAACGGATCTCCATTCGTCCTCCTCTAGATTTAGTTAACCTATCAAGCATTATCCCTGATGTTTGTTTCCTCTTGCGCCTAAGTGCTAGTCCAACAACGAACATAGGAAGTGTTAGTGTACATCAAACTGTGAGACTACATATAAAATAGCATGCAATCAGAATTTGACTCCAAAGAACTACCTTCTTGCTGTTGAAGCTCACAAGGTTCATCTAATCTTGCCAACTCGCCTTGTGTCAAGAGTGCTTGGGAAGTAGTGTTAGGTGGCAAGGAGCTTGGGAACGTGCTGCTAGTTTCATTGGACGACGAGTAACTCGTGCAGCAGGTAGTACTGTGGAAGGTGTTGCAAGAACTAGGGCTGTCTCTTCTTGTTTGGTGGCAGCTATTTGTTTATGTTTGGCTTTTTCTGCATCTCGTGTAGCATGGGATACCCTGTTTGTAGAATTTTCTGCTGGACTTTGACCTTCTATTGCACCATCAGTACCAGCAGAATCTGCAGGATTCTTCCGCTTCCCATTCCCTGCCACTATGTGTTTCTTCCTCTTTCTCTGTGCCATGTTAAGTCAAGCCGACAAGAAAAATGAATAATAATTTAGTTCTTCAGAACAAATTAATGCGTGATCTGCATTTAACTGAACTTTGATGTTAGACAACCACATGATAGGAGGATGTAATATGTACGAAAAACAGGACGGGAGAGATAACCAGAACTATGATGTATAAACTAAGCAGAAGACATTTCATTAAATGAGAAGCAATGCAATGGAAGGTAGACACCATTTGAAAGATGCTACAAATATCGCTCTGCCAAGTTAATAAAGATCTCATCATAAATGGCGTTTAAACAAATGTGAAGCAGTACAAGAAATAAATCATATGCAAGATGCAAACAACATGACACTACCAAGTTAGAGGTCTCTCGTCATTAGTGCCATTGCATATTCACAGCATTGCATATTCACAACTTATGATGTGTAAACTAAGGAGAAGGCATTTCAACAAATTAGAAGCAATGAAAGCTATACACCATATGAAAGATGCAACGAATATCACTCTACCAAGTTAAAACGGTCTCGTCATAAGTGTCATTTCAACAAATTAGTAGTACAAGCTAGAAAAGAATGCGAGATGTAACCTATATCACATTCCAAAGTCAAACGTGTCTTATGATAAGTGATTGTTGCAGGTTACACAACAATAGTAATTTGATGTAAGAACATGGTGTGATAGACAGATATTGTATGTTCTGGAAACAGGAACACATATCTTATTCAAGTATAATGTGTAAAGTAAGCAGATGGAATTCAACAAAATTAGAAGCAATACAGGCTAGACATCACACATAACATGCAACCACATATAACAGTGACAAGTTAGAGGGAGCACCGGTGATGGTGCACTAGGGGAGACGTGCTCATCATAAATACAACTACATTGAGTGTCTATGCATGTGTTATCTTGGAAATCATCTTGGGGGAATGGAGGAGTAGAAACTATAGAGGCCCTCCGTTTGGAAGGAGCACCTTTATCTGCTGCCTTGCTAACTTCCTTCCGCTTTATTGATTTTGAATTGTCAAGTAAAACCAACAAGAAAAAGCAATAAAATTCTCTCTTCAGAACTTATTCATGCATGATACTGACAATCACTACTTTGATGTAAGGCAAACACATGATACCAGGATGGAATATGTACGAAAAACAGAACGGCATGGCATGTTCACAACCGTTTGTGTAAACTAAGAAGAAACCATTCCAACAAATAAGATGCAATGCAAGCTAGACACCACATGAAAGATGCAACCAATATGACTCTGCCAAGTTAAAAGCATTCCATCAAAAATGGAATTTTAACAAATTAGAAGCAACGCATGCTATAAATCATATGAAAGATGCAACTAATATCACACTGCATATACTAAAGGTGTCTCGTCATATTGATTGATGCGGGATACAAAAAACAATAGTTTTATGTAAGGACATGCTTAATAGACTGATGTACTATGTACTAAATACAGAAAGGCATGTCACATTAATAGGTATAATGTATAAGCTAAGCAGAATAGCACATGCAGTTTAACCAGATTGGAAGAATTACAATCTAGACACCATATGCAACATGCAACCACATATCATGCTACCAAGTTAGAGCAAGCACATGCGATGCTAGTGTAGGGGAAATGCGGTAATCAACTACAGAGCTACGTTCACTATCTTCATCTAGCCTTGTTGTTTCTTGAGAATCATGTCGGGAGGCTGACGCTGCATTCTTTAAATGGGGAGTTGTCCACTTGCCTGACTGCCTCATCATAAGTGATTGATGAGGGATACACAAGAAAATTAGTTTTATGTAAGAACATGGTTAATACACAGATGTACTAGCATGTACCGAAAACAGAAAGGCATGTCATATTCAAAGGTATAATGTGTAAGCTAAGCAGATGCAATTTAACCAAATTGGAAGCAATACAAGCTAGACATCCGGCTGGAGTGGTGAGCATGATCATCTAGGACCTGAGAGCCTGGTGGGAGGCGGGCTGCTTCGCCACCATCGCGGCTTTTCAGTTGGCTTCCAGGTGATGCATGTCTTTGTTGGGCTTGTCACTGTCTCGGCCAGTGCCCTGACTAGCTATTTGTCTTCTGGTGCTCACGGGATGGTGGTTCATGTAAAAAATATATTTCCTTATCTTAATAAAGACTGACTTCGGCCTTTCAAATACAAGCTAGACACCATATGGAACATGCAACCACATATGACACCGCAAAGTTAAAGCAAGCACCTGGGATGGTGGTTCATTGCGAGCGAGGTCATCAACTCCAGAGCTACATTTACCGTCTCCATCTGCTGACACTGCACCCTTTATAGCGTTGTAACGTGTCGTGCCTACCCGCATAGAAAGCTGGAGCAACCTCTCTCTTTTCTTTTCTGCTTCTCTCGAGGCAAACTCTGAAATACCCTTGCATAAAAACACAATAGTGAGAGTATGGGTGAAGTGTGTGCAGAACTAGTGCACTGTAAAAGTAGCAGATAGCAGGTGGCTGAAAAATAAATGACACGAGACATATGATAGCTCTACAACATTGCATGGCAAACAAAATTAGATTCTACTCCGTATGATTTTGTAATATATGAGCACAGGAAATGCAGGTACTCCTCCAGCACACCACCACATGTGGTCATATCAAGATAACAGTCGACTGAAAATAAATAGGTCAATCGATTTTTTTAATGAACCATCCAATCTATAAGGAATGGGCAGATGGCCTTCGTCTACCTCCCGCCAGTCACTGTTGACGATCTTTCTCGAACCGCCAGTGACCACCGGCCCAGACCCCTGCCTCCGCCCCCACCCTTCCCTCGACCTCACACCATAGCCGTGCTTGGCAGCACCCCCAGGCCATCCCTTTAATCCCGGCCGACCTCCAGATCGGGCGCCAGAAGCTCTAGGCCCCACACGCCCCTAAGATAAACACCGAGGCGCTGCTTCCCCGGCATAATAGGTGGACTAGCGCCTGTTACACCGGGGAATTCTTCCGTTAATTGGGAATCAGTTGACCAGGAATTGAAATTCAGGGGGGCGACGGACCTCTAGCTAAGGTGAAATAGTATGAGGAGAAACCTTGTGCATCGCGAGTTACTAGGAACATCTAGTATCAAGAAGAAGCGGTTAACTAGTGTCTTCTGTGGAATGAATACCGTGCAAGCAGACACGTAAGGTTTGCATGAATAAGGGAAGAGGAGTACCCTTATCGGTTGCCAGTGTGGTCTCCTCCATATGTCGCGGCGATCTTGTTTTTTCTCCCGAGGGAATCGATGTTTTGGAGAACCGTGGATCCTTGGACAAACCCATGGCCAAATTGTAGACTGTGTTGCCGTGGCCGTATATCGGCGAAGGGGAAGCAGATCCAAGGCGGCGAAGGACGACGTAGCAGGAGCAGCTCCGGTGCGGTGGACGGTGGCGAAGTTGGAGCGGCAGCAGTGAGGCGCAGGACGGCGTGGTTGAACTGGCTCGGGTACGGACTGCTCGGCCTCGGCTTCAACTACTAGCTGTGGAGGGCATTGCGGTTGAGGTTGCGGTAGACGACGACGTCAGAGTATCGGCTCCGACATGATGAAGGAGGGCGGCGGTTGATGGGTGGGATGTGGTGGCGGACAGAGGACGCCGGGGTTTCGCGGCTGGTGGAGAGGTAGTTTTTGCGCCCACGGAGTACGAATGGGGAATTGGATGGGTGGGCGGGGGGGAGGGGGTAGAACCATGTTTCGGTCTGGGACGCGCTTGTTTTTGGCTTTTTTTAACAGAAGATGGGACGCACTTGTTTGAAATTTGGGGAAAGTACAAACTTTGCCCCCCTCTTAAATTCGGACCATCATGGTCGGGGTAGGATGGTAATCCTGGTGTCCCAAATAGTGGGCGGGAGCGATTTCGGCCGCGCGCATGTGTGCTTAGGCGGCCATTGTGTATGAATGTTTTTCGGAGGTGGTTGCGTGGCTTCTAGATGAAGCTACAAACCTACCCCGGTTTAGACCTTTGGACGTCGGGCCGGTAGGTTTCATGGGTCGGAGTTATTAGAAAAGTAATTTCCTTGTACTACCAAACATTGGTCTCACGCGGTTTCGAGCGAGTAGAGGCTCTTTTGGCGCTTCATTCGAAATTTTGAAACACAAGCATTCACGTTTAGAGTACTCTTGAACTTTGAAGATTGACCTAAATAGACAACGTTAAATTTGACCTTGTATGTTTGAAAACCTCATTAAATTATCCGCTTCTTTTTGAAATTTTGACACTTGAAAATCCTATAACTACGATTATTTTGGATTGGAGGACCTAAATGTGAATCTATTTTGTACACGACTACATATGCTATTATGTACAAAATCAGAGCAAAGATTGGTGCCCCCATAATTTAGGTATGATTTACAAATGCCATGATATCAAATTCAAATAATTGAATGGACTTCATGTTGAATTCGATTTTTTTAAACCACCTTAAGTTGAATTCAAATGTATGCTAGTTAGCTATTTATAATGTCCATTGTGTAACTTTCATATGTATAATGTGCTTTACACACACAACATGAACTATACTCACGTTTATATTCGATTGCTAAAACGATGCATTGTCTGGAGTTCAAAATACTAACTATGTGGATCAATTGTGTCGAATAATAACATAGACATGATCAAATTCGATAGAATCTAGATGTCTGATGGATCAATGACCATTCCTTACGCGAATTGCAAATATCATGGTCCCATCCTAATATTTGGGTACAATTTATATCTTTAATCAATGTGTACATCAGTATTTTACGTGTAGTTTCACTCTCCATCGGTGGTCTCTCACACATGCTCACACATTCTCTCCCGAGGTGTCTTTCTCGCACACATGCTCTCGATATAATCCTCCCTCCCTCTCGTAACCATTTACGACTGTTTTCACTAACCTTTATCACAAGCACTCTTCCTCTCGCAAGCATACACACGCACAATCCCCATCGACCCTTTCTATATACATAGACCTACCTACATGTATCATGTACGCACATTATCTTTAGGCATGTCTCTCACACATTGTCTCACACCTCTCTTCCTAATCGACGAGTATGATTCTAGCAGAGCATTCTGTAGGATGCCCCTTAAAGCTAGGTTGGATGAATAGTAATATCAGGGATAAAGGGGTTACCTTAGTCCAAGAACCTAGGGTTACAAATCCTAGCCGGCTTTGCCAGTGGACACAGAGTCCTTCACAATTATGATATCTTTGTCTTGTACGACTAGTCATCCATGGGTCTCCCTAAATGCGTCACGGGCCAACCAACATGGTGCAGGACGGAACTGAACGAAGGGCCTCACCTCGACCCACCGGACCTCACGCGGTGACACACCCTCTGCCCCATCGCATACCCCTCTCTACGTCCCTTTCACGGACGCACACGAACTATCTCCAGATCCTCTAAAAGTAAGCCTCCAGCACATTCACGCATGTTTCATCTTTCTCTCGCGATATATACAGTGACGATCATTGTATATGAAGCGAAAGCACGATACGTACATTGGACTTCAGAATCCACTCATTATGATCATCATTTACGTTTTGTGGTTATTATACAGTCACGGGCTCACCGTACAACTCTGTATTAGCTCAAGACACGAACAGTTGACCAGTTAAACGCTCCACGTGGCACCTCTAGTGTTGCATCACATTATCTCACTACCATCGGGCCCACCTGTCGGCTTGTATCTACTCTACATCTACACTCTTATAAAAATATAAAATACACTCTTATAAAAAACAGAGTTGGTGATGATGGTGTGCCTGCCATCCTGCAATATAGGTCATCCGATTTATATCTGACAGATAGGAAAGAAACTATGGCAATTTTGCAAAAAGGTACCCACACACCTCTCCGCATTTGCAAATAAGGCCTTCCCCATTCATCCTTTTCTCTCAAAAGATAAACTAGTCATAAAAATGCATCTTGACGTTACGTGCAACGCACGGGCATCTTGCTAGTAGGAATGAAAACAAACTTCAAAAAAATATTGGACGGTGGTTCGAAGTCATGACCGCGGGCACAGCAGACAAGGTGGCCTTGTATTGGTATGTTGAGCCGTCTATTTTAACACGCGGGAGATGGTGTGGTGATTATACACACACGCACGCATGCACACGAACTGCATGCACGCAACACTCACACGAACACATGCACCCACGCACGCACGCAACACTCACATGTACACACGCAGCCATGCACGCACGCAACACTCACACGCACACACGCACGCATGCATGCACACACCAGTACACCACACAAACAACACACACTCTCATGCTCAAGTGCTCAACCTACACGTGCATGTGCACACATCAGGCCCTGACAGACACATACACAACTAGGTGATTCCCGCGCACGAGTTGGAGTCTTGTCGCGCCTGCGTAAATTTGTGTTTATCTGACCTTTTCCCTATGCGAACTGATAGGTGGGACCCACAAGGAGCATGGTCAATTTAACTAGTCTACATGGTGCCACGCAGACTATTTGTCCGGTAAACAGAGTGCAATCCGATGCTGAACCGTGAGCAAGTGACCGTATAATCATCACAAAACGTATATAGTGGCTGTAATCAGCTTATTCTGAAGTTCGGTGACCGTATTACGCTTTTCTCTCTGTAGGCCCTCCAAAACTACATCTCTAGTAGACTAAGGCATAGCCTAGTGGTAGGAAGGGGTTGCCTTCCCACCCACCCAGGTTCAAGGCACAATACTTGCAATTTGGGTTTGTTGCACCAATTATACTATAAGGGGTTCCCTTACAATCTTTCTGTCAAAAAAACTACATCTCTACACGTTCTCGGATGTTACATCTAACAACTATGCATTACAACACTACTACTACACTCTTAACACAATAAATCATATGTGTTTTTAGTTTTACTAGATATCATATTGTTACTTAATTATTAAGTTTGCATACATTAAAATTTCCTTTGAAATGTATGGTAAGTATCATCTACCGCGCGGGAAAAATCCCGCCCTTTCCTATTTAGTCGGGTTTGTATCGATGGATCGTACGAAACAGCAAAACTATAGTACTATACAGTACAAGTGACAGTTCACTGGGCCGTTGTGTGGTGTACTCCTCCGTCGTAAGAGTGGAGTGCTCAGTTTCATAGATCTTCTAGTCCCTTTCACCGACATGTGGGACATCAAGCTACCGGGTCCATGTGCCATACCAAAATACAGTGCAGAGCAGCCAGAGTGAAGCACCTAGTCATGGCACCGGCGTAGTAATGAGCAATGAGGCGTCAAATCACAAATCTGCACCTTTCCCGTAGTTAAGTTGGAGGGATGAAGTAATAATGCTAAAAAAAGAAGTTGGAGGGACGAAGCAACCGTCATTTCACTCATTGCTAAATCCGCTTCTCCCTCATCTTATTCAAGTTAACCACGTGTTGCTTCTGCCGTTGTTCTGCCTCATGTGGGACGCGGATCGGCCTGGTAAAGCACTGACACGTGGGACCGCATGTTAGCAAACCGCCAGGACAACGTCCTCTAAAAATAAGAAACCTCCCCCACCTTCCGCGTGGCAAAATCACCTCCTTTTTACTAATCTTGATTCTATAATTTTTTAGATAAATATAATTGAGATTTGTATAGATAGCACACAGGAGCAAAACCAAGTGGTACGGTTAAGGGCATCCACAATGTGTAGCCAAATGTGAAAATAGCTTTTGGCATCGTGGGAACCATTATGAACGGTGTTGCCAAAGCCAAAAAGATGGAACCGAAGCTCCCTGATTGATTGATTGAAGGAATAGAAAAATGCAACGTCTCTCCTCTTTCTGCCGTGCTTGGACACATGTATAGTATAGAGCACAGAGTATATTCCCCTGTCCCTTCTATCACAAATCACAAAGCAGTGAGGTGTCAAATCACAAAGCACGGACGAAGCAACCATCATTTCACTCTTTGCTGACTCCACTTCTCCATCGTCTTCTTCGAGAAACCATCTCACCGCACTAAGATGGACTGACGATGCTATTGTGTACAAGTAGTACTAGTACATTTACATGTCCTTTGGTTCAACGGACTTCCTGGATGCAAATAAGGTGGTTGTCTCGGCTTGCAGGCGGCACTTGCGAATGACTTACCATGGTCTCCCTCAATGGTGTTCTCTGTCGAACGCACTTTGCCAAACAACAACGTTTGAGATATCGTCGATGTCACCGCAATGGGGAAGGAAGTAAAATATAGTTACTACCTCCATTTTTTTGTACACCAGGCCAGTATATCAAAATTACAATTTGCACAAGGCCACTAACACTAATCGAGGCAAAATTGATGGGGTTTGCCTCATACTAGCAACCAAGGACATTAATATCCCCTGCATGCATGCGGAAGTGAGAAGGTTGGTTTGCATGGCGCTGCATTAATCAAGCGATGGGGAATGAGATGGTTAGCTCTTTGGGCTTTGGAGGAAAAAAATACGCATTAATTGACACGTGAAACGAGGATTTGTATCGATTAATCCCGTGAAGGAAAACCCCGCCTTTCTTTTTTAACACTAGTACTCCTAGTACGTAAGTACTTTTCCTATTTGGGTCTAGGCCTTGCATTGCCATACTTCGCCACAAATTTTTGCCTAGCTTGCCTAAAGTTTTCAAAATGAAAAGGAGGTACACTTGCGCACGGCTGTCACGGTCGCACCGCACCCTCACACAGTCGCTCCTGCACGCTGCAAACCCAACCAAGGGAACGCACCGTCACTGACACGTGTTGTCGCATGTGAACAAACCAAACTCAACCATCCTACCAATGACACATAATTTTCGTTCATAGAGTATGTCTATCCAACCGCATGTTGGGGAGTATCCGTACGGCCCGTGCGGTGGGAAGAAGAAGAGGTGAGGAAGAAGGGTTAGGAGATGTACGATATTCATCCAACCGCCTGAAATGGTAGACTGACCAAAGTCAGGCGACTTGCATAACATAATATGTTTTTACACACCAAAAGATCCATAAAACAACAACAAAAAGAAAAACTATCACTGCTCGCGGAACAAGACGGCCTCGTCGTCTTTGGCTGCAGGCGCGAACCAGCCGTAGCTGCCGACGTGTCTCTCTGCACCGTGGTTGTCCTCCGCCTCCAGCTACTCGTTCATGCAGAGCGTGCGGGCGCTCTTCAAGGACGAGAGCACCGCCCGGTTCAAGTCGAGGACGTCCGGTTCCGCCTGCAGGAGGGCGTCGATGGCAGCGGCATCCGCGTGCTCTGCGTCGAGTCGAGCCTCCGCCGCCCGGTTCAAGTCTAGGACGTCCGGTTCCGCCTGTAGGAGGGCCTCGATGAAGCGGCATCCGTGCCCTCCGCGTCGAGTTGAGCCTCTGCCGCCCAGTTCAAGTCCAGGACATCCGGTTCTGCCTGCAGGAGGGCCACGATGGCAGCGGCATCCGTGCGCTCCGCCTCAAGTTGAGCCTCCGCTGCCCGGTTCACATCCACAACATCCGGTTCCGCCTGCAGGAGAGCCTCGATGGCAGCGGCATGCGCGCGCTCCGCGTCGAGTTGAGCCTCTGCCTCCCGGTCCTCCTTTAGTATCACCAGGTTGAACCGCTGGTCCACCTACACCATGGGGGACTCGGACGCTGATATGTCTCCGTCGTATCTATAATTTTCGATTGTTCCATGCCAATATTATTCAACGTTTATATACTTTTGGCAACTTTTTATACTATTTTTTGGGACTAACATATTGATCCAAATGCAGTTCGCTCATTGCATGTTTTTGTTTCGCAGAAACCCAATATCAAATGGAGTCCAAACGAGATAAAAACGGACGGAGATTTTTTTTGGAATATTAATGATTTTTTGGGAAGTAAAATCAACGCGAAACGGTGTCCGGGGTGGCCACGAGACAGGGGGCACGCCCTCCCCCCTGGGCGTGCCCTGGACTCTCGTGGGCCACCCGTAAGGCGGTTGACGCTCTTATTTTGGCGCAAGAAAGCTAATTTTATGAGAAAAATCTGGGCGAAAGATTCACCCCAATCGGAGTTACGGATCTCCAGATATAAAGGAAACGGTGAAGGGGTAGAATCAGGAAACGCAGAAACAGAGAGATATATCCAATCTCGGAGGGACTCTCACCCCTCCCACGCCATGGGAGCCAAGGACCAGAGGGGAAACCATTCTCCCATCTAGGGAGGAGGCCAAGGAAGACGAAGAAGAAGGGGGGCTCTCTCCCCCTTGCTTCCGGTGGCGTCGGAACGCCGCCGGGGGCCATCATCATCACCGCAATCTTCACCAACACCTCCATCATCTTCACCAACATCTCCATCACCTTCCCCCATCTATATTCAGCGGTCCACTCTCCCGCAACCCGCTGTACCCTCTACTTGATGTCTGGGTAGATTTTCGTTGTCCTATTGGAGGTTGATGAATTGCTACGATTGGTTTAATTTGCTTGTGGTTATGTTGCTGTCCTATTGTGCCCTCCGTGTCGCGCAAGCGTGAGGGATTCCCGCTGTAGGGTGTTGCAATACGTTCATGATTCGCTTATAGTGGGTTGCTAGAGTGACATAAGCTTAAACCCGAGTAAGGGGATTGTTGCGTATGGGATTGAAGGGGGACCAATATGTCTTAATGCTATGGTTGGGTTTTACCTTAATGAACGTTAGTAGTTGCGGACTGCCTGCTAATAGTTCCAATCATAAGTGCATAGAATTCCAATTCAGGGATGACATGCTAGCAGTGGCCTCTCCCACATAAAACTTGCTATCGGTCTAGTAAAGTGGTCAATTGCTTAGGGACACTTTCACAACTCCTACCACCACTTTTCCACACTAGCTTTATTTACTTTATTGCATCTTTATCTAAACAGCCCCTAGTTTTTATTTAGCTGCTCTTTATTATCTTGCAAACCTATCCAACAACACCTACAAGGTACTTCTAGTTTCATACTTGTTCTAGGTAAAGTTTAGCGTCAAGCGTCGTGAGAGTCGTATCAGTGGCCGATAGGACTTGAGAGAGTATTTTTTCTAACTTTAGCTCCTCGTTGGGTTTGACACTCTTACTTATCGAAAGAGGCTACAACTATCCCGTATACTTGCGGGTTATCAAGACCTTTTTCTGGCGCCGTTGCCGGGGAGTCATAGCGTGGGGTGAATATTCTCGTGTGTGCTTGTTTGCTTTATCACTAAGTAATTTTTATTTGCTGTTGTAAGTTGTTCTCTATCTTTAGTTATGGATATGGAACGCAAAATACCCAAAAAATTAGGTGTACTTGCTACTCATGGAGATGGGGTAACTCCTAAAACCCTCGATTCTCATTATGCGAAAGATATTATGTACTACTTTGAGAATCCTGAGAAAACCCCATTCAACTTTATAATGGGAGACACGTTGGATCAACGTGAATACTTTAGGGATTATCGCTCGACACAAAAAAGGAAACTATTATGGGATCAATTTGTTATGTTGTGTTGGTATGCCTAGAATCTATGCTTGAGATATGATATTACTTGTTTCTCTAGGATGAAGGCTCCACACCTTCCCTTTTCATGCAAATTTAATGATAATGAAACCTTAGCTTCTTATGCTAATGGTATATATGATTACTATGATGTGGAACAAATAGAAGAATTAGTTGCTTTTAAGGCTGCTTATGAAATTGAATCTTTGTTTGAAAAGTATGAAGCTTTAGATGATGATGCTCATAGGCCTGAAAATCTTGCTATACTTAGATATTGCTATGAAAAATATGAATACAATTACTATATTAATGCATTTATTGAGAAAGTCTCTGTTGTCCAAGAAGAGACTAATATTTTGTAGGAAGCTATGGAAGAAGAAATTGATGAAACAATGAGCTCATTGGATGAAAAAGATGACGAGGAGAGCGAATAACAAAAGGAGGAAGAGCGGATTAGCTACCCGTGCCCACCTTCTAATGAGAGTAACCCTCCAACTCATACATTATTTAATTCCCCTTCGTGCTTACCGAAGGATGATTGCTATGGTGATTGCTATGATCCCATTGATTCTCATGAAATATCCCTTTTTGATGATGCTTGCTATGCTTGTGGCCAAGATGCCAATATTAATTATGCTTATGGATATGAACTTGCTATAGTTCCTTATGTTAAACATGAAATTGTTGCTATTGCACCCACGCATGATAGTCCTATTATCTTTTTGAATTCTCCAAACTACACTATATCGGAGAAGTTTGTGCTTATTAAGGATTATATTGATGGGTTGCCTTTTACCATTGCACATGATGATTTTGATAGATATAATATGCATGTGCTTGCTGCTCCTACTTGCAATTATTATGATAGAGGAACTATTTCTCTGCCTCTCTATGTTTCCCATACTATGAAATTGCAAGAAACTGCTTATACTATGCATTGGCCTTTACTATGTGTGCATGAATTGTTCTCCGATGCATAGGAAGAGAGTTAGACTTTGTTGTTGCATGATATATGTTACTTTTGTGCTCACTACTAAATTACAAATCATTGTTAATTAAAATTGGCTTTGATATACCTTGGGATCCGGGTGGATTCATTATTTGAGCACTAAATGCCTAGCTTAATGGCTTTAAAGAAAGCGCTACCAGGGAGACAACCCGGAAGTTTTAGAGATTCATTTATTTCTGTTGAGTGCTTTTATATAGTTTAAAAACAAAAAAAATAAAGAGGGGAACCCTTAAACTTTTCAAAAAGGAAAGTGAAAGTGAGGAAGACAAGCATTGTTGAAGTGGGAGCTAGCCTTGAACTTTGTTCATGCTCACGGAAACTTTGTGAATCTTAATTACAGAAACTTTTCATCAAAAATAATTATCCCCTTGTACAATTCCGTGTATTATAAAAATAATGTGCTAAGGTTTGCCTTTAGGATGTTTACAATGCTTGTTGGTTTGTACGGTACATGACAGAAACTTTGGCTGTAGTGCGCGATTTTACATTTTTAACTGGAACGTCAAGTGGTTCTGATTCATTTTGCACTGCCTTCATATACAACTTTTTTATTTTTCCTAATTTTGGTAGAATTTTTGGGGTACCAGAAGTATGGTGGATGTTCAGATTGCTACAGGCTGTTCTGTTTTTGACAGATTCTATTTTTGATGCATAGTTTGCTTGTTTTAATGAATCTATCAATTTATATTAGTGGATTAAGCCATGGAAAAGTTATACTACAGTATACACAATGCAAAAACAAAATATGAATTGGTTTGCAACAGTACTTAGAGTGGTGATTTGCTTTATTATACTAACGGATCTTACCGAGTTTTCTGTTGAAGTTTTGTGTGGATGAAGTGTCTAAACGAGGAGGTCTCGATATGAGGAAAAGGAACAGAGGCAAGAGCTCAAGCTTGGGGATGCCCGAGGCACCCCAAATAAATATTCAAGGAGACTCAAGCGTCTAAGCTTGGGGATGCCCCAGAAGGCATTCCCTCTTTCTTCAACAAGTATCGGTATGTTTTCGTATTCGTTTCGTTTATGCATTATGTGCAAGTCTTGGAGCGTCTTTTGCATTTAGTTTTCACTTTCCTTTTATGCACCATGCTGGTATGAGATAGTCCTTGGTTGATTTATAGAATGCTCATTGCACTTCACTTAAATCTTTTGAGTGTGGATTTATAGAATGCTTCATGTGCTTCACTTATATCATTTGAAGTTTGGATTGCCTGTTTCTCTTCACATAGAAAACCGCTATTTGTAGAATGCTCTTTTGCTTCACTTATATTTGTTAGAGCGTGGGCATATCTTTTGTAGAAAGAATTAAACTCTCTTGCTTCACTTATATCTATTTAGAGAGATGACAGGAGTTGGTCATTCACATGGTTAGTCATAAAATCCTACATAAACTTGTAGATCGCTGAATATGATATGTTTGATTCCTTGCAATAGTTTTGCGATATAAAGGTGGTGATATTAGAGTCATGCTAGTGGGTGGTTGTGGATTGTAGAGACACTTGTGTTGAGGTTTTCAAGTCCCGTAGCATGCACGTATGGTAACTGCTAGTGACAAATTTGAAGCATGGGGTGTTTCTTTGATTGTCTTCCTTATGAGTGGCGGTCGGGGACGAGCGATGGTCTTTTCCTACCAATCTATCCCCCTAGGGGCATGCGTAGTAGTACTTTGCTTCGAGGGCTAATAAAATTTTGCAATAAGTATATGAGTTCTTTATGACTAATGTGAGTCCATGGATTATACGCACTTCTACCTTTCCATCATTGCTAGCCTCTTCGGTACCGTGCATTGCCCTTTCTCACCTCGAGAGTTGGTGAAAACTTCGCCGGTGCATCCAACCCCGTGATACGATATGCTCTATCACACATAAACCTCCTTATATCTTCCTCAAAACAGCCACCATACCTACCTATCATGGCATTTCCGTAGCCATTCCGAGATATATTGCCATGCAACTTCCATCATCATCATATACATGACTTGAGCATTAATTGTCATATTGCTTTGCATGATCGTAAGATAGCTAGCATGATGTTTTCATGGCTTGTCCTTTTTTGATGGCATTGCTACGCTAGATCATTGCACATCCCGGTACACCGCCGGAAGCATTCATATAGAGTCATATATTTGTTCTAGTATCGAGTTGTAATATTGAGTTGTAAGTAAATAAAAGTGTGATGATCATCATTATAGAGCATTGCCCCAAAAAAATAAAAAAAATAAAAAAGTGAAAGGCCAAAGAAGCTTAAATAAAAAAGGGGGCCAAAGAAGCCCACCGGAAAAAAAGAAAAAAGAAAAAAAAGAAAAAAAAAGAAAAAAAGAAAAGAAAAAGAAAAGGGCAATGTTACTATCCTTTTTCCACACTTGTGCTTCAAAATAGCACCATGTTCTTCATATAGATTGTCTCCTATGTTGTCACTTTCATATACTAGTGGGAATTTTCATTATAGAACTTGGCTTGTATATTCCAACGATGGGCTTCCTCAAATGCCCTAGGTCTTCATGAGCAAGCAAGTTGGATGCACACCCACTTAGTTTCTTTCGTTGAGCTTTCATACACTTATAGCTCTTAGTGCATCCGTTGCATGGCAATCCCTACTCCTCGCATTGTCAATTGATGGGCATCTCCATAGCCCGTTGATTAGCCGCGTCGATGTGAGACTTTCTCCCTTTTTTGTCTTCTCCACATAACCTCCATCATTATATTCTATTCCACCCATAGTGCTATATCCATGGCTTGCGCTCATGTATTGCGTGAGGGTTGAAAAAGCTGAAGCGCGTTAAAAAGTATGAACCAATTGCTTGGCTTGTCATCGGGGTTGTGCATGATGGGGGCATTTTGTGTGACGAAAATGAAGCATGGCCAAACTGTATAATTTTGTAGGGATAAGCTTGCTTTGGGCTTGTTGTTTTGAAAAGACATGATTGCTTTACTGGTACGCTCGAAGTATTATTGTTTTTATGTCAAATGATAGACTATTGCTTTGAATCACTCGTATCTTAATATTCATGCCATGATTAGACACATGATCAAGATTATGCTAGGTAGCATTCCACATCAAAAATTATCTTTTTTATCGTTTACCTACTCGAGGACGAGCAGGAATTAATCTTGGGGATACTGATACGTCTCCGTCGTATCTATAATTTTTTATTGTTCCATGCCAATATTATTCAACTTTTATATACTTTTGGCAACTTTTTATACTATTTTTGGCACTAACATATTGATCTAGTGCCCAGTGCCAGTTCCTGTCTGTTGCATGTTTTTTGTTTCGCAGAAACCCAATATCAAATGGAGTCCAAATGGGATAAATACGGACGGAGATTTTTTTTTGGAATGTTTATGATTTTTGGGATGTAAAATCAACGCGAAACGGTGTCCGGGGTGGCCACGAGACAGGGGGCGTGTCCTCCCCCTAGGCGCGCCCTGGACTCTCGTGGGCCACCCGTAAGGCGGTTGACGCTCTTCTTTTGGCGCAAGAAAGCTAATTTATGAGAAAAATCTGGGCGAAAGATTCACCCCAATCGGAGTTACGGATCTCCAGATATAAACAAAACGGTGAAGGGGTAGAATCAGGGAACGCATAAACAGAGAGATAGATCCAATCTCAGAGGGGCTCTCACTCCTCCCACGCCATGGGAGCCAACGACCAGAGGGGAAACCATTCTCCCATCTAGGGAGGAGGTCAAGGAAGAAGAAGAAGAAGAAGAAGAAGGGGGGCTCTCTCCCCCTTGCTTCCGGTGGCGCCGGAACACCGCCGGGGGCCATCATCATCACCGCGATCTTCACCAACACCTCCATCATCTTCACCAACATCTCCATCACCTTCCCCCATCTATATTCAGCGGTCCACTCTCCCGCAACCCGCTGTACCCTCTACTTGAACATGGTGCTTTATGCTTCATATTATTTTCCAATAATGTGTTGCCATCCTATGATGTCTGAGTAGATTTCCGTTGTCCTATTGGTGGTTGATGAATTGCTACGATTGGTTTAATTTGCTTGTGGTTATGTTGCTGTCCTATTGTGCCCTTCATGTCGTGCAAGCGTGAGGGATTCCCACTGTAGGGTGTTGCAATACGTTCATGATTCGCTTATAGTGGGTTTCTAGAGTGACAGAAGCTTAAACCCGAGTAAGGGGATTGTTGCGTATGGGATTGAAGGGGGACCAATATGTCTTAATGCTATGGTTGGGTTTTACCTTAATGAACGTTAGTAGTTGCGGACTACTTGCTAATAGTTCCAATCATAAGTGCATAGAATTCCAAGTCAGGGATGACATGCTAGCAGTGGCCTCTCGCACATAAAACTTGCTATCGGTCTAGTAAAGTAGTGAATTGCTTAGGGACACTTCCACAAATCCTACCACCACTTTTCCACACTCGCTTTATTTACTTTATTGCATCTTTATCTAAACAGCCCCTAGTTTTTATTTACGCACTCTTTATTATCTTGCAAACCTATCCAACAACACCTACAAGGTACTTCTAGTTTCATACTTGTTCTAGGTAAAGCGAACGTCAAGCGTGCGTAGAGTCGTATCAGTGGTCGATAGGACTTCAGAGAGTATTTGTTCTACCTTTAGCTCCTCGTTGGGTTCGACACTCTTACTTATCGAAAGAGGCTACAACTATCCCGTATACTTGTGGGTTACCAGACGCCGGCACGAAGTCGACGTCCATCGTCTCATACCCATCGGGGGCCTTCTGCGCCGCGACCTCTGATACGTCTCCAACGTATCTATAGTTTATGAAGTATTCATGCTATTATATTATCCATCTTAGATGTTTTATATGCATTTATATGCTATTTTATATGATTTTTGGGACTAACCTATTAACCTAGAGCCCAGTGCCAGTTTCTGTTTTTCCTTGTTTTTGAATTTTACAGAAAAGGAATACCAAACGGAGTCCAATTGACGTGCCATTTTTTGATGATTTTTTATGGACCAAAAGAAGCCCCTGGAGTAAAAGAGTTGGGCCAGAAGAGTGTTGGTCTGTCCACAAGGGTGGGGGGCGCGCCCACCCACCTGGGCGTGGGCCCCTATCTCATGGACGATCCGGAGACCCCCCCCCCCCTTGACGTGAGACCGACGCCAAAAATTCCTATAAATACAGAAACCTCCAGAAAATAACCTAGATCGGAAGTTCCACCACCGCAAGCCTCTGTAGCCACGAGTAATCAATCTAGGCCCTCTCTGGCACCCTGCCGGAGGGGGCCATCATCACCGGAGGCCATGGAGGAGGATCCCGGAGGGGCCATCATCGCCATGAAGGCCAAGGACCAGAGGGAGAACCTCTCCCCATTGAGGGGGAGGCCATGGACGAGGAAGCACAAGGGGGAGGACCTCTCCTCCTCTCTCTCTCTCAGTGGCGCCAGAGTGCCATCAGGAGGGGAATCATCGCCGCGATGGTCGTCTTCATCAACATCACCATCATCATCTCTTTTATGCGGTCCACTTTCCCGCACACCGCTATAATCCCTACTTGAACGTGTTTCTTTATGCCACATATTAAGATCCAATGATGTGTTGCCACCCTATGATGTTTTGAGTAGATATCCTTTGTCTTTGGGTTGATTGATGATCTAGATTGGTATGAGTTGTATGTTTTACTTTTGTGTTGTCCTATTGTGCCCTCCGTGTCACGCAAGCGTGAGGGATTCCCACTGTAGGGTGTTGCAATATGTTCACGATTCGCTTATAGTGGGTTGCTTGAGTGACAGAAGCATAAACCCGAGTAAGGGGGTTGTTGCGTATGGGATAAAGGGTACTTGATATGTTAATGCTATGGTTGGGTTTTACCTTAATGATCTTTAGTAGTTGCGGATGCTTGCTAGAGTTCCAATCATAAGTGCATATGATCCAAGAAGAGAAAGTATGTTAGCTTATGCCTCTCCCTCATATGAAATTGCAATAGTGATTACCGGTTTTGTTAACAATTGCCTATGATAATTCCGCACACTGATCCATCATTATTCCACACTCGCTATTTATAATATTTAGTAATATATTCTAACTTTATGATAACAGCACCTACTTTTATATTTTAGCTCTCTGATATCATGCAAAGTTATCCTCTTCATACCCACAACGTAGTTTTATTTCTCATATCTAGTTGGAAGCAAACGTTCGGTGTAAGTAGAGTCATATCAGTGGCAGATAGGACTTGAGAGAATATTGATCTTACCTTTAGCTCCTTGTGGGTTCGATACTCCATACTTACCACTTCCACCTTTGTAAATTGCTATGATGATTCCCTGCACTTGGGGATTACCAAGCTCTTTTCTCGCGCCGTTGCCGGGGTGCAATAGCGTGGGGTTGATATTCCCGTGTGTGCTTGTTTGCTTTCTTCACTAAGTAGATTTTTTTTCCTTTTTGTTTCTGTTTAGTTGTGGGTGAAACATACGAAAAAATTAAAGAATGAAAATACAAAAAAAATTACTTGCCTCTCATGCCTAAAAAAGTTTTTCAAAAAGAGAAGTGATTGGAAAGTTAAGCATTGAAGAAGTGAGGGTCGACCTTGACCACTTGTGTTCATGCTCACGGAAACAATGTAGAAATTTTCATGGAAGTTTCTCTGTAAATAATTATCCCCTTGTATATATCCATTGTATTATAAAAATAATGTGCCAAGCTTTGGTTTTAGGATGATTAGATTGCTTGTTTACTATGTGCAGAACAAAAACATAAACTTTGGCTGTAGCGCGGGATTTTACACTTTTTATGGGAAGGTCAAATGGGTCTGAAACTCTTTTCACATTACTTCTGTACAAATTGTTAAAATTTTCATATTTATTTCATAATTGTTGGAGTTACATAAGTTTACAAAACTTCCAGATTACTACAGAATGTCCTGTTTTTAACAGATTCTGTTTTTCGCGTGTTGTTTGCTTACTTTGATGAACCTATGGCTAGTATCGGGGGGTATGAACCATATAGAAGTTGGAATACAGTAGGTTTAACACCAATATAAATAAATAATGAGTTCATTACAGTACCTTAAAGTGGTAGTTTGCTTTATTACACTAACAGATCTCACAAAGTTTTTGTTAAAGTTTTGTGTGGATGAAGTTTTCGAAGATCGAGGAGCTATTAATATGAGAAGAATAAAGAGAGGCAAGAGTTCAAGCTTGGGGAGGCCCAACACAACCCAAGGTAATATTCAAGGAATAATCAAGCGCCTAAGCTTGGGGATGCCCCGGAAGGCATCCCCTCTTTCGTCTTCAAAACTATCGGTATACTTTACTTGGAGCTATATTTTTATTCATCACATGATATGTGTTTTGCTTGGAGCGTATTTTCAATTTTACTTGCTGTTTCAATAAAATCATTGGATCTGAAATCTTGAATGAAAATGAATCCTCCCATGGCTAGTTAATTATTTGACTACTCAGTGTTCTTCATTTATATCTTTTTGGAGCAGTTTGTCATTTACTCACGTGCTTCACGTATATCTTATGAGTAAATGGTTGAATGAATTGAATATCATAAATCTGAATTTATATATGTTTCATATTCTTATAACATGGGGAGTAATGACTTGACACATAAGGAGTATAAGTAGTAAACTTATTGAAAGTTAGCAAACACAGAATTGGTCACTTGAACAATTCATGAAAGAATATTGAAGGAAGAGAGATTTCACATATAAATATACTATCTTGGACATCTTTTGTAATTGTGAGCACTCACTGAAATATGACATGCTAAAAGGTTTATGTTGGACAAGGAATACAACTTAATGGGTTATGTTTTCCTATATCTGAAACGTTATATTGTCTTGGATCATCCAACATGTTGAGCTTGCCTTTCCCTCTCATGCTAGCCAAATTCTTTGCACCAAGTAGAAATACTACTTGTGCTTCCAAACATCCCTTAAACCAGTTTTGCCATGAGAGTCCACCATACCTACCTATGGATTGAGTAAGATCCTTCAAGTAAGTTGTCATCGGTGCATGCAATAAAAATTGCTCTCTAAATATGTATGATCTATTAGTGTGAAGAAAATAAGCTTTATATGAACTTGTGATAGGGAAGAAATAAAAGCGACGGATTGCATAATAAAGGTCTTTATCACAAGCGGCAATATAAAGTGATGTTCTTTTGCATTAAGATTTTGTGCATCCAACCATAAAAGCACATGACAACCTCTGCTTCCCTCTGCGAAGGGCCTATCTTTTACTTTTATCTTCTACCCTTATACAAGAGTCATGGTGATCATCACCTTTCCTTTTTTACACTTTTTCCTTTGGCAAGCACTTTGTGTTGGAGCAATCCAGATATATATATCCACTTGGATGTAGGTTTTCATAAATTATTATTGTTGACATTACCCTTGAGGTAAAAGGTTGGGAGGCGAAACTATAAGCCCCTATCTTTCTCTGTGTCTGATTAAAACTTTGAAACCATAAATATCACATGAGTGTTAGCAATTGTGATAGATCAAATGATAGTTGAGCATGTGGAGTTTGCTGAATCAAAGCTCTTATGTAGACCCTTCCAGAAAATAAGATGAATTGCAATTGTTTGATGACTAAGAGCACGGTTTGTTAGTTTTCAAGAAAGCTTATGATCTATACTTTAACATGTGAATAGCTTGTTACTTGATCATGAAAAGTTTTATGAGATGAGCTACTATTATGACATATAATGATGCTAGAAAAGGTGATTGAAATTATAATTGATCAAACTTGTGCACCTACTAGCATTCACACTTCATAAATTATTTCTTTTATCATTTACCTACTCAAGCACGAGCAGGAATTAAGCTTGGGGATGCTGATACGTCTCCAACGTATCTATAATTTATGAAGTATTCATGCTATTATATTATCCATATTAGATGTTTTATATGCATTTATATGCTATTTATATGATTTTTGGGACTAACCTATTAACCTAGAGCCCAGTGCCAGTTTCTGTTTTTTCCTTGTTTTTGAGTTTTACACAAAAGGAATACCAAACGGAGTCCAATTGACGTGCCAATTTTTGATGATTTTTTATGGACCAAAAGAAGCCCCTGGAGTAAAAGAGTTGGGCCAGAAGAGTCCTGGGCTGTCCACGAGGGTGGGGGCGCGCCCACCCCCCTGGGTGTGGGCCCCTATCTCGTGGACGATTCGGAGACCCTCCTGACGTGAGACCGATGCCAAAAATTCCTATAAATACAGAAACCACCAGAAAATAACCTAGATCAGAAGTTCCACCGCCGCAAGCCTCTGTAGCCACGAGAAATCAATCTAGGCCCTCTCTGGCACCCTGCCGGAGGGGGCCATCATCACCGGAGGCCATGGAGGAGGATCCCGGAGGGTCCATCATTGCCATGAAGGCCAAGGACCATAGGGAGAACCTCTCCCCATCTAGGGGGAGGCCATGGAGGAGGAAGCACAAGGGGGAGGACCTCTCCTCCTCTCTCTCGGTGGCGCCGGAGTGCCATCGGGAGGGGAATCATCGCCGTGGTGGTCGTCTTCATCAACAACACCATCATCACCATCCTGATCTCTTTTACGCGGTCCACTCTCCCGCACACCGCTGTAATCCCTACTTGAACATGGTGCTTTATGCCACATATTAAGATCCAATGATGTGTTGCCATCTTATGATGTTTTGAGTAGATATCCTTTGTCTTTGGGTTGATTGATGATCTAGATTGGTATGAGTTGTATGTTTTATTTTGGTGCTGTCCTATTGTGCCCTCCGTGTCGCGTAAGCGTGAGGTATTCCCGCTGTAGGGTGTTGCAATACATTCATGATTCGCTTATAGTGGGTTGCATGAGTGACAGAAGCATAAACCCGAGTAAGGGGGTTGTTGAGTATGGGATAAAGGGGACTTGATATGTTAATGCTATGGTTGGGTTTTATCTTAATGATCTTTAGTAGTTGCGGTTGCTTGTTAGAGTTCCAATCATAAGTGCATATGATCCAAGAAGATAAAGTATGTTAGCTTATGCCTCTCCCTCATATGAAATTGCAATAGTGATTACCGGTTCTGTTAACAATTGCCTATGATAATTCCGCACACCGATCCATCATTATTGCACACTCGCTATTTACAATATTTAGTAATATATTCTAACTTTATGATAATAGCACCTACTTTTATATTTTAGCTCTCTGATATCATGCAAAGTTATCCTCTTCATACCCACAATGTAATTTTATCTCTCGTATCTAGTTGGAAGAAAACGTTCGGTGTACGTAGAGTCGTATCAGTGGCAGATAGGACTTGAGAGAATATTGATCTTACCTTTAGCTCCTTGTGGGTTCGACACTCCATACTTATCATTTCCACCTTTGTAAATTGTTATGATGATTCATGCACTTGGGGTTTATCAACCTCCGCCATGAACATTGGATCGGCTTCCTCCTCCTCGTAGTTTGGCTCCAGAGAACTCGGGGATTGGCCCGCCGCAAAGCGAGCTTGGGAACGGATGTCTGTGGCACCGACCGTCGCCCCGATTTCTGGGCGGCGCTCCGGCGTCAGCATCTTGTAGTACGTGATCTTGTGGCGCACCATGGCTTTCCGGCGAACTAGGGGACACTTGATGCGGGCTAGGAGATCGAAAGCTGGGGGAATGGGCTGGAGATTAGGTGTGGTTTTAGGGCAGTGGCTGGCTTAGGCCGAGCAGTGAAGGTTCTGGTGTGAATAGTGGTTCCGGTGATGACCGGTCAATCGGTTTTGATTTGACATCGCTCTTGTCGCGTTCGCGTTGCAGCCAAAGACGCTGGACCCTCCACGCCGCCACCGAATGGAACGCGCTTGCCTTGCGTTTTCGCCGCCAGGGACCGCAGTTGAGAGCAAACCAACATCCCTCCCCCTCCCCCCCGCGTCATTTATACTACCACTCCCTCTGTTTTATGCAGAGTAAATAAAAACAGAGGGAGTATACTATGGATGAGGATCCCCTGACGTGGCCAAACCCATTGAGTAACTGACATGCGAGGCCTAGCAAACAGAGGGAGTATACCTATGTCAGAGGATCCACTTCCACTACTACTCCCTCTGTCGTGGGTTCTCACGGGGGGTGCAAGACGAAATATGCCACAAGGTGGCTTCGTGTGAGCGCAAGACCACTGCTGGTAGGCCCGGGAGCGGGTATGCGATAATACCCCTACTCCTGCATGTTTGAGTATATGTGATATATCTAGTACAGAGTTGCTCCTGGAGCTGTATTTGAGCTCAGTGCCATAGGCATCTGGCTTTGTATATGCATATGAGCACAAGTGTGTGTGTGGCCGCAGGTGCATGAGCATGCATGCGTGAGTGTGTGGGGGGTGTGAGTCCATCCTGGATGGATGGATGGATGCTCATATATATAGGCTAGAGGGGTAGCTTAGGATGTAAGCTAGGTAGGCATGGTAGTTAGGTAGCTAGTGGCATGGTGGGGGTGTCATGCTTGTCCCCTAGGTCACTTCATAAATAGTGCCAGGGGACAAGTGACACTATACATGATGGCTGGGATGACACGTGAACAGTGCTCAGGTACAGCCGTCTCGTCGGTGTCGGGTCGATGTCGGGCAGCCGACTGGCTGGTGTAGTCGGCAGCCGGCTGGCTGGATCATCCGGGCGGGGAGCAAGCCGGGTGGCGAGTCGGTCCGGACAGTCGGATAGGGAGCCGGCCGGGCGGACTGATCAGTCGAACTGGGGGGCTTTTCTAGCCCCGATGTCTTGAAATATCGTCTTGCCGTCTTCGGGTACCCGTGGTCAATTACCTCGACAGTAGCCTCCGAGCCTCCGGGCAACTTGGCAAAGTTGGGCAGAGGTTTTTTAGCGGGTGTTGTTGTAGAAGATGCTTGATGACGGCCAGCGGCAGGCTGCAGCCGTCGTGGCTTGCTTCCGGCGGGGGCGCGCCAGCGCACCCGCTGGGTGTAGCCTCCGGGCAACTTGGAAAAGTTGGGCGGAGGCTTTTCACGGTTGTTGGTGGAGACGATGGCGTCGAGGGTGCCGGGCGCGGACATGAAGTCTGCCGGCTGGTGCTGCCGGGCGCGAACGCGGGGTCCGCTGACTGAAGCTGTCGGGAGCGGACGCGGGACCCGCCGACTGATGGTGTCGGGCACGGACGCGGGGGTCCGCCGACTGATGGTGTTGCTGACAGCCGGCTGCGGGCTGCAGCCGGCGTGACTTGCTTCCAGTGGGGGCGCGCCAGCTCACCCACTGGGTGTAGCCTCCAAGCCTTCGAGTGAGGATGCGGGTTCCCCAAGAAAATGATCATGCAAAAAACAAAGTTAGTCCGCGCTGATATATCAAATGTTTGCTTTTAGCAGTGCATGTTTTATGCGGAGGGTGCCGACTCGGTTTCATCCGAGCCCCCTTCAATCTTTTTCATGTTCCCTCCACTCTTTGGCTTGTGCTCTCACTTGCCGGACAGCCGCTCTGCGGTCTGTAGCAGAGAGTGGGCCGCGGAATGGAGTGTACAATACTCAAACTCTAGGAGCGGATTTAACTGAGCAAATACTCATAAAGGAAACAGCCGGGTCGCCCGAACCATTTTTCTTCCCGGACGATTTTCACGTGGGTGGCCTCCAGCGTTCGCTCTTGCTAGCCGGACAGCCACTCTACGGTCTGTGACTAAGAGTGAGCCTTTGGTACCGCACATGCTGCTAAGCCGTCTGCGGGAACAAACATCTCAGGCTAAGCGGCCAGCCTCCGGGCCAACTCTGGCTGGCGCCGGGGCGAACAGTGGTGCAACTGTAATAAAAGTGGAGGTGGTCCCCGAGCGTCGCTCGGGGTTATCCGTGTTTGCGTGGTACAAAAATAAGCGGGTGAGGAGCTCACATTGCTTTTGGCGCGGTTGAGGTGGAGTTTGCCGAAGACAGCCGGCGCAGCTCGGCGCCATGAGCGTGCTGGCGCAGACCCATGGGTGTGGGCTTGAGCCTCCGGTGCTCGAAGGAGGTCCCGCCGCCAGGCTTGACGCTGGCCAGCGGCGGAGCCGCTGTTGCCGAGGCGTTGGCGCGCGCCTTTCCTTCTTTTTTTCGTCTGCTGCTCTTTGGCAGCCGGATGTACACTTTTCTTCTGCTTTAGTCTCGTCTGCCAGCTGCCGCTCTTTATTTTTCTTTTTCTGAGCCGTCTTGAGCAGTCGGCCACATTTCTTTTTCTATCGATACAAGACGGGCAGCCGACCCTTCATCTGTACGAGAGCCGGCTGGATGCTTTTCTCTCAATCTCTCTTTTTTTTGACTAGGAGCCGGCCTCTGACTTTTCTTTTTCTTTTCCTACCCCCCGCACGGGCAGTTGGCCTCCTCTAATCCCCAAGGGCAGCCGGCCCACTCCCCGTAGCAGCCGGCAGGAGAAAGCGCGAGGCGCAGCCGGAGCTGGCGGAGCCAGCTGCGGGGCGGAAGGCGGACTGGCCACATGGAGCAGCAGCACCCACCAGCAGGGAGAAGCAGGTGGAGCCGGCCGTTGCGAGTCGGGTGGAGGCGCGTGCACGTGGGAGGCCGGGTGCGCCCTGGCCAGGCGCATGCGGCGCGGGGAGGTGACGCGCTGCCGCGAGGCGGACGGCGGAGCCGGCGAATCGGCAAGCCGACCCTCGAGTAGAGACGGCGCGGGAGGCCGGGAGCAGGCACATGGAGCAGTCGAAGACGACAGGTGGCGCAGGGCGAGCGGCGCGGCCGAGTGTAGAAACAGCCACAACGAGTCGGACGTAGGGCCGGAGGGCGGGACGCCTGACAGGGCGGGTCGCCGGACAGGGCGGGCGGAGCCGGCGCGAGACGGCATGCGAGGCGGAGCCTTTTGAAGGCGAAGTCAGCGGACGGCGAGCTGGCCTGGCCCGCAGGCGTTAGGCGGAGCCGAAGGAGTAGCTGGGGCTGGGCCCTGGTTAGAGAGCGCCCGAGGTCCGGAGCCGGACCCGCCGCTGCCAGACAGAGATGGCACAGCGGCGCGGGAGGAACTGCACCCGGTGCTGCGGTGCGGGACCAACCAGACTCGGTGCTCGTGAGAAGCCGGAGCGGAGGATCCGGCACGTGCGGGAGCCAGAGCCGGCGGTCGCGCAGGAGGCTGGAGCCGGAGCCGGCGTGTGCGGGTGTGCATGTCGTGGCGGACTGGAGAAGCCAGCAGGGTGGAGCACCCAGCCGCGGGCAAGGCGACCAGATGGATCCGGCGGGGCGGAAACCAGCTCACGGGGGCGGAGCAGGCCAGAGGCGACGAAGCTGGCCCGGGGCTGAGCTGGAGGCGCTGCGAATGTGTAAGGGCTGGAGCTGAGGAGGCCCTAGACGCGGTTGACGGCGTCGCTGAGGTAGCCATGCGTGGACGCAGCATCCGCGAGCATGCGTGAGAAGAAGGGAGCAGGGCGGAGCTGCGGCGGGCGCGAAACTGCAGCCGGCGCCCGGTGGAGGGAGCTGTGCATCGGGGTCGAGCGCGCTAACTGCAAACCGAGCCGACCATGGTATGGGCATGATCTAACCATTATCTGGTCGGTGTATGAGGTGTATCTGGCTTGCGTCTGAGTTTTGTATGGGTAGTGTATGAATGGTTTGACCATTAACTTGCATCTAGCTAGCTTCTATAGACGATAAATGGAGGGGCGAACGGGCGTTTCGGCCGGAGCAAGGCGCAACGCGGAGGAGAGCAGACACGAGCGGCGTGTGGACGGATACGGCCGGCCGAAGCGAAGCCCGCATGCGGCGTGCGCACAGACTGACGGTCGGCATTGCAAAGGTGGTGATGAAGAGGCCGACGGCGAGGACGCGCCGCCCCTCGCGGCCGCTCCGGGGGCGTGCCGATGTTGGGCCCCCAGCGCTACCGGAGAGACGACGGCGACGCCGCGGTGATGATGGCGAAAGTGGTCCCGCCCGGACTGCGAAACCAGCAGCAGTGTGGTATCATAGTACCGCACACGGTGGGCACCAACTGTCGTGGTATTCTCACAGGGGGGTGCAAGACGACAGATGCCACAAGGTGGCTTCGTGTGAGGGCAAGACCGCTGCGGGTAGGCCCGGGAGCGGGTATGCGAGTAGCACGCGCTAGTTTACCCAGGTTCGGGGCTCTCCGGAGAGATAATACCCCTACTCCTGCATGTCTGAGTATATGTAATATATCTGGTACAGATTTGCTCCTGGAGCAGTATCTAAGCTCAGTGCCATAGGCATCTGGCTTTGTATATGCATATGAGCACAAGTGTGTGCGCGGCCACAGGTGCATGAGCATGCATGCGTGAGTGTGTGGGGTTGTGAGTCCATCCTGGATGGATGGATGGATGCTCATATATATAGGCTTGAGGGGTAGCTTAGGATGTAAGCTAGGTAGGCATGGTAGCTAGGTAGCTAGTGGCATGGTGGGGGTGTCATGCTTGTCCCCTGGGCCACTCAAAAATAGTGCCAGGGGACAAGTGACACTATACATGATGGCTGCGGTGACACCTGAACAGTGCTTAGGTATAGCCATCTCGTCGGTGTCGAGTCGATGTCGGGCAGCCGGCTGGCTGGCGCAGTCGTCAGCCGGCTGGCTGGATCAGCCGGGCGGGGAGCAGGCCGGGTGGCGAGTCCGTCCGGGCAGTCGGACAGGGAGCCGGCCGGGCGGACTGAGCTGTCGGACTGAGGGGCTTTGCTAGCCCCGATGTCTTGAAATATCGTCTTGCCGTCTTCGGGGTACCTGTGGTCAATTACCCCGACAGCAGCCTCCGAGCCTCCGGGCAACTTGGCAAAGTTGGACGGAGGTTTTTTAGCGGGTGTTGTTGTAGAAGATGCTTGATGACGGCCGGCAGCAGCCCGCAGCCGGAGTGGCTTGCTTCCGGCGGGGAGCGTGCCAGCGCACCCGCTGGGTGTAGCCTCCGAGCCTCCGGGCAACTTGGAAAAGTTGGGCGGAGGCTTTTCGCGGTTGTTGGTGCAGATGATGGCATCAAGGGTGCCGGGCGCGGACACGAAGTCCGCCGGCTGGTGCTGTCAGGCGCGGACACGGGGTCCGTCGACTGAAGCTGTCGGGCGTGTACGCGGGACCCGCCGACTGATGGTGTCGGGCACGGACACGGGGGTTCGCCGACTGATGGTGTTGCTGACAGCCGGCTACGGGCTGCAGCCGGCGCGACTTGCTTCAAGTGGGGGTGCGCCAGCTCACCCACTGGGTGTAGCCTCCGAGCCTCCGAGTGAGGAGGCAGGTTCCCCACGAAAATTATCTTGCAAAAATCAAAGGTAGTCCACGCTGATATATCAAATGTTGGCTTTTAGCATTGCAAGTTTTATGCAGAGGGTGCCGACTCGGTTTCATCCGAGCCCCCTTCGATCTTTTTCATGTTCCCTCGACTCTTTGGCTTGTGCTCTTGTTTGCCGGACAGCCGCTCTGCGGTCTGTGGCTGAGAGTGGACCGCAGAGTGGAGTGTACAGTACTCAGACTCTGGGAGCAGATTTAACTGAGCAAATACTCATAAAGGAAACGGCCGGGTCGCCTGAACCATTTTTCTTCCCGGACGTTTTTCACGTGGGTGGCCTCCAGCGTTCGCTCTTGCTAGCCGGACAGCCGCTCTACGGTCTGTGACTAACAGTGAGCCTTTGGTACCGCGTACGCTACTAAGCCATATGCGGGAACAAACGTCTCAGGCCAAGCGGCCAGCCTCCAGGCCAACTCTGGCTGGCGCCGGGTGAACAGTGGTGCAACTATAAAAAAAGTGGAGGTGGTCCCCGAGCATCTCTCAGGGTTATCCGTGTTTGCGTGGTGCAAAAATAAGCGGGTGAGGAGCTCACATTGCTTTTGGCGCGATCGAGGCGGAGTTTGTCGAAGACAGCGTGCGCAGCCTGGCGCTCGCGGAGTGCGCTGGCGCACCTGCTGGGTGTGGCCTTCGAGCTCCGGGTACTCGAAGGGAGGTCCCGGCCAGTCAGGCTTGACCGGCCAAGCGACAGAGCCGGCCAGGCGTCGAGGCGTCTGGCAGCGCCCCTTTCCTTCTTTTTCTTCGTCCGCCGGCTGCTGGCAGCCGTTCGGACACTTTTCTTCTGCTTCAGTCTCGTCTGCCGACTGCTGGCAGCCGGACGCGCTCTTTTTTCTTTTCTTTTTCTGAGCCGTTTAGAGCAATCGGCCACATTTCTTTTTCTCTCGATGTCGGATGGGCAGCCGGCCCTTCTCCTATACGAGAGCTGGCTGGATGCTTTTCTCTCCATCTCTCTTTTTTTGACTAGCAGCCGGCCTCTGACTTTTCTTTTTCTCTTCCTACCCCCCGCATGGGCAGTCGGCCTCCTCTAATCCCCAAGGGCAGCCGGCCCACTCCCCGCAGCAGCCGGCAAAAGAAAGCGCGAGGCGCAGCCCGAGCTGGCGGAGCCATCTGCGGGGCGGAAGGCGGACCTGGCCGTTGGGCGGACCAGGCGGACCCGGCCACGGGGAGAAGCAGGCGGAGTCAGCCGCCAAGAGTCGGGTGGAGGCGCACACACGTGGGAGGCTGGGTGCGCCCTGGCCAGGCGCACGCAGCGTGGGGAGGCGGCGCCCGGCTGCGAGGCGGACGATGGAGCTGGCAAATCGGCAAGCCGACCCGTGAGCAGAGACGGCACGGGATGTCGGGAGCGGGCGCGCGGAGCAGTCGAAGACGACAGGCGGCGCGGGGGCGAGCGGCGCGGCCGAGTGCAGAAATAGCAACGACGAGTCAGACGTAGGGCCCGAGGGCGGGATGCAGGACGAGGCGGGCGGAGCCGGCGCGAGACAACAGGCGAGGCGGAGCCGGTTCAAGGCGAAGTCAGCGGACGGCGAGCCGGACCAGCGTGCGGGCGGGAGGCGGAGCCGAAGGAGCAGCTGGGGCTGGGCCCTGGCCAGCGAGCACGTGCGAGGTCCGGAGCCGGACCCGGCGCTGCCGGACGGAGATGGCGCAGCGGCGCGGGAGGAGCCGCACCGGGCGATGTGGTGCGGGACGAACCGAACCGGTGCTGGTGAGAAGCCGGAGCGGAGGATCCGGCACGTGCGGGAGCCAGAGCCGGCGGGCGCGCACGAGGCTGGAGCCGGAGCCGGCGTGTGCGGGCGCGCATGTCGTGGCGGACTGGCGAAGCCAGCAGGGTGGACCACCCGGCCGCGGGCAAGGCAACCAGATGGATCCAGAGGGGCGGAAACCAGCTCGCGGGGGCGGAGCAGGCCAGAGGCGACGAAGCCGGCCCGGGGCGAGCTGGAGGCGCCGCAGACGTGCAAGGGCCGGAGTAGATGAGGCTCTGGATGCGGTTGATGGCGTCCCCGAGGTAGCCACGCATGGACTCATTGTCCACGAGCATGTATGAGAAGAAGGGAGCAGGGCGGAGCTGCGGCGGGCGCGAAACTGTAGCCAGCGCCCGATGGAGGGAGCTGTGCGTTGGGGTCGAGCGCGCTAACTGCAGACCGAGCCGACCATGGTACGGGCATGATCTGACCATTATCTGGTCGGTGTATGAGGCGTATCTGGCTTGCGTCTGAGTTCTGTATGGGCAGTGTATGAATGGTTTGACCATTGACTTGCATCTAGCTAGCTTGTATAGACGATAAATGGAGGGGCGAATGGGCGTTTTGGCCGGAGCAAGGCGCGTGGACAGATGCGGCCGACCGAAGTGAAGCCCGTGCGCGGCGCGCGCACGGACTGACGGCCGGCATCGCAACGGTGGTGGCGAAGAGGCCGACGGCGAGGACTTCTACGTCTTGAGCTTGTGTTGGTTTTCCTTGAAGAGGAAAGGGTGATGCAGCAAAAGTAGCGTAAGTATTTCCCTCAGTTTTTGAGAACCAAGGTATCAATCCAGTAGGAGGCTCCTCAAAAGTCCCATGCACATACACAAACAAACAAAGAACTCGCAACCAACACAATAAAGGGGTTGTCAATCCCTTCACGGCCACTTGCGAAAGTGAGATCTGATAGAGATAATATGATAAGATAAATATATTTTTGGTATTTTATGATATAAATTGGAAAAGTAAAGATGAAAATAAAAGTAGATGGAAAGCTTATATGATAAAAGATAGACCCGGGGGCCATAGGTTTCACTAGTGGCTTCTCTCGAGATAGCATAAGTATTACGGTGGATGAACAAATTACTGTCGAGCAATTGATAGAAAAGAGAATAATTATGAGATTATCTAGGCATGATCATGTATATAGGCATCACGTTCGTGACAAGTAGACCGACTCCTGCCTGCATCTACTACTATTATTCCACACATCGACCGCTATCCAGCATGCATCTAGAGTATTAAGTTCATAAAGAACAGAGTAATGAATTAAGAAAGATGGCATGATCTCGAGGGATAAACTCATGCAATATGATATAAACCCCATCTTTTTATATTCGATGGCAACAATACAATACGTGCCTTGCTTCCCCTGCTGTCATTGGGAAAGGACACCGCAAGATTGAACCCAAAGCTAAGCACTTCTCCCATTGCAAGAACGATCAATCTAGTAGGCCAAACCAAACCGATAATTCAAAGAGGCTTGCAAAGAGAACTTAATCACACATAAAGTAATTCAGAGGAGATTCAAATATTTCCCATAGATAAACTTGATCATAAACCCACAATTCATCGGATCTCGACAAACACACCGCAAAAAGAGTTATATCAAATAGATCTCCAAGAAGATCGAGGAGAACATGGTATTGAGATCCAAAAAGAGAGAAGAAGCCATCTAGCTAATAACTATGGACCCGAAGGTCTGTGGTAAACTAGTCACAACTCATCGGAGGGGCTATGGTGTTGATGTAGAAGCCCTCCGTGGTCGATTCCCCCTCCGGCAGAGCGCCGGCGAAGGCTCCAAGATGGGATCTCGCTGATACATAAGGTTACGGTGGTGGAAATAGATTTTCGTGGGCGCTTCTGATGTTCTCGGGGTACATGGGTATATATAGGAGGAAGAAGTAGGTTGGTGGCATGAGAGGCCCACAAGATAGGGGCGCGCATACAGTAGGGGTGGGCGCCCTCCACCTCGTGGCCGCCTTGACTGCTTCTTGAGTTGCACTCCAAGTCCTATGGATCACGTTCGTTCCAAAAATCACGCTCCCGAAGGTTTCATTCCGTTTGGACTCCATTTGATATTCCTTTTCTTCGAAACACTAAAATAGGCAAAAAAAACAGCAATACGGGCTGGGCCTCCGGTTAGTAGGTTAGTGTAACGCCCCGGATTCGATGCGCCAGGTGTCTGCCAGTTATTCGCCGTCGTTGCCATGTCATGTGCTTGCGTGTTGCACTTTTCCATGTCATCATATGCATTTCATATCATGTAATCACGTGCATTTCATTTTGCAAACGTGTTCGTCTCATGCATCCGAGCATTTTCCCTGTTGTCCATTTTGCAATCCGGCACTCCTATGTCTCCCGGCGCCCCCTTTTACCTCTTTTCATGTGTGGGTGTTAAACGGTCTCGGAATGGACCGAGGTTTGTCAAGCGGCCTTGGTATAGCACCGGTAGACCGCCTGTCAAGTTTCGTGCCATTTGGAGGTCGTTTGGTACTCCAACGGTTAACCGGGTAACCGCAAAGCCCTCTTTGAGTTGCAGCCCAACACCTTTTCCAAACTGGCCCAAAACCCACCAAACTCCCCTCCATGCTCTCGGGCGTTCGATCACGATCGCGAGGCCGAAAACCACACCTCATTTGGACTCTCCTAGCTCCCTCTACCTATAAAACTAGATCCCCCCGAAAATTCGCGGTCCAAACCCCCTGAAACCCTAGTTTTTCGTCCTCCGCGACGTACGGACACGTCCGCCACCACCGGACGCAATCGCCGCCGCCCCCGCAGCCAGTGGCATCGCGCCACATGGCACGCCGCCGCCCACCGCCGCCATGCCGCTGGAGCCCATCCGGTCCGCGCGGGCCGGATCCCGCCGCCGCCCAGCCGCCCCGCCGGCTGGCCGGCCTCGGCTGCCTGGCTGGCTGCCGCCCGCCTGAAGCTCCATGTCGCGGCCGCGCTGCCTCGATTTCGCGGCGCCCGCCGCCTCCCGCCACCGCTCCGGCCCGGCCGCCGCTGCCGCCTCCCTGCCCGCCCGCCTTGCCGGAGCGGCAGTGCTTCCTCACGGCGAGTCCCTCCGGTCCGGCCTCGCCGCCGCCTGGCCAGGACCCGAGCCTCCGGACCTCCCGGCCCCCTCCGGGCCTCTCCTCGGCTCGGCGCCATGGATCCGGCGAGATCAGCCGCCGCCTCGGTTCGGGTCCCGCGCTGACTCCCGAGGTCTATTTTTCTCTAAGTCCCCGAATTTGTTGCATATTTTGTTGCATTTTCATCATGCTATAACTCTGTTATCGTTGCTCCGTTTCGTGCGTGTAATATGTCAAAATGTTCGTCTCGAAGAGTAGATCATTTCATCTCATTGCATCATTTTCATTTGAGCTCATCTTGATGCCCTGAATGCTGTTGGAAAAGTGCTATGTGATGTTAGTTTCTGTTTCTTAACAGAACTTGCACTTTTGTCATTTTTGCCATGATTGATGTGTGCATCTTATGAATTTGAGTCCTACATGTGTTTTGTAATATGCCATGCCATGTTTCCAGGGGTGTATGCCATGTATTTTTGTGATCTCTGTGGTGACTAGCACAAGCATGCAAACTAGGCTTCATGATGTTGCTGATTTCAGCCCAGTTTTGCTGATATTTTTATGCCATGTAAACTTGATGCTACAGAGAGATCCATGCATATTTTGAGATACTTCAGTAAGGATGTTTTGAACATATGGTTATTATCTATCCATCCATGCCTTGTTTGCAATTATGGAGTGCCATAGCTTGAGTCAATCGAGCTCTACTTTTGCTATAAATGTTTCCTGGCAGATTGTTTACATGTTATTCAATTTTGCCAAGGTTGTTGTAGTTGATCAGTGTATGCTATGATGTTGTTCTTGCCATGTATAGCTTCTATGCCATGTATTCTTACTGTTGGTTGCCTTGCCATACCATGTATTGCTCTGTAGTGAGTGGTTCAAGCTCACCAACATGCCTACTTATCGTTGTTCCTGCCATGTTTGAATCTGTAATATAACTTGCCATGTTTACATGGGTGCCATCATTTTTTCTGATCCCTTTTGGCTTATGGTCAGTAAGGGACTTTTGTTCTATGCAATTAGTAGATTCATGTCATGCATTTGTTTGCCATGATCAGTTCCTGTAACATGTAGCTGGATAGCTCTAAACATTGCAACCTGATGTTATTTCTGCCAATGCCTGAAACTGTTATTATTTGCAATCTTGCCATGTCATTTTGAGCATGTTCTAGTGATTTCTGGAGATAGCTCAGTGTTAATGTTTTGTAATGCTTTACCTGTACATCATGCCCATGCCTTTTGTTTTCTTGTTGAGGTGCTGTAGCATGTTGTTTTGATGCTTGCAATATGCCTAGTTGCTGTTTTGGACAGCTTGTCCTTTAAACTTGTTTCATGTGTATGTGTTGAACCGCTGTTCGCGTTTGAGTGTGCTCTATATGAAACTTGCTTGATTTTGCATGTAGTTTCATATCATCATGTTGCATCCTTGTTTCGAGGTGTTTTCTTGATGTTTGCATGCATTTTGCATCAATGCCATGCTTGTCTTGTTTTGCTCATATCTTCTAGGCCGTAGCTCCGAATCTAATGAACTTTATATGTAACTTGACTAGAATTTCGTGTAGATCATTGTGGTGCATCTTAACTTGCTGTTTAACAACTTGAACATAAGGTTTAATCATATCTGGACCAATTTCGAAATTTTCATATGAGGACTTACCGGAATTGTTATATGTTGTTTCCGGCCTCATTTAAACTTGCTTTGATGTGTTGCTCTTGTTTGCATCATCTCTTGCCATGAGTAGCTTCATGTAGTTTTGTCATGCATCATGTTTGTTGTGCATCATGTCTTGTTCATGTGTGGTGTGTTTACTATGTGGTGTGCTTCTTCTTGTTAGTTCCCGTTTCGTTGCGATCGTGAGGATTCTTTCATCTACGCTTGGCTTCATCTTCTTCATCGACTCGTTCTTCTTCCTTGCGGGATTTCAGGAAAGATGACCGCTACCCTGGATCTCACTACTACCATTGCTATGCTAGTTGCTTCGTTCTATCGCTATGCTGCGCTACCTATTACCTGTTTATCAAGCCATCCCAAATTGCCATGTCAGCCTCTAACCTTTGACACCTTTCCTATGCAAACCGTTGTTTGGCTATGTTACCGTTTTGCTCAGCCCCTCTTATAGCGTTGTTAGTTGCAGGTGAAGATGAAGTTTGTTCCTTGTTGGAACATGGAGATGTTGTTCCTTGTTGGAACATGCTTACTTGTTGGGATATCACAATATATCTTATTTAATTAATGCATCTATATACTTGGTAAAGGTTGGAAGGCTCGGCCTTATGCCTGGTGTTTTGTTCCACTCTTGCCACCCTAGTTTTCGTCATATCGGTGTTATGTTCCCGGATTTTGCGTCCCTAACGCGGTCGGGTGATTTATGGGACCCCTTGACAGTTCGCTTTGAATAAGACTTTTCCAAAGAAGGCCCAACATTGGTTTTACCATTTGCCCGACCTATTACCTTTTTCCCTTGGGAGTCGCTCTCAAGGGTCATCTTTATTTTAGCCCCCCGGCCAATGCTTGTCTAAGTGTTGGTCCAAACCAGAGCCACTTGCGGTGCCGCCCCTAGGCAACTTGGGGTATCGTCGGTTGTCGACGTAGTGTTCATCCGGTCGTGGCTCGAGACGAGAGATGTGCTGCTACTATCGAGGTGTCGGCACGCCGGGAGGTCTTGCTGGTCTTGTTTTATTGCTGTCGAAATGTCTTGTAGCCGGATTCCGAGACTGATCGGGTCTTCCCGGGAGAAGGAATATCCTTCGTTGATCGCGAGAGATTATCATGGGCTTGTTGGGACACCCTGCAGGTATAAACTTTCGAGAGCCGTGCTGCGGTTATGTGGCAGATGGGAATTTGTTAATATCCGGTTGTAGTAAACTTGAAGCAAACTCTCCTAAAATACACCAACCGTGTAGCGTAATCGTGAGTGTCTCTTTTCGGGGTTGATCGAGAGGAGAACACGGTTTCTGGGTTATGTTTGACGTAAGTAGGAGTTCAGGATCACTTCTTGATCATTGCTAGTTGACGACCGTTCCTTTGTTTCTCTTCTCGCTCTCATTTGCGTTGGTTAGCCACCATGTATGCTTAGTCGCTGCGGCAACCTCACCACTTTACCCCTTCCTTTCCCATTAAGCTTTGCTAGTCTTGATACCCATGGTAATGGGATTGCTGAGTCCTCGTGGCTCACAGATTACTACAACACTAGTTGCAGGTACAGGTTTGCGATGCTCATGACGCGAGTGCGATGTTTACTTGTGTTTGGAGTTCTTCTTCTGCTTCTTCTTCGATCAGGGGATAGGTTCCAGGTCGGCAGCCTGGGCTAGCAGGGTGGATATTGTTTGAGTTTCTGTTTATGTTTCATCCGTAGTCGGATGTCGATCTTGTATGTGATGTTGATGTATTCTTGTGGCATTTGTGCCTGATGTATGTATCCATATGTATTATGTAATGTTGATGTAATGATATCCACCTTGCAAAAGCGTTTCAATATGCGGGTCTATCCTTGGTGGGACCTTCGAGTTCCTTTTGGATAGGGTCGCATATTGGGCGTGACAAGTTGGTATCAGAGCCTCGACCGACCTTAGGAGCCCCCTTGATTGATCGTGTAGTTTGGCCGATGTTGAGTCTAGAATAAACTATTTTCGGAGTCTAGTTATATCGAGAGTAGGAATTCTTTTTACTCCTCTGCCCCTTCGTCGCTCTGGTGAGGAATCTTGACGTAGGTGTTTTGAATTACTTCTCTTCCCCTTCAAATTTTTCTTTAGGATCACGCAGTTGGTTTTCCGGTAGTTGTTCCTCAGCTCTTTTCAATCCGGCGCATTTATCTTCGAGTGGATTCGACCCTCGTTGTCTTTTGCAAGATCAGTCGTTAGTTCTTTCTCTCTCGTCGTTGTTTCCTTGTCCGAAGTTGTCCTTGTTTTTTTTTCCACCCTCCCTCCCTTCTTCCTCAAAGAACCGGAGTCCGTAATCGAGTATCCATCCTATTCGTGTGAAGTTTTTGCTCTCTCTCCTCAATGATTTTAACCGGTGTTTTCTTCAAGATATTAAATCGGTTCTACCTTCCAAGTCGCTTTGTTTTCCGCCTCCCACCCTATTAGTCCGGAGTTCGAGTTTCTTCCGACAATCAATTCCATTCGTGTGGAGCCTCTTCAGTCTTCCCTCAATTATCTCAACCGGTGAATTCTCATCTCGTTCGTCATTCTTCATCTCTTTTCTTCTCCGGTGGACTCAATTCAAGTTTTTTCGGGTTGATCATGTTCTTTTCCTCGGCTCAAATGTTTCCCCCTTGCTCGTTCGCCTCTCGCCAGTTTATCCTTCCGGAGTGCTCAAGTCATCTCAGGAGATTCGTCTGTGTTCCAATTAATTCGAGGTTGTCACCTCAGTCAAATATTTCAGTTCTTCCGGTGTATCATCTATCTGTTCGTCATCCCTTTCCGACGGTGTTTTCCCTTCAGTGGGCCCTAACCCACAGGTCTTTTCCCAGGATCTTTCCTGACTCTTCTAATTTCCCCGAAGCTATTCTCAAATCCTTTTGAAGTTTCACGTAAGTATGATTTTCATCAGTCAGGTGTTTTTTTTCAAGATCTCGTTCATATTCTTTTCATTGTTGGCTCAACCTCTTGCTTTTCATTCTACCGGAGTATCTCAACAATTTTGGTGGTGTTTATCGTCGTCTTTGAAGACCGAAGTAGAGTTTCTCTTAAATCTTGTCCGTTATCCCGGAGATTCGTGGTGCTAGCTCGATGTTATCCTCCCGAATTGTTTTCAATCGTGCAAATTTTTTTCATCCATCCGGAGTATTTCAGGAGTTGTTTTCTATTTCTTTTTACCGGAGGCCATCATTCCAGTTATCGTTCTCTATTTATCCCGGTGCCTCATTCAAGTGTTCTTTAATCAGCTCATGATCTCTTTGTTCTTTTGCATCTAAATCCCCTCTAGCATATTTGTTCTTCTAATTCTTCCCGTCGATTCATTCTTTTTCATCAGTCATTTCGAATTCTTATGGTGGTTCGTTCAAGATTATTTTTCCTTGATTATCATGTTAATCCATTCGTTCTCTCAAATCCTACCGGTGGTTCATGAAGTCCTTCTCAAGTTTGCGATATGTCACTTCTCAATCCTTTTTCAAGAAGAATAAGTATTATGCCAAATCCATTTCTTGTCATCAATTTAATTTGATGAAGGATAAGCATACAATAAATCTTATTCTTATTTCCTCAAAGTGATTAATCTTTTTCTTCGGAGTTTGTTCTTGAGGAATAAATTCTAGTTCCAAGTGTTTTCATCTTTTCTTTTCCGGAGTCCAAATTTTCCTCGGCTATTTCGTCGGAACCTCCATCTAAATCATCGTAAGGCCCATCTTATTCTTTCATCCTTCAATTTTATCTCGTAATCCTTTTGTTACCGGAGTTCTTCATGGTGGTTCTTCATGATTTAATTCATTCTTCAAGAATTCATCAAGATTTTGTTGGAGGAGTTCAAGTATCTTTTCTTCTCGCGTCTCGAAGCGCAAGTAATTCTTCATTTTCTTTTGAAGTGGAGTTTTGCATTTCTTCGTTCTTCTCAGCTATCCAATCATTTCCGTTTGTGGCCGGTTATCACCTCATAATTTCTGAGATGTTGTCCATAAGACCACAACAAGCTTATTCTTTTCGTTGTTGATTCTCTCAACAACTTCGTTCAACCCTTCCTTCTAAGCTCATTTCATTCCACTATTTCAATTCTTTCCGGAGGTTTTGTGTCATGTCTCCATCAAGTATCATTCCATCCTCTGAAGTTCATGTTCTATTCTTTCCTTGTTCAACCGGTGTGCTGCCTAAATCCTTTCAGTCTTATTCGTTTCTTTTCTCATTCTAGCCACTCCGGTTAGAACGAGTTGTTTCTTAATCTATCTGATTCTGTGAGTTTTCGATTCTCGTCATTCTCGTCGTTCCTCTCTTCTTCTCGAGTGCTCTCGATTCTTTGCTTCTTCTCTTGAGTTCTTGTTTTGTAACGCCCCAGATTCTATGCGCCAGGTGTCTGCCAGTTATTCGCTGTCGTTGCCATGTCATGTGCTTGCGTGTTGCACTTTGCCATGTCATCTTAGGCATTTCATATATTGTCATCATGTGCATCGCATTGGCATACGTCTTCGTCTCATGCATCCGAGCATTTTCCCCGTTGTCCGTTTTGCAATCCGGCACTCCTATGTCCCCCGGCGCCCCCTTTTACCTCTTTTCATGTGCGGGTGTTAAACGGTCTCGGAATGGACCGAGGTTTGTCAAGCGGCCTTGGTATAGCACCGGTAGACCGCATGTCAAGTTTCGGATCATTTGGAGGTCGTTTTGTACTCCAATGGTTAACCGGGTAACCGCAAAAGCCTCTTTTGTGTGCAGCCCAACACCCCTTTCAAAGTGGCCCAAAACCCATCTTACTCCCCTCCATGCTCTCGGTCGTTCGATCACGATCGCGTGGCCGAAAACCGCACCTCATTTGGACTCTCCTAGCTCCCCTCTACCTATAAATAAGCCTTCCCCTCCGAAATCCCGGGTCCAAACCTACCCTAACCTTCCCCGCCGCCGACGGACATTTCATCCCGCGACGGCGGACATGTCCGCCGCCCGCAGCCACGTCGCCAGACCAATCCGGGCCGACGTCGTCATCGCGCCGCCGCCCGGGCCTCTCCCCGCGCCACCTCGCGCCGCCTCCCCACCACGCGGGCCGCGAGGCTCAGATCCGGCCCAGCGAGCCGCGCGCCGCCGCCTCTCGCCCGTCGGGGCCCGCCGCCACGGAGCCGCTCCAGCCCGCCGCCGTCCGCCACACCGTGCGGCGCAGCCCGCCGGCGACCTCCGCGCCGCCGCCCGGCCACACTGGCCATGGCGCCGCCCCTCCTTCCTCCTCCAGCGCGCTGGAGCCTCCTCCTCCGGCCCACGCATCCGCCGCCCGGGCCTCCTCGTCGCCGGCCTCGCCTGCGCCCGCGGCCGCCGCTGGAACTCCGGCCCCGGCGGACCCGCCCCGACGCCGCTTCGTCGCCTCCTCGCCTCGCCGCCGCCGCCTTCCCCGCCTCGCCGCCGCCTCCTCCGCCCGGATCCGTGGCCGGGCCGGCGAGATCCGCCGCCCCTCGCCCCTCTCCGGCAAGTCCGGCGTCCATCTCCGGCGAGATCCGGCTCGCCTCGAAAACCGTGCACGGAGGTTGACTTTCCCCTTCCCCGAAACTGCTAAGTCCCCGAATCTGTGATTATTTTCTTGCATTTTCATCATGCCATAACTCTGCATCCGTAGCTTCGTTTCGTGCGTATAACATGTAAAAATGTTCGCCTCGAAGAGTAGATCATTTCATCTCATTGCATCATTTTCATTTGAGCTCATCTTGATGCCCGAAATGCTGTTAGAAGAGTGCTATGTGATGTTAGTTTCGCATTTCTTAATGTAACATGCACTTTTGTCATTTTTGCCATGATTGATGTGTGCACCCTATGAACTTGAGTCCTACATGTGTTTTGTAATATGCCATGCCATGTTTACAGGGGTGTATGCAATATATTTTTGTGATCTCTGTGGTGACTAGAGCAAGCATGCAAACTAGGCATCATAATGTTGCTGATTTCAGCCCTGTTTTGCTGATATTTTTATGTCATGTTAACTTGATGCTACAGAGAGATCCATGCATATTTTGAGATACTTCAGTAAGGGTGTTTTGTTCTACATGTTTTGCTCTATCCATCCATGCCCTTGTTTGCAATTATGGAGTGTCATAGCTTAACTCAATCGAGCTCTACTTTTGCTATAAAATGTTTCCTGGAAGATTGTTTACATGTTATTCAATTTTGCCAAGGTTGTTGTAGTTGATCCTTGCATGCTAAGATGTTGTTCTTGCCATGTATAGCTTCTATGCCATGTCTTCTTCCTGTTAGTTTCCTTGCCACGCCATGTATTGCTCTGTGGTGAGTGGTTCAAGCTCACCAACATGCCTACTTATTGTTGTTCCTGCCATGTATGAATCTGTAATATAACTTGCCATGTTTACATGGGTGCCATCATTTCCTCTGATCCCTTTAGGCTTATGGTCACTAAAGGACTTTTGTTCTATGCATTTAGTAGTATCATGCCATGCCTTTGTTTGCCATGATAAGTTCCTGTAACATGTTGTTTGATAGCTCTATACATTGCAACCTGATGTTATTTCCTGATAAGTCTGAAACTGTTATTATTTGCAATCTTGCCATGTCCTTTTGAGCATGTTCTAGTGATTTCTGGAGATAGCTCAGTGTTCATGTTTTGTCATGCTTTACCTGTACATCATGCCCATGCCTTTTGTTATCATGTTAAGGTGCTGTTGCATGTTGTTTTGATGCTTGCAATATGCCTAGTTGCTGTTTTGGGACAGATTGTTGCTATGACTTGTTTCATGTGTATGTGTTGGACCGTTGCTCCGTTTTGAGTGTGATCTATATGAAACTTGCTTGATTTTGCATTTAGTTTCATATTATCATGTTGCATCCTTGTTTTGAGGTGTTTGCTTGATGTTTGGGTGCATTTTGCATCAATGCCATGCTTATCTTGTTTTGTTCATATCTTCTACACCGTAGCTCCGAATCTAATGAACTTTATATGTAACTTGACTAGAATTTCGTGTAGATCATCGTGGTGCATCTTAACTTGCTGTTTAACAACTTGAACATAAGGTTTAATCAGATCTGGACCAATTTCGAAATTTGCATATGAGGACTTACCGGAATTGTTATATGTTGTTTCCGGCCTCATTTAAACTTGCTTTGATGTGTTGCTCTTGTTTGCATCATCTTTTGCCATGAGTAGCTCCATGTAGCTTTGTCATGCATCATGCTTGTTGTGCATCATGCCTTGTTCATGTGTGGTGTGTTTACCTATGTTGTGTGCTTCTTCTTGTTAGTTCCTGTTTCGTTGCGATCGTTAGGATTTGTTCATCTACGCTTGGTTCGGCTTCATCCGTTCGTCTTCTTCATGGACTCGTTCTTCTTCCTTGCGGGATTTCAGGCAAGATGACCGCTACCCTGGATCTCACTACTATCATTGCTATGCTAGTTGCTTCGTTCTTTCGCTATGCTGCGCTACCTATCACTTGCTGCTCAAGCCTATCTAATTGCCATGTCAGCCTGTAACCATTGTCACCCTTCCTAGCAAACCGTTGTTTGGCTATGTTACCGCTTTGCTCAGCCCTCTTATAGCGTTGTTAGTTGCGGTGAAGATGAAGTTTGTTCCTTGTTGAACATGGAGATGTTGTTCCTTGTTGGAACATGTTTACTTGTTGGGATATCACAATATATCTTATTTAATTAATGCATCTATATACTTGGTAAAGGGTGGAAGGCTCGGCCTTATGCCCGATGTTTTGTTCCGCTCTTGCCGCCTCTAGTTTCCGTCATATCGGTATTATGTTCCCGGATTTTGCGTCCCTAACGCGGTCGGGTGATTTATGGGACCCCCTTGACAGTTCGCTTTGAATAATACTTTTCCAGCAAGGCCCAACTTTGGTTTTACCATTTGCCTCACCTATGCCCTTTTTCCCTTGGGTTTCCAGAGCCCAAGGGTCATCTTTATTTTAGCCCCCGGACCAGTGCTCCTTCGAGTGCTGGCCCGAACTAGAGCCCTGTGCAGTACCCCCTCAAGGCAACTTGAGGTCTGGTTTTAGTTGTACGGACTGCTCATCCGGATGTGCCCTGAGAACGAGGTACGTGCGACTCCTAACGGGATTTGTCGGCACATTTGGGCGGCTTTGCTGGTCTTGTTTTATTGTTGTCAAAATGTCTTGTAGTCGGGATTCCGAGACTGATCGGGTCTTCCCGGGGAGAAGGAATATCCTTCTTGACCGCGAGAGCTTATCATGGGCTAAGTTGGGACACCCCTGCAGGGTATAAACTTTCGAGAGCCGTGCCCGCGGTTATGTGGCAGATGGGAATTTGTTAATGTCCGGTTGTAGAAAACCCGGAGTTGATCTTAATTAAAATACACCAACCGTGTGCGTAACCGTGAGTGTCTCTTTTCGGGGTTGATCGAGAGGAGAACACGGTTTTTGTGTTATGTCTGACGTAAGTAGGAGTTCAGGATCACTTCTTGATCATTACTAGTTGACGACCGTTCCTTTGTTTCTCTTCTCGCTCTCATTTGCGTATGTTAGCCACCATATATGCTTAGTCGCTGCTGCAACCTCACCACTTTACCCCCTTCCTTTACCATTAAGCTTTGCTAGTCTTGATACCCATGGTAATGGGATTGCTGAGTCCTCGTGGCTCACAGATTACTACACCACTAGTTGCAGGTACAGGTTTGCGATGATCATGACGCGAGAGCGATGTCTACTTGTTTTGGAGTTCTTCTTCAGCTTCTTCTTCGATCAGGGGATAGGTTCCAGGTCGGCAGCCTGGGCCAGCAGGGTGGATGTCGTTTGAGTTTCTATTTATGTTTCATCCGTAGTCGGATGTTGATCTCTTGTGTATGATGTTGATGTATTCTTGTGGCATTTGTGCCTTATGTATGTATCCCCATCTATTATGTAATGTTGATGTAATGATATCCACCTTGCAAAAGCGTTTCAATATGCGGGTCTATCCTTGGTGGGACCGTCGAGTTCCTTTTGGATAGGGTCGCATATTGGGCGTGACAAGTTGGTATCAGAGCCTCGACCGACCTTAGGAGCCCCCTTGATTGATCGTGTAGTTTGGTCGTTGTTGAGTCTAGAAGAAAACTGGTTTTGGAGTCTAGTTATATCGGAGAGTAGGAATTCTTTTTACTCCTCTGCCCCTTCGTCGCTCTGGTGAGGAATCTTGACGTAGGTGTTTTAAATTACTCCTTTTCGCCTTCAAATTTTCTTTAGGATCACGCAGTTGGTTTTTCGATCAGTGTTCCTCAGCTCTTTTCATCTGGTGCATTTCTCGTCAAGTCGACTCGAGCCTCTTCATCTTTGAGTTCAATCCTCAGTTCTTCCTCCGACGTCGTTATTTTTCTCTATCCTCAGTTGTCCTTGTTTTTTTTCCCACCCGCGCTCCCTTCTTCCTCTCGGAACCGGAGTCCGCTATTGAGTATCCTTCTACTCGTGCAAAGTCTTTGCTTTCTCTCCTCAATGATTTCAATCGGTGTTGTCCTCTTCAAGATATTCGTCGTTTCCCCTTCCAAGTTGCCTTTGTTTTTCCCGCCCTCCCACCCTCTTCTTCCCGAAGTATGTCTCTCTCTCGACCATCTATTTCATTGCTGTGGAGCCTTTTCAGTCTTCCATCAATTATTTCAACCGGTGAATTCTCGTCTTGTTCGTCATTCTTCATCCCTTTCTTTTCCGGTGCACTCAATTCAAGTTTTTTCGGGTTGATCATATTCTTTTCCTCGGCTCAAATGTTTTCCCCTTGCTCGTTCGCCTCTCGCCAGTTTACCCTTCCGGAGTGTTCAAGACATCTCAGGTGATTCGTCTGTGTTCTAATTAATTCGAGGTTGTCACCTCAGTCAAATATTTCAGTTCTTCCGGTGCATCATCTACCTCTTCAACAATCCTTTCCAACGGTGTTTTCTTTTAGTGGGCCCTAACCCACAGGTCTTTTCCCAGGATCTTACCGGACTCTTCTAATTTTCCCGGAGTTATTCCCAATTCTTTTCAAGTGTGACGTAAGAATGAATATCATCAGTCACTTGCCTTTTCCAAGATCGATTTAGAATCATTTCATTGTTGGCTCAACCTCTTTGCTTTTCATTCTACCGGAGTATCTCAACAATTTTGGTGGTGTTTATCCTCGTCCTTGAAGACCGAAGAAGAGTTTTTCCTCTAAATCTTGTCCGTTCTCTCGAAGATTCACGGTCCTAGCTCGATGTTATGCTATCAAATTGTTTCTAGTCATGCAAATTATTTTCATCCATCCGGAGTATTTCAGGAGTTACTTTCCGTCTCAATTATCCGGAGGCCTCCATTTCAGAAGATTTCCTCGTCCCAAGTTTTCAACTTCGTTCGTCTCAATATTCTTCCGGTGCTTCGTTCAAGTATTCTTCTGTCAGTTCGCGATCTCTTTGTTCTCTTGCATTTTAATTCCCTCAAGTATCTCCGTGCTTCTCTAATTCTTCCCGGTGATTCATTCTCTTTCGTCAGTCATTTCGGAATTCTTACGGTGGTTCATTCAGATTCTTTTCCTTGTTTATCATCTTAATTCATTCGTTCTTTTAATCCCACCGGTGGTTCATGAAGACCTTCTCAAGTTTGCGTTATGTCACTTCTCATTTCTTTTTCAAGAAGAATAAGTAAGATGCGAAATCCATTGTTGGTCATCAATTTAATTTGATGAAGGATAAGCATGCAATAAATCTTATTCTTATTCCATCCAAGCTGATTAATCCTTTCCTTCGGAGTTTGTTCTTGAGGAATAAATTCTAGTCCCAAGTGTTTTCATCTTTTCTTATCCGGAGTTCAGTTTCCTCGGCCATTTCGTCGGAACCTCCATCGGAATCATCGCAAGGCTCATCTTATTCTTTCATCCTTCAATTTCATCTCATCATCCTTTTGTTACCGGAGTTCTTCATGGTGGTTCTTCATGATTTAATTCTTTCTTCAAGAGTTCATCAAGTATCATTCCATCCTCTGAAGTTCAGATTCTATTCCTTTCATGTTCAGCCGGAGTGCTGCATAAATCGTTTCAGTCTTATTTGTTTTTTTCTCATTCTAACCACTCCGGTTAGAACGATTTGTTTCATAGTCTATCTGATTCAGTGAGCTTTCGATTCTCGTCATTCTCGTCGTTCGTCTCTTCTTCTCGAGTGCTTTCGATTCTTTGCTTCTTCTCTTGAGTTCTTGTTTCACCTCATCCCTTTTCCCTTCCGTCTCGGTCCTAAGATCTCGGGACGAGATCTCTTGTTAGTGGAGGAGTGTTGTAACGCCCCAGATTCTATGCGCCAGGTGTCTGCCAGTTATTCGCTGTCGTTGCCATGTCATGTGCTTGCGTGTTGCACTTTGCCATGTCATCTTAGGCATTTCATATCATGTCATCATGTGCATCGCATTGGCATACGTCTTCGTCTCATGCATCCGAGCATTTTCCCCGTTGTCCGTTTTGCAATCCGGCACTCCTATGTCCCCGGCGCCCTTTTACCTCTTTTCATGTGCGGGTGTTAAACGGTCTCGAATGGACCGAGGTTTGTCAAGCAGCCTTGGTATAGCACCGTAGACCGCTGTCAAGTTTCGGATCATTTGAGGTCGTTTGGTACTCCAACAGTTAACCGGTAACCGCAAAAGCCTCTTTTGTGTGCAGCCCAACACCCCTTTCAAAGTGGCCCAAAACCCATCTTACTCCCCTCCATGCTCTCGGTCGTTCGATCACGATCGCGTGGCCGAAAACTGCACCTCATTTGACTCTCCTAGCTCCCTCTACCTATAAATAAGCCTTCCCTCGAAATCCCGGTCCAAACCTACCCTAACCTTCCCCGCCGCCGGACATTTCATCCATGACGGCGGACATGCCCGCCGCCCCCGCAGCCACGCCGCCGGACCAATCCGGGCCGACACGTCATCGCGCCGCCGCCGGACCACTCCCCACGCCGCCACTGCGCGCCGCCTCCCACCACCGCGGGCCCATGGGGCCAGATCCGGCCCATGAGCCGCGCGCCGCCACGCACACCGTCGGGGCCCGCCGCCACCGGAGCCGCTCCAGCCCGCCGCCGTCCGCCACCCGTGCGGGCGCAGCTCCCGCCTGGCGACCTCCGCGCCGCCGCCCGGCCACTGCTGGCCATGGCGCCGCCCCCCTCTCCTCCCGCCAAGGCTGGAGCCTCCCCTCCGGCTCACAGATCCGCCGCCCGGGCCTCCTCGTCGCCGGCCTCGCTGACGCGGCCGCCTGGAGCTCCGGCCCGGCCGGACCCGCCCCGACGCCGCCCTGTCGCCTCAGAACATCCCAAAATTCTAAATTTTGGAATGTTATAATAAATAAATAACTATGGTTGTTGTCTGATTGTTTGACTGATTGATTGAATGGAATTGAGTGGAAATTGAAACTTTTGAAAGTTGAATGAGAGGGAATGAAATGACTTTCCCAAACTTTCCATTTTGCATTTTTGGATCCTAATTGAACTCAAGTTCCTTGCAACACCAAAACCTAGAGTGAAGATGACATGACTTCTTCCATTTTGAAATGAATAGGGTTTTGGAAAAGATTTGAATTTCATTTGGGAAGTTTTCAAATCCAAAGCTTTATGCAACTCAATGATTTTCATGAGGGAAGATAAAATGACTTCTTCAATTATATGAAATAGGAGTTGGAAGTTATAATGAATCAAGTTTGAAAATCATTTGAAAGTGCTTTGAAAACCCTCTTTCAAATTTTGAGTTTTGAATTTGAATTTCAAACTTTGGCATGTGGGAAACATTTCAAAAACTAATCCTGATAAGTACTTGATCAAAAGTATGAGAGGAGCAAACATGACACTCCAAAAATATCAGAGGAAACAATGCCAAAAGATTTGGATTCAAATCTGAAATTTATTTGAATTTGAAAAAATGGATTTTTATAAAGTTTGATTTTGCCTTTGGAAAATGTTCAAATGAAAGGAATATTTCCTGATCATTTTGGTATATATATACCCTATATAAAATATTTATAGTTTAGGATTTATTTTTGGTTTTGTTTTTATTAAAAAATAAAGGAAAAATCTTTTCAAGCGCCACCAGCCACCCAGCCCAGCCAAGACACCGCGCCCTCAGCCACCCAAGCACCAGCCCAGCCACTGCCCACCAGGCCACAGCCAGCCCAGCAAGATTTCACCTCGCCCCTCGCCCGAATCCCTTAGGATCCGGTCGCCCACCAAACCCCCCTCTCTTCTCCCCGCCACGCCACGCCGACCTCGCCGGAGATCACGGATCCCGAAGATCCGGATCCCGATCGCTCCCCGATCCCTTCCTCCCCGACGAGGACCCCGCCCTATAAAGCCCCTCCCCGCACCCTGTTTTCCCCTCGCCCCTCACAGACCTCCTCTCTCTCCCGAGCTCGCTGGAGCACCGAACCTCCCGCCGCCAAAACCTCGCCGTCGCCGCCTGTGCCCCCGAACCTCCCGACACCACCGAACCCTTCCCGAGCTTCCCGCGTCTCCCGACGCCTCCCGGCTCGCCGACCCTAACGCCTCGGAGCACTCCCCGCCGCCCGCCCGACGTCGCTGGAGTCCGTGAGTCCCGGCTTTCCCTCCACCGTCCGATCCCAATCGGGTGGCTAGGATTAAAGCCTCAAGGGGTATGTTTTAGTTAGAAAACCGGCCGGCGGTGCGGTTTATTTTATTAGTTAGGTTTATTTAGTTAGGCCGGTTCTGTTAGTTAAACCCTAGGCCCATTTAGTCTATCGACGCCTTACATGCAGATTTAGGCCCATTAGGCCTTTTTCTTTTATTTTGATTTTCTGTTTTAGCGAATAGTTTCAATTTTCAAAATGTATATCTTTTATTCTGTTTAATATTTTTGAGTGATTCTTTTTTGTTGGATTGCAAATTTTATGTAGTTTCTGAAAAACATATATTTAGCTATGTTAAAATAATTAAAATGCTTTAATATTGTTTTGGTCAGAATAGCAAATCTGTTATAACTTTAGCTAGAAAAATTATTTTTGCATGATTCTTTTGCAATCACTTTATTTTGACATTGCCAAACCCTAGAAATTAACTTTGGTATTTTAGGATTAATAAATAATTAATTCTAGGCAGAATCCTATTAACCCTAATTAATTGATTAGTTCCTGTTTTCCTAATTAATTAATTAGTAAATTAATTTATTTTTAACTTGTGATTAGTTATTCTAGGTTAGTTTCTGTCATTCCATTAGATGAACTTTTATTTATAATTAATAAAAGTTTTAAATTAATTTTCTTAATAGAAATTGGATTAGGCCTAAAAGAGTTTTATAATAGCTATTTAATTAATTCTTTTTGCTCCTAGTTGCTTAGTGAATCCTTTTCTGTTAAGTTAACCTAAAACCATGATTAGGTTATTTTAAGAAATTTTTGTTATATAAAAACTATTTTTGCTATTGTTTGGAGTAGGGAAAAACTTCGAATTGGATTTTCTTTGAGTTTTCTTTTTCATTTGGTTTTGTTTGTTTTGTGGTGCTATGTTACTTTTGTTATGTTGTGTTTTGTGATCCTATTGCTATGAGCTTATTATAGTTATTGTTTGCCTCGGTAGAATTTCCGGAGTGCGAAGATTACTACTACTGAAACCCTAGTTCTTTCAAGATCGTCAACTGTGCAAGTTCACTTTGACCATGCTTTTCTTACCTATGTTTTATTGCATTTAGTGGCACCTTTGCAACCACCCCTCAGTAGTGTTATTGAAATTCTTGTAGTTGAGTAGTAAGCATGAGGTAGGAACCCATCACCCTGTTACCAAGCCCGGGACGTTATTTTATTCTAATGCTACGCTGTAGTAGACGGGGTTTGGTATGAGTGCTCGGGAGTGGTGTGAGAATGGAGGCTCTACGTCAATGACGACAACTCCGTGATGGAAATCTGCAAGACTGCATCTTCAAGACCTCAAGACTTCAAGACTCGAGACAGGATTTCAATACACACTACTGGGTGAAGGACGGTTGACGGGCAGCCCTGGAGAAACCAGTGGTTGGCCGGGATGCATGGAGAAGCGCCATGACATCTCGCGGAAAGCTTCACCCAGACTCAAAGAGACGGAAGAATACTTCACGCCCGGAAGCTTACCTGTGCAACCGCAAGTCATTATGGGCTCTGGCTTGGTTGACCTTAGTGGTGACTCTGGCTGGGACGGTACTAGCAGATGTAGAAGGACGGTAGGATTGGATGGGTACCGGACAGTGGTCAGAGGAACTCTTTGGAAGACCATGTTTCGGTCATCTTGTTCTCAAACACTCTGAAGTGCGAGAACGTAAAAAAGAGAGATCGAATCTTGCGGGTAAAGTGTACAAACCTCTGCAGAGGGTTATAACCTAATCGATTAGCCGTGTCCCGATTCACGGACAATTTGAGCCTCTGGACTTGGATCTATTTCGGAACTCTCAACACCGGATTGATAACTTAATTGTGGGCAACTTATGATGATTTTGGGCTATGAGACATCGGTTGGCGGAACCATGTCATGACAGAAAAAACTCCATAGTACAGGCTTCATTTTATTCCTTTGATGTAGGTAAAATAAAACCAGCTTTTACGCAAACAAAATTCAGATCTGAGCCATAAAGCCATATTGCATATAGTATAGTTTTATCATCTGTTTTCTCATGTTGTGATCTTGCGGTACATTCAATGTCTTGACCTACACGGCTGCAACGTATCATGTTGCAGATATTTCCTCGACGAGTAAGAGTTACGATACAGTGGTTACGGTCTACACTCAACCCGCCGATGGCGTTGATGGGACTCCACACCCGCTTGATTTGTTTCCGCTGATTATTATGAGGTATATATCATTTTACGTTATTTATACATGTGATTGCACTTTGATATATACATTGATGTATGTGTGTGCCAAAGATCTTGATCCGTGGATGGCACAAGAATACGTAGGCTTGACCGTCTCGAGGTCGGGTCGCCATGATATGGTATCGAGCACATGTTGACTGTAGGACGTGACCCTAGAAATCGGAAAGCCCTTGGACAGGATATCTCAAAACTTTATTTACAAAAAGACTCTTACTTTCATCTTTTCTGATTTTATCAAATAGACCTCTCACCTCAAATAGTTAGAATATACCCTTATCCTTTGATCACCCGGAGGATCAATCAAGACGCCCAAGAAGGATTTGATATCGGAGAACTGATGGCCCTTCAGAGTAAAGAGGATTTCACCATGTATTAGAAGCTAGAACAGTTGAAGACTCAAGACTTGAAAGGATCTCAAGAATTATTAGACCTTTAGAAGACCAAACCCTGTTATACACCTACGTTAGAAGCGATGATTTGTGAGCTGTCATTTGTTTGATGTTTTCCGACAGCCCCAAAATAAAACCTGTTTCTTCAAAACTATTGTTTGTATTGTGTGTATATCCTCCCCACCTCTCTCTCATCTCACCCTAAAACCCTTGAACCCCATAGATGATGAATGAAGTTGGACTGATATTCTCTGGATCAAGACTCAGCCCGAGGCGAGCTATGGATGCGAACATGGAAACCCACTTGGGAGCAATTTGGTTTCAAGGAAGTATGAGGTCCAATACGCCTTCAAGATTTTTACAGAAAGTGCTGCAACCTGGTGGAGAATGCATCAAGCCATACAAGGATTTAAAGGAGCAAGAACTTGGGAGGAATTCAAGAAGACCTCGATGAGATCACGCCCTATCCGAAGCACCATGATAACCCAAGAAGAAACCTTGTGCCTGCAAGATTTATGGAGAAATAGGACACACCTGGAGGAACACAAGGAGGATGCTCTCATTGTGAGGAGAAACACCCAGTGAGGAATGCCCAACTAGCTGTGTGACTTGCTTCCGTGTGAAGGAACCACCCACTACCCGTGCAAAGGTCACATTTACTCCACGGTGCAACAAACTATTCTCAAGCAGGAAGATAGAATGGTAGAAGGCCTTCATATGGGAACAACATCAGGAATTGGAAACTCCCGAGCATTGAAGACCTGAAGAAATGAGGACTTAGAAACGAAACCATAGTAGAACGGCCATTACAAACGATAATTTTGTTGATGAGTGGGTAATTGCCTTCTATTTCTATCTCAACCAGACCCCGAAATCTTGAACCCATGGACAACTGAACACCAAACCTTTACGGAGACAATTGCAACTTCCCATGGAGATATATCCCTTGTTACGAGCACTCCTCTTATCCTACACATGCAGATGACAACCCTTTATGAGTCTTTCCTTAAGGGCCTCAAACGATCATGACCCCGACAAGTGATCATGATTACCCAAGATCTTGAAGGACATGATGAAGCATATTCACCTTGAAGGAGATGTAGTCTACAAAGGCTACCCTTCATGTAAAAGGGAGTGGAACTTTGGTATGTGGAGGTACACCTCCACCGCTTGAAAGGAGTTTGCCCAAAGAGGATGGGGCATTACTTTTCATCTCACGTGTGCCACAAGCAACTTTCTTCGATGCCGCTCGTGAAGCAGCCATGGAAGCCATACGCCAGATCGGAGAAATACTTGAAGCAAGACTCCGTTATACTCGTGAATACCTAAGCGAAGTGCATGCAGAGATGATGAAGGTGAAGCTCAAGACCACCATGATGAAACAGAAGATTGAAGATTTCAAGGCTCATGTCGCACAATTCCAGTGGGACTGAAGAATCCTCGAGGAGGATAAATAAATAAAGTGGAAGTAATGTCTGACCATACCAAATCATGTGGGTGGCAGCATTTGTAACAAGTACTTTTTGGAATTTGGATTTACGAAAATGGTTAAGGATGTAATGAAAGATTGATATGAGATTAATGAGATTTTATGGATAAACTTGTGCACTTCTTTTGGTCATAGTACTCTGTAAAACCACAGGATCAATGAAGAAAGAAACGTGTTATTCATGACGGCCATAGAAGTAAGCTGGACAAAATAAGTTGGAGTTTTGTTCTGATATGATGGTACGAAGAAACAGAGTACTACTGGATTTAAGGAGGTGTAACAAGAGAGTTACTCCAAGGATGAAGTTAAAGCTGCACTAGTGTTGAAGTGGGCCTTAACCCACTGGCCCAGGATTTTGAGAAGGAACTGATGTAACCTTGATAAAAGGAATAAATTGGAGGAATCAGCAGTCCAATCAGCATACGTTTCGTAGGAGGTTACGCAAAAACCTAAGAGTGGTGAAGTAAACGATAGATGTTTTGTTTGTCTTGCAGAACCCATGGATTTTACTCGAACCCAGTTCGTGGACAAGAGAACTTCTGCAATGCTTGTGAGAATGACCGAGTGTTAGAATACGAGATTCGCTAAACCTTATACAGGGTAATGATCTGGGTGCGGAATGGATTGATCACCATACCGACTTACTCGTATCTTTCGCTCCTGCTATTTGGAATGGTAAATCTGAGAGACTTACCCATAGTAAAGTGACGACGCTCGTTGAAGCCTTGCTTAAGCCCTAGAGTGGTAGGATGATAGGCCCATGTACATGGCAGCTGTTGCCAAACGAGGTTATACGGTGAGGTTCAACCTGCACTGCTTTTTCGCAGGAGAAAACCATAAATTGTAGACCACCCCGAGTGTTTCGATAGTTATTTAGAATGGACACAGACCTATCAGCTAAGAAGATCCAGCCTCTGACGAACCACAACTTTGAAGAACCGACCCAAGGTTTCGAGGAAAACTTTACGCCCTAATGTAAGAGCGTTAAATGAAGGAGTTATTGTAAGATATGTGAAGATACATACATTGTCAAGACTCCGTAAGAAGTATCTGAGTTTATTGGAACCGTAACCTTGATTTTAAGTGTGGTAGCCCACCGACCTTCTCGACTGAACATTTGCTAGTAGACCCCAACCCTAACCTTTTCTTGTTAGTTTCTTCAATCTCGAGGACTAGATTCATTTTAAGTGTAGTAGGTTTGTAACATCCCAAAATTCTAAATTTTGGAATGTTATAATAAATAAATAACTATGGTTGTTGTCTGATTGTTTGGTGATTGATTGAATGGAATTGAGTGGAAATTGAAACTTTTGAAAGTTGAATGAGAGGAATGAAATGACTTTCCCAAACTTTCCATTTTGCATTTTGGATCCTAATTGAACTCAAGTTCCTTGCAACACCAAAACCTAGAGTGAAGATGACATGACTTCTTCCATTTTGAAATGAATAGGGTTTTGGAAAAAGATTTGAATTTCATTTGGGAAGTTTTCAAATCCAAAGCTTTATGCAACTCAATGATTTTCATGAGGGAAGATAAAATGACTTCTTCAATTATATGAAATAGGAGTTGGAAGTTATAATGAATCAAGTTTGAAAATCATTTGAAAGTGCTTTGAAAACCCTCTTTCAAATTTTGAGTTTTGAATTTGAATTTCAAACTTTGGCATGTGGGAAACATTTCAAAAACTAATCCTGATAAGTACTTGATCAAAAGTATGAGAGGAGCAAACATGACACTCCAAAAATATCAGAGGAAACAATGCCAAAAGATTTGGATTCAAATCTGAAATTTATTTGAATTTGAAAAAAAATGGATTTTTATAAAGTTTGGATTTTGCCTTTGGAAAAATGTTCAAATGAAAGGGAATATTTCCCTGATCATTTTGGTATATATATACCCTATATAAAATATTTATAGTTTAGGATTTATTTTTGGTTTTGTTTTTATTAAAAAAATAAAGGAAAAATCTTTTCGGCGCCACCAGCCACCCAGCCCAGCCCAAGATCAGGCGCCTCGGCCACCCCACAGACCAGGCCCACCACGGCCCACCAGGCCACAGCCAGCCCAGCAAGACTCACCTCGCCCCTCGCCCGAATCCCTTAGGATCCGGTCGCCCACCCAAACCCCCTCTCTTCTCCCCCCCCCACGCCACGCCGACTCGCCGGAGATCACGGATCCCGAAGATCCGGATCCCGATCGCCCCCGATCCCTTCCTCCCCGACGAGGACCCGCCCTATAAAGCCCCTCCCAGCACCCTGTTTTCCCCTCGCCCCTCGACCTCCTCTCTCTCCGAGCTCACGGAGCACCGAACCCCTCCCCGCCGCCAAAACCCTCGCCGTCGCCGCCCTGGTGCCCCCCGAACCTCCCCGACACCACCGAACCCTTCCCCGAGCTTCCCCGCGTCTCCCCGACGTCTCCCCGAAGCTCGCCGACCCCCCAACGCCTCGGAGCACTCCCGCCGCCGCCGCCGACGTCGCCGGAGTCCGGTGAGTCCCCGGCTTTCCCCTCCACCGTCCGATCCCAATCGGGTGGCTAGGATTAGAAGCCCCCGAAGGGGTATGTTTTAGTTAGAAAACCGGCCGGCCGGTGCGGTTTATTTTTATTAGTTAGGTTTATTTAGTTAGGCCGGTTCTGTTAGTTAAACCCTAGGCCCATTTAGTCTATCTGACGCACAGGGCGCAGTTTAGGCCCATTAGGCCTTTTTCTTTTATTTTGATTTTCTGTTTTAGCCGAATAGTTTCAATTTTCAAAAATGTATATCTTTTATTCTGTTTAATATTTTTGAGTGATTCTTTTTTTGTTGGATTGCAAATTTTATGTAGTTTCTGAAAAACATATATTTAGCTATGTTAAAAATAATTAAAAATGCTTTAATATTGTTTTGGTCAGAATAGCAAATCTGTTATAACTTTAGCTAGAAAAATTATTTTTGCATGATTCTTTTTGCAATCACTTTATTTTGACATTGCCAAACCCTAGAAATTAACTTTGGTATTTTAGGATTAATAAATAATTAATTCTAGGCAGAATCCTATTAACCCTAATTAATTGATTAGTTCCTGTTTTCCTAATTAATTAATTAGTAAATTAATTTATTTTTAACTTGTGATTAGTTATTCTAGGTTAGTTTCTGTCATTCCATTAGATGAACTTTTATTTATAATTAATAAAAGTTTTAAATTAATTTTCTTAATAGAAATTGGATTAGGCCTAAAAAGAGTTTTATAATAGCTATTTAATTAATTCTTTTTGCTCCTAGTTGCTTAGTGAATCCTTTTCTGTTAAGTTAACCTAAAACCATGATTAGGTTATTTTAAGAAATTTTGTTATATAAAACTATTTTTGCTATTGTTTGGAGTAGGGAAAACTTGAATTGGATTTTCTTTGAGTTTTCTTTTTCATTTGGTTTTGTTTGTTTTGTGGTGCTATGTTACTTTTGTTATGTTGTGTTTTGTGATCCTATTGCTATGAGCTTATTATAGTTATTGTTTGCCTCGGTAGAATTTCCGGAGTGCGAAGATTACTACTACGAAACCCTAGTTCTTCGAAGATCGTCAACCAGGCAAGTTCACTTTGACCATGCTTTTCTTACCTATGTTTTATTGCATTTAGTGGCACCTTTGCAACCACCCCTCAGTAGTGTTATTGAAATTCTTGTAGTTGAGTAGTAAGCATGAGGTAGGAACCCATCACCCTGTTACCAAGCCCGGGACGTTATTTTATTCTAATGCTACGCTGTAGTAGACGGGGTTTGGTATGAGTGCTCGGGAGTGGTGTGAGAATGGAGGCTCTACGTCAATGACGACAACTCCGTGATGGAAATCTGCAAGACTGCATCTTCAAGACCTCAAGACTTCAAGACTCGAGACAGGATTTCAATACACACTCTTTGGGTGAAGGACGGTTGACGGGCAGCCCCGAGAAACCAAAGTGGTTGGCGGGATGCATGGAGAAGCGCCATGACATCTCGCGAAAGCTTCACCCAGACTCAAAGAGACGGAAGAATACTTCACGCCGGAAGCTTACCTGCAACCGCAAGTCATTATGGGCTCGCTTGGTTGACCTTAGTGGTGACTCTGGCTGGGACGGTACTAGCAGATGTAGAAGGACGGTAGGATTGGATGGGTACGGACGGTGGTCGAGGAACTCTTTGGAAGACCATGTTTGGTCATCTTGTTCTCAAACACTCGAAGTGCGAGAACGTAAGAGAGAGATCGAATCTTGCGGGTAAAGTGTACAAACCTCTGCAGAGGGTTATAACCTAATCGATTAGCCGTGTCCCGATTACGGACAATTTGAGCCTCTGGACTTGGATCTATTTCGAACTCTCAACACCGGATTGATAACTTAATTGTGGGCAACTTATGATGATTTTGGGCTATGAGACATCGGTTGGCGGAACCATGTCATGACAGAAAAACTCCATAGTACAGGCTTCATTTTATTCCTTTGATGTAGGTAAAATAAAACCAGCTTTTACGCAAACAAAATTCAGATCTGAGCCATAAAGCCATATTGCATATAGTATAGTTTTATCATCTGTTTTCTCATGTTGTGATCTTGCGGTACATTCAATGTCTTGACCTACACGGCTGCAACGTATCATGTTGCAGATATTTCCTCGACGAGTAAGAGTTACGATGAGGGTTACGGTCTACACTCAACCCGCCGATGGCGTTGATGGGACTCCACACCCGCTTGATTTGTTTCGCTGATTATTATGAGGTATATATCATTTTACGTTATTTATACATGTGATTGCACTTTGATATATACATTGATGTACTGTGTGTGCAAAGATACTGATCCGAGGATGGCATAATAATACGAGGCTTGACCGCCCGAGGTCGGGTCGCTACCTCCTCCTCCGCCGCCGCCGCCTTCCCGCCCGCCGCCGCCTCCTCCGCCCCGGATCCGTGGCGGGCGGCGAGATCCGCCGCCCTCGCCCCTCTCCGGCAAGTCCGGCGTCCATCTCCGGCGAGATCCGGCTCGCCTCGAAAACCGTGCACGGAGGTTGACTTTCCCCTTCCCCGAAACTGCCAAGTCCCCGAATCTGTGATTATTTTCTTGCATTTTCATCATGCCATAACTCTGCATCCGTAGCTCCGTTTCGTGCGTATAATATGTCAAAATGTTCGCCTCGAAGAGTAGATAATTTCATCTCATTGTATCATTTTCATTTGAGCTCATCTTGACGCCCGAAATGCTGTTAGAAGAGTGCTATGTGATGTTAGTTTCTGTTTCTTAACAGAACATGCACTTTTGTCATTTTTGGCATGATTGATGTGGGCACCCTATGAACTTGAGTCCTACATGTGTTTTGTAATATGCCATGCCATCTTTACAGGGGTGTATGCAATGTATTTTTGTGATCTCTGTGGTGACTAGAACAAGCATGCAAATTAGGCATCATAATGTTGCTGATTTCAGCCCTGTTTTGCTGATATTTTTATGTCATGTTAACTTGATGCTACAGAGAGATCCATGCATATTTTGAGATACTTCAGTAAGTGTGTTTTGTTCTACATGTCTTGCTCTATCCATCCATGCCCTTGTTTGCAATTATGGAGTGCCATAGCTTGACTCAATCGAGCTCTACTTTTGCTATAAAATGTTTCCTGGCAGATTGTTTACATGTTATTCAATTTTGCCAAGGTTGTTATAGTTGATCCTTGCATGCTAAGATATTGTTCTTGCCATGTATAGCTTCTATGCCATGTCTTCTTCCTGTTAGTTGCCTTGCCATGCCATGTATTGCTCTGTGGTGAGTGGTTCAAGCTCACCAACATGCCTACTTATTGTTGTTCCTGCCATGTATGAATCTGTAATATAACTTGCCATGTTTACATGGGTGCCATCATTTCCTCTGATCCCTTTAGGCTTATGGTCACTAAAGGACTTTTGTTCTATGAATTCAGTAGTATCATGCCATGCATTTTTTTGCCATGATAAGTTCCTGTAACATGTTGTTTGATAGCTCTAAACATTGCAACCTGATGTTATTTCCTGATAAGTCTGAAACTGTTATTATTTGCAATCTTGCCATGTCCTTTTGAGCATGTTCTAGTGATTTCTGGAGATAGCTCAGTGTTCATGTTTTGTCATGCTTTACCTGTACATCATGCCCATGCCTTTTGTTATCATATTAAGGTGCTGTAGCATGTTGTTTTGATGCTTGCAATGTGCCTAGTTGCTGTTTTGGGACAGATTGTTGCTATGACTTGTTTCATGTGTATGTGTTGAACCGTTGCTCCGTTTTGAGTGTGCTCTATATGAAACTTGCTTGATTTTGCATTTAGTTTCATACTATCATGTTGCATCCTTGTTTTGAGGTGTTTGCTTGATGTTTGGGTGTATTTTGCATCAATGCCATGCTTATCTTGTTTTGCTCATATCATCTAGACCGTAGCTCCGAATCTAATGAACTTTATATGTAACTTGACTAGAATTTCGTGTAGATCATCGTGGTGCATCTTAACTTGCTGTTTAATAACTTGAACATAAGGTTTAATCAGATCTGGACCAATTTCGAAATTTGCATATGAGGACTTACCGGAATTGTTATATGTTGTTTCCGGCCTCATTTAAACTTGCTTTGATGTGTTGCCCTTGTTTGCATCATCTTTTGCCATGAGTAGCTCCATGTAGCTTTGTCATGCATCATGCTTGTTGTGCATCATGCCTTGTTCATGTGTGGTGTGTTTACCTATGTTGTGTGCTTCTTCTTGTTAGTTCCTGTTTCGTTGCGATCGTGAGGATTCGCTCGCTCACGCTTGGTTCGGCTTCATCCGCTCATCTTCTTCATGGACTCGTTCTTCTTCCTTGCGGGATTTCGGCAAGATGACCGCTACCCGGATCTCACTACTATCATTGCTATGCTAGTTGCTTCGTTCTTTCGCTATGCTGCGCTACCTATCACTTGCTGCTCAAGCCTATCTAATTGCCATGTCGCCTCTAACCTTTGTCACCCTTCCTAGCAAACCGTTGTTTGGCTATGTTACCGCTTTGCTCAGCCCTCTTATAGCGTTGTTAGTTGCAGGTGAAGATGAAGTTTGTTCCTTGTTGAACATGGAGATGTTGTTCCTTGTTGGAACATGTTTACTTGTTGGGATATGACAATATATCTTATTTAATTAATGCATCTATATACTTGGTAAAGGGTGGAAGGCTCGGCCTTATGCCTGATGTTTTGTTCCACTCTTGCCGCCCTAGTTTCCGTCATATCGGTATTATGTTCCCGGATTTTGCGTCCCTAACGCGGTCGGGTGATTTATGGGACCCCCTTGACAGTTCGCTTTGAATAATACTTTTCCAGCAAGGCCCAACATTGGTTTTACCATTTGCCTCACCTATGCCCTTTTTCCCATGATTGATGTGTGCATCCTATGAATTTGAGTCCTACATGTGTTTTGTAATATGCCATGCCATCTTTCCAGGGGTGTATGCCATGTATTTTTGTGATCTCTGTGGTGACTAGCACAAGCATGCAAACTAGGCTTCATGATGTTGCTGATTTCAGCCCAGTTTTGCTGATATTTTTATGCCATGTAAACTTAATGCTACAGAGAGATCCATGCATATTTTGAGATACTTCAGTAAGGATGTTTTGAACATATGGTTATTCTCTATCCATCCATGCCTTATTTGCAATTATGGAGTGCCATAGCTTGAGTCAATCGAGCTCTACTTTTGCTATAAATGTTTCCTGGCAGATTGTTTACATGTTATTCAATTTTGCCAAGGTTGTTGTAGTTGATCAGTGTATGCTATGATGTTGTTCTTGCCATGTATAGCTTATATGCCATGTATTCTTACTGTTGGTTGCCTTTCCATACCATGTATTGCTCTGTAGTGAGTGGTTCAAGCTCACCAACATGCCTACTTATCGTTGTTCCTGCCATGTTTGAATCTGTAATATAACTTGCCATGTTTACATGGGTGCCATCATTTTTTCTGATCCCTTTTGGCTTATGGTCAGTAAGGGACTTTTGTTCTATGCAATTACTAGATTCATGTCATGCCTTTGTTTGCCATGATCAGTTCCTGTAACATGTAGTTGGATAGCTCTAAACATTGCAACCTGATGTTATTTCTGCCAATGCCTGAAACTGTTATTATTTGCAATCTTGCCATGTCATTTTGAGCATGTTCTAGTGATTTCTGGAGATAGCTCAGTGTTAATGTTTTGTAATGCTTTACCTGTACATCATGCCCATGCCTTTTGTTTTCTTGTTGAGGTGTTGTAGCATGTTGTTTTGATGCTTGCAATATGCCTAGTTGTTGTTTTGGACAGCTTGTCCTTTAAACTTGTTTCATGTGTATGTGTTGAACCGTTGCTCCGTTTGGAGTGTGCTCTACATGAAACTTGCTTGATTTTGCATGTAGTTTCATATTATCATGTTGCATCCTTGTTTCGAGGTGTTTTCTTGATGTTTGCATGCATTTTGCATCAATGCCATGCTTGTCTTGTTTTGCTCATATCTTCTAGGTCGTAACTCCGAATCTAATGAACTTTATATGTAACTTGACTAGAATTTCGTGTAGATCATCGTGGTGCATCTTAACTTGCTGTTTAATAACTTGAACATAAGGTTTATTCAGATCTGGACCAATTTCGAAATTTGCATATGAGGACTTACCGGAATGGTTATATGTTGCTTCCGGCCTCATTGAAACTTGCCTTGATGTGATTCTCTTGTTTGCATCATCTCTTGCCATGAGTAGCTTCATGTAGTTTTGTCATGCATCATGTTTGTTGTGCATCATGTCTTGTTCATGTGTGGTGTGTTTACTATGTGGTGTGCTTCTTCTTGTTAGTTCCCGTTTAGTTGCGATCGTGAGGATTCGTTCGTCTACGCTTGGCTTCATCTTATTCATGGACTCGTTCTTCTTCCTTCCGGGATTTCAGGCAAGATGACCGCTACCCTGGATCTCACTACTATCATTGCTATGCTAGTTGCTTCATTCTATCGCTATGCTGCGCTACCTATTACCTGTTTATCAAGCCATCCCAAATTGCCATGTCAGCCTCTAACCTTTGACACCTTTCCTATGCAAACCGTTGTTTGGCTATGTTACCGTTTTGCTCAGCCCCTCTTATAGCGTTGTTAGTTGCAGGTGAAGATGAAGTTTGTTCCTTGTTGGAACATGGAGATGTTGTTCCTTGTTGGAACATGCTTACTTGTTGGGATATCACAATATATCTTATTTAATTAATGCATCTATATACTTGGTAAAGGGTGGAAGGCTCGGCCTTATGCCTGGTGTTTTGTTCCACTCTTGCCACCCTAGTTTCCGTCATATCGGTGTTATGTTCCCGGATTTTGCGTCCCTAACGCGGTCGGGTGATTTATGGGACCCCTTGACAGTTCGCTTTGAATAAGACTTTTCCAAAGAAGGCCCAACATTGGTTTTACCATTTGCTCGACGATACCTTTTTCCCTTGGGAGTCGCGCTCTCAAGGGTCATCTTTATTTTAGCCCCCGGCCAATGCTTGTCTAAGTGTTGGTCCAAACCAGAGCCACTTGCGGTGCCGCCCCTAGGCAACTTGGGGTATCGTCGGTTGTCGTACATAGTGTTCATCCGGTCGTGGCTCGAGACGAGATACGTGGCTACTATCGAGGTGTCGGCACGCGGAGGTCTTGCTGGTCTTATTTTATTGCTGTCAAATGTCTTGTAGCCGGATTCCGAGACTGATCTGGTCTTCCGGGAGAAGGAATATCCTTCGTTGATCGCGAGAGCTTATCATGGGCTGTTGGGACACCCTGCAGGTATAAACTTTGGAGAGCCGTGCCCATGTTATGTGGCGATGGGAATTTGTTAATATCCGGTTGTAGTAAACTTGAAGCAAACTCTCCTAAAATACACCAACCGTGTGCGTGAATGCGTGAGTGTCTATTTTCGGGTTGATCGAGAGGAGAACACGGTTTCGGGTTATGTTTGACGAAGTAGGAGTTCGGATCACTTCTTGATCATTGCTAGTTGACGACCGCCTTTGTTTCTCTTCTCGCTCTCATTTGCGTTGGTTAGCCACCATATATGCTTAGTCGCTGCGGCAACCTCACCACTTTACCCCTTCCTTTCCCATTAAGCTTTGCTAGTCTTGATACCCATGGTAATGGGATTGCTGAGTCCTCGTGGCTCACAGATTACTACAACACCAGTTGCAGGTACAGGTTTGCGATGCTCATGACGCGAGAGCGATGTTTACTTGTGTTTGGAGTTCTTCTTCTGCTTCTTCTTCGATCAGGGGATAGGTTCCAGGTCGGCAGCCTGGGCTAGCAGGGTGGATATTGTTTGAGTTTCTATTTATGTTTCATCCGTAGTCGGATGTCGATCTTGTATGTGATGTTGATGTATTCTTGTGGCATTTGTGCCTGATGTATGTATCCCTATGTATTATGTAATGTTGATGTAATGATATCCACGTTGCAAAAGCGTTTCAATATGCGGGTCTATCCTTGGTAGGACCTTCGAGTTCCTTTTGGATAGGGTCGCATATTGGGCGTGACAGTTAGTCCCAAAAATGATATAAATGTGTAAAGTAAAGCCCATAAACATCCAAAACGGGTAATATAATAGCATGGAACAATCAAAAATTATAGATACGTTGGAGACGTATCAAGCATCCCCAAGCTTAATTCCTGCTTGTCCTCGAGTAGGTAAATGATAAAAACAGAATTTTTGATGTGGAATGCTACCTAGCATATTTCTTAATGTAATTTTCTTTATCGTGGCATGAATGTTCATATCCAAATGATTCAAAATAAAAGTTCATATTGACATAAGAAATAGTAATACTTCAAGCATACTTAATTAAGTAATCATGTCTTCTCAAAATAACATGGCTAAAGAAAGTTATCCCTACAAAATCATATTGTCTGGCTATTGCTCTATCTTCATCACACAAAGTATTTAATCATGCACAACCCCGATGACAAGCCAAGCAATTGTTTCATACTTTAGTAATCTCAAACTTTTTCAACTTTCACGCAATACATGAGTGTGAGCCATGGACATAGCACTATATGTGGAATAGAGTGGTGGTTGTGGAGAAGACAAAAAAGGAGAAGATAGTCTCACATCAACTAGGCGTATCAACGGGCTATGGAGATTCCCATTAATAGATATCAATGTGATTGAGTAGGGATTGCTATGCAACGGATGCACTAGCGCTATAAATGTATGAAAGCTCAACAAAAGAAACTAAGTGGGTGTGCATCCAACTCGCTTGCTCATGAAGACCTAGGGCACTTTGAGGAAGCCCATCATTGGAATATACAAGCCAAGTTCTATAATGAAAAATTCCCACTATTATATGAAAGTGACAACATAGGAGACTCTCTATCATGAAGATCATGGTGCTACTTTGAAGCACAAGTGTGGTAAAAAGGATAGTAGCATTGTCCCTTCTCTCTTTTTCTCTCATTTTTTTTCTCTTTTTTTTCTTTTTCTTTTTTTTTCTTTGGCCTTTTTTCTTTTCTTTTTGACCTTTCTCTTTTATTTTTTATTTTTTTAGTTTGAAGTCTCATCCCGACTTGTGGGGGAATCATAGTCTCCATCACCCTTTCCTCACTGGGACAATGCTCTAATAATGAAGATTATCACACTTTTATTTACTTACAACTCAAGAATTACAACTCAATACTTAGAACAAGATATGACTCTATATGAATGCCTCCGGCGGTGTACCGGGATATGCAATAAATCAAGAGCGACATGTATGAAAATTATGAAGGTGGCCTTGCCACAAATACGATATCAAGTACATGATCATGCAAAGAGCAATATGACAACGATGATGCATGTCATATGAACGGGGCGGTGGAAAGTTGCATGGAAATATATCTCGGAATGGCTATGGAAATGCCATAATAGGTAGGTATGGTGGCTGTTTTGAGGAAGGTATATGGTAGGTGTATGGTACCGGAGAGAGTTGCGTGGCACAAGAGAGGCTAGCAATGGTGGAAGGGTGAGAGTGTGTATAATCCATGGACTCAACATTAGTCAAAAGAACTCATATACTTATTGCAAAAATCTACAAGTTATCAAAAACAAAGTATTACGTGCATGCTCCTAGGAGGATAGATTGGTAGGAAAAGACCATCGCTCGTCCCCGACCGCCACGCATAAGGTACACAATCAATAAATAAAATTGTGCTCCAACTTCATCACAAAGCGGTTCACCATACGTGCATGCTACGGGAATCACAAACTTCAACACAAGCATTCTTTAAATTCATAAATCACCCAACTAGCATGACTTTTAATATCACTACCTCCATATCTCAAAACAATTATCAAGTATCAAATTGATCATAGCATCCAATTCACTTTCTATGATAGTTTTTATTATACCCAACTTGGATGCCTACCATTCTAGGACCAATTTTATAACCATAACAAATACCATGCTGTTCTAAAAGACTCTCAAAATAATATAATTAAATCATGAGAGATCAACAATTTCTTCAAAATTAAGCCACCGCCGTGCTCTAAAAGATATAAGTGAAGTACTAGAGCAAAAACTATCTAGCTCAAAAGATATAAGTGAAGCACATAGAGTATTCTAATAAATTCCAATCAAGTGGGCTTCTCCCAAAAGGTGTGTACAGCAAGGATGATTTTGGTAAACTAAAAATCAAAGACTAATATCATACAAGACGCTCCAAGCAAAACACATATCATGTGGCGAATAAAAATATAGCTCCAAGTAAAGTTACCAATGAACGAAGACGAAAGAGGGGATGCCTTCCTGGGGCATCCCCAAGCTTAGGCTTTTGGCTATTCTTGAATATCTTGGGGTGCCATGGGCATCCCCAAGCTTAGGCTTTTGCCACTCCTTATTTCATAGAATCTTTACCCAAAACTTGAAAACTTCACAACACAAAACTCAACAGGAAATCTCATAAGCTCCGTTAGTGAAAGAAAGAAAAACCACCACATAAGGTACTGTAATGAACTCAGTCTTTATTTATTTTGGTGTTAAACCTACTGTATTTCAAGTTCTCTATGGTTCATACCACTTAATACTAGCCATAGATGCATCAAAATAAGCAAACAACACACGAAAAACAGAATCTGTCAAAAACAGAACAGTCTGTAGCAATCTGTAACCCTAGAATACTTTTGGAACTCTAAAAATCCTACCAAAATAGGAAGTTCTGGGAAATTTGGCTATTGATCTACAGAAAAAAGAATCAATGCAAAAGCACGTTTATGTGATTTAACAAAACTAATTTCGTGCGTGCAAAGTTTCTGCTTTTCAGAAGAATCAAATTAACTATCACCATAGGTTATCCTATAGGTTCTACTTGGCACAAACACTAATTAAAACATAAAAACGCATCTAAACATAAGGTAGATGCAAAATTTATTACTAAGGCTGGCCATAGTGGAGATAACATAAGTAGTATCATGCACTTGGGACTCACAAACATGCTTATGTGGCAGGCAATTAAAGAAGAAAGAGATGGTCATAGTAACATAGGTAGATACTGTAACATAATAAATGTGTTGCTACTATGTGTCATGCATGGCAATAAATGAGACCACCTATGATACTAATCTATGATACTATGCACTATAGAGGTAGTAATATAGACTAGTAACATATGCATGTTACTAGTCTAAATTACTCCCCACTATGACCAGCCTAAACAGAAACAAAAACAAAAACACGAATAACATTGGGTTGCCTCCCAACTAGCGCTATCGTTTAACGCCCCTAGCTAGGCATAAAAGCGAGGATAGATCTAAGTAGTGCCATCTTTGTCACTCAATTCATAAGTAGCCCGCATGATAGATTCATAAGGTAATTTAACTTTCTTTCTTGGAAAGTGCTCCATGCCTTTCCTTAATGGAAATTGGAATCTAATATTCCCTTCCTTCATATCAATAATCGCACCAATCGTTCTAAGGAAAGGTCTACCAAGAATAATAGGGCAAGAAAGATTGAAATCTATATCAAGAACGATAAAATCTACGGGCACCAAATTTCTATTTGCAACAATGAGAACATCATTGATCCTTCCCATTGGCTTTTAATGGTGGAATCCGCAAGGTGAAAATTTAAAGAACAGTCATCAAGATCATGGAAACCTAGAATATCACATAAAGTTTTTTGGAATCATGGAAACACTAGCACCCAAATCACATAAAGCATAACACTCATGATCTTTAATTTTAATCTTTATAGTAGGTTCCCACTCATCATTAAGTTTTCTAGGTATAGAAACCTCCAAATTAAGTTTTTCATCACAAGATTGCATCAAGGCATCAACAATATGTTTGGTAAAAGCTTTATTTTGACTATAAGCATGAGGAGAATTCACAACGGATTGCAACAAGGAAATACAACTTTCTAAAGAACAATTATCATAGTCAAATTCCTTGAAATCCAAGATAGTGGATTCAATGCTATTTAAAGTCTTGACCTCTCCAATCCCACTTTTACCAAATTTAGCATCAAGATCTAAAAACTCCGAATTATTGGGACGCCTTTTAACTAAAGTTCACTCATCTCCAGTCCCATTATTATTATGATTCATATTGCAAAACAAAGATCTAATAGGGGACACATCAATAACTTTAAGATCTTCATCATTATTTTCATGGAAACTAGGAGAACACGCATTTACAAAGCAATCTTTCTTAGCACGCAATCTAGCGGTTCTTTCTTTGCACTCATCAATGGAAATTCTCATAGCTTTGAGAGACTCATTGATATCATGCTTAGGAGGAGTAGATCTAAGTTTCAGAGAATCAACATCAAGCGAAAGTCTATCAATGTTCCTAGCCAAATCATCAACTTTGAGCAATTTTTCTTTAAGCAAGGCATTAAAATTCTTTTGAGAGATCATAAATTCTTTCACACTATTCTCAAACTCAGAGGGCATCTTATTAAAATTTCCATAAGAATTATTGTAGGAATTTACATAATTATTAGAGGAATTACTAGGGAATGGTCTAGGATTAAAGTTTCCTCTATAAGCATTATTACCAAAATTATTCCTACCAACAAAATTCACATCCATAGATTCATTGTTATTCTCAATCAAAGTAGACAAAGGAATATCATTGGGATCAATAGAAGCACTCTTAGTAGCAAACAATTTCATAAGTTCATCCATCTTTCCACTCAAAACATTAATTTCTTCTATAGCATGCACCATTTAACTAGTAGATCTTTCGGTGTGCCATTGAGAATAATTAGCCATAATATTATCAAAGAGTTTTGTAGCATCTACTAAAGCCATTTCCATAAACGTCCCTCCCACGGCCGAATCTAAAAGATTTCTAGAAGCAAAATTCAATCCAGCATAAAAAATTTGTATGATCATCCATAAATTCAAACCATGAGTAGGGCAATTGTGAATCATCAATTTCATTCTATCCCAAGATTGGGCAACATGCTCATGATCAAGTTGTTTAAAATTCATAATATCGTTCCTAAGAGTGATGATATTAGCGGGAGGAAAATATTTAGAGATAAAAGCATCTTTGCACTTGTTCCAAGAATCAATACTATTTTTTGGAAAAGACGAAAACCAAACTTTAGCACGATCTCTAAGTGAAATTGGAAATAACTTCAATTTAACAATATCATTATCCGTATCTTTCTTCTTTTGCATATCAAACAAATCAACAAAGTTGTTTACATGGGTAGAGGCATCTTCACTAGGAAGGCCGGCGAATTGATCTTTCATAACAAGATTCAGCAAAGCAGTATTGATTTCACAAGACTCAACATCATTAAGAGCAGCAATCGGAGTACTAAGGAAATCATTATTATTGGTATTGGAGAAATCACACAATTTGGTATTATCTTGCGCCATGGCGACAAGTAATCCAACACACAGGCAAACAGAAAAAGGCAAGCGAAAGAGAGAGAGGAGATTGGGAAAGAGAGGGCGAATAAAACGGCAAGGGTGAAGTGGGGGAGAAGAAAACGAGAGGCAAATGGCAAATAATGTAAATGCAAGGGAGATGAGTTTGTGATGGGTACTTGGTATGTCTAGACTTGAGCGAAGACCTCCCCGGCAACGGCGCCAGAAATCCTTCTTGCTACGTCTTGAGCTTGCGTTGGTTTTCCTTGAAGAGGAAAGGGTGTTGAAGTAATAGTAGTGTAAGTATTTCCCTTAGTTTTTGAGAACCAAGGTATCAATCTAGTAGGAGGCTCCTCAAAGTCCCACGCACCTACACAAACAAACAAAGAACTCGCAACCAACGCAATAAAGGGGTTGTCAATCCCTTCACGGCCACTTGCGAAAGTGAGATCTGATAGAGATAGTATGATAAGATAAATATATTTTTGGTATTTTATGATATAGATTGGAAAAGTAAAGATGCAAATAAAAGTAGATGGAAAGCTTATGTGATAAAAGATAGACCCGGGGGCCATAGGTTTCACTAGTGGCTTCTCTCGAGAGAGCAGAAGTATTACGGAGGGTGAACAAATTATTGTCGAGCAATTGATAGAAAAGCGAATAATTATGAGGTTATCTAGGCATGATCATGTATATAGGCATCACGTCCGTGACAAGTAGACCGACTCCTGCCTGCATCTACTACTATTACTCCACACATCGACCGCTATCCAGCATGCATCTAGAGTATTAAGTTCATAATGAACAGAGTAACGCATTAAGAAAGATGACATGATGTAGAGGGATAAACTCATGCAATATGATATAAACCCGATCTTTTTATCCTCGATGGCAACAATACAATACGTGCCTTGCTGCCCCTGCTGTCACTGGGAAAGGACACCGCAAGATTGAACCCAAAGCTAAGCACTTCTCCCATTGCAAGAAAGATCAATCTAGTAGGGCAAACCAAACTGATAATTCTAAGAGACTTGCCAAGATAACTTAATCACACATAAAAGAATTCAGAGGAGATTTAAATATTTATCATAGATAAACTTGATCATAAACCCACAATTCATCGGATCTCAACAAACACACCGCAAAAAGAGTTACATCGAATAGATCTCCAAGAAGATCGAGGAGAACATGGTATTGAGATCCAAAAAGAGAGAACAAGCCATCTAGCTAATAACTATGGACCCGAAGGTCTGTGGTAAACTACTCACAACTCATCGGAGGGGCTATGGTGTTGATGTAGAAGCCCTCCGTGGTTGATTCCCCCTCCGGCGGAGCACCGACGAAGGCTCCAAGATGGGATCTCACGGATACAGAGGGTTACGGTGGTGGAAATAGTTTTTCGTGGGCGCTTCTGATGTTCTCGGGGTACGTGCGTATATATAGGAGGAAGAAGTAGGTCGGTGGCCGCCCGAGGGGCCCACGAAATAGGGGGCGCGCCTTGTAGGGGTGGGCGCGCCCTCCACCCTCGTGGCCGCCTCGACTGCTTCTTGACATGCACTCCAAGTCCTCTAGATCACGTTCGTTCCAAAAATCACGCTCCCGAAGGTTTCATTCCGTTTGGACTGCGTTCGATATTCCTTTTCTTCGAAACACTGAAATAGGCAAAAAAACAACAATACGGGCTGGGCCTCCGGTTAGTAGGTTAGTCCCAAAAATGATATAAATGTGTAAAGTAAAGCCCATAAACATCCAAAACGGGTAATATAATAGCATGGAGCAATCAAAAATTATAGATACGTTGGAGATGTATCAAGGACGCGCCGCCCCTCGCGGCCGCTCCGGGGCGTGTCGATGTTGGGCCCCCGAGCGCTACCGGAGAGACGACGGTGACGCCACGGTGATGATGGCGAATGGGATCCCGCCCGGACTGCGAAACCAGCAGCAGCGTGGTATCATAGTACCGCCCACGGTGGGCGCCAACTGTCGTGGTATTCTCACGGGGGGGATGCAAGACGACAGATGCCACAAGGTGGCTTCGTGTGAGGGTAAGACCGCTGCTGGTAGGCACGGGAGCGGGAATATGAGTAGCACGCGCTAGTTTACCCAGGTTTGGGGCTCTCCGGGGAGATAATACCCCTAGTCTTGCATGTCTGAGTATATGTGATATATCTGGTACATAGTTGCTCCTGGAGTTGTATCTGAGCTCAGTGCCATAGGCATCTGGCTTTGTATATGCATATGAGCACAAGTGTGTGCGTGTGAGTCCATCATGGACAGAAGGATGGATGCTCATATATATATAGGCTTGAGGGGTAGCTTAGGATGTAAGCTAGGTAGGCATGGTAGCTAGGTAGCTTGTGGCATGGTGGGGGTGTCATGCTTGTCCACTGGGTCACTTCATAAATAGTGCCAGGGGACAAGTGACACTATACATGATGGCTGGGGTGACGCGTAAGCATGAATGCGTGAGTGTGTGGGGGTGTGAGTCCATCCTGGACAGATGGATGGATGCTCATATATATAGGCTTGAGGGGTAGCTTAGGATGTAAGCTAGGTAGGCATGGTAGCTAGGTTGCTTGTGGCATGGTGGGGGTGTCATGCTTGTCCCCTAGGTCACTTCATAAATAGTGCTAGGGGACAAGTGACACTATACATGATGGCTGGGGTTACACGTGAACAGTGCGCAGGTACAACCGTCTCGTTGGTGTCGGGTCGATGTCGGGAGCCGGCTGGCTAGCGCAGTCGGCAGCCTGCTGGCTGGATCAGCCGGGCGGGGAGCAGGCCTGGTGGCGAGTCAGTCCGGGCAATCGGACAGGGAGCCGGCTGGGCGGACAGAGCAGTCGTACTTAGGGGCTTTGCTAGCCCCGATGTCTTGAAATATCGTCTTGCCGTCTTCGGGGTACCCGTGGTCAATTACCCCGACATTAGCCTCTGAGCCTCCGGGCAACTTGGCAAAGTTGGCGGAGGTTTTTTAGCGGGTGTTGTTGTAGAAGATGCTTGATGACGGCCGGCAGCGCACCCGCTGGGTGTAGCCTCCGAGCCTCCATGCAAATTGGAAAAGTTGGGCGGAGGCTTTTCGCGGTTGTTGGTGCACATGATGGCCGCAAGAGTGCCGGGCGCAGACACGTAGTCCGCCGGCTGGTGCTATCAGGCGCGGATGCGGGGTCCGCCGACTAAAGCTGTCGGGCGCGGACGCGAGACCCGCTGACTGATGGTGTCGGGCACGGACGTGGGGGTCCGCCGACTGATGGTGTTGCTGACAGGCGGTTGCGGGCTGCAGCCGGCGCGACTTGCTTCCAGTGGGGGCACGCCAGCTCACCCACTGGGTGTAGCCTCCGAGCCTCCGAGTGAGGAGGCGGGTTCCCCACAAAAATGATCATGCAAAAAACAAAGATAGTCCACGCAGATATATCAAATGTTTGCTTTTAGCATTGCAAGTTTTATGCGGAGGGTGCCGATTCGGTTTCATCCGAGCCCCCTTCAATCTTTTCCATGTTTCCTCCACTCTTTGGCTTGTGCTCTCGCTTGCCGGACAGCCGCTCTACGGTCTGTGGCTGAGAGTGGGCCGCGGAGTGGAGTGTACAGTACTCAGACTCTGGGAGCGGTTTTAACTGAGCAAATACTCATAAAGGAAACGGCCGGGTTGCCCGAACCATTTTTATTCCCGGAAGTTTTCACGTGGGTGGCCTCCAGCGTTCGCTCTTGCTAGCCAGACAGCCGCTATACGGTCTGTGACTAAGAGTGAGCCTTTGGTACCACGCACACTATTAAGCCGTCTGCGGGAACAACCATCTCAAGGCAAGCGGCCAGCCTCCGGGCCAACTCTGGCTGGCGCAAAATAACAGAGGTGCAACTGTAATAAAAGTGGAGGTGGTCCCCGAGTGTCGCTCAGGGTTATCCGTGTTTGCGTGGTGCAAAAATAAGCGGGTGAGGAGCTCACATTGCTTTTGGTGCGGTCAAGGCGGAGTTTGCCGAAGACAGTCGGCACGAGAAAGCGCGAGGCGCAGACGGAGCGTGTCGACGCACCCACTGGGTGTGGCCTTCAAGCCTCCGGGTGCTCGAAGGGAGGTCCCGTCCGGTCAGGCTTGACCGGCCAAGTGGCGGAGCCGACCAGGCGTCTGGCAGCGCCACTTTCCTTCTTTTTCTTCGTCTGCCGGCTGCTGGCAGCTGGACGGACACTTTTCTTCTGCTTCAGTCTCTTCTACCAGCTGCTGGTAGCCGGACGCACTTTTTTTTTCTTTTTCTGAGCCGTCTTGAGCAGTCGGCCACATTTCTTTTTCTCTCGATACCGGATGGGCAGCCGGCCCTTCTTCTGTACGAGAGCCGGCTGGATGCTTTTCTCTCCATCTCTCTTTTTTTTGACTAGAAGCTAGCCTGTGACTTTTCTTTTTCTCTTCCTACCCCGCGCATGGGCAGTCGGCCCCTCTAATCCCCAATGGCAGCCGACCCACTCCTCGCAGCAGCCGGCACGAGAAAGCGCGAGGCGCAGCCGGAGCTGGCGGAGCCAGCTTCGGTGTGGAAGGCGGACCTGGCCGTTGGGCGGAGCAGGCAGACCCAGCCGCAGGGAGAAGCAGGCGGAGCCGGCCGCCGCGAGTCGGGTGGAGGCGCGCGCACGTGGGAGGCCGGGTGCGCCAGGCTGGCAAGACGCTGGCGCTGGGATGCGCGCGCGCGGTCGCGAGGCGGACTGCGGAGCCAGCGAAACGGCAAGCCGGCCCGCGAGAAGAGACGACACGGAGGCCGGAGCAAAGCGCAGAAAGCGGCCGGAGATGGCGGCGCGGGCGAAGTGCGTGCCGAGTGCAGAAATAGCCACGACGAGTTGGATGTAGGGCCGGAGGGCGGGACGCCAGACGAGGCGGACGGAGCCGGCGCGATACGGCAGGCGAGGCAGAGCCGGTTGAAGGCAAAGTCAGCGGACGGCGAGCCGGCCTAGCGCGCGGGCGAGAGGCGGAGCCGAAGGAGCAGCTGGGGCTGGGCCCTGGCCAGTGAGCGTGCGCGAGGTCTGGAGCCGGACACGGCTCTGCCGGACGTAGATGGCGCAGCGGCGCTGGAGGAGCCACACCCGGCGCTGCGGTGCGGGACAAACTGGACCTGATGCTGGTGAGAAGCTAGAGCGGAGGATCTGGCACGTGCGGGAGCCAGATCCGGCGGGCGCGCAGGAGGCTAGAGCCGGAGCCGGCACGTGCGGGCGCGCATGTCGTGGCAGACTAGCGAAGCCAGCAGGGTGGAGCACCCGGCCGCGGGCAAGGCGACCAGATGGATCCGGCGGGGCGGAAACCAGCTCGCGAGGGCGGAGCAGGCTAGAGGCGACGAAGTCGGCCCAGGGTCGAGCTAGAGGCATTGCGGACGTGCAAGGGCTGGAGCGGAGGAGGCCCTGGACGCGGTTGACGGCATCGCTGAGGTAGCCACGCGTGGATGCAGCGTCCGCGAGCATCCGTGAGAAGAAGGGAGCAGGGCGGAGCTGAGGCGAGTGCGAAACTGCAGCCAGCGCCCGGTGGAGGGAGCTGTGTATCGGGGTCGAGCGCGCTAACTGCAGACCGAGCCGACCATGGTACGGTCATGATCTGACCATTATCTGGTCGGTGTATGAGGTGTATCTGGCTTGCGTCTAAGTTTTGTATGGGCAGTGTATGAATGGTTTGACCATTGACTTGCATCTAGCTAGCTTGTATAGACGATAAATGGAGGGGCGAACGGGCGTTTCAGCCCGAGCAAGGCGCGTGGACGGATGCGGCCGACCAAAGCGAAGCCCGCGCACTGCATGCGCACGGACTAATGGTCGGCATTGCAATAGTGGTGACGAAGAGGCCGACGGCGAGGATGTGCCGCCCCTCATGGCCACTCCGGGGGCGTGTCGATGTTGGGCCCCCGAGCGCTACCGGAGAGATGACGGCGATGCCGCGGTGATGATGGCGAAAGGGGTCCCGCCCGAACTACGATACCTGCAGCAGCGTGGTATCATAGTACCGCCCATGGTGGGCGCCAACTGTCATAGTATTCTCATGGGGGGTGCAAGACGACATATGCCACAAGGTGGCTTTGTGTGAGGGCAAGACTGTTGCTGGTAGGCCCAGGAGCGGGTATGCGAGTAACACGCGCTAGTTTACCCAGGTTCGGGGCTCTCCGGAGAGATAATACCCCTACTCCTACATGTCTCAGTATATGTGGTACATCTGGTACAGAGTTGCTCCTGGAGCTGTATCTGAGCGCAGTGCCATAGGCATCTGGCTTTGTATATGCATATGAGCACAAGTGTGTGCATGGCCGCGGGTGCATGAGCATGCATGCGTGAGTGTGTGGGGGTGTGAGTCCATCCTGATGGATGGATGGATGCTCATATATATAGGCTTGAGGGGTAGCTTAGGATGTAAGCTAGGTAGGCATGGTAGCTAGGTAGCTAGTGGCATGGTGGGGGTGTCATGCTTGTCCCCTAGGTCACTTCATAAATAGTGCCAGGGGACAAGTGACACTATACATGATGGCTGGGGTGACATGTGAACAGTGCTCAGGTACAGCCATCTCGTCGGTGTCGGGTCGATGTCGGGCAGCCGACTGGCTGGTGCAGTCGGCTGCCGGCTGGCTGGATCATCCGGGCGGGGAGCAGGCCGGGTGGCGAGTCGGTCCGGACAGTCGGATAGGGAGCCGGCCGGGCGGACTGGTCAGTCGAACTGAGGGGCTTTTCTAGCCCCGATGTCTTGAAATATCGTCTTGCCGTCTTCGGGGTACCCGTGGTCAATTACCCCGACACCCTCCTTCCATTTACTATATAGGGCCTAATGCATTTTTCGAGGCTAACTTTGACCAAATGTTAGAATAATAATATATGACATGTAACTTACACAAAGCATACTGTCAAATTCGTATGTGAAAGGAGCTTCCAATGATATAATTGTCACATTATACTCCCTCAGTTCCTAAATATAAGTCTTTGTTGATATTTCACTAGGTGGACTACATACGAAGCAAAATGAATGAATCTACACTTAAAATGCATCTATATACATCTGTATGTGGTTCATAGTGAAAGCTCTACAAAGACTTATATTTAGGAACGGAGGGAGTACATCTCATATACTATTAATCTTGTCAATAGTCAAATGCGGTTTTGAAAAAACGCATTAGAGCATGGTTAATAATATAGCCAATCGATGGCTATAAGGAACTGCCATGTCATCTATAACCATCATCTATTATATGCACTCAAAAAGTAGTGTGGGCTATAAGGTTGGCTATTTCCCGCAAAAAAAATATAAGGTTGGCTATTGTATTAGTACTTTTTTCCATCTCCTCTCTATCTCTTTCTTCATATTTATTGTATTTAACTAGGAATGCATATATAGCTAGGATCTTGCATGAGAGCTCACTCCCCTTACTTTTTCACATTTCTCTCCTGCACATAGGCCTTATATAAATGGAAGGAGGGAGTACTACTATGAGCACTGCATACTCTAGTATAGATGTTGTCAGTACTCCACTAGTACTATTGGACAGGGAGCTTAAAAAAGTTACTATTGGACTGGCTATACGTGGCAAAATCCTAGTAGGAAGAGCATGCGCGAGAACAAGCACATTCACGTGGTTGAAAACAAATTGGAAACCATCTCGAGTACAAATCTAGGAGTATGTACGAATATAACAATATTGATTGGACGTTGTTGAATGTTGATACTTTTTTTTTATCAAAGTAGAGATACTTTGACTACACAGAAAACTTATATGTAAACTAGAAAGGATAGGAGGTAGTATATTGTACATTCAAAAGCGAAACAAACATTGAATAGCCTTTATATTTGATTTGTGGATGCTACGATCACCGGTTCAAAATTCTGAATCCGCCTTAGGTATCACACATGCCCCCACTCGTTCTCTCTCGATTTCATCTCGGGGTCCGGAGATCGATTGAGAGAGGACTAGGGTGGGTACAATACGTTCGTTTCGCTTATGAACGTACAATATACTCCCTCTGATCCCCACAGACCCCCCCCCTCGGGTCATTTCTATCATAGAAATAGACCAAACCTTTATATCCTTACACGACACGGAATTGATCTCGAACATCACGATCTCACAACATGTGTCGGGCATGAACCGAATGGGATGTCAAAACTAAGACACGGTTTATTAACGTAGTGGAGGCAAAGTGAAACTTTAAACGAACCGTTTGTTTGTACGCATGTCAGACAAATTACAACATTGGAAATACAAGCATGGTCTAGGCCCACATGCGAATGATACTCGGCGGAATGCTCAAATGAGGCATGCGGGAGGATGGACTCGACCGGAGGGCGACATGACCAATGGAGAAGAGGGTTGGAGAGGAATGAGAAATAAGCAAATGCCACATGATTATACTTGAACGGCTCAAATAAACAATAAGTTGTCTCGCTTGGCCTACATAGTGAAAGGCCTAATGCGCAACGCGGAGCACTGACGCTCAAATATGGCCGGGAAAACAGGGAAACCGACATGTGGGGCACACCTGTCGGGACGATGTAGCGCAGACTAGTCCAATGGAGGAGCTGGCCCATGACCTCCTCGCCACCGGCAACCATTCATGTGGGTCGTGGGGGCCAACAACGTGGCACAGCTCCAGCACCACCTCTGGACACGGCAACCGCGGTGAGCGACACACTCATCATCGCTAGACATGGTCGGTTTCAGTGTGCCGAGGGTGGCGTTAGTGTTGTGGCACGACCAACAATATGTTTGGTTTGTGCCCAAGGTTGCCCCTTCAAAGCATTGGGTAGCCAAAATTTTGGTTGAGGTTTTGGTTGCCCATGATTTGGCCGACATTGGCAAGAAAAATGAACTAGAGTTGGCTAGAGTTCATTGGCATGCCAAAAAATGGCAACCATCCAAACAAAGACCAATCTTTGGGTCATGACCAAAATTTTGGTAAGGTGCACTTTGGCCACAATCCAAACACACCCCAACACCCGGCTCATCGAGGATGCACGGGGTGCCGCGACGCGTCCGCGGAGTGGTGTTGCACGGCCAACTGCATCCTCAGAACCTGAGACCATGCCGAATCGTCTTACTTTTTCAATGACATGCGGGGATCGCATGTGAGCAAAGGGCATCTCCAACGTTGCCACGACCGCAGCTAACTACCCTGGCACACCAAAAATCCTCGTCCCTCACGCCGTCGTGCGGTGCGTTCTCAGCTGGCGCCAGCTGCCCGCATTCATGTCGTCCGTCCATATGCCGTCGTTAAGAGGCTTGGTGCCCGAGGAACCAACTCCGGTGACTCAATGACGCACCCGGACGCTTGGCCTCACCGGAATGCGCTACTTAAAGCGGCAACGCCCAGCTAACCTCCACACCATAGCACATCGTCCTCCTACCTGGCACCACATCCACCATGACCGCAAGCGTGAATGCTCTGTGGGAGAGCTTATCTTCGGGGATGAAGCTTGAGGTCGCCGCCCTCGCTCAAGTCGCCTCTCGCGATGCAATAGCGGTGTAGCCGGACGCGGACGTGAACGCACAAGCAGTGGCCACGCTTGCAGCCGACGACAGGAGCACCGTCAGCCACGCGTCCTACTTGCTGTCGTCCAACGTCCGGCACCGCCGAGGTCGGGGACTCCTCCGAGGATGAGTAGAGCATGGGACGCCGCAGGGCATGGTGTGCCAACTGGCCGGTCTGTATCCTGTGTTCTACTCTTCCTCGCCGGAGACCGCACCTTCACTTCACGGTTCTTGAACCCCGCCCCCGTACATAGAGATCGCAGATGGAGGACGTCGGTCGCCGCCATAGAATAGGTTTAGGGTCGGGTTTCTTTTATTTTTCTGTCCTATAAAAGTTCAAAATGTAATAAAAATCTGCTGTGTTTGCATTAATCTCGGCCGGTGTATATGAACTTCCACAATAATATAGTATATTGTAGGAGTACTAGCAAGATGCCCGTGCATTGCACGGAAGATCAAGATCTTGTGGGACAAAAGGATGAACGAGGGAAGGCCTTATCTGCAAATGTGGACATGAGTGTGGGTAAATTGCCATAGTTTCCTTCCTATCCATTAGATATAGATCGGACGGCCTATATTGCAGGATGACAGGCACACTATCATCACCAACTCTGCTTTTTATTGAACCGAGACAAAGCTAACATGCGAAGTAAAATAAACACATAGGGTCTATACATACACAATTTATCTTAGGCACTCCAATAGTACGTCCACTACACATTCACGCATTTCACATCTTTCTACATCTACGGAACGCACGAAAGGGTTAACGAATTGCCTCTCTCTCTCCTCCCTGATTTTCATGGTGGTGGGGCCTCCCTCCCCAATCTACAATCAACAACTCACAGGTTTCACATTACGTTAATTACGTGAATCGGGATTACGAGGTGTAGCATTACTCGCCCTAAAAACTCAACTAAGCCAACCTCCCAAAGATATCACGCTGAAAAGACCCCGCCGCACTGTTTTAGTCGGGATTACCGGATTACTAGTAGTAATATCGATGGATCGCATAAAGCAACAAGTTTTTTTAGGGGCGGCACCTAGTTTAAAAGGAAAAAGGCGGCACACTCACGGCACTTCGTCCGCGGTCGCATTGCACCCCACACACGTCCGGTCCTGCACACGGCTCACACAAATGTAACGCGCTCGCTTGCCTCTTCACCGACACGTGGGACTGCACTTGGAGAAACCGACCATGCGCTAAACTCCCCGCCCACCGCGGAAAATCCTCCCCACCCCCACCCAAAATTCCCCAAATCCTAGATTCAACCGCCTTCGCCAACTAGCCAATAATATTCCCCAAACCCCCTCCCCGCCCCCTCCACTCCATTTTCTCCGCTAAAGCCGCCTCCCGCGGGCCGATACGTCGGCGCCGCGGTTCGTCGAGGGGACGCACGGCAATCCTCTCGCTCCCATAGTACGCTCTTGTAGACTTCCATCCTCTAGCCGTGCCGCCACCGCTGGTGACGTTCTTGTGGAGGCGCACGGTGGTCAGCGCCGCCACCGCTGGCGACGTTCGTGTGGAGACGCATGGCGGTCAGCTTCTCCCACGGTACGTGCATTCTAGACTGAGACCCCGTGCATGTCGGTGTAGCGCTGAATGTTAGCTGATAAACACTGTTAATCTCACTGTTTGCCAAAGTAGTTTACAGTCAATATGCTCTGCTTAAGAAGCTTCCTTGCCTTGTTCTGCACTCAATCTGCTTAACTGAGATGGCATGCCAAGGCCGATTAGTTGCTAAAATATCCTGCCATATATTTATTATGACGTAGATTGCCTTGGTCTAGTAGCCAATCTGTTAGGTGAAATACCTCTACACCGTTTTATACTCGATCTTTGTTGCTGGGATGGCCTTCGATAGTTTGATGGCTGTGTGCTCGGCCTCATTGACAGCTGAAACAGCCTGCCATAATTTAGCACTCAAATCGGTTTGCTAAAGTAGCTTTACATATATTTTGTTACTTAGATCTGCTCGTCCAAATATCCTGCCATAGCTTTAGACATCGACCTAGGTATTTTTTTCTGGACTTCATAAAAAAGCATATATGTTTTTCCTGTAATATCTAGTAGAAGAACTAATTTGTATGTCTAAATGATGGAAATGACTTGATAACTTTTGCTCAAGATTCTCCGCTGCATATGTCGAGGGGTTGAAAATTTCATGAACTTTATCGAGCTGAGTACGGTGGTCCCAAATCAGATGTGCTCGCCTGTAGTAGCGGTTGTATGAATTTAGTGTCAAGACCCCACCAACTCGTGCAAAATCATCTACACTTGTATGGGATGTCGGTCACATATACTAGGTGGGTTCATCATGGTGAAGTTGTGAACGCCAATGTTATTGACTATGTGGAAGCAGCAGATCACCATCTTGATCTCGCCTCGATGCTCGTGTGGAAGAGGAGGAGGAGGTGGTGGTGGCGGAGCCAGTGAGTTTGACCAACATTGAAACAATGCTACGAAATGCTCGTGCATTCCATGAACTTTCACCTGCAGAAGAAAAACGGTGGGCCCGCATGTTGGAACAATGCAGCGTGGCTGTCACCCCAGGAAATAAGCTGTCAGTATTCTTAGCTATGGTCACCTTTCTTCAGGTGAAGACATCTGAGCGGATGACCAACAAATCATTCGATGCGATGTTGGCTGTTTTCCGCAAATCTTTCCTAGATGCGTTTGAGCTGCCACACAGCTACAGTAAAATGAAGAAATTCCTTCGTGCAGTTGGAATTGGGTATGATATGATCCATGTTTGTAAGAATAATTGTGTTCTGTTCCTGAAGGATTATGCCAACTTAAGTGAATGCTCGAAATGCAAATCATCAAGATGGAAAGATGGCGATGCTGTGAAGAGGATTCCTCATAATGTTCTGAGACATTCTCTAATTATACCAAGATTGCAGAGGTTGTTTCATGATACTGAAACAAGAGAGGATGTACTGTAGCATTCTAGGAACCAGGAGTACAGAGATCAGAATGTAATGAGCCATCCATCTCATGGTAGTGAGTGGAAAAGCTTCAATCATAAACACAATAAGTTTGCTGCTAACCTGAGAAACATTAGACTTGGCTTAGCTTCAGCTGGATTTAACCCATTTGGCCACTAGAGCGCCACATATAGCATGTGGCCAGTGCTTGTTATCCCTTACAACATGCCTCCAAATGTCTGCACCAAAGAATCAAACTACATGATGGCCTTGCTCATCCCAGGTCTAAAAAGTCCTCGAAATGATTTTGATTTGTTCATGGAGCCTCTTGTGGAGGAACTTCAACAGCTATGGAGGGGTGTTCTCACTCAAGACCTATATAGCAGCCCACCAGCTGATTTCTTTCTGCGTGCTATTATAATTTGGTGCATCCATGATTATCCAGCTTTGGAAACTATGTCAGGGCGAACGACACATGGTTACAATGCATGTGTTCGTTGTGACAGGAATCCGTTGTCATACGCAATACTTAGCAAGATATGTTACATTGGACACCACCGTTTCCTTGCCAAGGACAAACCGCATCCTAGAAAATAACAAAGACATGTGTTCAATGCAAAGCATGAAAACCGTGATGCGCCAAAGAGGCTCACCGCAGATGAGTTGCAAGTGGAATTAGAGAAGGTCAGGCATATTACACCAGGAAACCATCCTGGTAATGGTAGTGGGAAAAGGAAGCATGGCAGGGCAGAAGAGAGATTATTGTTTACCCGCAGGTCCACTTTGTGGGACTTGGAGTATTGGAAAGATTTGGATCTGCGGCATAATCTTGATGTGATGCACATCGAGAAAAATATATGTGACAGCATTATCGGCACACTTCTTAATATTAAAGGCAAGATGAAAGATACCTTAAAATCTAGGATTGATTTGACACACCTGGGTATCAGACAGGATTTGTAGGTGCAAGATGAAGGTAAACCACGGGATATGGCACCAGCTGTGTACGTCTTGGACAAGGTAAAAAGAAAAGAATTCTGCAAGGTCCTGTCATGTGTGAGATTCCCACATGGATTTGTTTCCAACCTTGAAAGGAGAGTTAGTGCAGATGGAAACAAGGTACAAGGGTTGAAAACTCATGACTGCCACGTCCTACTTCAAAGGGTTTTACCTGTTATCCTTAGAGGATTGGGCCGTCCTGACTTATACAGAGTAGTTGCAGAGTTGGGACAATTCTTTAGGGAACTCTGCAGTAGAAATATCAGGATAGATGCTTTGGAGCGTCTTAGAGACAAGATACCAACTATCCTATGCGACCTTGAGAAGATATATCCTCCAGCCTTCTTTGATGTGATGGTGCATTTGGCTGTTCATCTACCCGATGAGGCACTAGTTAGAGGTCCAAGACAAGATGGCTGGATGTACCCTATTGAAAGGCGGCTAGGCACTTTCAAGGGCTATGTTAGGAACAGAGCTAGACCCGAGGGTTCCATTGCATAGGCCTACATTGCTACAGAAGCATTGACATTCTGCTCAAAATACATTGAAACAGTTGATCAGCTTAGCAACGAGGTGGGTGAAGACAATCCCGGCTCAATGTTTTTGATTATTCTGTTCGAAAAGGTGAAGAGTTGACAAGAGGACAAACCTAAATATTTGGACAAAATGGTTTGGTATGTGTTGAATCAACGTCCCGAGATACTACCTTATATCAAGTAAGTGCTAAGCATCGCAGCTTATACATCGTAATCTACTAAACTTATGCACATTCTTATATATTTAGATGTTTGACTTAATCACTATGTTGTGCAGCATCTACAAAAGGAGTTCTCGCCGCAAAATCCAAGAAACATTGACAAACTGGTTATGGCAGGATTTGTGAAATGGTTCAAGAGCCATGTAAGCTTTTGAATTGCACTGTCAGTTTTTTTAATATATTGAGTACATAAGATGATCAGCTTGTCTATTTTCTAACCATAGGTTAAGAAGATGCGGAGGATGGCCAGCAGTTAATGATGCCCTTTACTCACTAGCAATGGGTCCCGATACTCGGGTAAGACATTATGAATCTTGCGTTGTTGGAGATGTGCGCCACAACACCCTTTGCACGAGACGAAGGCATGAAGACACAAAACAGTGCCATCATGAGCACGGATACGATGACAAAGAGATAACTGAAATGTATGCTAACATAATGTACATTGTTCAGCTTGCAGATATCTCCGCTTCGAGGATCATTGGTGTGTGGTTCTGTTGTGTTGTCGTTGGTATAACCTGTTTTCCAGGATCGCAAAACCTAGAGCTGATGATTATTTCAAATCCATCAATGTCAAGGTGGCGTACCAGGCCAACGAGCCTTTTATTTTGGCAAATCAAGCAACACAAAAAAATTCTTGGAAGACACATTTGCATGTAGCGATGACTGGAGAGTATTGCAAAGGTTTGAGCAGAGGAATTCGTTTAACGAAGTTGCACAACAAGATGATGCTTACACTGCTCCTGATGTACAAGATAACACAGATGTTCCTAATATCTTTGAGAACTATCACGTCAATGACGCTAGTGAAAAGATTGCATGTCGTGCTGTGGACATACAAGAGTTGATCACGAAGAAGCCAACGTTCGACGACGTTGAGGATGAAGAAGAAGATGACACCATGGGGAATTACGATTCAGACTATACACATGGTGAAGAAGTTGATGCTGCTATCGTGGATGATGATTACATTGCTTTTGTCGTATTTGCCTGTCAGAAGACGTTTTCTTATCTACTATGTGAAATTGTGTTTGCTATGACAACTGAAACCTGATGAACATGTTGTTTAGTATTTTGCTGTGAGAACATCACTTGTTATGTATGCTGATTTGTGTTTGGTGATTGTATGACGACTAAAACATGATGACATTGTTGTTTAGTTGTACTCATATTTGGCTGTGAAACTTGAATTTAATGATATTGTTTGATGTTGGACTGCAATTTTCTCGATGTCCTTGAATGAGAACAAAGCTGACCCGACAGGGCCTCTGCTAATTTATTTATTTATTACCAAAAGGGCATCTGCTATTTATTTATTTATGAGCAAAAGGGGATACCCCTTGATTTCCGTTAATAGAAATCATTAGTTGTTCACAACACTACACCCAGCCTGCTACGCAGGTTTCAATCATTACTAGTTTCAGCAAAGTGCTTATGTCATAGCCACTGAATACATCATGAGTGCTACATACACTGCAAATAAAGAGACAATCATCCTACAGAGCACATCGATTTTTTCCATTATCTTCACAAGCTCTTTCATCTCCTCATTGCTGTCAAGGCCGTTCAGCAGCTGTTGCTTGGCCATGATTAGAGGAATTGCATCTTTAACCTTCTGCTCTGCATATTCCTCTTCTGTCATTCCTTCAGTTACTTGTCCAACACCCCAACCTGCTGGTATTGGGATTCCTCGGCTAACCAAATAATTAGCGTAGTTGCATTCCCCCACATCAGCAACTTCCCAGAAATACAAATCACATGAATCTCCCCTTTTCTGCACGAAACAAATTAGAAGATCATCGACCAAACTATTAAAAAAACAGCAACTGAAAGCAGCATACAACACTTAAACATATTATTACCCCATGATTCGGGCATTTGTAGAAGACTTGGCCAGGGTTGAGGATTATGGTTGAGACGCGACGGATGACTCTGCGTGATTTGCAGCAGTGGCACCACACCAATGGCAGCGGGTTGCGGTGAGCAACCGGCTGCGGTGCACGTGCCGACGGGGGTGCGATGAGACCCACAGGAGATGGTACGGGTGGCGACTTGGCGCATATCTGGTTGTTGCCTGCTGAAGAGTAGGTGGACGAGCAGCCAGCGGACATGGTTGTTGTGGCCAGAGCTTCTGATGCTAGGCAGAGTAAGTAGAGAAGAGGAGAAGCGAATGTTGGATATGTCAGTTTCATTACTTGCAGAGTAGCATAGCACTATATATAGTCATAGTCTAGTTTTGGATTCGAACCAGCTACAGGAACACGCCTCTCTTTTTTCTAAAACTCAGCAACATCTCTTTACTGGTACACTAGCTTGTTCTGTACGCCTTCTCAAGTCTTTGATTTTCTTTCCCTTTTTTTGCGAGGAAGGAAGGAGAACAAAATTGAGAGTTCCTGGGACTCGAACCCAAGACCTCTCGGTTGAAAACCAAGGGTGCTAGTCACTTATGTGGTGAATGTTCCCTGGGAGGAGGATGGCAGACGAACACATTTTCCTCGCAGTTTTAGTTGCGACACAAGATCGAACAGTCGCAATTTCAGGAATGTTATCAAGCGAACGAGCCCAATTTTTCTTTTCTTCCTATATATAAAAAAGTATGCTACTTGGTGTCGGCTTAGACAACAAACGATTGTGCCAACCTTGACCGTTGAATTGACATTCAACGGTTGTCGTGTTTCTTCAATCTCTTCTTCCTCGAGCCGCCAAAGCCAAACCAGCGCTGGCGGGACTGCCTGCTCCTACCTCCCACTGCTGGTTGTCTTTGCCAAGATGCATCGTGGGCCACATCGCACCCTAAAACTCTCAAGATCTTCCCGGCTCCTGCTCGCTCCTCGCCGAGGCCTCACCATCGCCCTCCGCCTTGGTTCCCTCACTGTGGTGCCGCCTCGGTGTTGTCAACATGGTCAACAACCGAGAGGAATAAGGAGATGATTGTACATGGTGAGGATGACAAGAGGGACCCAAGAAGATGCGCAGTAATTTTGTTTTTTCGGGACGGAGAAGGGTATCAACTGGTTAAAGGGAGCTGTGGTCTGCCTAGCCCAGGATTTTATTTCATATGTTTAGCACATGACCAGCCCAGTTTTTTTCCTTTCGAAAATGGCTAGCCAGCTATTTTGGTTTTTTGCGAATAACCAACATAGGCGTATTTTCTTTTCACGCCTCTTTGGGGAAATCTTTCAAGACGAGGAGGGATGCAATTTGCCCAGAAAATGGGCTATAAGTAATAAGAAATGGGCCATAAGTAATAATAAATGGGCTGTAAAATGAAAAAATACAGCAAACAGGCAATTAGTTCCAAACTACTTTTTTCTTTCGGATTTTGATATTTTAAATTTCATTGTTTCTGTGCGGGTAAAATTTCATTGAAATTAAATTAAGCCATATTTAGTTTTAAAATTAATTTGAATCTGGCTAGAAATTTCAGGTTGTATGCTGTTTGGGACAGATTTGGAGGTTGACTTGTGGGTCTACTAGGTTGACGTGTAGAAAGGCTTTGTCAACTTAGTCCACGAACGATTCTAGCAGCAGTGATCGTTGGATGTTAATCCAACGGCCGTGCTGCTTCTTTAATATCTGATCTTCTTGCTCCAGCCGCCCAAACCAGCGCCGGTGGGACTGCCTGCTCCCGCCTCCCATGGCCGGCTATGCTGCCGCACAGGCCGCACCACCCCACCCTACTTCATTGCTGGCCAGGCAATTCCTCTACTCACCCACACCTCCTATTATTTTCCGGTGACGGCAGCCGGACCAATAAACCCTCATACTCCCCACCGCGTGGGCAACCATTGCCGAGTCTTCCCCGGCTCTGTGTCGTTCCCTTCATAGGCCTCATCATCGTCCACCGCCATGGTGCTCTCGGCGCGGCCTGGTCAACATGGTCAACGAATGACATCCATCAGACCTGGACTGTACGTGGAGAGCCTGACAGCCGGGTCCATGGCCGCACACAAGGAAATGCCTCCTTATTACGCGCAAAATAATGATTCCTCCACCTGACATCTGGGACCCACCAGAAGGGCCTCTCAGATTTTGAAAAAAACGCGCCTCGCCGATGTGTCGGACCCACCAGCTATCTTCGCACGCAAGGAAGTGCCTCCTTATTACGCACACAAAAATGAATACTCCCCTGCCAGCTGGAACCCAGCATAGTGGGAGGCTGACTTGTGGGCCTACCAAATTGCTGGGGATGGAGGGCTTTGTCAACTTAGTCAATATGAACGATTCTATCTCCAGTTACCGTACGATGTTCATCCAACGGCCGTAGTGCTTCTTCAACCTCTAGTCTTCTTGCTCCAGTCGCCCAAACCAGCGCCGGTCGTGCCACGTGCTCCTACCTCCCATGGCTGGTTGTGATGCCGCAGAGGCCCCACCGCCCCCTACTACTCCCACCGCTGGCCAGGCCATCCCTCTACTCACCCACACCCCTATTATTCTGCAGCGATAGCAGCCTCACACCGCAGCCGAACCAGTGAACCCTCTTACTCCTCTCCGCGTGGGCATCCACTGTCGCGTCTTCCTCGGCTCCATGCCGTCCCCTTCCTAGGCCTCGCCGTCGTCCACCGCCTTGGTGCTCTCGGCGCAGCGTGGTCAATGTGGTCAACGACCGACTTCCATCGGAAGAATATTGTACGTGGAGAGGCTGACAGCTGGGTCCACGGCCACAGCAAGCAAGTGCCTCCTTATTACACGGAAAATAATGATTCCTCCACCTGACAGCAGGGACCCACCAGACGGGCAACCGTATTTCGTGAAAAAAAGTTTCCCCCTTGACTGTTGGGACCCACCAGCTACATCTTCCCACGCAAGGAAGTGCGTCCGGGCAAAAAAATGATTCGCCCCCCTGACTGCTGGGACCCACCAGCTACATCTTCGCACACAAGGAAGTGCCTGACAGTCGGGACCCACCTGGTCGAAGCGTACGTAGCGTTGTCGTTTTGGTCGCGAACGTGTACATACATACTGGTCGATGTAGAGGTGTGCACGTGTCATAGTGGAGGTGCGCACGTGTCATAGTAGAGGTGCGCACATAGCATGTACACATACGTACAGCGGCCAGGGTGCAAGAAAGTAAATACGGCCCCGTACATACATACGGGCGGGGTCTCAAACGCCTACTCGCGCATACATACAGCCAGGGCTCGTGTACATGGTTGGGTCGGAACGGAGAAACTGCGTCGTTGTCGTGTTCATGGGGAGGCAACGGAATGCGTCATGTTCATCGAGAGGCAACGGAATGCGTGGGAGCCAACCGGCTTGGGCGGAATAGCCGATGGAAACGAGGCCTGGCGTACCACACAACGAAGGAAACGGCCTTGTGTTCGACCGGCCACGTTCGAAACGGGATACTATTCATTGGGAGGGGTCCGGCGTACCGCAAAACGAAGGAAACGAACTTGTGTTGGACCTCATACAGTTGAAACGGGGTCCTGTTGATCGAGAGGGGTGTGGCGTACCACAAAACGGAGGAAACGGACTTGTGTTGGAGCGCTACAATCGAAACGAGGGTCTTGTTCATCGGGAGGGGTGTGGCGTACCGCAAAACAGGACTCCACGAGATACTGTTCATCTCCACCGTCGACCTCCTCCAGCCTCCACGGGCTACTATCCATCCACCGTCGACCTCCTCCAGCCTCCACCTGCGACTGTTCATCCACGGGCTCCTGTTCATCCAGCCTCCACCGTGCGCTACTCCACTGGCTACTGTTCAACTAGCCCTCTCCATGGGCTACTGTTCATCTAGCCCTCCACCTTCTACTGTTCATCCAGCCCTCCACTGGGTCATGTTCATCCAGCCCCAACCGGCTCGATCAATCGGGGTCTTGTTCATCGAGAGGCAAAACCACGGGGTCATGTTCATCCACCCCTACCGGGAACTGTTCATCCAAACCCCCCAACAACGCTCACTATTCATCAAGGGAAGGAGGCAGCAGGGTTCGATCGGCTTCAGTTAGCAGCAGTAGCAAAGGAATCACTCGGGTTTAGTAACATAGGTAGTGCAATCGCTCGGGTTCAATTAGAGCCCAACGCCTCGCTCGGGTTCAGTTAGAGCCCAACGCCTCGCACACACGCGTGTACTGTATGAGAGAAATGCGCATCGCTCGGCCCCCGACCACCCACCATAACCGGGAACTCCACGAAATTTTCCTCGCCCTCGCTTCTACCACGGTTTTTCTGTCATGGACGGCCCAAAGAATGTCATGCAGCTGCGTCTCTGGCCCGCACAGGACGAAAAGCCCATTTTTTGTCATGATTTTTTGTCATAGAATTAGGAGCCCACCACATCTATGATGATACCGGGTTTTGTCACAATTATCTTCATAGAAGTGTCATAAGTATGACAGATTTTTTTTCGTTCGCCCCAAAATGTCACGGATGTGTCTTTTTTTGTAGTGCAAGGTCCTTCATTGAAAACTTGCCATTCAATGACTCCTTGACCGAGTTCAGCATCGAAAAGTCGTTCCCAGTCAACAATATGTTATCCACATACAGGATCAAAAACACTATTGAGCTCCCACTTAACTTCTTGTATAAACAAGTGTCCTCTTCGCTTTTGATGAAACCGACACAAGTGGCGACCTCATCAAAACGAATATTCCAGCTCCGAGATGCTTGCCTCAACCCATAAATGGATCTCTTGAGCTTGCATACCTTACTAGCGCTAGTAGGATCGACAAAACCCTCGGGTTGTGTCATATACACATCCTCGGTTAAATTTCTATGAAGGAAAGCCATCTTGACATCCATCTGCCATATCTTGTAACCAAAATATGCAGTTGTAGCTAGTACGATCCTCACCGACTTCAGCATCGCTACCGGCGAGTAAGTCTCGTCGTAGTCAATTCCTTGAACTTGTCCAGAACCCTTAGCGACAAGCCGAGCTTTGTGGATCTGAACATTTCCATCCACATCGGTTTTCTTCTTAAAGACCCATTTGCAGCCAATGGACGTTATGCCAGGCGGCGGATTAACCAAGTCCTAGACTTGATTCTCAACCATGGACTTTAACTCGAATCTCATGGCCTCGAGCCATGCCTCGGAACCTGGGCTCACCATCGCTTCCGCATATGTGGTCGGCTCGTCGCTTTCCAACAATAATACATCACGCACTCTGTGCAATCTTTTCGACCTCCGTGGTTCCGGTGCCGCTTCCACTACGGGTTCCCTGACTGACTCCGGTATGATCTCATCACCAGCGGAACCATCCCCAAGTGGCCCTCGAATTTCTTCGAGTCGGAACGTCCTCCCACTGGCCTCCCGACTGAGAAACTCTTTCTCAAGGAAATCCCCATTCCGAGCAACAAACACTTTGTTCTCTTCATGGTTGTAGAAGCTATATCCTTTTCCCTAGGATATCCCACGAATATGCATTTATCTGACTTGGGTGTAAGCTTGTCTGACATAAGTCGCTTGACAAATGCTTCACAACCCCAAATCTTTAGAAAAGACAAACTAGGACTCTTCTCGGTCCACATCTCATGTGGTGTCTTGTCTACGGATTTTGATGGTACCCTGTTAAGTGTGAAAGCTGCAGTTTCTAGAGCGTATCCATAGAATGACAAGGGTAAATCCGATTTTCTCATCATAGACCAGCCATGTTGAAAGCACAAGTGCTCCCTGGGTGGTTTTGGTAATTAATGTCAACATATCTCTTGTTGGACCAACACTTTTACCTAGTATGTTTCAGATAAGTTCAACAATGGAGTGGCATGGACTAGAGGATGTGGAACCCCTCCAAGATGCTAAGGACAAAGGATTGGCTCAAGCTCCAAGCTCAAGACTCTACATTTTCTATTTTAGTGATCCAAGATCACATTGAGTCTATAGGAAAAGCCAATACTATCAAGGAGGGATGAGGTGTTGCTTAATGGCTTGCTTGCTCAAAGTGCTTAGTGATATGCTCCAAAGCCCTCAACTACCTTCTCACATCCACATATGACCCAAACCAAAAGTCCAACTTGGCCCCACCGATTCTTTCTATCCGGCCCCACAAAGTTCAGATGTCATTGCCACTACCACAAACCCTAGGCAAATCGGTCTCACCAATAGGGATCTCGGTCTCACCGAGATGGGATTGTAATCTCTCTGTGTATGTCCATTACCAAAATCGGTCCTATCGAGTTTGTGTAATCAGTCCTACCGAGATTACAATGCAAACTCTCTGTTTCCCTTTCGTAACGTTTCGGTCAAACCGAGACGAGCGAATCGGTCCCACCGAGTTTGCCTGACCAACCCTCTGTGTGTCCATTACCAAAGTCGGTCTCACCGAGTTTGTGTAATTGGTCTCACCGAGATTACGTTATGCCCTAACCCTAACCATATCGGTCCTACCGAGATGCATTTCGGTCCCACCGAAAATCCTAATGGTCACATTATTTGCTAAATCGATCTGACTGACTTTGACGATTCAGTCCCATCGAGATTGGTAAGTTGTGTGTAACGGTTAGATTTTGTGCGGAGGCTATATATACCCCTCCACCCACTTTTCATTCGTGGAGAGAGCCATCAGAACATGCCTACACTTCCAACATACATTTTCTGAGAGAGAACCACCTACTCATGTGTTGAGACGAAGATATTCCATTCCTACCATATGAATCTTGATCTCTAGCCTTCCCGAAGTTGCTTTCCACTCAAATCTTCTTTCCACCAAATCCAAATCCTGTGAGAGAGAGTTGAGTGTTGGGGAGACTATCATTTGAAGCACAAGAGCAAGGAGTTCATCAACAACACACCATTTGTTACTTCTTGGAGAGTGGTGTCTCCTAGATTGGCTAGGTGTCACTTGGGAGCCTCCGACAAGATTGTGGAGTTGAACCAAGGAGTTTGTAAGGGCAAGGAGATCGCCTACTTCGTGAAGATCTACCCTAGTGAGGCAAGTCTTTCGTGGGCGATGACCATGGTGGGATAGACAAGGTTGCTTCTTCGTGGACCCTTCGTGGGTGGAGCCCTCCATGGACTCGCGTAGCCGTTACCCTTCGTGGGTTGAAGTCTCCATCAACGTGGATGTACGATAGCACCACCTATCGGAACCACGACAAAAACATCCGTGTCTCCAATTGCGTTTGCACACTCCAACCCCATTCCTTTACATTCTTGCAAGTTGCATGCTTTACTTTCCGCTGCTCATATACTCTTTGCATGCTTATTTGTTATGTATTGTGATTGTTAAACTAGTGCCAAAACTCCACTTAAACTTATAGAAATTAAAAACTGCAACTTTTCTCACTTAGTGTCTAATCACCCCCCTCTAGACACCTCTTCTCGATCCTTTCAATTGGTATCAGAGCCAGGTTTCCATTGCTTTGGTTTAAACACCATTGGAGGAAGATGGATGAGTCTACTTTGGGGAGTCTTAGACATAGAGTGCCTATACTTGATGGGGAGTACTTTCCTGAGTGGAAAAATGAGATGCTTGTGATTTTCAATGAATATCATTTGAACAAGTACATTGCTAGCCCTTGTGCACCTCATGTTGATCCCATGCATACTACCCTTGATGAGTCAATTGACATGATTAGCAATCTTAGAACCGTTAATCTTATCACTAGAGGCTTGCCTAGAAACTTGATTGGATGTTTGCCTACTCTTAAGTGTGCCTACACCATATGGAAATTTCTTGAGGAACATTTTCCAAATTATTCCTTGAAAAATCTAGATGGAATTCTCCATAAGTCTATTGCCTTGAGTAAGATGAATTCCAATGATCCTATGTTTGGTGATTGTCTATTTGAGCTTACCAACCTTATGCGTGCCAAAGGAGATGTTGGAATTATTAGTGATATTATTTCTGAAGCTATTAAAATTCATAAAGAATATCATTGTCAAACTCACTCTAACGAATAACCCTCTCTAGGATTTGATCCACCACATGACGATGTTGAACATGGATACTATGATGAGGATGATGATAGTGACTTTGATCTTGATGATGCGATGAGACACTTTGCTCTTATGGAAAATCTTCGGGGATATATGGCAGGAGGAAATGAATGGGTTCTTGATAGTGGATGTACCGATCACATGACCGGAGATAAAGATATGTTTCATGAGCTTGCTGAAAATGACGGCCCTCGAAAGTATGTCACTTTTGGTGATAACTCAAAGGGTAAGGTGGTTGGCCTTGGTAAGGTGGCCATATCACATGATAGCTCCATACAAAATGTCATGCTCGTTGAATCTCTTGGCTACAATTTACTTTCAGTATCTAGACTTGTTGATTTCGGTTTCAATGTCCTATTTACTAAAGTAGATTGCCAAGTGTTTCGTATAGATAATCATAAAATGGTCTTTGCCGGTATACGTAGAGGTGATCTATACATTGTTGATTTCACTAAAAAGGCTCAACGTAGAACTTTCTTTATTGCTAAATCCTCTAAAGGCTGGTTATGGCATAGACGATTAGGTCATGTGGGCATGCGAAACCTTGACAAGCTTATTAAAGGAAATCATATCCTTCGCGTTAACGATGTCATATTTGATAAGGATATACTTTGCAGCGCTTGTCAAGCATGTAAACAGGTTGGAGGAAGGCATCCTGTGAAAAACATCATGACCACAAGGAGGCCACTTGAGCTACTTCACATGGATCTTTTTGGTCCCAACGCTTACAAAAGTCTCAATGGAAATTCTTTTGGTCTAGTTATAGTTGATGATTTTTCAAGATTTAAGTGGGTGTTCTTTCAGGTCCAAAGATCTTCAAAAACTTCGCTAGGAAGGCCCAAAATCAATTTGAAGTGAAGATCAAGAAGGTTCACAGCGACAACGGAACGGAGTTCAAGAACGCAAATGTGGACACCTTTCTTGACGAAGAAGGGATTCCACATGAGTTCTCGGCTACGTACACACCTCAACAAAATGGAGTTGTTGAGAGGAAGAACCGGACACTCATCGAAATGGAGAGAATAATGCTTGATGAGTACAAGACCGAAGCACTTTTGGGCGGAAGCGGTTGAGACAGCCTGTCATGCAACAAATTGCTTGTATCTTCACAAGCTACTCGGCAAGACGGCATACGAGCTCCTCACCGGTAACAAACCCCAAGTTGGATACTTTCGAGTATTCGGCTCAAATTGCTACATTCTTGATAAGCATCGCCGTTCTAAATTTGCTCCTAAGTCTCATGAAGGTTCCTACTTGGTTATGGCTCAAACTCTCACACTTACCGTGTCTACAACAATTTCACCCGGAAGGTTGAAGAGACGGTAGATGTGAATTTTGATGAATCTAACGGCTCGCAAGTAGAGCAATTGCCAATTGATGTAGAAGACAAAGACCCTTCGAAAGCAATCCAAGACTTGTCTATTGGCAAGATTCGTCCAACGGAGGTGAAGGAGAGTACCTCGTCCGTCCAAGTGGAAGCTTGCACTTCACGACAAGGAGAACCAAGAGTTGATACGGAAGCATCCACAAGTGGGACACACCAAGACGAAGAAAACGAGGAAGTGCACCAAGATGAACGCCAACAACCTCCTTCTCCACCACAACAAGAGAACGACAACGCCAACAATGAAGAAAGCCAAGAAGAAGAATAAGATGAAGAAGATGTTCCACCTAGATTCAAGCAAAAGCTTTCACGAGTTCGAGCAAGAATTGCTAAAGACCATCCCGTCGAGCAAATCTACAATGACATCCAAACCGGGAGAATCACTCGCTCTATAACTCGTTTAGCTAACTTTTGTAAACACTATTCATTCATCTCTAGCATTGAACCTATGAAGGTTGAAGAAGCTTTGGAAGATCCGGATTGGATAAACGCCATGCATGAAGAGCTACACAACTTTGAGAGAAATCAAGTTTGGACATTGGTTGAGAAGCCCGACAACAACCACAACATCATCGGTACCAAATGGGTGTTTCGCAACAAGAAATATGAAGATGGACAAGTAGTTCGCAACAAAGCACGTCTCGTCGCCCAAGGCTACACACAAGTCGAAGCTATGGACTATGGTGAGACATATGCCCCCGTTGCTAGACTTGAGTCCATTCGCATCTTACTTGCCTATGCTAATCACCATGACATTACATTGTACCAAATGGACATTAAAAGTGCTTTTCTAAATGGTGAAATAGAGGAGGAAGTTTATGTTAAGCAACCTCCCGGCTTTGTCAATCCTAAGAAACCTAATCATGTTTACAAACTTCACAAAGCTCTTTATGGTCTTAAACAAGCTCCTAGAGCATGGTATAAATGCTTGACCAAGTTCCTTATCGAAAAAGGCTTTGAAATTGGAAAATTTGATTCTACTCTTTTTACTAAAAGGGTTAATGGATAACTATTTGTGTGCCAAATCTATGTTGATGATATTATATTTGGTTCAACTAACCCTCACTTTAGTGAAAAGGTTGGAAAGCTAATGTTGGAGAAGTTTGAGATGTCGATGATGAGTGAACTCAAATTCTTTCTCGGTTTGCAAATCAAGCTAACTAAGGAAGGTACATTTGTCTCTCAAACAAAGTACACCAAGGACTTATTCAAGAAGTTAATGGAAAGGTATGACTACACCCATGCCTACTAGCGGACATCTTGATTTGACCAAAGATGGTGAACCGGTTGATCAAAAGGTTTATCGCTCAATGATTGGTTCATTGTTATATCTATGTGCTTCACGTCCCAATATTATTCTAAGTGTGTGCATGTGTGCACGATATCAAGCAGCTCCTAAAGAATGTCATCTTAAGGCCGTCAAAAGGATAGTGAGATACTTAATCCATACACCAAATTTTGGCATTTAGTATCCAAAGAGGGCCTCTTTTAATCTTGTTGGCTACTCCGACTCAGACTATGCCGGTGACAAGGTTGATAGAAAGTCCACTTCGGCTACTTGTCAATTTCTTGGTAGATCTCTTGTGTCTTGGTCTTCCAAGAAACAAAACTCGGTATCCTTATCCACCACTGAAGCGGAATACATTTCCGCTGGTTCATGTTGTGCTCAATTACTTTGGATGACCAAAACTCTTAAAGATTATGGGATATATGTGAAACATGTTCCATTGCTTTGTGACAATGAAAGTGCTATCAAGATTGTTCACAATCCCATGCAACATTCTCGAACTAAGCATATTGAAGTTCGTCATCATTTCATTCGAGATCATGCTGCCAAAGGGGACATTAATCTTAAACATGTTCGCACCGATATGCAATTAGCGGATATTTTCACTAAACCACTTGATGAGAAAGTGTTTTGCAGGTTAAGAGGTGAATTGAACATCATTGATGCTTCAAATTTGGAGTAGGAACTCCATTTGATACATGCAAGACATGAGTCTATGACTAATCCTTGATATTTCTCTTATGATGAAAATCTTATGTCTTGGATATATTTGCACCTTGCATGTTATCTAACCCGTGTAGGTACTTGGATGTATCTAAGTCTATGAGATTGCAACTCACCCACATCTTGAGCAATCTCCACATCACCAAGTCTCTACACAATGGTGGTTGAAGACAAGGAAGCACGAAACCATTCAAACATATCCTTTGACAAATTCTATGTTGATTTTCATGTTTGTAATTTTGGATACACAAGTGCTCTTCCTTGCAAAAACTAACCCATGTAGGTAAATGAACTCAAATTCCAAAGTGGTGGGCCCAACTCTTGATGAGCTACATCAACCTTGAGCAACCCACATAAGTTCAACTACATGATCACGATCAACACCACCACCCAAGGTATGTTATTCCATCTTAGAGAAGCTTTACTCCAAGTCATGAGCTAAAGCAACTCGACAAGATGTGAACACATAAAGATGCTTAAAAAAATGGTAAACCCATTTTGAGCTTAAACGATGAGTATGACCTATGATCAAGTGATCTCACTTGACTCCTAAGTCAATATACTCTAACAAAGGCGACTTTGTCGCCGACCAACTCTAGATGAAGTTTTCTTGTGTTCTTTTCTGTGCTCTTGCATTTGTCTCATGCATATTTGTTTCCCCTTTCAAAAAAAAAACTCCATCTAGATTTCTTTTCTGTTTCTTTTTGTTCTGCATTCCCTGCATCTAATTCATTGCAAATCGTTCAGTTAATTCCTTGCAAATCCTTGTGAGATCTTACTTGTCTAGTGAGCTGAAGTGACAAATGTTTTCTCTGTGATGAACTCGGTCACACCAGTCAGTTTTTTTCGGTCTAACCGAATCCTTTCGGTGCAACCGAAGCATAAAACTCGGAGTCACCGATTTCATAGCAGGAAAGACATTTTGCCACTTGTTCCTGCATTATTTTTGAACCATCTCCACTCAATGAATCTTATCCTCTACCAGCATCACATTCAACTTGCTGCTTTGTTCTGTGACTCAAGGACCAAACCCATCATGACAAAAATCCATAAGAACCCTTCTTGGAAATTGATGTCAAAGGGGGAGAGAGATCACATCAAAGCTTAATCATATCTATAGGGGGAGAGAATACTCAAGGGGAGAGAGAGTAATCATCAAGGACCCCAGATGCTTGGTGTTCAAGAGGAGAGAAGTAACATGTCTTCAAGAGGGGAAAGACATGTTCATATTTGTTTGTCTGCATTAGCTCTGTTTATTCTCTTTGAGCTCTGATTTTCTGTTCCCTATCTTCTCCCAGTATCCCATGCTAGATTCAGGGGGAGCAAGACATCTAAGGGAAGGAAATCCTTGAATTCATTGCACATCTTTACCTTTGGGGACATGTCTATATTCAATGTGGTACTTAGTACTCACTCTACATGTCATCCCAGTCTTGGTTCTCTTGTGGTTTCTTTTGTTTGCTCTGGCTAGTAGGTGCATCTCTGTTATCTAACCTTGTTTATGCAAGTTCATTCCATCCTAAGCCAACTCAAGACCACAAGGTAAGTATAAGCATCACAGTCATGTGTATGAGGATTTCTTGCTGATGTACATACTGTTTGCAAGGACTCATGGGCATCATTTTCTCTAATGCATATAGCCAAGATACATGTAACACATGCTTACTCTGTCATGATTATGCATTCACATGCTCCTATATTCCATATTTACATGTTTGCATACATGTAGGGGGAGCCTATGCATGTTACATGTCTTTCCAAAGCTCTACTTGTTATTCTCTATATCTTTATCTAGAGATTTGATGTATGTTGTCATCAATTACCAAAAAGGGGGAGATTGAAAGCACAAGTGCTCCCAGGGTGGTTTTGGTAATTAATGTCAACATATCTCTTGTTGGACTAACACTTTTACCTAGTATGTTTCAGATAAGTTCAACAATGGAGTGGCTTGGGCTAGAGGATGTGGAACCCCTTCAAGATGCTAAGGACAGAGTATTGGCTCAAGCTCCAAGCTCAAGACTCTACATTTTCTATTTTAGTGATCCAAGATCACATTAAGTCTATAAGAAAAGCCAATACTATCAAGGAGGGATGACGTGTTGCTTAATGGCTTGCTTGCTCAAAGTGCTTAGTGATATGCTCCAAAGACCTCAACTACCTTCTCACATCCACATATGACCCAAACCAAAAGTCCAACTCGGCCCCACCGATTCTTTCTATCCGGCCCCACCGAGTTCAGATGTCATTGCCACTGCCACAAACCCTAGACAAATCGGTCTCACCGATAGGGATCTCGGTCTCACCGAGATGGGATTGTAATCTCTCTGGGTATGTCCATTACCAAAATCGGTCCTACCGAGTTTGTGTAATCGGTCCTACCGAGATTATAATGCAAACTCTCTGTTTCCCTTTTGTAACGTTCCGGTCAAACCGAGTGTCGGGGAAGCTGATCTGACCCACGAACACCTATGGGACCGGCGGACCGAGCCCCTTTTGGTTCGGCGGGGGGCGGAGGTCGCACGAAGAGCAGATCGAGGCGAAACACACGAGCAGTTTACCCAGCTTCGGAGCTCTCCGAAGAGATAAAACTCCTACTGCTGCATGTTTGAGTGTATTGAGTTCTTGCTAGGGAGCACTAAGTGCTACAGTACACACCAGCTGCTAACGAGACCTAGCCTGGGTGCTTTCTGGCTTCGAGCCTTTCGAATCCCCCTCTACATTGCGCATGGGCCTCCTTTTATAGGCTCAAGGGGTCACCGACAAGTGGCAACGTAGACAAGGGAAAAAATGGAAAAGGAATGCGGTTGGTACAGCTACTTGTACAGTGTATCATACCTAACCCAGACGGCAGGGGACAAAGGCATTAAATGCCCGTCTACGTCGCCCAAACAGTGCAAACAGGGACCGTCAGGGGCGCCACCGCTTGCCACGATGGCCATCTTGTCAGCGCCGCTTGCCACTGCGCTCCGCTGGCCGCCCAGAGTCTTGCCACGCGCGCCTGGAAAGGTCCCATGGCGACACGTTGGTGGATGCGCTGGAGCGCAGGAAAAGAGTGGTAGTCTGCCGCGGCAAGCGCCTTGCTGCGGTCGTTGTCTTGTCGCGTCCGGAAGCTTGTCGCTCACCGGGCCTTCCCGGCAAGCTCCTCTTGCCGGGGCCTTGTCTCCTAGGTGCCTTGGGTGGCCTTCCCGGCAAGCTCCTCTTGCCGGGGCCTTGTCTCCTTGGCTTGGATACTTTGTTCTTGAGTGGCTCCAAAGGAACCACGGAGGACCTTGGCGGTCGCCAGGCAAGCCCTACAGCTGGTGTTATGATCGCCCGTGCACAAGTTCGGGATACTAGGGTACCCTACTCTAGTACACCGGACAGAGCCCCCGGCCTGGGCCACACACGGTGCCGAAGCGCTGTTGGGCTGGGCCCAAAACAGGCACGGCACGCGGCCTGGGTTACGCCATAACTCACTCCGGACCCACCACGCCCTCCACGAACGGCACGCGTCGAATGCGGCGTCGTGGGAGAGATCGTGGGGTTTTCTTTATTTGGAAAAGCGGAACGTCCGCCCCCTCCCTCTTTATAAGCAGGGGAAACAGGGGCAGTCCGCCCACCTCGCCAGTTGCTGTCCAATCCCGAAAAACCTCCGCTGCTCCCCCCTTCTTCCCAAGGCTGAAGAGAGCAGCGCTCCGCCCCCCATTGCCACCAGGACCACCAACGCCGCCGATCTCCTCCACCACCTCCGCCATGGCTCCGAAAGCCGACAAGGGGAAGGCCGTGAAGTCGGCCGAGGCACAGCGGCTTGCGGCACTGCGAAAGGAGCGGGCCACCTTCCCCCCTCAGCTCGCCGCGAGGGAGCTGAGGGAGTACTACTACCTCTTCTGGTCGACGGAGACGCGTGCGCATCCGCGCACGAAGGTACTCCCAGCTGCCGCCTCGAAACTAGCTCCAACTGGGTACCCTTTCTTCGCGCTCTTCTTCTATTGCGGGCTCTGCCCGCCCTTCTCTGAATTTTTCTGCGATATCATGAACACCTACGGGTTTTGCCTCCTTGACTTCACCCCCAATGTTGTCCTGACCATGGCAGTTTTCGCACATCTCTGCGAAAACTTTGTCAGAGTCCATCCAAATGTAGCCCTTTTCCGCCACTTCTTTATGCCCCGAGTTGAGAGAGGAGAGCCTCTTGCCGGAGGAATCGCTTGGATCTCAAGGATTGGCAAGAAGGGCGCTTATCTGGAGGGAGAGCTCCGCAGCAAGTGGGAGGAATGGAGGGCAGATTGGTGTTGGATTGTTGAGGAGAACCCGCAGCCCTTTACTGCCCAGCGCCAAACCCCAATAGTGCGCGGCAACGATTGGAGTAACTTGGCTCCGGAAGACACTAGGCTGAAAATTGCCGTCACCCGGATCTTGCGCCTCAGGCTTGCCGGGCTCATCAGAGGCACCGCGTTGCGCGGACTTTCTTCGCCGCCAGACGCTTCTTTGCAGAGAGGAGGAGACCCGCCTGGGAGTTCCAGAACGCGGCGGATATCATGAGGCTGCGCCCGGGCCTCAACTTCAACTTCACAGTCTTGGAACTTGACGCGATGCTCTTGGAGCTGTTCAAGCTCGATCCTGATCATCCCGAGATGTTCAGGCCGAGGGCGTCGCCCCATTGTGCAACAATTCCTCGCTGACCGCATCCGTGTAATGATGCCGTTGTGTGACTCGCATGGAATTGTCCCAACTCGCAAGAGCCTGCGGATGACGTCGCAAGGGAGTTCTTTGACAGCCTGGTAGAAGTGCCGGTCCGCCCGACGAAAGCAGAGAGGGCCTCACCGCGACACCATCGACGCATTTAGATGCAGCGACGCCACCAGGCTGGAAGAGGCGGCAGCAGCTGCTACCGTGGGCGAGTTCGGGTTCACCGTGGAGGAGGCAGAGGCAGCAGAGGCGGCAAGCCTTGTCGAGCGAAGGGAGTTTGCCGGCGAGGAGGAGCTTGCCGAGCTGAAGCCGAGTCGGCGAGCCGCCGAGCGGCGCCTCCCCACCATCAAGCAGCTTGCCGCGAGCGGAGCCCCAGCTCCACTAAGAAGGCGTCTCCGCAAATGGAGACGAAGCGGCGGCAACGGGCCAACAGCCGTCGCGCCGCGCGACGCGCTCCACCGCGGCAAGCGCTGTTGCCGCGGGAGCACCTCACGCCGCTGCGGCAACTGGAGCGGGGCCCTCCCAGGCCACCGCTGCTGCTCCCGCCAAGCGGCCAAGGGAACCCACTCTTCCGCCTGGTCGCACCGGAGGCGAGCCAGTATTTGATCTCTCCGCGCTCAGCTCCGACGAGGAAGAAGAAGAGGAGTAAGATTCTTTGCTGTACTTGTAATTCTTCAATTTGTTGCTTCGTCTTGTATCTGACTTGCTTCATTCTGAACCCTTTCCTTTTCAGGACGCTGGCCCACAGAGCGTCGAAGAGAGCCAAGGCCCCGGTGATTGTCATCGAGGACGAACCCACCGCGACGGCAGGAGGCGCGTCCGAGACCATCTTGCCAGATGCGGCAACTCTTCCTCAAAGCAGCCCCCAGCGCAGCCCCCAGCGTAAGTATATGGTTTACTTCCTGCTGTTAGGCGTGCATGGGGTGCTTTTTCTTTGCTGATATCTGACTGCTGGTTTGTGTAGGAGCAGAGCAGCCCCACCAGGAGTGCCCTGAAGCCGCTCCTGACATGCCATCTGCTTCGACTATACCGCCAAGGGAGAATTCCCCGGCAAGGGAGCGTTCTCCGGCAAGGGAGACTTCTCCGGCAAGGGTCAGCTCTCCGGCAAGGGACAGCACCAGCGATCCCCCGGCAGCGGAGACCATGACTGTAGACCATAGCACAGGTAATCTCCTCGCTTGAAAACTTCCCTTGTATTCTTCTTCTTCTGGTCTTCTTCTTTTTAGATACTTGCTTGACTTTTCTTCATTTTTCTGGTCGTCAGATCCATCTCCCGCAGAGCCAATGGAGATCGAGGTCGTCGGCGAGGAGGACGCACGCAGTAATGCTGACGACGCCGCCGTTGCCGAAGAGGAAGCCGGCGCTGACGAGCCCACCGGCGAAGAGGCCGCCAAAGCTGCCGCCGCAGAAGCTGGAGAGGGGTCCGGCGATCACACTGATGGCCCTGAGGCCGCAGGAGCGCCAGGCGCTACGCCGACCGCCGATCCCTCCGCCGCTGCTACAGCGCCAGGCTCCGAAGAGCCCTAGCCCGGCGCCTATTTGAAGGCCGGCGACGGCGTCTTCATCAAACTCCCAGGCGCCGAGCCTGTGGCGCCGGTCGAAGGAGAGATTTTTGACGAAGAGCTGCTCGCCTCTCTTTGGCCGACGCTGGTCGACGCGCCAAGCAGCAGCAGAAGCAAGTCCGAGGAGGAGCAGCTGCTGCGGAAGCTCTTGCCGCTCTACCGCGCCCGACAAGCCAAGTTGAATCCCGGAAGCGCTTGTCGCTAAGGCGGAGCAGACATCGAAGCGCTGGAGGAGCTCCGGGGCCTCAATCAGAAGCTCTCGGGCCCCGCAAAGGAGCGGAGCAACTTCGCCGAGGCGCAAAGCCTTCCTTCTCGAGAAGGCTGAAGCTGAAGAGCAACAAAGGCTTGCTGCTGAGAAGCTGTCTGCGCAGGAAGGCGAGTTGGCGCAGCGGAAGGTCAATCTTGACAGCCACGAGGAGGATCTTGCCAGGCGCGAGCAGACATTTGGCGGGGCTCTCAAGGAAGCAAAGGACGCTGCCGCAGCTGCCGAGGCCGCCAAGAAGGAGTTGGAAACGAAGGTGACGCAGCTGGAGGCCAATCTAAAGGAGAGCGGCGAGAAGCTTGCCGCACTCAAGCATGAGCGCGAGAAGGACGCCTACACTCTTGGCGAGCTACAGGGCCGTCTCGCCGAGAGGAGCAAGGAGCTCGGCGCCGCCAAGGACTCCAATGCAGATCTTGAGCTGAAGCTGTCCACCTTGACCCAGACGCTGGACGGCGCCAGGGAGCAGGAGGTGGCCTTGAAGGAGAAGATCAAGGCCGACGAGGCGCTGCTGGCGAGTGCTGCTGCCGCCCAGAACACCTTCAGGGAGAACGTGGAGCACTGGACCGAAGGTCTTGTGGATGTTGCCGCAGCCATCGACAAGGAGCTGGCGGAGCTGGGGATGGTGGATCTCGGGTACTCCTCCGATGAGCACCTCCAGCCCAGCGCCAAGCTCAGCTTGTTCTTCAAAGGCGTGGTGACGGCCCTCCAACGACTCCGGGAAGAGATCCCAAAGCAGCTGGCCGAGGAGTCGCGCCAGATCTGTGCGGGAGCTCTTCAGAAGGTGCTGATGAAGGTGGCCTTCCGCAATCCAGGCCTCAACCTCACCAACGTCCTCAAGTCCTTGCCGCCGGATGCTGATGTGGAAGCGCTCAAGGCCCTTGTCGCACCCATTGTGGACAGGGTGAGCGGGATCAAGAGGGTTGAGGGCGATCGCGTAGACTAGGCCGCCCGTTTTATCTTTTCCTTGTCGATGCTGGTCATGTTAGGAGAACAATCTATTAGAGTTGCGACAAGTTATCTTGTAATATAACTCTATTTCGGGAAGTGATTGCTATGTTATTTCCTTTACTTGATTCCTTCCTTTGTATGTTTTCACCCTACGCTTTTGGGGAACTTGTCGGCGTGAGCACCTTTGTCATGAGCTGAGTCTGGAGACGTCGGCAAGAGCCTGCTGGCGGTGCCGCTACCGACAAGCAACCTTGTCGCAACTAGTCGCAGCTCACTTAAGTTGTTGAGCGGACTCGAAACAAAGTAAGGGCGCAACTAGCTACGAGTTGGTTCCTCCGCGCACAGGTTTTCCATACAAAGTACGGTCGTTCGAGGAGAATAACTTCAAAATTTAAAAACTAATTGCTCAAACTTTGGCAACTTAGCTTTTCTGTTGTTTGCTTCCCGGTAAGACGAAACTTCCTCGAGCGACGCTTGGTCCACACCATTATCTTCTCCTTCCCCCCCGGCAAACTTGTGAGCGAGGGAACCTTCCTTTCTTTGAGAAAGAGAAAGTAGAGAAAATAATGATATGGAGCCTTATGGCTCGTTATTGCTTACCAGGGGTAGGTGCTGCACAAAGTGTCAGATAACGCATGCAAAAATAAAGTAGAATGCATGAAATTGACAAGATGCGCAGAGCACACTAGCTTTACTTATGCACGGGATCTGCGCCCGGCTTTGTACAAAGGATTACATGCAACATCGGCAAGACTTGTATAAAGGTGGTTGCGGAACAGGTTCCGCAACCGCGCCTCTATGGGTAAAACTTACGAAGATGCTCAATGTTCCGGGAGTTGCTCACCGAATGCCATCTTCGGTCTCAAAGCGGACAGCGCCGGGCCTAGTGACTCGTTTCACCCGTAAGGGCCTTCCCACTTGGCGTCAACTTGTTGGAATTCTTGGCGGACTGAGCGCGAAGAACAAGGTCGCCTTCCTCGAGACTTCGGCACTAACTTTGCGGCTATGGTAGCGGCGCAAAGCTTGTCTGGTATCGAGCAGCTCGTCAACAGACTCAAGACGGTCCTCCTCAAGGAGCGGTCGCCATCTTGTCGCAACTACTCTTGCTCAAGCTCATCATAAGAGAGCACTCGAGGTGACCCGTATACACGAGTTCCGTGGGGAGAACTGCCTCTGCTCCATAGACTAGAGCGAAGGTGTGTCGGCGGTGGCTCGATTTGGCGTCGTCCTGATCGACCAAAGAACCACCGACAGCTCCTCAATCCAGTTTCTTCCGCATCTGTGCAGCCTGTCGAAAGTCCTGGTCTTGAGCCCGCGCAGCACTTCAGCATTTGCCCTCTCCGCTTGACCGTTACTTCTCGGATGAGCAACAGAAGCGAAGCAGACCTTGGCGCCAAGATCTTGGACGTACTGCATGAAGGTGCGGCTCGTGAATTGCGTGCCGTTGTCGGTGATGATCCTGTTAGGAATCCCGAAACGGCAAACAATCGACCTGAAGAACTTGATCGCCGTTCGTGGTTGTCACCTTCCTCATCGCTTCCACTTCCGCCACTTTATGAACTTGTCGATTGCAACGCATAAGTACTCAAAGCCCCGACAGCTCGGGGAAGGGGCCGAGGATGTCGAGCCCCGCACCGAAAATGGCCAGGATAAAGGGATCGTCTGGAGAGCTTGAGTTGGCTGGTGTATCTGCTTGGAATGGAACCGCACGCTTCACACTTGGTTACTTGTGCGTTGCATCACGGAGGGCTGTCGGCCAAAAGAAACCTTGCCGGAACGCTTTGCGGCAAGTGCTTTGCGCCAATGTGGTGTCCACATATGCCTCCATGTATCTCTCGCCAACAGCTTTGTCCATCTTCCGGTGAATACACTTCAATTTCACACCGTTGAGTCTTCTTACATGCAGTGTCTTTGTCGACAAACTGGTACATACTTTCTTGCCGGGCTACTCTTTCCGCTTCTTCTTGCTCTTGGGAAGGTCTCCGTCGAAGGAAGTGGACAATCTGCTGCGCCCATCTTTGGAGCTTGCGGCTCGACAACAAGGACTAAAGGCACATCTGCTGCTGCGGGAACATCCGCTTACGGCAGAAGAACTGCGGCTCAGCCGGAGCTTGACGTTCCCGGCAAGCTTGCCGGAGCAAAACTTGTCGGAGCGTCGCTTCAACGGAACAAACCCTAGGGCTTGTCGGAGCAGATGCTCCTCAAAGACTCTTGGTGTTGATCTTGGGGACCTTCTTGGCGGCAGCTTCAGGAAGCTCTGCCGGAAAATAGTCACCAGAAATCAACTTCCTCTTCTTGTTCTGTCCAGTTGATGGCGTTACAGACGGTTGAGTCAGCTTGAGCACAAAGTTCCCTGGTTCCACAGGTAACTTGAGTGTGGCGCACTTTGACAGGCCATCAGCAATGTCGTTTTGGGCTCTTGGAACATATTCCATCTGTAGGCCGTCAAAGTGCTCTTCTAGCTTTCTCACTTCATCAACGTAGGCTTCCATCAACGGACTCTGATAATCCTTGTTCACTTGGCGGACGACAAGCTGTGAGTCACCCCGACAATGAGCTTCTTGATCCCAAGGTCTCTGCAATCTCGAGACCGCAAGCAAACCTTCATACTCTGTTGTATTGTTTGTTGCTTGCTCCTTGGGAAAGTGCATCCGGACTATGTACTTGAGGTGCTCTCCGTGGGTGCGACAAGCAGCACGCCCTTGACCGAGCCTTGCAGCGAGAAGGCACCATCAAAGTACATCAGCCACTCTTTGCTTGCTTCCTTGACGGGGATGCTCGTTTCTGGAATTTCTTCATCTTGTGTTGGCGTCCACTCCGCTATGAATTCTGCCAATGCTCTGCTTTGGATAGTTGAGGTGCTCTCAAACTTGAGACCAAAGCTTGACAGTTCCAGCGCCCACTCGACAATCCTGCCTGTCGCTTCTGTATTTTGCAGTATCCTCTTTAATGGAAAGCGAGTGACGACTGTGATTTCATGTGCTTGGAAATAATGGCGCAGCTTTCTCGAGGCCATGAGAAGGCCGAAAAGCAATTTCTGCACACCAGAGTACCTTGACCTAGCCCCCTGCAGAAGGGAACTGACAAAGTAAACTGGGCGCTGCACCATCCTTTTTTGTATCTTCTCACACGTCTGCGCAGATCCATCCTTGTCGGGACCAGAGCTTGCCGGTGAAGTGCTTTGCTTGTCGCTGGATGCATCTTCCGTGGTTGCTAGCTCATCATCCGCCTCCCTCTCCGCTACTAACGCAGCACTAACCACTTGATTGGTTGCCGCTATATACAGCAGCAACTTCTCTTGTGGCTTAGGTGCGACAAGTGTTGAGTGGAGGACAGGTATCTCTTTAAGTCTGCAGCGCAGCCTCCGCTTCGAGTCCATTTCATTGGACCTGCCTTTTCAATATTATGAAAATGGCAGGCGCTCAGCAGACCTAGAGATAAACCTGCTGAGAGCAGCTACGCAACCGGCAAGTCTTCGTACATCCTTGACGCGCTTCGGTGCTTCAATCTGCTCAATGGCCTTGATCTTGTCGGGATTGGCTTCAATTCCCCGCTGAGACACGAAGAACCCGAGAAGCTTGCCGGAGGGGACTCCAAAGACGCACTTCTCGGGGTTGAGCTTGAGGTTGATCTTGCGCAGATTTGCAAAGGTTTCGTCTAAATCTTGAATCAGAGTCGCCTTGTCCTTGCTTTTGACCACTATGTCATCCATGTATGCTTCCACATTTCTGTGTATTTGCGGCTCAAAAGCGTCATGGACTACTCTTGCAAATGTTGAACCAGCATTCTTTAAACCGAAAGGCATCCGTACAAAACAGTATGTGCGGATGGGGTGATGAATGCGGTCTTCTCCTCATCCTCTTCTCGCCATGAAGATCTGATGGTATCTGAGTATGCATCAAGAAATGAAAGCAAATCACATCCGCCGTGGAGTCAACAATCTGGTCGATCGCGGCAAGGGAAATGGGTCTTTGGGACAAGCTTTATTAACATCGGTAAAGTCGATACAAAGCCTCCATTTCCCGTTTGCCTTCTTGCGACTACAGGATTGGCCAACCACGTAGGATGGAGCACTCCTCTGACAAGGTCTGCTGCTTCCAACTTCTTGATTTCTTCTGCGATGAATTCTTGGCGCTCCACTGCTTGCTTCCTGACTTTCTGCTTGACGGGCCGTGCATGAGGACAGACGGCAAGATGGTGCTCAATTACTTTCCTGGGAACACCGGGGATATCTGACGGTTGCCATGCAAACACGTCGACGTTCGCCCGCAGGAAAGCAACGAGCGTGTCTTCCTATTTAGGGTCGAGAGTGGCACTGATGGTGAAGGTACCACCAGTGCCGTCCTCCTTGGCGGACACCTCCTTGGTCTCTGGTGGAGCTGCCATCGCCTTCTTGTACTTGCCGGTGGAGCTCGAAGGTGCGTCCTCGACGGTAGAGCAGCACTCCGAGGAGGTGCGCTTGCCGGAGTGGGCATCAGAGCTCTTGCCGGACTTGGTCTTCTTCTTCGCCCCGGGAGCTTCAGCGGCAAGTGACTCATGATTTGCTGCGGCTGCCGCTTCCCGGTAGATCTTGTCGGCGCAGATAAGTGCATCCTTCTTGTCGCCAGGGACTGAAATGACACTTAACGGGCCTGGCATTTTCAGTATGTTGTATGCATAGTGAGAGGCCGCCATGAACTTGGCGAGTGCTGGACGGCCAAGTATCCCATTGTAAGGTAATGGAAAGTCAGCAACGTCAAAGTGACCCTCTCGATCCCGAAGTTCAGCTCACGCCAAATGTCACCGCAACGTGATCTTTCCTTCGCTTGCTCCTTCCCGGATTGATTCTTGAATGTGCGGTCTCTTCGAGCTCGCCATCGGGGATCTGAAGCTTCGGAGCACCGCGGAGGAGATCAGATTCAAGCCGGCCCTGCCGTCAACTAGCATCTTAGTGACCTTGAGGTTGCGGATAGTTGGTGAAACCAACATCGGCAAGCACCCGACCGCAGTTATGCGATCAGGGTGGTCCTCAATATCAAAGATGATAGGCGTGCTGGACCACTTTAGAGGCTTGCGTGACTCGACGGATGGTTCTGTCGCATTGACTTCCCGCATCAACTGCTTGAGTTGGCGGTGTGAAGTATGCAGAGAAGCACCGCCGTCAACGCACAAGACCTCTGTGGCTTTCTGGAACTCCTGCTCATCAGTCTCGTCATCATCCATGTCTTCATCATCATCGTCATCTTCATCCTTGTCGCGGCCGCGGGGAGGTCTGTCTCCTTGCCGCTGCTTGGCCTTGCCGCGGCGTCCTCCTCGGCCGGGACGTTTCTTGCTAGCTCCTCCAGCACCTTCCTGGGCCTTCTCCTTGTCGTGTCGCTCGTATTCAGCCTTCTGCTGCTCAACGAGCTGCTCGACCTTCTTGCAGCTCTGGAGGTCATGGCCCTTGGTGCGGTGGATCTTGCAGTATTGTTTGTTGGAGCCGTCCTGCTTGTCGGCGACCGCCACAGCCTGGCAGTTGGCGCCAGCGGCAACCTCCTTGCTGGAGCTACCAACTTTAGCTTTCTTGGCGCCACCTCCGTTGCCGGACTGCTCAACAACTAGCACATCTTTGCCTTTCTTCCTCCTGTTGCTCCGCCGCCGACTTTTCCTTGCCGGGGCAGACCCCTCACTATCAGATCCTGCTGCTTCAGATTCTCTCCGGGAGTCTCCTCCTTCCTCAAAGACGTGCACACTTGTCGGCGGGGCATATAGCTCGCGACGCCTCTCGATCTTGCACATCGCCATCTCCTCCCGCATCCCACGGTTCCGACGCTCGATGAAACGCGCTGATTACATGGCGCAGGTGGACATCTGGGATGTTGTCTTTGACGGCTGAATCTCTGAATGTACTTGCGCAGGGCTCTCCTTCCTTACGGGCAAGCAAATGAAGGTCACTCTCTTGGCCATGAGACTTGTGGTCGCTTTGTAAAAGGCGCCGACAAACTGATGGCATAGATCCGCCAAGAGGATATGGAGTTGTCCGCAAGTGCATGAGCCAGGATCGACATTGGGCTTGAGTACCAGCGGAAGTAGTTGGCGAGAATCTTGTCGTCTCGCCGGCAGCTTGCACCGCAATGGTGTAGATGCTTTGAGGAACTCCGACGGATGCGTCTTGCCCGTCGTACTTCTCTCGCACGTCGGCTTGAAATTCTTCTTTGGGGCCATGGACTTGCCGCAGCTCACGAGTGAACGCAGGGCAACCTATCACAGACGGCAAGTCGCTGGTTCCCCTGGGCGCATGTATGTCGACAGAGGGCCCAGCGCTGGTCGGATTGACGCCGCGCTTCTCTTCGGTGCTCGATGCGAGTTCGAGCGTCTTCTTGCTGTCGTTCGTGAAGAACTTGGCGCTGATCGCGACGAGCTCGTGGACCTGATGATGCGGTGGAGTCGCTGTCGAGGTGGATCCGACGAGTTGGCGATCTTGGCCTTCGAGGTGGAGAGTGCATGGTGGTTGCACCCCCACCGGTTTCGTCGCCACCGGCTCGCGCTTGGCGGTCCTGCCCCGGCAGCGATGTACTCGGTTGCCGCGGAGTGTCGCCGTTGGCAAAGCCGATGAGACTCTGGATGGTGGCCCTCCATTCATCGACCTTGTCGGCTGTTGGAGGGTAATCCAGGAGTAGTTGAGCTCTCGCCAAAGCTTCTGCTGGAGTGGTGGGTGGTAGTGGCGAACGGTGCGAGGAGCGGGATATGCTCGGACTTCTAACTATGTTAGAAGGAGCAGTATCCCGTCCAGGCGACCGTGCCTCGCTCGTGCCAGCATGTTGGCGTGCACGCTGGTCTTGAGGGCCCCGAGATCCACCAGCTCGATCTTGGTCCAACGAGCGTATGGTACTGTGAATACCATGACGCTGTCGGTCCCGCGCCTCCTGAGATGAGCGCGGTGCATGTACAGACGCCGAGGTCTGCGCAGCCTTGTCCTTGGACTTGGCAGCGTCTTGAGCTCCCTCGCCGGCGCCCGTTCTTCCGCCGGTGTCTACCCCACCACCCATCTGCTCCGGTGGTGGTGGGATCGACGTGGACGGCTCCACTTCCGCCGAAGCCTTCTTCTTCGGTGGCATGTTGATGAAGAAAACGAAGATCTTGCTCGTGTGAACGCTGGACCAGGTTCACACAACCTCGACGCCCCCTACCTGGCGCGCCAAAGATGTCGGGGAAGCTGATATGACCCACGAACACCTATGGGACCGGCGGACCGAGCCCCTTTTGGTTCGGCGGGGGGCGGAGGTCGCACGAAGAGCAGATCGAGGCAAAACACGAGCAGTTTACCCAGCCGGAGCTCTCCGAGAGATAAAACTCCCTCTGCTGCATGTTTGAGTGTATTGAGTTCTTGCTAGGGAGCTCTAAGTGCTACAAGATACACCAGCTGCTAAAGAGACCTAGCACTGGTGCTTTCGGCCGAGCCTTCGAACCCCCCCTCTACGTTGCGCATGGGCCTCCTTTTATAGGCTCAAGGGGTCACCGACAGGTGGCAACGTAGACAAGGGCAAAAATGGAAAAGGAATGTGGTTGGTACAGCTACTTGTACAGTGTATCATACCTAACCCTGACGGCAGGGGACAAAGGCATTAAATGCCCGTCTACGTCGCCCAAACAGTGCAAACAGGGACCGTCAGGGGCGCCACCGCTTGCCACGATGGCCATCTTGTCAGCGCCGCTTGCCACTGCGCTCCGCTGGCCGCCCAGAGTCTTGCCACGCGCGCCTGGAAAGGTCCCATGGCGACATCGTTGGTGGATCTTGTTGGAGCGCAGAAAAGAGTGGTAGTCTGCGCATGCAAGCGCCTTTTGTGGTCGTTGTCTTGTCGCGTCCGGAAGCTTGTCGCTCATCGGGCCTTCCCGGCAAGCTCCTCTTGCCGGGGCCTTGTCTCCTAGGTGCCTTGGGTGGCCTTCCCGGCAAGCTCCTCTTGTCGGGGCCTTGTCTCCTTGGCTTGAATACTTTGTTCTTGAGTGGCTCCAAAGGAACCACGGAGGACCTTGGCGGTCGCCAAGCAAGCCCTGCCGCGGGGTGCTGCGACTGCCCGTGCACAAGTTCGGGATACTAGGGTACCCCTACTCTAGTACACCGACACCGAGATGAGCGGATCGGTCCCACCGAGTTTGCCTGACCAACCCTCTGTGTGTCCATTACCAAAATCTGTCTCACCGAGTTTGTGTAATCGGTCTCACCGAGATTACGTTATGCCCTAACCCTAACCATATCGGTCCTACCGAGATGCATTTCAGTCCCACCGAATATCCTAACGGTCACATTATTTGCTAAATTGGTCTGACTGAGTTTGACGATTCGGTCCCATCGAGATTGGTAAGTTGTGTGTAACGGTTAGATTTTGTGCGGATGCTATATATACCCCTCCACCCACTTTTCATTCGTGGAGAGAGCCATCAGAACATGCCTACACTTCCAACATACATTTTCTGAGAGAGAACCACCTACTAATGTGTTGAGACGAAGATATTCCGTTCCTACCATATGAATCTTGATCTCTAGCCTTCCCGAAGTTGCTTTCCACTCAAATCTTCTTTCCACCAAATCCAAATCCTGTGAGAGAGTTGAGTGTTGGGGAGACTATCATTTGAAGCACAAGAGCAAGGAGTTCATCAACAACACACCATTTGTTACTTCTTGGAGAGTGGTGTCTCCTAGATTGGCTAGGTGTCACTTGGGAGCCTCCGACAAGATTGTGGAGTTGAACCAAGGAGTTTGTAAGGGCAAGGAGATCGCCTACTTCGTGAAGATCTACCCTAGTGAGGCAAGTCCTTCGTGGGCGACGGCCGTGGTGGGATAGACAAGGTTGCTTCTTCGTGGACCCTTCGTGGGTGGAGCCCTCCGTGGACTCGTGCAGCCGTTAGCCTTCGTGGGTTGAAATCTCCATCAACGTGGATGTACGATAGCACCACTTATCGGAACCACGACAAAAACATCCGTGTCTCCAATTGCGTTTGCACACTCCAACCCCATCCCTTTACATTCTTGGAAGTTGCATGCTTTACTTTCCGTTGCTCATATTCTCTTTCCATGCTTGCTTATTATGTATTGTGATTGTTAAAATTGTGCCAAAACTCCACTTTAACTTAAAGAAATTAAAAACTGCAACTTTTCTCACTTAGTGTCTAATCACCCCCCCTCTGGACACCTCTTCTCGATCATTTCACATGTCCAACGAGGTCCTATTCCTCCGTTCTGACATGCCATTTCTCTATGGCGTACCCGGAGGTGTAAGATGAGGTATTATTCCTCGGCTTTTCAGATGATCATCAAACTCCTGATTCATGTACTCACCTCCACGATCTGATCGTAGAAGTTTTATAGTCTTGCCGAGCTGATTCTCGACCTCATTCTGAAACTCTTTGAACTTTTCAAAAGTTTCCGACTTGTGCCTCATCAAATAGATATATCCATATCTACTCAAGTCGTTGGTAAAAGTCATGAAGTACGGATAGCCACCTCTAGCAGTTGTGCTCACACTACAGGAATCGAGAACTTTGCCGTCCGCCAAGGCTGACGGCAAAGGCATACATGGCGGATGGCAAAGACCTTTGTCGTCAGCCAGCAGACGGCAACATGTCCGGCTGAATAGGCTACGGCAAAGGGCTCTTTGCCGTCAGCTGGCGGACGACAAAGATGAAAAAGGCTTTGCTGTCCGCTGGTTGACGGCAAAGAGCTTAGACAGCACACATGGTAGTTCAGGTCTGTTAAGTGGTTGACAGTGTGCTTTGCCGTCAGCCAGCGGACGGCAAAGATGCAAAGGTCTTTGTCTTCTGCTGGCTGACGGCAAATCTGCCAAATAGGCCAGCCCCTAATTGCCAGGTTGCACAAGTAGCTGCCACGTGGTAGCTTTGCCGTCTGCTGGCGGACGATAAAGCTCTTTGTCGTCCGCCAGTAGACGGCAAAGTGTCTATATAGCCCCTGTTTTTTTGTTTTTCATTCAATTTTGACAGAATTTCACATATATAAATATATATGTACACATTTCAAAATAATTTCAGCAATAAGTTTCCAACAAGAGATATATACAAGTTTCCAACATTTCCATATATAAAATAAGTTTGCAACAAGAGATATCCAACAAGTTTCCAACCAACAACATATCCAACAAGTTTCCACAAATAACAAGGAAGCACAAGCACAAGTACAAGTTTGCAACAAGTTTCCATCAATGCTAGCTTCCTCATCTCAAGCAAATCTGCAAATTAGGAAAGTTGAAAGTTAGAAGAAGAAGAAGACTAGCTGTAAGAAGAAGAAGAATAAGAAGAAGAAGAAGAAGAATCCTTTTCTTTTTTCTTCTTATAACTAAGGTAGGTAAAAATGCCATTTTTTAGCTAAGGTAGGTAAAAATGCTAAGTGTGTAGGTCATTTTGTACCTAAGTGAGCTAATTATGTCATAAATGAAGTAGTTAAGTTAATTATAGATCATTATTGAGCTATCCTAGGTTGTTATGCCATTTTGTACCTAAGTGAGCTAATTATGTCATCAATGAAGTAGTTAAGCTAATTATAGATCATTATTAAGTTATCCTAGGTTGTTATGCCATTTTGTACCTAAGTGAGCTAATTATGTCATAAATGAAGTAGCTAGGCTAATTATAGATCATTATTGAGCTATCCTAGGTTGTTATGCCATTTTGTACCTAAGTGAGCTAATTATGTCATACATGAAGTAGCTAAGCTAATTATAGATCATTATTGAGCTATCCTAGGTTGTTGTGCCATTTTGTACCTAAGTGAGCTAATTATGTCATAAATGAAGTAGCTAAGCTAGTTATAGATCATTACTAAGCTACCCTAGGTTGTTATGCCATTTTGTACCTAAGTGAGCTAATTATGTCATAAATGAACTAGCTAAGCTAGCTATAGACCATTATTGAGCTATCCTAGGTTGTTATATGCCATTTTCTAGCTAACAAAGCATTTGTTAAGCAAAACATTGGGAAAACTTACCATGATCCGGGAGGTGAAGGGCCGGTCGGGGTTGCGCCATCGTGAGATGGAGAAGGATCGGTTGATCCTTTGTGGGAGGCGTGTTGCACGAAAGATCATTTGCAATGTTTAGTTAGCATGATGCAACCGAAATGTCAATACTAGTAACTAATGACCATTCAAATGAAACTCACCATGTCCGCTATAGCAATCTGGGACATTGGCGGAGGGGTCTGGCCGGCTTTCTCGCACACGAACTGCACATTTTGTTTCCACGAGTCAGTCGTATGAGTTAGTAATGAAACGAACATTGCATGCATGATTTAACTAGTATGCGGAAGAAACTTACCACGAGCTTCTCGTATAGGGCCCGGTGACTCGCGTCGTTTCGGTTCCTCTCCGCCTCCAACATATTAGCCTTCCTCTCCTCCATGTGCCTCACCTTCTCGTCCGCCTGCCTGGTTGCCTCCGCCACAAGCTCCTGGACCCTAGCCTCGATAGTGAGATCCACTGGCCATGGTCGAGGCCTCATCTCAGGAAGAGACTTCGTCTGCCGCTTCTTGATCTCCGAGAGACTTCTAGGACAACGTATGAGCCCATCCCCAATGGCTACATGGACATGCTTTCTCCCATCACCAGATAGCATCACAAGCTCAGGATCAAAAGGACTCTGGCTCGGGTTGAAGTCCTCGCCTTTCATCTCCTTCCCCCAGTCTCTGTACCTCACAAGCTTGTTGTGGGAGGAGATGTTGGTGAAGCTCTCTGGATGATTGAGGTCATCCTCCAAGAATGCCTTGGCCTTCTTGAACGGGGCACTATGGGCCATGGCATAGAGGTCGTATAGCGGCGACGCCTCCTTCTTGTTGTATTTTGCCTGAAAGAGAGGAACAGGGGTAAATTAGTAATTAAAGCTAGCATGAAGAATGAAATTGCATGAATCGAACCACACACCCAGTGATCCCCGTACTCAAACAGGTTGGAGCTCCCTTGATGGTGTGGAAGACCTCGCATCTGGGCACGCTTGTCATTGGCCTTGTTGTGGGTGGCTAGCCATTGGGGAGAGCACCACTCATCCACCAACCTCTCCCAACAGTCCACCTTATCCGCACACCATCTTCGGGGCACCTAAGTTAGACAAAGAGAAATTTCAGCGCTACGCCTACAAATCAAAACAATAAAACTGGTACAAGGCCTTAAGAATAGGTAATTACCGTCATGTACTTCTCCTTACTCAGATACTTGAGGCGGCACTTCTTCTTCTACCTCCTGATGTTAGTCGAGGCGTAGTAGTCTCGGACAACCTGGACCCGAGCCTCGTGCCATGTGTTCTGAAGTAGGCGCTTGCACTCGGCTTCAAGAACCATAGCCGCCTCCGCCTCGTGTTCCTCAAGACACCTGTAGAAGGTCTGCAATCAAACAAGACAACACCGATCACTAGTACAATCACTAGGTACTATTGATTTTTAATTCTGTAAAGGAGAACTTACCCAAAACCGCCGTCTCACAATGTCGGCCGCCGTCTCGCACACGACACCATCGACCATCTCCCCCGGCGGGGCCGGGGCAGCCTGGTACAGCTCCCAGGTGAGTGCTAGCTGTCGAATCTCACCCTCACCGGGCAACGTGACCCACCCCGGGAAGTGGTGCCAGACTAGAGTACCAAGGACCTGGTTGGGCCTGCGGACCTTATCTACGTGTACCCAACCCCTGCAGTATCACAAGGTCAACACATTAGATATTAATTTGAGCAAACATGAAGGCAAAAGGTTAAAAAGAGTAAATTAATGCACTTACTTCTCCCTATTAGGATGAATCAACCACCTCTGGTCGCGGGTCGCTGGCACGGACGGTATCTTAGTACTACCACGCTGGTAGACCCTCTTGCCCTCCTCAACCCGCTCGCTCTCGCTGTAGCTATCCTCAAATAAGGTCTCGTCAAGATCATCATCATGGTCGCTAGTCTCCGGAGTCACGTGGGACGAAGACTCTGGGACCCTAGTCTCTTGGGAGGAAGACTGTGGGACCCGAGTCTCCTGGGAGGAAGACACTCGGACCCGAGGCTCGGCGACCAGAGGCTCGTCGTCCCGAGGCTCGTGGACTGGAGTCCGACACGGGTCTAGGTCGGATGAGTCCACCTGAGATGGAGCACTCCGGTGGTCCGGAGACTCAGCGGGTGGTGGCGGCAAGGAAGGCAGAACAACCTTCCTACCTCTGCCAGCGCCCCATCCACCTCTACCCCTCTTCTTTCCCCGACCTCCTCTCCCGACCGAAGAAGAAGCGCCCGCGGAAGGTGCTGGGGGGTGTGCATGCTGTCTACCAGCGCCCTCCGAAGGTTGTGGGGTGGAATAACAACACCCCTCCCATGCGCCGAGGTAGGAGGCTCGGAGCGCTCTCGACCCAAGCCCACCATATGTCAACACCTGCAATGAGAAAGAGTAAACGAAATTAGTACAACATAAACATAATAAAAAATCAGTGTGTATCATCATCATGAACATAATAAAAAAAATCAGGGTGTCGTGTCGGGGGTCGAGGGGTCGGGGTGTCAGGGTGTCGTGTCGAGGGTCGAGGGGTCTAGCTAACTATATATCTAATATATCTATTATCTAAAACAGAAAAGAAAAAAGAAAAAAAACAGAATTCCTCCTCTTCTTCTTCTTATTTTTCTTCTTCCTTCTTTTACTTTTTCCTCTTTTATTCTCATCTTCTCCTCTTTTTCTTCGCCTCCTCCTCCTCCTCCTCCTCCTCCTCCTCTTCTTCTTCTTCTTCTTCTTCTTCTTCTTCTTCTTCTTCTTCTTCTTCTTCTTCTTCTTCTTCTTCTTCTTCTTCTTCTTCTCCCCCCTTCTACTTATTCTACTTTTCTTCTTCTTTTTTCATCTTTTTTCACTTCCTTAAATTATGACTATTTAACTAAAACCTAACACTAATATAATTAATCTAATCTAGCCAACTATATAACCTAAATTAATTAAACCTAAACCTAAACTAATTAAACCTAAACTATTTAAACTAATTAAACCTAAACTAATTAAACTAAATAACCTAAACTAATTAAACCTAAACTAAAAAACTTAAACTAAAAACCTAATCTAAAGCAGTAAAAGAAAATAGGACAGGGGTGGCAGGGGCTCACCGTGGGGGGCAACGGGTCGGGAGGGGGCGGCGACGAGGCGGCGGCGAGGCAGGCGACGGGCGGGAGGGGGCGGCGACGGGCGCTCCTCGAGGGCGATCGACCCGCGGCTGCTGTGGCGGGAGGCTCGGGAGGGTGGGGAGGCAGGGAGGGGGCGGTGATGGGGCGGCGACGGCGCGGGGAGGGTGCGGCAGCGACGGCACGGTGAGGGTGCGGCGATGACGGCGTGGGGCGGGGTGGCACGAGGGAGGAAGAAAGAGCAGAGGAGACAGAGAGAGAGGGTGACGACGGGGGCACGGCCGTTAAGTCAATTTTGAAGCTTTGTCGTCCGCCCCCTCTTTGTCGTCTGCTAGCGGACAGCAAAGAGGGGCCCCGTTAGGGGTTGACAGCCAGTGGGCCTAAACCCCTCTTTGCCGTCTGTCGGGGATATACCCCGCGGCGTAAACCGGCCGGAAGTATAACCCGGCCGGACTTGGCGGTTTACTGAGATCCGGCTGGCACTTGGCGGTTCACTGGCGACCTGCCCTGACCTGGCGGTTTACAAGCAACCCACCTGGTCATTATGACTCACTGGTGATCCGGCACACGGGACAGACGGATGACAAGGCCCAAGGCCCAGAAGGCCGGTTCACATTTAATGGTGGGCCGGTTTATAAGGAAAGCGTAAGTACTATTCTCCTACGAAGGAAGCAAGACTAGGACTCCACTTGTAATAGAGTAATCCTAATCCTAGTAGGACTCCACATGTAACCCGCCCCTTCAACATATATAAGGAGGGGCAGGGCTCCCCAAAGAGGGACAAGCGGCAAGCAAGAAACAAACTTAGGGCTAGACACCAAGAGGAGAGCCGGTTTATGCGGCGACTCCCTCGGGATCATAATGAGACCTAGCCTCAAACAGCATGTAGGGTTTTTACCGGATGATGTTTCCCGGGGCCCGAAGCTGTCTAAATCCCTGTCTTGTATTGCGTCTCTCGATTCCGCTCAACCCCTCTCAAGCTACCACATAGATGCGTTGGCCTCGCAACTAAGTCCTGACACTAAGGACATCTGACATGTCAATTCCACGACAGTTGGCGCCCACCGTGGGGCTTGCGCACGATGGTGTTGAGTTCTTGAAGGGATTTCTCCTAGGGATCGAGAAGTTCGGAAATTTCCGGTTGAAGAAGAGCCCGAGTGAAAAATTGTACATGAATTGCAAGTTCGATGTTGATCAATAGCGACAGCGGCTTAATCGCTACGTCGTCCGGGAGACTCATGTGCCCGAGCATCCGCAAACACGGCCGAGCGCGGGGGCTTGACATTAGCTCCGTCGCGCTGATGCCTCCTCCGGCTTGACGCGCATTGACCGTCTGCCCGCCGGTTCATCTGCTGCGTCCTCTGCCATGACTTGATCGCTCCGCTCCTTACTACGGCCTCTTTCACGCTCCATCGTCGGTTCTGTGACCGCGCTGAGCCATCGCCATTGTGCTTCGCTGAGCTGCTATGGCCCGCCGCTTCAGCCGTGCCTTGAGTCGCCTTGATGGCCTTCTCTCTGGAAGTGCGCCTCGCTGGCCTCGCCGGTCTTGCTCCAAGTCGGCCGCCTACGTCTCCAGCCCGCCGACGTCTGCCTTTAACCCACTGTCGCCATGGCTTCTATTACCGCTACTGCTCCCGCCCGGGTCTCGCGGCGCCGTCTCCCCCTCAAGACGCCTCGCTTCTTCTACAAGATCGTCACTACTGGCCGCGCCAAGCAGGCCTCGCTCTGTCAGCCGCCGCGTACTTGTTTGTTAAGAAAAACAAGGCCATCAGATATGCAACAAGTTCACGGACAGCGACGATATTTACTAGCACTATATGCAAAGCACGGGTGAGTTGCTCGAACGCTGGTCTCAAGTGGGTTTAAAAAAATGTGGAGGCTAGGAGATCAGCAAAGCAAAGCATGTCCTCACATCACCAAGGACTGTACTGGCCCTCACATCAATAACCAGAGCAGACCGAGGGTTCCACGTCACCAGGGAACAATGCGTGCACGCGCAGCCTAGGTGCCACTTCAATCACAAGGGCGTTGCACATACCGCTTCAATTATCTGTGGGGTTTAAGCAAAGACAAAGTCAACATGACTCGGAGGATCTGTTTTAAACTGCCCGGTTCCAGCGCTTTATAGGCCTCCACCTTCGTTCTGGTCGCGTCAATGCCGCCTTGCCTCTAACGAAGAGAGTGGCTAGAAAACCGTTGAAGTTACCAGAGGTTATTCACAGACACGGATCTTTTATCGTCTGAATAAATCAGGTGATATCCATTCAAGTTTATTTTGTTTGACACCCTATTGTTTTTGTCAAAGAACATTTACGTTGGTTTGTATATTTTTATAGGCAGGACCAACCTATAACAGCACATCAGGGTTACACCCGCTCATACAAGCTGCCCGATGGACGTTTGTAAACCGCTGCCCTGCGGTCCGGTTTATTCCAACAAAATCTGGAGCAAATAATGATATGAACTTCCGTCTATACTGAATGACCCAATGGGTAGGCGCACAAAATCGCCATCATTACAGTTTGATTAAACTTCAGCAGAGGTGGGATGAACCGCCCGGCGGATTCTTGACGCAAATCATACGGGCCATTCACAACCCGTCACAGTCGACCTCAAGTTTTCGTGGTTTCACATCGTGTTATCAAACACCAAGGATATACAATGAGTGTTGCGAAGATCAGCAACTCGCCACCTTGTTTCCAACTTCAACATATGACAGCGTTCCGTTGTTCAGCTATATGCCGGTTTATGTCACGACCAAGTATGAAGAATCTCAAGCCAACTCCTCGAGTCACCTTTGAGACTCGGGGGCTACGATGACATAACTCAGCAAATCTTGCCAGTTTCAGCAAAGTTAAAAACCCCAGGACGATGGAGGGAAAGATAACCCGGTCCCAGAGGGTACTGTTATATTGACGAAACTTTAAAGGCTGTCAGAAAATTTCCGGCTTAGAAAGTATATAACAGTTACAAAATCCTGGCTCAATAAAGAAGTTCCGGGTCATCAGAAAGGATTCCGGTTTAATATCCGGCTAAAGAGAAGTCAGTCTCACTGAAGCTCTCAAATTTCCGGTTTAAAATCCGGTTCAAGGTAAAGATGTCCCCCACAAAGCTTTGAAGCTCTCAATATCCGGTTTAACATCCGGTTCAAGAAGGATTTATCTCTTGCAAAAAGTTAAAGTGTGCCAAAGAGGACCTGCTGCCATGATGCGCAGTTCAAACATGGGTATCATGCCTTATTGGCTTATCATATTATTGATCACTTGGGGGCTTGGTCGTATCCGAACCATAGCTACACCTCTTGATCGGCTCAATGCCACAACATCACTTGGGGGCTTGGTCGTGTCCGAACCAATGCAACACCTTTTGATAGGCGAAAGCCACCAGATCACTTGGGGACATGGTCAAGTCTGAACCAGTCACGCCTCTTGATCGGCCTAAGGCCATAGAGTCACTTGGGGCTTGGTGAACCGAACCATTGCCACGCCACTTGATCGGCATAATGCCACGGTTTGATTGGAGACTGGCTGACTTGAACCATAGCTACACCTTATTGGGAGCTTGGTCGTGTCCGACCATGGTAACACCATCTGATCGGCTCAGTAAAGCCTCTTTTTGCAAACGGTTTTATCATTGCCTTTGCTTCCATATTTTTTCATAACTGTTATTTGATTTTTGTTGCGACATTGTTAATCCGGTTCGACTGTCAATTACAAATTGGCGGAACACGGTCAAATCTTAACCCGGAGACTATCTGCCTGGTTTGATTTTATGTTACCATCTTATTATGGAGTAAACCGGTGTTCATTAACCCGGCTTGACTTTCAATTACAAGTTGTCAGTACATGATCAAATCATAATCCGGAGACTATCAGCCCGGTGCGGTTTGACTACGAGTCGCCAGATTATATATGGTTAAACCGGTGTTTATCACAGCCCGTGACGGTTTTATCGTAAACCGCACAAGATGAAAGGAGTTATCATTACTCATGATTGGGGTTATCACCCTTACTACAAAAGTTGGTAAACCAATGATGTGATTCAATGTCACGGTATGATATATTTCATATTTGATTATTTTTAAGTGCAGCCTTGGTTATAAACCTGGGTTATATGTTGGGCATTATGACCCGTCCGGCGGTAAACCGCCGGGACACTTTAAACTTGTTGTATGCAGAAACAGGTTGAATAAAGCATGATATATTATCCGGTGTTTATTAAACCGGCCTGGATTTAAGACGATAAGTCGCCAGTATATAATGAGAAATTATCCGGTGTTTGTTAACCCGGCCTGGCTTTGGACTATAAGTCGCCAGTACATATTTGGATTGCGCCATTGGAATCATGCGCTTATAAATCATTGGGTTATATTATTTAAATAGCCAAACTTGGCTGAATTTTCATTATGATATTGAATGAATAAGGTTTTTCATACCAGATTATATTATCTTGAATAGCCAACATGGCTAGATTTTTATTATGGTTATCAATAACCAATATTATAATTGAGGTTTTCAAAGTCGCTTTTAGCGCAATGGTTATCATATTATTAATGGATATGATTTATTCTACAATTGAAGGAATAGTCCCGAGTCGCTGCAGCTTACGACCCGGCACTTGGGGGCTACATTATTTAAATTGAGATTACATCAATGTGCGAGTCTCATGTCGCCGCAAGGTGCACCATGACACTTGGGGCTAATGCAAAGTAATTTTTGTTGATATTATTGAAGACCCGACTCATCACATTATAATGAGTCGACCCTTGGGGGCTACCAATTGCTCCTGTCAACAATTGAAGGTACAAAGCTTTTTATTCATTATATTGAAGGGTCCTTTGCTCAATTGGTACAGCACAAGGCTCTTAACCTTGTGGACGTGGATTCAAGTCCCATGATGGGGTTACATCATATGATGTTATTTTCATTGAAGTATATATCAAGTCCCAGCTCAATATTATCTTCTTGAGCGGCCCTTGGGGGCTACACATCATTGCTCAAATCTATATGATTATATCTACAAAGTCCTGCTTATTATTGCATAATGACCCGGCACTTGAGGGCTACATAATATGGAGTATTCAGTTTTTACTAAGTGACTGGGATGAACAACATGGATTTCTTCTTAAGTGGCAGTATTTATATTGAAACAAGTCTTAAGCCATCATTTTGTTCTACTCAAGACTTGGGGGCTACAGGTATTATATTATTATGGAAGAACTATTTTTCAAATTCTCTGTTTTGAGCAAACCGGATTGACCCGGCGTCACCAACCATTACAACCTTGTGTCTGCAACCCGGCGTCATCAATAAACATGAACTGGCGTTGGCAACAATCATGACCCGGAATTATCAGTTTTTATAACCCGACAATTTTGGTAATATTAAACCGGCAAGTTTTACATCTTCAGACCGGCTGAACATCAGTTGAATATTTGAAGACCAATATTTTTGTCAAGTCAGAGCATTCAAGGCCGATTCAAGAGGATTCTTTATTTACAAAATATTTTCTACAAGCAAATTGGTTATGAAACTGTTCTATTGACTCAGATTTTTTAGAAGGAAGAAATGACAAGGATTTAAGGATGATCAGGTGCCGGTTTACAAGAATTTTTAACCCGGAGTACAACCTGTCAAAGTTGTTCTGGTGTTTATTTTGCAGGATCAGTTTAACATGGATAAATCCAAATTAAACTGGGGGCTAATGTCGGGGATATACCCCGCGGCGTAAACCGGCCGGAAGTATAACCCGGCGGACTTGGCGGTTTCTTGAGATCCGGTGGCACTTGGCGGTTCATGGCGACCATACGACACAGCGGTTTACAAGAAACCCACCTGGTCATTATGACTCACTGGTGATCCGGCACACGGGACAGGCGGATGACAAGGCCCAAGGCCCAGAAGGCCGGTTCACGTTTAATGGTGGGCCGGTTTATAAGGAAAGCGTAAGTATTATTCTCCTACGAAGGAAGCAAGACTAGGACTCCACTTGTAATAGAGTAATCCTAATCCTAATAGGACTCCACATGTAACCCGCCCCTTCAACATATATAAGGAGGGGCAGGGCTCCCCAAAGAGGGACAAGCGGCAATCAAGAAACAAACTTAGGGCTAGACACCAAGAGGAGAGCCGGTTTATGCGGCGACTCCCTCGGGATCATAATGAGACCTAGCCTCAAACAGCATGTAGGGTTTTTACCGGATGATGTTTCCCGGGGCCCGAAGCTATCTAAATCCCTGTCTTGTATTGCGTCTCTCGATTCCGCTCAACCCCTCTCAAGCTACCACATAGATGTGTTGGCCTCGCGGCTAAGTCCTGACACTAAGGACATCTGACGTGTTAATTCCACGACACCGTCCGCGAGCTGACAGCAAATCTTTCTTTGCCATCCGCCAGCAGAAGGCAAAGAGATGGCTTATGGCAAAGCCAGACTTTGCCGTCCGCTGCCTCTTTGTCGTCCGCTTTCTGCTGGCTTATGGCAAAGCCTGCCTTTGCCGTCGGCTAGCAAACGACAAAGAATGGCCGGACGGCAAATCTGCTGATTCCAGTAGTGCCATTGGACCACACACGTCACTATGTATAAGTTCCAACAGCTCGGACGCCCTCTCGCAACTCTTTGCGAAAGAAGACTTAGTCATCTTGCTGAGCAAGCATTATTCGCATGTCTCGAATGACTTAAAGTCATACAAAGTTAGGAGCCCATCATCATGGAGCTTCTTCATGCATTTCAGACTAATGCGTCCAAGGCGGCAATGCCAGAAGTATGTTGGATTTATCTCATTAGGCTTATGCCTCTTGACATTCACATTATAGACCGGTTCCTGTTCTAGATTCAATATAAAAAGCCCATCAACAATGGGTGCATAGCCGTGGAACATACCATTCAAATAAAACAAACAACCATTGTCCTTTAAATTGAATTCATAACCCTGACTCAACATGAGGCAGAAATAATGTCCCGACTAAGTGCACGAATGTAACAACAATTATTCAATTCCAAAATAAATCCAGAAGGAAGTTGGAGTTGCATCGTGCCGACCTCCAACGCAGCAACTCTTGCTTTGTTGTCGACCCTGATGTCAATCTCCCTTTGTGCCACACGCCTAGTTCTTACCAGCCCCTGCATCGAGTTGCAAATGTGAACAACCGGTCCAGTATCAAATAGCCAAGAGCTACTAGGTATGTCAGCAAGGTAAATGTCTATAACATATGCAACAAGTGTACCTTTGCCTGAAGCAGCATTCCCGGCCTTCTTGCCATGCTCCGCAAGCCACTTGCTACAGTTCCTCTTCCAGTGACCGGTTTCCTTGTAGTGATAGCAAACGGTCTTCGAGTCCGGTCCAGACTTCAGCGCAGCGGCGGATGTTACTGTATTTGTGCCCTTTGCCTTAGCCTTTTTCTTGGACCAACTCTTCTTGAACTTGGCCGATTTCTACACCATCAACACTTGATGCGTGCCTTTCTTAATATCCTGCTCTGCCACTTTGAGCATCCCATGCAATTCAGTGAGCTTATTATCCATGCCATGCATATGATAGTTCGAGATGAACGTCCCATAGCTAGGCGGAAGAGAACCCAAAACCGCATCATTAGCCAGCTCATCCAAGAGCGGGAAGCCCAACCGATCCAAAGCTTGCACATATCCGATCATCTTGATCACATGCGGGCTCAGTGGATCACCTTCCTTCAGCTTACAATCCATCAAGGATCGCCAGACGTTGAACCTTTTGGTCCTAGCCTGCACCTGAAACATGCTCTTGAGACTCTCGATCATATCGAAAGCCCCAACATCTTTGAAATGATGCTACAAATTAGGCTCCATACAAGCCAACATGAGGCAGCTGATCTCGTTTGATTCATCAATGAGTTTCTGGTAGGCATTCCTGGTTGTGGTATTAGCATTATCGGCAGGTTCCTCTGGAAGTGGATCCTCTAGAACATGTTCCTTTTTATCATGCTTGAGAACAATTCTCAGATTTCTATACTAGGTGGTAAAGTTTGTTCCATTCAGTTTATCCTTTTCCAGAATTGATTTCAATGCAAAGTTGGGTTGAACAGGTGGTGCCATTGATCTACAACAGAAAATATGCAATCACTAAGCAATGTGTTTATGTAGAGTAATTCAAGCATAAACAGAAATACTCTTACTGAAGTCAGCATCCCTCCACAAACTCTCAGTGATTCAGGATCCGACTAGCGCATGCGACTAGTGAGCTTTAGCATCACTGCTAGCCAACATACCTATACGGTAAGCAACTCCTTCCTAATCGTATACGACTCCTGTCGGTCGGGTAGGTATCTTATACCCCGGCTCCCAGCCTTCTTTGCCACAAGGCCCAAAACCGTTTTGATAGCCTTGTCAAGTTAACCTGATCTAGTGCATGTCCGTGTCAGACACGAACCCTTCAATTCAAGGACACCTAGCAGCACCCCAATTTTATGAGCCCACTACTAGATGTACTTCACGTGCGAAGGTGCAACATCAGGGATGGCAATTCGCTTGATACTCATGAGGGATCTTTTTACCATTCTAACATGCATAGAAACAAAGAAGCATAACAATCACAAATAAACACATATTGTGAAATAGTATGGCTCCTTCATGGATGTTCTTCCAGGTCGGCTCCGACTCCGATGACCATCTAGGAACTCCATCTTGTTTGTCACGCCGAGATGCCAAGCCACCAACCTGATCTCTATTATCCAACTACTACAACTAGTAATGAACTTCACATAGAGTCACAAGCCGACACGCAGGTTGTTATACATTATAATGACAGCACTTTGGCTCCTGCCGGCTGACAAACATGACACGCAGGCCATGTATAATTTACACACATGCATCACATACACATGAGCCATACTATTCACATCAAACCCTGCAAAATAAAGTTATGCATAGAATCGCATTCTACCGGTTTGAGTGATCGTGTATGAAATACAAGGCGCTACGCACACAACGGTCCCCGATTTGGATCTCTGATCACGCCAAATTTTCCGATCTGACCGATCTTATCGATCATCGCGAGTCCAATTTGGATTTATGTTTCACTATTAACCTCGATGGCGGATACAGACCGGTAGGGGTAGGTTGTGTCACGACCTTATTGACTCCAATCATCAGGAAACATAGCCACATTGATCCCCATGTGCAGTTGATCTCATCAATCGTGCACTATGCCGATCTCATCAACAACAACATATCTCATCTGTCGCCTCCACATATCTAATATGCATACGATTTGAATCCAAATCCTATAGCAGAGGCTCTGATACCACGATTAGGTTCTACTGTAGGGTGCGTCGACTGCAAATTAAAATTTTTCCTATGCGCAGAACAACCAGGAACATGCTGAGGGAGATGGATCACAGATCGTTACCACTAGACGCGCAATACTGTGCAGCGGAAGTAGAGTTGAGGCAGCGCGTTCCCGGAGTCGTCTCCTCCTTGCTGGTCTCCCACATAGACGATCGGATCCCGCGAACAGGTTCACCGGAGCAACGCAAGTGCACCGCCTCTAACGGTATCCGCGCGTGCAGGAGGAACATCGTGCGGCTGACTGCTAGGTCTGAACACACAACCGGCGGCAAGCAAAAGTGTCTATTCTCAACACATGCAAACCCTAGTGACAACACTGAAGCGATCAACTGAATAAGTGTGCCGCACCTCCACTTTTTATAGGCATCCATCGCGGGCTCAACACTTGGGCCTTGCACGGATCCTAAAGCCCAAAGTCTACTCGGTTGCGTTCCAAGTCCAGCTCGGATCATATCCGACCAGTGTCCTCCGAACCGACCTCGTAGGTTCCTTCCCTTAAGCGCATGACCCCTTAGGTTCAAGTCGTCTTGGTCACAGTTCGGATCACCTACGACCTGCATGGTTGGTAGCGGCCTCGAGCAAGGCGTGTCGACCACCAAGCAGACTATGAAGCTGGTTAGGTGAACCTGTACAACGTGTCACACTCTTGTTCCCTTTGCTCACGATATATGTTGTCGGGCTCAAGGAGAGACTGCCATCCTTGTGCTAGCCCGACCTCTTTCTCGTTCCAGTGATACCGACCACAAACTGGATTATCTCATAATCCTTGTCGCATGGCCATGCTTATCCTGGTCGGATCACACGAGGGGCCCAGAGTATATCTCTCCTAATCGGAGGGGCAAATCTCATCTTGCTCGACCATGTCTCGCAGCATGGGACTGGACAAACCCGAAAACTACCTTTGTAACTACCCAGTCATGGAGTAGTGTTTGGTCGGCCCAAAGCAAGTCTGTCACCATCCCGAGTACATGTGTCAACTCAGGTCTTAGGACATAGAACGTATGTTGTACAAGAGACTCACAGATGACATATCGATGTGTCTCATAGTTGGGTCTGTCTGACTCGGATCTTATCTCGACTCGGATCGAATCCGACCAGATCCTTCCGAGTCCATATTATATGGTTAGCATCCAATGCTCCATGGCTAGTGAGACTGAGCCATCCACCGTGTCATGTGCTAGTCTAGTCCGACATGTGCCCACACGTCACTTGCGACTAGGGACAATTTAGGATGTATCATACAACACAAGATCTCACAGACAAGTCACGTACTTTCCAACAAGTATCATTGATTACATCCAAGGACTATCATAAACACATAGGAAATATCATCATACATGATTGCCTCTAGGGCATATCTCCAACAAGCAATGATAGGCCAAGTAGGAGTACATGGTGGATTATCTCATTATGCCGTCCTCATGGACTGAGTTCTGTGTTTGTGATTCAAGACAATTACTACCACACATTGGGATCCTTAATTGATTCTCTCAACTTATTGATCGCCTTGATCCCTGTCCAGGAGTTGCAACAAGTTTCTGCTGTTTGTAGGATATGTGTTGGAGGTCGTGCATAGCACTGACCTTAGGGGTGGGCTATGATGCGACAGAGACACTGTGGCACGGTGTACCAAGTGGCACCCGTTTGGTGGGCTTGGGAAACCTACTCACATCGTTTGAGGCCATGATGGAAACTTCGGCCGGACTTCCGTTACGGGCCAGTTCTCGGATAGGCGATAAACCTGGACTATACACTACAAAAAAAATACACTTCTGTGATGATACGTGTTTGTCACAGTAGGTCGTGTTTTTTGTCATGCATGTACATCCATGACAAATTTATGACAGAATCAAGATAGTCATACTGTCTTTGTCGTAGAAGTGTTCCATGACATTACCAAAATTATCATCACGGAAGTGTCCACTTCCATGACGATAAATCACGCTTCCGCGAAGTGCTTTCGTCAAGGGTGACCGACCGTGGCATCCACCGTAACGGAACGCCGTTAAGCTATCGGGTCAGGTTTTGGATCCGATAACCCGTTAACAACCCGACCAATGGGATTTTCCACGTGTAAAATCATCATTGGTGGAGGAAAGATGTGTCGGCTCATCATTGGGACGGATGTCATTCACTCATTGGACGAAGGCGCCTATGATACGTCGACACATGGCACACATTATGAGGCCCATTCTCGTGAAAAGGCCGGCCCGTTTGAATTGGTCAAAGGTGGCGGGCGGCCCATGGAAAGCTTGTTAATGACCTATTCGCATATAGCCCATTTACAGCCGCTAACCCAAGGCCCGTTCGCCCTATCCGAATTAGGCCCAGCAGCGTCATCTGGGCCATCAATATGATTCCACTGTTTTCGCCGGCCCATGTATGGTCCATGGCGTCTTCGGCCCATATGAGGCCCTATGTAACTCTTGGCCTATTAACGGTCCGTGGTGAAACTCGCCCGTAATGAACAGTATATCACTTTACACCCATTAACGGCCCGTGGTGAAACTGGCCCATAATGAACAGTGTATCACTTTATACCCATTAACGGCCCGTTATTACATTGGGCGTTTCAGCCCATGTTATCTTTCGGCCTTCTCGAGCCCATTTATTCTTGGGCTCATTTCCAGCATTCGTTTACTTACGGCCCATTACTGTCATTTTCTGCTTGTGGGCCAAATTCACCCCGTGGTTACAGTCGGCCCGTTTGTGGTCCGTTAATATGTTGGACCGTTTTCATAGCGTCATCAAATACGGCCTATTAACGATGGCCCATTATGGTCGGCCCGTGAACATACGATTCCAACTCTAGCCCGTTTACGGCCATAATGCGGCCTGTTATTGGCCCATGTTTGGCCAATCGACCATACGGCCCATATAAGGCCCATTGATGATACGGCCCGTAGAAGGCCCATTGTTTCTACGGCCCGTAGAAGGCCCATTGTTTCCACGGCCCGTAGAAGGCCTACTGTTTCTACAGCCCGTAGAAGGCCCACTGTTTCTACGGCCCGTAGGAGGCCCAGTGTCACTACAGTAAATATTATCCCATGGTTATTGTGGCCTAGTTTTAAAAAATAGGTTATTCCAGCCACTAGCAAACCGCGGAAAAAGAACTGCACTGACTACAAGCAAACAAATAAACAAGACAGCAAGGAAATAAATAAGCAAGTAACTTATGCTAGGCTATCACGGCTATTACATATTACATCCTTTGGGCATCAAAGTTCGCCACCGGTGCAAATATAGGGAACAAAGCAAGCATATAAACGCCGCAGACAAAACAAGTCCGAACTGAAGCCACTTGAGAAGAGTTCAAGAAACAATATCCTGGGTACCCATAATGCTGGCAAGACGCTTAGCAAGCTTATTAACTTTCTCTTGTTTGGCGCTTAAATCCTCCAGCGCTTGTTGTTGCACAAGAAAGTACGCATCTGAATTCTGTAGGGACTTCCTCAGTCCTTCCGCTTCTTGCCGCAGCATGGCTGACTGATGCCTTTCAGCTTGTAGCTGATATTGAAGAAGCCGAAGTGATTCAGGCAGCGAGTTCGAAGAGCTTGTGCCAGTGATGCTGGCCGAAGCTTCGAACACTACATCAGCAGCGGGACTGTGGGGTTTTCTCACTGTCTACAAGATCGTTTTTATCACCTTTCTTGGAGACCAACAGGTTGTCTCACTATCTTGAACCTTATCTGCATTACTTTCTCTACCATTGCATAGTGGGGTGCTCTTCTCCAATATTCTATTTGCATACTACAAGAGAAACAAGCGAGACACATCACGAGTTTAGCTTGTAGTATATGAAACTCATTTTGGTAAACCGGTTCGGTAGTAAGGTGGACGGGATAACAGCATGAATCAAACATATATCTATGTACTATGGTCCTTTGTATTGTCCATATCATTCTAGTTTATGTTCCCTAATCAAGATAGAGACACAGTTCAACTCATATATTTTTAAGACACATGACATAGACAGAATATAGGTGTGAGAAACTACACGGCATTGGCAGCACTTGTAATGTGCATCACATGAGAACATAACTGTTTATACAACTTAAGCTGAAATCAACATAGAGCAAGAAGTTAGAACAGCAATCCAGTTAAAGAAATAGGTTTAAAACATACATTGCGCCATTGGAGTTTCAATTGGATCCTTCAAATTCGAAAGTAGTTGGTATGAGTAAATCTGATGATGCAACGACAAAGGAGTATGGACCATAGCTACGGAATCGACACGAGAACAGTTGCTCTTACGCTTTAAGCGTGGAGTTTGGGTTAGCTGTGGTGGTCTTGGGCTTTGGGCAATGCAAGATAGCTTTACAAACTGCTTTCGTGTGGGGGTACTCTGTGGTGGACATGGTGCTTTGTCAACTATAAGTGGGTTACTATCATTTGGGGTTGCCGTTAGATGGGTTGTAGCTGGTTCTCTGCCCAACCGTGTAAGTGTGCAATCTGGAAGAGTCTCGATTGTGTGTGGTGGGGCTAGTTTGTGGGCCAGTACAACCATGGTTCTATCTGCATCGACGGGTAGCTTGTCTTTTGTGAAGAACGAGTTTTGCTCCTTAGATCCGCCATCACCCCTCCAATTCAAATGGCTGATAAACAAGAAAAGAAATTGAGCGTCTGAGACATTGTATGATAGCAGATGTGGTAATTCACATATATGTTGTCTAACCAAACAGGACAGACATGACACAATTTCACATATATGATGCCTAACTAAAGCAGGATAGCATGACACAGTTTCAGATATATGATGGATAACTTAATAGGATATAATGGCATAATTCAACATATGATGAGTACCTAAGCAGGATGACATGACAAAACTATATGATGTCTTTCTAAAATAGGTTGGGATGAAATAATTCACATACATGTTGTCTAAGTATACAGGATGGCATGATATAATTGACATAATTGATTCATATACTAAGCGGTGGCACTTTCGCATGTATGATCTCTAAACTAAGCAGATAGAATTCAATATTGTGCATATGATGTCTAAACTAAGCAATGCAAGACACCATATGCATCATATGAGAAATATAAACATTGCAACTTAGAGCATACACCTCGGGTGGGATATAGGACTGGTCATCATCTCGAATCCTCCTCCGAGGAGCTCCTTGTAACCATCGACATATATGCTTCAACAGTACCATTGCTGCTCTGAAGACCTTGTTTTTCCTCCAGATTTTTCCATAACCGGCTCAAATGGCTGATACACATGAAGAGTAGTTCAATATACACAGATTGTCGACAAATGGAATACGTAATGAAAAAAAAATATGGCATGAGATAATTCACATATATGATGCCTGGCTGTAACATCCCAAATTTTCAATTTGGAATGTTATACATTAGGTCATCATGCATATCATATTTTCTCGCATTTTCCGATCCTAGAAATTTCACGCAACTCAAGGACCCTCGGAGAGAGTTGGAAGTTTCATAATTTTCATATTTGGGATCTCTCAAATTTTGAAAATAGGATCATTGGATTATTTAAATTATCTTCATAAAGTTTTTCCTACAAAAATATCTTGAGAGGGAATAATATGACTTTCCCAAACAATTAGGAAAAATGAAGATATTATAAATAAACCAAATTTGGTTTTGAAAGATTTATTTTGCTTAGGCAAAATGAGCATTTAAAAAATTATGCATGTATTTATTTTTAAAGTTCTTTTGTTCGACTCATATTTAGGAGTCGGAGAAAATTTGTTTTAATTAATTTGGAGTTCATTTGATATTTATTTTATTTGTTTTGTTTTAAATTTTATTTAAAAAAACGCCCCTGGACCGAGGCCCACTGCCCAGCCAGCCAGCCCAGGCCCAGCGCCCCTGCCCATCTCCCTCTCCCTCCGCTCCCGCTCCGCGCCCGGCGAGGCGTCCCGCCGCCCGCCTGAGCCGCCGCCGCCGAGTCGCTCCGCCCGGGACCCGTCGCCCCCTCCCCAAGCAACCCCCCCCTCCTCCTTAAATACCCCCCCCTCTCTCTCTCATCATCGCCCGCCCCCAAGACCGACGAGCCGCCGCCGTCGCCCGAACGCCGCCCCGCCGTCGCCCTCGTCGCCGAGCACGCCGCCATCGCCCCACCCCTCGCCGACCCCCGCCGCCACCCGACCCGCCCGACCCGCCGGAGACCCGCGAGCCGCCGGTGATCGCGGAGGTAGCCGCCGCCCAGCGCCCGATTCGGTTTTATCCCCTCGGACCGATCCGGTTTTTTAAAAAAATATATGTTTGGTTTTTTAAAACCTAGATTAGTTTTATTTTTTGGTTTTCTTATTTAGCAGACGTTCACCGAACCGTTCGTTTCAATAAACGCGTTCGTTAGATTCGATTCGTTAACGAACGTTCGCAATTTAACTCGTTAAATCGTTTTTCTTTTTAATCGGATTTAATCCGTTATTTTTCGATTTGATTTGAGATCTGATTTTCAAACTGTTTTATTTCTCGCTCGTTTATCGGAATCGGGTGATTCAAGCGCTGGAGTTTAAAATGAAACCGCCGTTCGACTACCCTACTTTCACAGAGTTTTGCCACTGTGAAATTTTGACCTAATTTCAGATCACTAAAGCGAGGCGTTTCTCTCTCGAGTTTCGACTTTCGGAGTTTGTTTTGATTCGATTCTTTTGCAACCAGGGTTCTTAAGTTGAACTCTCTGGTTAGATCTTTTATTCGAGATTTCCTGTGCATTAGATGAGTACTTATTGTATGCTTGTTGTTTGTCTGCGTTAGATCACCCGGTCGCCGCTTGTTACTTGAATCTCTAGGACTCGCGGATCATCGACAAGGCAAGTAACACTTTGATCATACCCTTCTCATACCCAGTTTTATGCATTAGATCTAAACCTCAAACACTTGCATGATTAGGATCTAATTAAATTGTGGGTTTTGGGAAGTAGATTGAGTAGTACCTATTACTGTTTTACTTATGAAACCTTGGGAGTTACTTCTCGTTTGCTTGTTCATGCCATGCTATGCTAGTAGGCGTGGATTGGGTGAGTGAATATCCATGACAGATGTGAGATTGTTAATTAATGGTTTATCTAAGGTGGCAACCTAACACACATCTGGGTGGATTGAGGCACCTGGTTTCTATCGGGACTTACTGTATTTCTTGGACCGCCACCGGGCTCTAAGGGATCATAAGATTTGTCAAGCTGGAAACTTCCGTGTGCAGCCACAAGCCAATTATGGGCTCTGGCGTAGTTGACTAAGTCGTCACGAACTCTTACGGGTAGGCTAGTTGATGTAGGGGATATAGGTTGGTACGGTCTACCCACATGTAAGGTGCTAAGCGCTTCGAAGACTATGTCTCGGTCATCCGTTTCTCAAACACCATGTAGTCACGAGAACCAAGCGGAGGCGATCGAGTCTTGTGGGGAAAAGTGCATAAACCTCTGCAGAGTGTATAAACTAATCATGATTAGCCGTGTCCCGGTTATGGACAATTTGAGTATCCGGTACTTGATTATCATGTGAATCTCAACATGTTACTTCTAAATAAAAGCTATTGGGTTTTGATGAGTACTTTTTAATTGGGATTGAGGATCTGTCAACCATCTTCAATGTTTAACAACCACCATGATAGTTAAATAAAATTATTCCTTTGATGTAGGGAAAAATCAGCTTTATGCAAATGTAACAGAGAGCCTTACCACCAGCCAAATATGCATGTAGTATAGGCTTATTCATTCATTGCTTTTATGTGTTACATTGCGGCATATTCCATGTCTTGACCCGTTTTGGCTGCAACTTTTCACGTATGAGACTTTTGAGACGATGAGTAAGGTGTTAGGTCGTGGTTCTATACTCGGTGATGCCGTTGGAGTTGATGGACTCGCTTATCTTCCAAGCCTTCGCTGTTATCATTAGATGGCCTTAAGCCATATTTTATTCAGTTCCCTTGTGGACAACGATGTAATAAGTGCGTGATTGCTACTCTGTTATAAATCCTTCAATCTTGTGTGGTGTCGGCATTCTTGATCCGAGGATGACACCGAGCACGAGCGCTAGATCCATTCGGTCTGGTCGCTCTGAGAGAATGGTATCAGAGCACACGCTGACTGTAGGACATGACCACTAAGTTAAAGCCATAGATCACTCTCTCTTCCCATTTTCTAACTCCTCATCTTTTCTACTCTCTTTAGGATGACGGACGCGAAGATCAAGTACACCCAACCGGATGAAGGCACACCTTTTGGATTTCACTTGAAGGAAGTTACTAAGTACACGAACATTGGATTACCAAGCTTCACGGGACTTTCAACGCCACTCTGCTCAAGAGGAGGCTGGAAGATTCATGCTCACGTTCGGGAAGGACATTCGCCCCAATCACCAAGCCAATAGATAGTGTTTTGATTGCACCAACTTGGAGTGCAGGAAGGAGCATGGCAGCTCACATCACCATGGGGCGCATTGGAGAAGTCTATCAAGAAGATCTCAAGGACACCATCTACCAGATTTGCGGACGCCGAGATGACAAGCGGGACGTCGTCAACACCAAGAAGGATAGATCCATTGCAGCGTTCATCCAGAGTTAAATCAGCACATTCGGCGCGGGAGAATCAAATGTGCAATGACATGTTTGAGTTGCGAAGGCGAAGGAAAGGATCATCGAATTGGAAGAAGAACTAAAGACTACGCAAGGACTACATGGGCGAGATCGTAGCTCGGCAAGACACAATAACGATCTTAAGTACGAGATCGAAGAACTCAAGAAGAAGTTGACGCTCAGGAATGAAGACCAGTATGTCGAACACCCAATCGACTACATCAACATCGATGACACCGATTCGGATCCAAGTGAACCCGATTTTTAAGACGAAGCTGGAGCAGACATCATGGAGTCTTCCACCGGTTCAAATTAGTAGAAGTCCCCCACATATTAGTAGTATTCCCTCCATGTAAACCTTTATAGTACACGCACTTTTGCGATAGTTAGATCGTTGTAGCTCTTGTTTGATTGAATGAAGTGATTTGTGTGCTTTTGCTCATGTGCATTTGGGTAGTGATTCCCTTAGACCTCATTCTATTCTACATTCTCTTCTTTTCTAAACCCATCAGATGCCTCCGAGACGCGACCCCGGATTCGTTTTCCCGCCAGAGATCACCCAATTGATCCAGCAGAGAATACCACGATTCAAACATTGGTGCGAACAACAACAACAACAACAACAACCCACCGCCACCACCACTGCGGATCATCGACTCGTTTCCTTAGACTGAACCGCGGTGTATTCCGATAGCACCGAGCCTATTGTAGCAGATGGTGGCTCGCAAGATAGGAAGGAGCTGACTCTCGCGGGATGCACGGATGGTGAAAGAGTGAAGTTTGCAGCACATCGGCTTGAAGGACCCCAGCAAGACATGGTGGGAGAATTTCACGACCACTTATCCGTGAACACTTTGTCACATGGGACGGTTTGACAAGCTTTTCGCACAGCCCATGTTTCAGCAGGAGCCATGGCCATGAAGAAGCGTGAGTTTCGCAACTTCGCCAAGGAGGAAGGACTGTTGGCGATGCGTGGATGACTTTAGCAAATTAGCACGTTATGCCCCGGATAGCGTTACTACGGATGCAGCTAAGCGGAGAAGTTTCTAGAAGGACTGAATGATGAGTTCACATGCCGTTGATGGTAGCAAGTTTCAATAACTACCAGGAGTTAGTAGACCGAGCTCTCATGATTGAAGGAAGCGGCGACAAATTGAGAACATAGCGGAAGTATGGACAAGGGAAGTATAACTCGGGATCGGCGGAAGCCACGTTATACCCCTAAATCAGAATTCAGTTTCAGCATACCCATGGAGGAGGTAATTCGCACAACCATAATGGCACCAAGAATGGGAGCGGAATGGAGGAAGCAGCAGACAGAACCGCACCAACCCGTCTACACCATCCAAGGTAGACTGAGTCACATTACTTGCTTTAAATGCCGCAAGGCGGGCATTATGCAAATGATTGTCCGAAGGCGAATGGAAATGGCAATGGAAGCTCGGAAAGAAGCCCAACCCTTTCAACAGGGGACGGGTGAACCACATTGATGTGGAGGAGGTTGAAGATCAGCCCGATCGATGTCGGTAAGTTTTTGGTTAAGTCTTTTCTGCAGTTGTTCTTTTTGATCTTGGTGCATCGCATTCATACATATCGAGGGATTTGTGGATAAGTACAAGTTACCAACCCAAGCCCTTAGGTCACCCATGCTAGTAACCTCACCGGAGCAGAGTACATGGCTAGTAAATGGTGTGATCGACCGCCACTAAGGATCGGACACTATGTTTTCCCCTCGGACCTAATAGTTACGGAATCCCAAGGATTGGATGTGATATTAGGAATGGATTGGTTATCAAAGTATGGAGGAAACATAGATTGTACCACAAGGTCAATTTTGCTCACCACACCGGAAGGAAGAAGGATTAAGTATGTATCACGGCACGAGCGAGGAGAGCACAAGTTAATTGCTTAACAGGGTGGTGCAGGGAAGAAGTACCGGTGGTGAAGGATTATCTGATGTATTTCGGAAGAGTTGCGGGAATGCCGCGGATAGAGACATTGAGTTTTGATCGAGCTGTTGCGTGAACAGGCCCGATATCGAAGCGACCGTCTGGGATGCCCGCAAAGGATTTGGCAGAAATTAAGAAGCAAATTAAGGAACTATTGGATAAAGGTTATATTCGCCCAAGTTCTTCACCTTGGGGATCACCCGTTTTATTGGTGGAGAAGAAGGATGGATCGTTGAGAATGGTTGTTGATTATCGTGGATTGAATGAAGTAACGATCAAGAACAAGTACCCACTACCGATGATAAATGATCTGTTTGATCGCTTGCAAGGAGCCAAAGTGTTCTCTAAGATCGACTTGCGATCAGGGTACCATCAGTTGAAGATTCGGGAGCAAGACATACCCAAGACAGCATTTACCACGAGATATGGACTGTATGAGTATACCGTTATGTCATTTGGATGACTAACGCACCAGCCTATTTCATGAACACGATGAACAAAGTGTTTATGGAGTTTTGGACAAGTTCGTCGTGGTGTTCATTGATGACATTTTGATTTTCTCGAAGAATGAAGAGGAACACAAGGAACATTTGAGATTGGTTTTGAGGGCGAGGGAACACCAGTTGTATGCCAAGTTCAGCAAATGTGAATTTTGGTTAAAGGAAGTTGGATTTCTCGGACATGTTATATCCGGAGAAGGGATAGCAGATTGACCCCACAAAAGTTGAGACCGTAACCAAATGGGAAGCACCAACGACAGTTGGAGAGATTCGAGTTTCCTTGGACTCGCAGGATACTACCGAAGATTCATTGAGAATTTCTCAAGGATTGCAAAGCCTATGACAGAATTGTTGAAGAAGGAAAACAAATTCATATGGGTGAGGACTGTGAGGCAAGTTTTAGGAGTTGAAGAAAAGATTGGTTACCTCACCGGTTTGATATTGCGGATCAAACTAAGGATTATGAGGTGTATTGCGGCGCTTCACGTCGAGGACTTGGAGCAGTGCTTATGCAGGAAGGAAGAGTTGTTTCGTATGCTTCACGACAACTTAAGCCCCATGAGTGGAATTATGCCACTCATGATTTGGAGTTAGCAACCGTTGTGCATGCCTTGAAGGCGTGGAGACATTTTCTCATTGGAAATCATTGTGAAGTATATCTGAATCACAAGAGTTTGAAGTACATTTTCACACGTAAGAATTGAATCTCAGACGAGAGGAGATGGTTAGAGCTAATCAAGGATTACGATATGAGATTGCATTATCACCCGGAAAGGCTAATGTCGTAGGCAGCGCATTGAGCCGTAAGAGCCACGTCAATACCCTAATGATGGGAGGAATACCCAATGAGTTAGCGAGGACCTTGAGAACTATGTTTGGAAATAGTTCCAGAGGCTATGTAGCAACATTGGAAATTCGATCGACATCGATGGACAAAATCGAGAAGCCCAAAAGGCAGATAAGGAAGTTGCCTCTATAAAGGAGAAAATGAGCAAAGGAAAAGCTAAAGGATTTCGTGAGGATGAGCACGATACCCTATGGTTTGAAGACCGTGTTTATGTGCCCAATGACCCGAGAGATCGGAAGTTGATTTTACAAGAAGCCCATGATTCACCCTATTCGATTCACCGGAAATACCAAGATGTATTTGGATTTGAAGAATATTTTCGGTGGACGGAATGAAGAAGGATATTGCGAGTACGTAGCAATTTGCGGCGTATGTCGAAAGTAAAAGCAGAACATCGAAGCAGCAGGATTGTTACAACCATTGCCGATACCGAATGGAAGTGGGATAAACTAGGTATGGATTTCATCACAGGTTTGCCAAAGACCCGTTCAGGATATGACTCGATTTGGGTCATAGTCGACCGTTTGACCAAGGTAGCTCATTTCATTCGATCAAGACTACCTATAGCAGTGCTAAGTTGGCAAAGATATACATGACCAGAATTGTGTGTTTACGGAGTTCGAGGAGCATCGTATCGAGACAGAGGAACCCGGTTTACTTGAAATTTTGGAACCGGTTACACGAAACATTGGGAACCCGATTGGAATTCAGCACGACTTTCCACCCACAGACCGGCGGACAAACCGAGAGAGTCAATCAGATTTTGGAAGACATCTTTGAGAGCTTGTGCACTAGATTATGGATCTAGTTGGGATGACAATTTGCCGTATGCAGAATTTTCCTACAATAATGATTACCAAACCAGTTTAAAGATGGCACCTTCGAGGCCTTGTATGGAAGAAGGTGCAGGACACCGTTGTCATGGGATGGCGGAGATCGTCGGTTGTTTGGACCAGATTTGATTAAAGAGTCGAGCAGAAAGTTAAGTTGATTCGAGGCAGGCTCAAGGTAGCCCAGTCGAACGGAAGAGCTATGCCGATTCAAAGCGCCAGCGATTGAGTATGAAGTTGGAGAGCAGTATATCTCGAGTATCCCCGCCGAGGGTGAAGCGTTTTGGAGTTAAAGGAAAGTTAGCACCCGTTTCGTTGGACCATATAAGATTTTGCAACGCATGGGAGAAGTTGCGTATAAGTTGGAATTGCGGAAGGACTGTCGAGGAGTTCATGATGTATTCCATGTTTCTCGATTGAAGAAATGTCACCCGAGATAGCGAGAGGTACCGTTAAGAACACAAGTGCCACTGGAAGCAATTCAGTTGAAGGATGACTTGACATATGAGGAAAGACGGTTAAGATTCTCGATTATGCCAGCAGAGTTACCCAGCAAGGTTATCAAGTTTTGCAAAGTTCGGTGGAGCCACCACACCGAGGATGAAGCCACACAGGAAAGAGAGGAAGTTTTGCTTAAGGACCACCCTCACCTATTTTCTAGCCAACCCGAATCTCGAGGGCGAGATTCATCTTAAGGGGGTAGGTTTGTAACATCCCAAATTTTCAATTTGGAATGTTATACATTAGGTCATCATGCATATCATATTTTCTCGCATTTTCCGATCCTAGAAATTTCACGCAACTCAAGGACCCTCGGAGAGAGTTGGAAGTTTCATAATTTTCATATTTGGGATCTCTCAAATTTTGAAAATAGGATCATTGGATTATTTAAATTATCTTCATAAAGTTTTTCCTACAAAAATATCTTGAGAGGGAATAATATGACTTTCCCAAACAATTAGGAAAAATGAAGATATTATAAATAAACCAAATTTGGTTTTGAAAGATTTATTTTGCTTAGGCAAAAATGAGCATTTTAAAAAAATTATGCATGTATTTATTTTTAAAGTTCTTTTTGTTCGACTCATTTTTAGGAGTCGGAGAAAATTTGTTTTAATTAATTTGGAGTTCATTTGATATTTATTTTATTTGTTTTGTTTTAAATTTTATTTAAAAAACGCGCCACTGGACGAGGCCCCACTGGCCAGCCAGCAAAGGCCAGCCCGCCCCCCGGCCCATCTCCCTCTCCCTCCGCTCCCGCTCCGCGCCCGGCGGCGGAGGCCGCCGCAGACGGCAGCCGCCGCCGACCCGGGACCCGTCGCCCCTCCCCAAGCAACCCCCCCTCCTCCTTAAATACCCCTCTCTCTCTCTCACATCGCCCCGCCCTTGCGCCGACCGAGCCGCCGCCGCCCCCAACGCCGCCGCCGTCGCCCTCGTCGCCGAACACGCCGCCGTCCCGGAGCCCCTCGCCGACCCGCCGCCACCCACCGACCCGCCCGACCAGCGGAGACCCCCGAGCCAGCCGGTGATCGCGGAGGTAGCCGCCGCCAGCGCCCGATTCGGTTTTATCCCTCGGACCGATCCGGTTTTTTTAAAAAAATATATGTTTGGTTTTTAAAAACCTAGATTAGTTTTATTTTTTGGTTTTCTTATTTAACGGACGTTCACCGAACCGTTCGTTTCAATGAACGCGTTCGTTAGATTCGTTCTGTTATGAACGTTCGCAATTTAACTTCGTTCGTCGTTTTTCTTTTAATCGGATTTAATCCGTTATTTTCGATTTGATTTGAGATCTGATTTTCAAACTGTTTTATTTCTCGCTCGTTTATCGGAATCGGGTGATTCAAGCGCTGGAGTTTAAATGTGAAACCGCCGTTCGACTACCCTACTTTCACAGAGTTTTGCCACTGTGAAATTTTGACCTAATTTCAGATCACTAAACCGAGGCGTTTTCTCTCGAGTTTCGACTTTCGGAGTTTGTTTTGATTCGATTCTTTTGCAACCAGGGTTCTTAAGTTGAACTCTCTGGTTAGATCTTTTATTCGAGATTTCCTGTGCATTAGATGAGTACTTATTGTATGCTTGTTGTTTGTCTGCGTTAGATCACCCGGTCGCCGCTTGTTACTTGAATCTCTAGGACTCGCGGATCATCGACAAGGCAAGTAACACTTTGATCATACCCTTCTCATACCCAGTTTTATGCATTAGATCTAAACCTCAAACACTTGCATGATTAGGATCTAATTAAATTGTGGGTTTTGGGAAGTAGATTGAGGTAGTACCTATTACTGTTTTACTTATGAAACCTTGGGAGTTACTTCTCGTTTGCTTGTTCATGCCATGCTATGCTAGTAGACATGGATTGGGTGAGTGAATATCCATGACAGATGTGAGATTGTTAATTAATGGTTTATCTAAGGTGGCAACCTAACACACATCTGGGTGGATTGAGGCACTGGTTTCTATCGGGACTTGCTCTGTATTTCTTGGACCGCCACCCAGGCTCTAAGGGATCATAAGATTTGTCAAGCTGGAAACTTCCGTGTGCAGCCACAAGCCAATTATGGGCTCTGGCGTAGTTGACTAAGTCGTCACGAACTCTTACGGGTAGGCTAGTTGATGTAGGGGATATAGGTTGGTACGGTCTACCCACATGTAAGGTGCTAAGCGCTTACGAAGACTATGTCTCGGTCATCCGTTTCTCAAACACCATGTAGTCACGAGAACCAAGCGGAGGCGATCGAGTCTTAATGGGGAAAAGTCGCAAACCTCTGCGAGTGTATAAACTAATCATGATTAGCCGTGTCCCGGTTATGGACAATTTGAGTATCCGGTACTTGATTATCATGTGAATCTCAACATGTTACTTCTAAATAAAAGCTATTGGGTTTTGATGAGTACTTTTTAATTGGGATTGAGGATCTTGTCAACCATCTTCAATGTTTAACAACCACCATGATAGTTAAATAAAATTATTCCTTTGATGTAGGGAAAAATCAGCTTTATGCAAATGTAAGTAGAGCCTTACCACCAGCCAAATATGCATGTAGTATAGGCTTATTCATTCATTGCTTTTATGTGTTACATTGCGGCATATTCCATGTCTTGACCCGTTTTGGCTGCAACTTTTCACGTTGCAGACTTTTTGAACGATGAGTAAGGTGTTAGGTCGTGGTTCTATACTCGGTGATGCCGTTGGAGTTGATGGACTCGCTTATCTTCCAAGCCTTCATTGTTATCATTAGATGGCCTTAAGCCATATTTTTATTCAGTTCCCTTGTGGACAACGATGTAATAAGTGCGTGATTGCTACTCTGTTATAAATCCTTCAATCTTGTGTGGTGTCAAGACATTCTTGATCCGAGGATGACACCGAGCACGAGCGCTAGATCCATTCGGTGCGGTCGCTACACTTGGCTCCATGGCGTGCATAATTCACATATATGATAACTGGCTGAAAAACATGGCATTGCATAATTCACATATCTGATATAGAAAGCAAACAGGAGGCATTCACACAAAGCATGTCTAATCTAAGCAGATGTCATGGCAATGCAAGACACCATATGCATGATATGAGCAATATAACCCAGCCAAGTTAGAGCATGCTGAAAGCACAAGTGCTCCCTAGGTGGTTTTGGTAATTAATGTCAACATATCTCTTGTTGGACTAACACTTTTATCTAGTATGTTTCAGATAAGTTCAACAATGGAGAGGCATGGACTAAAAGATGTGGGAACTCCTTCAAGATGCTAAGGACAAAGGATTGGCTCAAGCTTCAAGCTCAAGACTCTTCATTTTCTATTTTAGTGATCCAAGATCACATTGAGTCTATAGGAAAAGCCAATACTATCAAGAAGGGATGAGGTGTTGCTTAATGAGTTTCTTGCTCCACAGTGCTTAACGATATGCTCCAAAACCCTCAACTACTTTCCCACTTCCACACATATGACCTAAACCTAAAGTCAAACTCGGCCTCATCGATTCTTTCTATCTGGCGCCACCGAGTTCAGATGTCATAGCCACTGCCACAAACCCTAGACAAATCGGTCTCACCGATAGGGATCTCGGTCTCACCGAGATGGGATTGTAATCTCTCTGTGTATGTCCATTACCAAAATCGTTCTCACCGAGTTTGAGCAATCGGTACTACCGAGATTACAATGCAAACTCTCTGGTTAACTTATTACCAAAAACGGTCCCACCGAGTTTGAGTAATCGGTCCCACCGAGTTTGCCTGACCAACTCCCTGGTTAGCTAATTGCCAAAATTGGTCTCACCGAGTTTGTGTAATCGGTCTCACCGAGATTACGTTATGCCCTAACCCTAACCATATCGGTCCTACCGAGTTGCATGTCGGTCCCACCGAAAATCCTAACGGTCACTAAGTTTACTAAATCGGTCTGACCGAGTTTGTTTATTCGGTCCCACCGAGTTTGGTAAATTGTGTGTAACGGTTAGATTTTGTGTGGAGGCTATATATACCCCTCCACCTCCTCTTCATTCGTAGAGAGAGCCATCAGAGCAAACCTACACTTCCAACTTACCAGTTCTGAGAAAGAACTACCTACTCATGTGTTGAGGCCAAGATATTCCATTCCTACCATATGAATCTTGATCTCTAGCCTTCCCCAAGTTGGTTTCCACTCAAATCTTCTTTCCACCAGATCCAAATCCTATGAGAGAGAGTTGAGTGTTGGGGAGACTATCATTTGAAGCACAAGAGCAAGGAGTTCATCATCAATACACCATTTGTTACTTCTTGGAGAGTGGTGTCTCCTAGATTGGCTAGGTGTCACTTGGGAGCCTCCGACAAGATTGTGGAGTTGAACCAAGGAGTTTGTAAGGGCAAGGAGATCGCCTACTTCATGAAGATCTACCGCTAGTGAGGCAAGTCCTTCGTGGGCGACGACCATGGTGGGATAGACAAGGTTGCTTCTTCATGGACCCTTCGTGGGTGGAGCCCTCCGTGGACTCGCACAACTGTTACCCTTCATGGGTTGAAGTCTCCATCAACGTGGATGTACGATAGCACCACCTATCGGAACCACAACAAAAACATCTGTGTCTCCAATTGCGTTTGAATCCTCCAAAACCCTTCCCTTTACATTCTTGCAAGTTGCATGCTTTACTTTCCGCTGCTCATATACTCTTTGCATGCTTTCTTGTTATGTATTGTGAATGTTAAAGTTGTGCCTAAACTCCACTTAAACTTAAAGAAGTTAAAAACTGCAACTTTGGTACTTAGTGTCTAATCACCCCCCTCTAGACACCTCTTCTCAAGGTCATACATGTAGCGACCCGACCTCGGGACGGTCAAGCCTCGTGTATCCGTGCCATCCACGGATCAAGTATCTTTGGCACACACAAGTACATCAATGTATATATCAAAGTGCAATCACATGTATAAATAACGTAAAACTGATATATACCTCATAAGTCACAATGAAACAAATAGTCGGTGTGGAGTCCCATCAACGCCATCGGCGAGGTTGAGTGTAGACCATAACCTGCACGTACTCTTATTCGTCGGAAGAAAGTATACGCAACATGATACGTTGCAGCCGTGTAGGTCATTACATTGAATGTACCGCAAGATCACAACATGAGAAAACAGATAATAAAACTATACTATATGCAATATGGCTTTGTGGCTCTGTATGCGAGTTTTGTTTTGCATAAAAGCTGGTTTTATTTTCCCTACATCAAAGGAATAACTGAGTCTGTACTATGGAGTTTTCTATTATGACATGGTTCCGCCAACCGATGTCTCATAGCCCAAAATCATCATAAGTTGCCCACAATTAAGTTATCAATCCGGTGTTGAGAGTTCCGAGATAGATCCAAGTCCGGATGCTCAAATTGTCCGTGGCGGGGACACGGCTAATCGATTAGGTTTTAAACCCTCTGCAGAGGTTTGTACACTTTACCCGCAAGATTCGATCCCTCTTTTACGTTCTCGCACTTGAGGTGTTTGAGAACAAGATGACCAAACATGGTCTTCCGAAGAGTTCCTCGACCACCGTCCGGTGCTCATCCAATCCTACCGTAGTTCTACATCTCGCTAGCACCGCCCCGGCCAGAGTCACAACTAAGGTCAACCAAGCGAGCCCATAGTGACTTGCGGTTGCACGAGTAAGCTTCCGGGCATGAAGTATTCTTCCGTCTCTTTGAGTCTGGGTGAAGCTTTCCGCAAGATGTCATGGCGCTTCTCCATGCATCCCGCCAACCACTTGGTTTCTCCAGGTGCCCGTCAACCATCCTTCACCCAAGAGTGTGTATTGAATTCTTGTCTCGAGTCTTGAAGTCTTGAGGCCTTGAAGATGCAGTCCTTGCAGATTCCATCATGGAGTTATCGTCATTGGCGTAGATCCTCCATTCTCACACCACTCCCGAGCACTCATACCAACCCCGTCTACTATAGCGTAGCATTAAAATAAATAACGTCCGGGCTTGGTAACAGGGTGATGGGTTCCTACCTCATGCATACTACTCAACTACAAGGATTCAATGTCACTCTGGAGGGATTGTTGCGAAGATGGCACTAGATGCAATAAAACACATAGGTATGAAAAACATGGTCAAAGTGAACTTGCACAATGCACGTTGATGAAGATAACAACACTCTCACAAAATTTGATAGAACTATTAAGTCACTCTCCAAGAAAATCTATACAAGTCAAACATAGCATTCACATAAGCAATCATTCTAGCAAGCAATACTAACACTCAAAATAACAATTAAAACAAAAAAAACTCAATAAAACTAGAAAGAAAAACTACTAACGAAAATCTATGACTTTGCTACAAGCATCTAACATAGTTTTGCCCTAAGTAAAAAAACTTAACAACAATTAAAACACTAAACTAATAATTTAACAGAAAATAAAAAGTAAAACAGAAAGTATTTTTTCATAAAATTTTATTTGCAAAAAGAAACAAATAAAAAGCTTTTATAAAACTCTAACTATGACCTATAGAAGGTTTCATACAAAACTAAGGAAAATAAATTTTTAAAATAAAAAAAATTTCTCCTGTTTTCTAACAGAAACACAACTAATTTTGTCAAAAGTGACAAAAGAAATAATTTAAAACTAATAAAAACAATAAAGAAAAAGCTAAAACAGAACTAATAATAAAACAGTACTGTTTTGCTAAAAACCTAATTTAAATTAACCTAGAAATAAAATACTAAATACTACTGGTTAAACAAAGGTCCTAGAGACCAGGAGCAAAAAGAATCGGTCAAAATAATATTCTTAACTCAAAATAGCTCAAATCTAGTGATTTGAGAAAATTCATACAAACACAAATTTAAACTGCTCAAATGTGAAATAAAATTGAACTAACAGAAACTTCAGCAAATTTGTGACACATAGCAATTGGAATCACTCAAAATTACTAAAAACTCTAAAAGATATGAATTTTCTAAGATTGCTATTTTCTGAAAAAAATGAATTACGGGATTTCGTGGATCTCACCGGAGTTGTCGTCGGAGTTGGGGAAGAAGATCAGATCCGATGTTGCGGTTGCTCCTAGAGGAAAGGAGATCACGGGACGGTGGAGAGGAGATTATATAAACCTCAGGAGAGGTCGAGGGCGCGGCGGCAGCACTTGGCGGCGGCGGTGGCAAGCGGCGGCGGTGGTGCTACACTGATGCTGCTGCGGAGAGGAGAGGAGAGGTGTTGGTTTGATGTGTTGGAGGGGGTGCTTGGGTATTTATATTGGGGAGGGAGGGCTTTGCTTGGGGTAGGGACAAGAAATAGACTAGGATTAGGAAACAAAGAGGAAAAGATCTAGAAACAAATCGGAATAAGCGGAATAACGAACGGGATCAAATCCTACTAGGATTTGTAAAAGAATAAAACCTTGGCTCCTGGCCCCTAGGTGTGTGCGTGCGATGGCCTTGGCCTTGGCCTTGGCAGTGGTGGTCATGATTGGGCCTTTGGCCCAAGCTATATATATATATATATATATATATATATATATATATATATATATATATATATATATATATATATATATATATATATATATATATATATATATATATATATATATATATATATATATATATATATATATATATATATAACAAAATTTCACAAAACTAAAACAAAAACAAAATAATTAAAACTTTTATATAGGCATATAATATATCAAAATTTGCAGAAAAATATTTCCTACAAGATGAAAATTATTCTAATGTCAAATAAAATCCACACAAATTTTAATAATTCAGACAGTGCTACTGGTCCAATAAAATCCAATAAAATCATTTTTAAATACCAAAATGACTTCAAATTAATTTCTCTCAATTTTCTGATGTAGGGAATCATGTTACCCTATTTTCCATATATTTTGTTTTTGGAGAAAAAAATTTGAATAAAACTCAAATAACTCCAAATTGGAAATAAATTCAAAAGAACTTTGAATTTAATTCTTTTAAAACTCCCAACTCATATTTCATTTAATTTGAAGAAGTCATTTTATCTTCTCTCGTGAAAATCATTGAGTTGCATAAAGTTTCAGAATTGGAAATATTTTCCAAATGAAATTCAAATATTTTCAACACCTTGTCATTTAAATAAATGGAAGAAGTCATGTCATCTTCTCTCCGTGGTTTTGTGATGAAAAGAATTTGAATTCGAAGATCATAAAAGCAAAAATGAAAGTTTGGGAAAGTCCTTTTATTCCCTCTCATTTAACTTTCAAAAAGTTTCAAATTCACTCACTTTCAGTCAATCAATCGAACAATCAACCAAAACTATCTATGTGTTTTTAACATTCCAAAATTTAGAATTTTGGGATGTTACAATACAAGTGGTATCAGAGCATTGGTCTCCATTCACTACTGGAATCTGGCACTTTGCCATCTGCCATGGCAGATGGCAAAGGCTTTGACATCTGCCAGTAGATGGCGAACAGTTTGTCTGAAACCCTGTCGGCAAATGCTTCTTTGCCGTCTGTTGGCTGATGGCAAAGAGCCTGTGCCTTTGCCATCGGTGGCGATGGCAAAGCCTCTTAACGAGGTTAGCCCGTTAGAAGGTTAACGGCATACTTTGCCGTCTACCGAAGATATGGCAAAGGCTTGGGCTCTTTGCCGTCTGCCAAACAGATGGCAAAGGCTGCATGCTTTGCCGTCTGCCAACAGATGGCAAGAGCTTTGCCATCTGTTGGCAGATGGCAAGGGCCCAAATAGGCCAGCCTAAATTTTACATGTAGATGACACGTGGCCTCTTTGCCATCTGCCGGTGATAGCAAAGCTCTTTGCCATCTGCCAAACAGATGGCAAAGTGCCTATATAGCCCCATTTAATTTTGTTTTTCTTATATCAATTCATTTTCACGTAAAATCAAACACAAATATATTTATATGACCAATATAGCATATTCAACACATATTACCAATAGTCATGAACACATATATATCGAATACATATCCAACACATGTTACCAATAGTAGCAAGTTTCATCCATACATATACATAGTTTCATCAATATTACACAGTTTCATCTGTAACATCCCAAAATTCTAAATTTTGGAATGTTATAAACACATAGATAGTTTTGATTGATTGTTTGATTGATTGACTGAAAGTGAGTGAATTCGAAACTTTTTGAAAGTTAAATGAGAGGGAATAAAAGGACTTTCCCAAACTTTCATTTTGCTTTTATGATATTCGGGAATTCAAATTCTTTTCACCACAAAACCCTGGAGAGAAGATGACATGACTTCTTCCATTTATTTAAATGACACGGGGTGTTGAAAATATTTGAATTTCATTTGGAAAATATTTCCAATTCTGAATGCAACTCAATGATTTTCACGAGCGAAGATAAAATGACTTCTTCAAAACATATGAAATATGAGTTGGGAGTTTCAAGGATTTAAATTCAAAGTTCTTTTGGAATTTATTTTTCAATTTGGAGTTATTTGAGTTTTATTCAAATTATTTTTCTCCAAAAATAAAATACATGGAAAATAGGGTAACATGATTCCCTACATCAGAAAATTGGAGAGAAATAAATTTGAATTCATTTTGGTATTTTTAAAATGATTTTTATGAGATTTTTGTAGAGCAGGAGCACCGTTTGAATTATCTGAATTTGTGTGGACTTTATTTGGAATTATAAAAATGTTCATCTTGTAGGAAATCTTTTTCTGAAAATTTTGATATATAATATGCCTATATAAAATTATAGTTTCATTTTCGCTTTTCAGTTTATCACTTTCTGTTTAAAAATAATAATAACAAAAACTACACGCGCGCCTGAAACTAACTGTCGTCGACGTGCGCATCATAGTACCAGCGGGCGCCCCTTCTTTTCTTTTTCTATATAATATATGGGCCAGGCCCAGCGGGCTATATTCATTCCTCATATTTTTTTCATAGTTTTTCTTTTTTCTTTTCTATTGCTCAAAAAAAAATTGCAGTGTACGCGCGCGGCCGGCCGAAAGCCTTTTGGCCCATGCCACGCGACTCTCCTTTTCTCCTCTCTTTCGTATATTTTCGTCTACGTTTAGTCCCACATTGCCTAGCTTTTGACCCCTAAACCTCTTTTCCACCTATAAATATAGACCCATAGAGCCTTCAAAAATCATCCGATTCGGGTTAAATCAATATTTTGGTTTGACTAGATTCCCTAAAGAAAAATGTTTTTTTCCTCTCCGCGACTTCCGAAATTGTCTCTTCTCTCCAAAGTCGTCTTTTCTCGCCTTTTATAAAGGTATCTTTCTTTGTTTTTTCTTCTTATACTTCCGTAGTTTATTATTTTTTAGACTAATACGATAGATTAGATTATCAATTAGTCTACGTATTTATACATTAGACCTTAGCCGTAACTATTTTTCTTTCGTAAAACAGCTTGGCCCTGATTTTTCAAATAGCCATAACTTTTTACTCGTTCATCCAAATTAGATGAAACCAACGCCCAGTTCTTTGTTATGATCCCCTCTATCCAGTAATCCAACTTAAACATGTTTTTGAAAGTTTTAAAATTTGAATTCAAACTGATTTGTATTTAAACTTCGTTTGATCATAACTTGAGTTTTATAACTCCGTTTGAGTTGATTCTTTTTGCAAATCGAAGCTCTTGACCTAAACTTTCTGATAAGGCCAAATTCACATAATTTTGGTACTGTTAGAAATTGCTTTATGTTGCAAGAGTTATTTGCTTGGTTTTGATGTTTTTGAAATCGTCTTCTCCGTTCTTTCTGATCTTTTGAGTGATTGCTTATGTGTGGTTACTATTGATTGCTTACGATAGATTGACCGGAGTGTGACGAGTAGAACTATCAAGAGTTTTGAGTGCGAATCATCTTCATCAACATTGCAGGCAAGTAACACTTTGATCATACCTTCTCATACCCAGTTTTTATGCATTAGATCAATCCTCGAACACTTGCATGATTAGGATCTAATTAAATTGTGGGATGGGAAGTAGTTGAGGTAGTACCTATTACTTGTTTTACTTATGAAACCTTGGGAGTTACTTCTACGTTTGCTTATTATGCTATGCTATGCTAGTAGACGTGGATTGGGTGGGTGCATCCATGACAGATGTGAGATTGTTATTTAATGGTTTATTTAAGGTGGCAACTTAAACACACATCTGGGTGGATTGAGGCACCTGGTTTCTATCAGGAATTGCCTGTATTTCTTCGGACCGCCACCCAGGCTCAAAGGGATCATAAGATTATTCATGCTAGAAACTTCAGTGTGCAACCACAAGCTACTATGGGCACTAGCATAGTTGATTAAGTCGTGTGAACTCTTACAGTGGTAGACTAGCAGATGTAGGGGTTGTAGGTGGTACGGTCTACCCATCGTAAGGTGCAAACGCTTCTGAAAGACTATGTCTCGGTCATCCGTCTCTCAAACACCATGTAGTGCGAGAAACCAAACGGAGGCGATCGAGTCTTGTGGGGAAAAGTGCGCAAACCTCTGCAGAGTGTATAAACTAATCATGATTAGCCGTGTGCCCGGTTATGGACATATTTGAGTATCTAGTTCTTGGATTATCCTGTTGAATCTCATCATGTTACTTCTAATTAATATTGTTGGGTTTAATGAGTACTTTTTAATTGGGATTGAGGATGCTGTCAACCATTCTCAATGTTTCACAACCACCACGATAGTTAAATAAATTTATTCCTTTGCAGTAGGGAAAAATTGGCTTTTCGCAAAACCTTATAACCATAGAGCTTTTCCACCAGCCATATATGCATGTAGTATAGCTTATTTTTGTTACTCTCTATGTGTTACATTGCCAAAGCATATTCCATGTCTTGACCCATTTCGGCTGCAACTTTTCATGTTGCAGACTTTTCGCACAACAGTAAGTGATACGTTAGGGTTACGATTTCCTATACTCAACTTTGCCGTTGGTGTTGATGGGAATCCACAACCTTGTTGCTTCTGCTATATTTTGGATTGAGGTAATAGTATTTATGTTACTTTATACATGTGATTTACCTCTGTTATAAATCCTTCGAGTACTGTGTGTGTCAGCATACCGATCCAGGGATGACACGAAAGCACAGAGACTTGATCCATTCGGGTCGGGTCGCTACATCATCATAGGTAGCAAGTTTCACAAAGTCAAAACAAAAACTAAAGACAAGCACTCCATCAACCCAAGCTTCCATGATCTGAAGCAAATCTACAAAATGGGAAAGAAGAAAGTTAGAAGAATAAGACTAGAAGAAGAAGATTATTATGATGCAACTAAAATGTGAAGATTATTATGATGCAACTTATATCTGTAAAATAGGTCATTTTGGAGCTAAGTATGGTTATTATGTCATTTTTGAGCTAACTAAGCATACTAAGTCATTTTGGTGTAAAAAATGCTAAGTAAGGTCATTTTGGAACTAATAAGTTTATTATGTCATTTTGGAGCTAGCTAAGCATATGAAGTCATTTCGGAGCTAAAATATGTCATTTCGTAAGTCATTTTAGAGCTAGCTAAGCATATTAAGTCATTTGGAGGAAAAAATGCTAAGTATAGGTCATTTTAGAGCTAGCTAAGCATATTAAGTCATTTGCATGAGATATATAGCAAGGATATAGTGCTAAAGTTCATTATTTACATTTTGTTACGTCTGGATACAAAATTGCTTTAGATTTTGTTTCCAAATGATGTGAAGCTAATAGAGACAACATTGCCAAAAAAAAGATAATTTAGAATCATTTTACCTCACTTGAAAGGAACTACATAGGCCAAGCGCATACCCAGGCTTGAAATCATATGGTTGTGATGAAGACAATAGAAGAAAATTAAAAAAGAACTGAAAGTAACTGTTACATGATGAAGGCATTGGTTCAAGATATATTCATAATCTCATTGTGTGTATATATAAATAGGAAGGGCCCATCAAATTTACCCTTCACTATACCACCCATCTCGTTGGGCAAACAATATGCACTGAAGGTATAATACATGTTCTGCAATTCTATTTTGCACTTGAATACCCTTTTTCTACCCGGACAAATTGATGGGGTTAATTAGGTATAACTGCTACAAATAGCGAGCCAAGGTACATCTTTTTGTACCAACCTAACTGCATGACTTCAGATCGGTCGGACATTCCGAGTTACAATAAAAAGACTAAGTTGATTGCATAAAGAATAAAATGACAATATCATTCTAGTTAACTATTTTGATATTATGATTGAGCTTCATATCTTACCATTGGATGTGCGTGGCGTAGTTCTCCTGCTATGAAACCTGCATGTTCTTTCCTCTTGCATTTCAACTTTAACTAAAACATCTTCTGTCAGATATGTTATTGCATAAATTGTACTAATCTGAATATTTATTGTCATCATCGTTACTTCTCAAATAGGGAACATATAATCCCATCATGCCATGTTGATATATAACTGGATATGGTACAGATTATGAGGTAGTCACCAAAAATTAGTGCTACCAAAATATGAATGGGTCTAACATTCTAGCTCACATGAAAAAGGAATTCAATAGAGTAGCCGTGAAAATATTAAGATGCCCCTTGCTATTAAAAAAATATAGGAGATGACTAAATTCAATAATATAGCAAAAAATTGAGTTCATATAAAAAATGTGATATAAATTGATTAAGCAATGCATTGTCAAATAAATTTAGAAATTCCGATTATTAGGCAAAATAATATCAGAACAACATCTTTAGGTAATCCCTAGTCTTCCAATGGGACAGGCCACGTTTCGCCAAATGTATACACACATGTAGCAGAACAATTTTGCTGCAGCACGTATAAGCAGGCACTCCACCCAGTGGCATGTGGTTAGCATTTACAAAAATATATGATTCAACAGTGAAGAAAATATCATTACATAGTGTGCTTGATAATTCGGCTTAACTGCATCAACTGTTGACCTTTTCTTTTTGAGGAGACAACATGAACTGTCGATCTTAAAATAACTTCATATGTATTCCAAATAAGGAATAAGATGCTCTTAATATTCTTGATTTGCGAGTATCTAGAAACTTCCTTCGGCACTTTGTGGCTCAAATGCCAATCTTAATGAAATTAAAATGTGTACATATATCTTGCAAAACAAAATTCTCCCAGTACAATTTTTCATAAATCTATTTCAAAAGTTACTTGGTAGTATACTTATTTGTTGCTAATCAATAAGATATATATAAATCAATGATTAAATGAAAACAATTTATTTTTCTATATATGGACATCAACTATAAAGAAAATAGGCATGGCAGGAAAAACACACATCCAATCTTCTGATGTAGATTTGGCATGGACTCTCTAGCGGGAAAACTATTCCAATGGATGTGTGAACTCCTCACAACAGCAAGTCCAGTCTATAAATTATAACATGCAAACGGATTTACTAATAGGGGAAGTCCAGTAACACGTGTTGTAGTTACTCTCATTGGTGGATTCAGTATATTATAGTTTTTGCTGCATAGAAATCTAGTTCATTCATAAAAAAGATTCCAACACACCATCAGTAAAGAAACGTCATACATAGTTCTGAGGCTGCCTTGCCTCGTCCTGAATTTGACCCATAAATAGCTTAGAGAGACAATTGTAAATATATTGGGTAGGATAAATTACCAAGGTGACTGTTGCTGTTGTTACTATTTCCGGCAAAAGGGCATGGGCATCAACAGCAGCCACTGACTAATTATTCCTTCTCCAGCAGTACATAATTGTGAGGCACGCTTGTAATACGTAATCCCCAGTTTCAGCCATAAACTGCTATGAAGATAAAACTATAGATTCAGTGAGAGGATGAGCGAGTATTTGCTGTAAGTATCAACCACGTCAACAAGCATGGATAATGCAAATGGCTGTGACGGATAAACTATTCATTCATAAAAAAGATTCCAACACACCATCAGTAAAGAAATGTCATACATAGTTCTGAGGTCTGCCTTGCCTCGTCCTGAATTTGACACATAAATAGCTTAGAGAGACAACTGTAAATATATTGGGTAAGAGAAATTACCCAAGGTGACTGCTGTTGTTGTTACTCTTTCCGGCAAAAGGGCATGAGCATCAACAGCAGCCACTGACTAATTATTCCTTCTCCAGCAGTACATAACTGTGAGCTTGTAATACGTAATCTCCAGTTTCATCCATAAACTGCTAGGAAGATAAAACTATAGATTCAGTGAGAGGATGAGCGAGTACTTGCTGTAAGTATCAACCACATCAACAGGCATGGATAATGCAAATGGCAGTGACGGATAAACTATTTCTTGTCCCGGCAGCCAAATGTGCTTGCCGCCATCTTCTGGGTGCGATTAAATTTGACTTTGCTCATGTGTGCATCATGAATCTGCCTGAAGGAAGCAGGAAGGCAGTCAGCAAGAGAGAGATAAATGAAGGAGGAGGAAGTGGTTGTACTGGCCAACGGCGTTGGCTTGAAAAGGGTGAAAGTTGTGTGAGGCAAAAAATTGCAGAGAAAGGATTTGTATATAGCATCTTCTAGAAATAATCTGCAGACAACACAACAACACTACTGTTACTTAATCTATAAGAATTATTTGCATATAACATTTTATTCTATAGGAAAACTAAACTACAAAAACAGTAGCTACTGTAACTGATTGTATAATATGTAATATATTGTTTCCTAAATTCACTACCTTTAGCATTGCTCTGAACAATAAGCTGATATCCTCTATATATAAATTAATACTTTTTCAACTATAAATCCCACAATTGTATGAAAAGAAATAACCATTGCATAAGTATTTTTTTAAATATAATCTCAAACACATGGCGGCAATGTCCAAATTCTAGCAGTTAGATGGAGGGCCATGTTGCAAATGTTTTTCTGTTGCGCTAGGAGTAAAGAATGCACCTGAAATCAATTCTATGTGTTAAGGCTGGAAGAAATATTCTAATATAAGCGATAATTCAGCGATGCAAAACCAATTTAAAATTTCCATTCCTACAAATGTAGATGAAATAATAAAGCTACACATTCAGTATGCTATTTTATTTGGATATACTAATGAGAAAATTAGGGAAATGGGAAACCACTTTAGACCACATTTAATTAGGGAAGTGGGAAACCACTTCAAACCACTTCGTTAAGAGCGGTATCCATTTAGGTGTCCCCTTTGCATCATACTATGGAAATTCAGTTCTGATTCACCATCTACCCAGACTAATGACTACACATATCATTTATAATTAATCTGAAATCATCATGAGAAGACTCTATAGTGGAAATTACTTTGAAGGTTATTATTGTGCAACCCAAAATTTCTGCAATGAAATGGGGGAAGCAACTTTTACTGAAAAAATGAGCCTATCTGAACAAATCAGAGCATCACAAAATTATTATAAGCAGATTTACAGCATTATCCACAATCAGATTGTTTGCATATCATGTCGAAATTTATCCACACACACACACGTACATTGACACCGCCATGGGAGGGCTCCTTCGCCTAGCGCCACGTGCCGGCCCGCCTGCGCGTCGGGGAATCATCGAAACCGCCCGGATCCAGGCGCAACGAGGGTCACCGGAGGAGCAGCGAGGCGAGCTCGGGACGGGCCTCCATGGCAGCCTCCTGGCCTCCTGGCGGCGGGGTACGT